>CM076570.1:400549436-401295585 GCA_034641835.2 Pinus albicaulis
CTACCATCATCACCCATCTCGATGTGCACTCCAAGATCTTTCTCATCCAGATCAGTAAACAAATCTCGATCTCCTGTCATGTGAAAAGACACACCACTGTCCAGAAACCACACTGAACCCATCACACTTGAGACCAAGCATGCGATCGGTGAAAAATCCAGCTTAAAATGCGAGGCTAAGGGCTCTCCAGCTGCAGATCCATTAGCCTGCTTATGTTTCTTCTTATGCGGACAATTTGTGGCATAATGTCCGTGTTGGTGACAGTGAAAGCACTTCACCTTGGACATGTCCTGCTTCTTGCCTTTTGCACCAGAATGAGAAGCTTTCTTTCTCTTCCCCTTCTTTTCTTTGGCAACCAAAGCACAATTTTCTTCATTAGAGTTCTTTGATGAAGATCCGTCCCTGGTACTTCGCCTTATCTCCTCTTGCACAAGATCCGACCAAAGTCGCTCCCATCCTGGCAATTTCTCCCGACCATTGACAGAGTCCTGATAGGAATGCCAACTCTTCGGAAGCCCAAGAAGAGCCAAGCTCACCAAGTCCTCGTCATCAACAGTAACCCCCACACTTCCCAGCTCATCCCTGCATTGGATGAACTTCGTGAGGTACTTGGGCATACTGTCGCCTTTCTCCATTTTTATGTTCCTGAGTTTATCCTTGAGTGCCAACTTCCTCTGGTCGCTCTTGCTTTGGAATAAGTCTGTCAATGCTTTCCACATCAAGAATGGAGAAGCCTTACCATGAAGGCTGGACACTATGTGATCCTTCACACCTTCCAACAGAATCCTTCGACACTTTGTTGTCTTCTTTTGCCATGCGTCAAGTACGGCAGCATCACTAGAAGTAGGTTTTGGAATTTCTGCATCTATGAACTCCTTCAACCCATTGTCATCCAGCACCGCCTCCATCATGTCCTTCCATGCAATATAATTCGAGCTTCCCTCAAGGGCATACTCCAATCGCAATCCGTTGAAAGACATCTCAACTTCGACACCAAGAAAACACTGCTGCAAATTCGAATTCCACCAGCACAAAACTCAACCGCTTCAATGTTTTGCAATTGCTCCAATGATCAATATCGCTTTGATACCATGTAGAAATTTGAATAAATGATATATTATTCACCGAGATTCTCCTGATCACACACTATTTTAGCTTCATGCACAATACAAAATCTCTTCTACCATTGATCATTACATGCGGAAATAAAATCAATTTCATGCACACATTAAAACCATAAAAAATCACACATATGAACACAATATTTCATGGGAAAGCTTAAAGCTGAAAACCCCCAACTATCTGTATATTATATGTCATAGAGATCATGTAACAATCATTGTACAAAGCTCCTCACAAGCTCTCAGCACAACCTCCAATTACTACACACTAATCAAGCTAGATCTAGCAAAACACATGCTCCAATCTCTGCCACCTGATAGCCAGCCTCTATTGCGTAATCAATGCTGTAGGATGGCTCATTAAATAACTTGAACCACCTAGCTTGTACTGCGCAATCCTCATGGGCTCCTCCAATCACTAGTTGTTGCAAATATGCAACAGTATAGTCACAACTGATAGTTAACCTGCTCTTTCACCTATCTCTGCACTGGTCTCCACTGAAACTGTCCATGCACTGAAGTTAACTGATGTATTCTTTAGTTGATTAATGATTTTATAATTAGTGAATTAATTAATAATTAATTCACACCACTCTTCACTAGTGTATTAATTAGTTAGACTAAATACAACTAGCTCAATTATGTTTAGATTAGTTAAACTGAACACAACTCCATTAACTCCTCAATCAACTCCACCAAACTCTGTCACATGAGTTCTAACTAAAGTATCCATGCAATAGCTCCACTTAACCCTAAGGAATAGCATAATTCCTTCTGTTAGCTCCTGTGCCACATCTGTGCACTTAACTAAAGTTCTCCAAGAGAATAAGATAATGTTTATAGTCCAAATATTATTAAGAGCTAATAATATTCGACATATCTATTTTTAGACTGGCAATCTAAAAATAGATTCCGCCCAATATGTCTAAAAATAGAAGTCCATCTATTTTTCCCGACTTGACCAACCATCCACAGATAGCATCCTGCAACTCATAGAACATGATCCATATGTCTAAAAATAGACATAGTCTAAAAATAGACTTTGCACCAAAAATAGCCTGCGGGCCCACTTAGTGAAGGCAACTTCTTTCCACTAAGCTCATCATCTTGTTGCAATCTCAACACTAACATTGAAATTGCAAAGGCTTTAATCAAACAGAAAAATGAAGACATAGCTGCTTTAAGGAGGCAACTCAAATTGCCTCAAAGTGAACATCCCCAGGAAAAAGAGATCCTTCAACCGAAGACTAAAAATGATGAATTGAGTCAATTGGTTTTAAAAATGACTGCACAGCTCAAAGAAACGGAAAAACAAACTGAAGCCTTGATGAAGGAAAATGAAGTGTTGAAAAAGGATAAAGAAGTCATTCCTACAGTTATTCCATTAGTAAGCACTGTTGTACCATCTACTCTAGCTAAACATCTTGCACCTCAAGGGAAATTGGCAACTGCAGTGTCAATTTCATCAAAGGATGATTCTGCTGCTGCATCTTCAAATACACAAGTACAAACAAGGACAGAAAAAGGAGCCACAGACTTGGTAAAAGCTATGGAGGAACTAAATTTAAAGAATGATGAGATCAAAAGTTTGAAAAAAGCTAATGCAAACTTGGAATCTGCCTACAAAAATGTTGTAATTACTTCCAAGGGCCATGAAAAAAGAGTAAAGACATTAGAAGAAAGGATCCTGGTCCTCCAAAAGGAAGTAAATCTCACAGATCAGGTTGCCTACATCAAAAATCATTTGTGGACAAAAATCACTGAAGGCATTCACTCATAATGACCTTCTATTCAGATAATATATGAGCAAAAAGATCTGCTACAAGCTGCCTTAGCAGAAATTGACAAAACAAAGAAGGAACTTGAAAACAAACCACCACAGGCAATCCAACTCATATCATTTTTGAATAGTAAAAACAGGGAGGAATTATAAGAGTTGAAATTTCCTGACAGAACAGAGGCTATCCTTCAAATCAGAAAAGTCTTGACAAAAAGAAATATTATGAATAACGTGGAAGAGAAGTGTGATACAATGAACTTATCAATTACTAAATTCAAGACAAAATATGACTTGCTGCTAGAAGTAGGATTCGGGGTCAAAGTATATCAGATGTCAAAGAGTATAAGTAAAAAAGAATGTTACTGCTGGTTAATTTTCAATTACAGTAGTGAAACAGTGAAAAGCAAAGTTAAAGAGTATTATAACAGAAGGTGAAAAGGACGAGTGTTCTACAAGTCATCTTCCATGATATAATGTCTCAATTGCCAGCAATGCTTCTAGCTAATCAAAAATCAGTTTGATTAGGATAAACAATTCTATTTTTCCTTGTAAAAGAGGACAGCTTGCAAACTGTTTTGCTGCTGTCCCTCTTCTTATGTAACAATTCCTATTTTTTCTTGAGATATTTTGTAAGTAATTTAATTGTATAAATACTTCATCTTTCGAAGTATTCAATGTGGAATAAAATTATCAAGACTACTATAGACTTTTTTGTTGAAAACATTGGGATTTTATGTGAGTTAAGTTGAAGCAGCATGCTGGAAACTGAAGCAAATAGAAATCATAACTAATGATCCTCGTGCTGATCAGATGAGTATTGTATCTTCCAGTTTTCATTGTTTATTTCTTTAAGTTTCATTCATACATCTTGTGTTATTTTCCATCTTAAATGAATAACTAGGAAAGGTATTACAAAATCAGTGTAAAAAGCTCTTTGTTCTTACTAGTTTTCAAGTTTATGTTTTCTGCTGATTTCCAGACTTTAGAATTATTAATTGCTCTTTAGTCTCGTTTGACCTCAATTTCCCTCTTCCTTTTCTGTGATCTAAGGATTCTTAACTTCCCTTAGTCCATATCATACCACTTCATCAAAATAGCCTTTTTAAACCCTCTGAAGATCATCTATCTTTCCCTTAGTATATTTGTTCTTTTGACCTTAGTTTTCTAGTCTTGTTTGCTATAAATTTGACCCCATTTCCCAATGGTTAGGTAGATCTTTCTATGGTTTCCCTTGTAGTCCTTTATTTCCACCAACATTCAAAAAATCAAACCAAATTGTCCAATCATAGCTAGCCTAAAATCCATTACAAAACAAAGCTAAATCTTAAGGAGAGATCCCTCTCCGAAACTCAGGAAGGCTAGATCCTGAATTATAAAAGAGGTTTTTGGTTACCCCTGGTTTTCTTTAACTATAAACCAAAATCCCACGACCTAAGAATTACTAGGCTGATAACAGATCCAACCCCCTTGGGACCTTATCCATTTTAAATGAATTTATTACTTAGATATTTTATACTCTTGAAGGATGGGTAAAAGTTTTGTCTAAAAATCTAAAGTTGAAAAATCCCTTTCACAATTATAATCCAAAGGAAAGGAACTAATATTTTAATAAAATGAGCATGGTTCCTATTATAAATTTAAAAAAAATTGATAAAAAAAATCTATCTCAAAATTAATTCACTCTTTCAAGTTGCATTTATAATAAATTTATTTGTCCTTGTATTTTGTTGAGTGGTGGTATTTAGTTCTCTTGGGAATTAAAATTTAGAAATCATCAAAGGATGGCTTGTCGAGAGGTGAAAGAAGGGTGTTGATATTACCCCCACTAAAGTTCAAGTTTCACCAATGAGAAACTTCAACTTGCTTTCATGCTTATGTTTACATAGATGATAATGAAAGTGCTTGGGAAATATATGGAATGACAATTGCATAAAACAATGTCTAAATAATTGGTTTAGGAAGAAGGAATGAACGTTGCCAAGGAATTATTTTGTAAAATTCTCTTAGGGTATTTGGATTAGCTTGGAATGACATTTTATTAAATGATAAGTAAAGGTCAAGCTTCCAAGTATTTTTGTATACATATGGCATATTCCATGGTTACAAGTTAAAGGTGAAGGAAATAAACCCTAAGCAACTTTGGTAAGTGATAATAGATAAAACATATCCTTGGGTTATCTTTGCTAGCACTAATAAAGTGCATCAAACATTCAACATTTGTAGAAGCATTATGTATTTTTGGAATAGTTATTTTGTTAAATTTAAAGCAGCTTTGAGTATAGGCACTCATATTTTAATTACATTGATAATGTTGGATTGTTTATTAAAGTTGAAAAATGAGAAAGGAATTTATTGCTTACAAATTTATGTGGATTATCTTCATGTCTTTAACTAGATAAAAAGGGCTTCATAAATTATGAATGTTACTCTCATGCCTCTAGTTAACTAGTGAAAATTGTTCCCAAGGCCATGTGTCATAGAATCACAACTATATAGAACATATCATCAAGGCTAATGGACTCTCCAACGACAACAAATCGATAATTGAATTATAGTAATGGAAGAAACTTTAGATGGTTCTCTCAGTATCATCTTAACAAGTCATCTGATGTAAAAATTTAGGGATGTTAATGCTAGTAATAATAATTTGTATGTTGTTGTAAATAAACTTTAGTTTAGTTCATTGGATCTATATAAAGTCCCAAGTATATGGATGAAAAATTATAAAAAAATTATATTTTTATTTATTTTGATTGCTAGAGAAAAAGTAAATTGTTAAAATATTTAGAGGTTTTTCATAGGAGTCCTAGATGACGATATGGTTTATGTCAACTACTATGGAGACTCAAGAGATGTAACAATCAATTCAACTTTCAGAAAAGTGCATTTACCCTCAAGTATTATAAAAAATAAAAGAAGAAAAAAATCATTAGTTTTAACTTGTAAAATTGTATATGATTAAATATATATTCACATCACACACTTTGAGCCTTATAATTAAATCCATGTTTTCTTAAATTCATTTAATTTGTAGTGATTTGATCTCCACATAGATTTTGGTATAGGTGACTATCCCTTTTTTAAATTTATGTCAAACTTAAAGCAGATACAAATATAAAAAACTAAAATAAATTAAAAAACTTAATCTATCTTGTTGAAAGTTTATAAAATTAGTAAACAACTCCTAAAAGTTACTTATGAATTGTCAATATTGCCTCTAGATTATATTTGCTTAAAATGTTTTCTAGTTTTTATATTTCTTCAAAACTCTTATATATTTTCAAGGAATTTCCTACTTACATGTTTTATGCTCTTGAGAATAGATAGAAGTCTAGCCTCTTGCCAAGTGTCGTTCTTAATGCTATGTGGATTTATTTAAATGTGGTAAGAAATTAGATTCAATAATTGCATGGTCTCTGGTTGATTCAGGTATCCTATAAGCTCTAGGTTTTTGCTTGCTTAGTGATCTACTAAGGTCTCCCCTCTGAAGCCCAATTAGGAAAAATCAGTCTTTCTAATGGCCTTTACCCTTTTTGCTTGAAGCCAAAATGAGTGAAACACATCTCGTAGGAATTTGTGAGATATTGTTGGGTTGATGTTAAATTTTAGTGCCTTGTATCTGGGTGCACAAGTGGCGAATGAAGGTATTGAGGGCCTTCATGACAGTTGATCCATCGACATTAAAGGTTGGAGGGTGGCAACACTTCTCGCCTGCCATCACCACAGGTTATGTCCTGTGCATGAGCGAGTGTGGCTTTACGATGAGGAATGTGCATTTAATGTGGAATTGGGATGCAAAGTCCCACATAACAACGCGGGTCCTAGCTCTTTTCGTCATTTGCATTCATGTGAACGGTGAGGAGGCTGAGAAGTTGACAAAGTTGGCTCTCAATGACGTACGCTGGAAGCTATGGTTTGTGAGCATAGACAAACCAGAAGAGGAGGGAGAGGCAGAGATTGTCAACCTCCTCCTCCTTGGCACGATTATGGTGCTAATCAATTCAATGAAGACATTTTCTAGTGGATCAAAAGGTTGATAGTTGGTATGGAGGCAAAGGAGATCAAGAACATTGGTGAGGGCCATAGGGCACTTTGAAAACTATTAGGTTGCCACCTTCGTGATCAAGAAGAGGTGTTGTAGGTGGTTGAAGGTTGCATCGTAGACCTTGACTTTCACTTGGTCTAAGTGTGAGTGGCTCTGTGTGTTTTAGCCAGTACTATGGGAATTCGATTCCCTCCACCACCCTCGCCTCTAACACCATCCAATTCTTGAGAAAACTATGATTCTTCCTCTCTAAGTCGTCCGGCCTTAGACTCCCAAGGCTCAAAGCCACCTAGTCTTGAGAAGTTGGGGCTTGAGTGCATGATCGAAATGACCTTAGGATAGTGAAAGCCCCCGAGCAGCAAAGTAGAGATGCATGCCACCAACAATAAGGCAACCAAGCTAGGCAAACATCAGGAGGAGAAACTGCAGTAGCAAGCTAGCACTAGCTATGGGGGGACAAAGAGCGTGTGGGAACGCCCACCATGGCTGGAAGAGGGACAACAAGATCCATTCAATTAAAAGCTCGACATGGCTCAAACTTTTCAGAATAGGCCTCTTCTCAATCTATGTTACTCTTAGTTCATATTTGGATTTTTGCAAGCATAACTGGCTTTATAACATTCTGGAAGGCCATCTGGTTTCCAAATTATGGGTAAATGGCCATCCTCAGACTCTCCATAATGTTGTTCCAAACTAGACAAGTTTTTGTATTTTGCAAACGTTCAATCCGAACTATGTCTGTAGATTTCTTTGCTTGCTTGTATCATATGTAAATTATCAATAAATTAATGGATGTTTACTTACAAAAAAAATGTCAACTTTTAGTGGGAAAATATCCTTCAAGGGCATTTGCACTAGAGATCAATGTTTGACGATTCTAGATCAGTGATTTGAGATTCCTTCGCTAGTGTTTGGCATTGATTGAGAGATTTTGCTTCGTATATCCATTTAAAACTCCATTGTAAGTTTGTTTTTTATGATGGGATTAGTTTTCAAAGAGTATTTTATCAGTTATGGTGAAGTAAAGTATATATGCAACTATTATCGAAGGGGCATTGTTGATTAGAAATGTTATCATGCCAAATTGTTAGATTTGGCCATTTATTTGGATTTTCATTTCATGGTTATTTTAGTCACCCTTTGGAAGCGGATGTGATGTGCATTGTTTATACCCTTTTACTTTTGTTTTTTTTTTTCATTTTTGTATAGCTACCAATGTAAATATTTTTCTATATACAAGAACCAGCTTTCATCTAAAAAGCCTTGCCTCTAAAAACTAAAAATCGATTTTTTTAAACAATTATATTAAAAAAGGAAGTTAATAATTTAGCAAAATGACCTCTCCCAGATCCAGGTGAAACCTTGTGTGAGCCCTCCATCACTCATGCCACGTGCGTGGCTCATCCTCCCATAGTTTCACATGACATTCCATAGTCTAAACCGGCGGCGCCATGACTGGCTGCCAACTCCACACCACACCAAGTGGCAATTTAATGCCACCTTTAAGAAAATCTATGGTCGTTCTGCATCGAGATCCAGACCTCTGCGCTATCACCTGATGCAGTTAATGCCTTCAATCACCTTAACCCAGGCTCTCTGCTCGATGTTCAGGCCTTTAAGTCCTCCCTCGATCTCTCTGTCAATCATAATCCTCCTGCGTTGTGCCTGCACTCTGTATTTCATCCTCACCACCTCGGATCTCCCTCTAAGCATTGCCCACCCTTTGCGTCTCCACCCTCGCTTCGCTTCCAGGCTCAATTTCAGCTCCATGGCCCCTCGCCAATGCCAGAAGCCACGTTGTGGAAATTTCAGAGGAGCTCTCCCGACACTCCTGCATCGCGACATTGTGCATAGGCATTTCAACTGTGCTTTTAAGCCCTCTTCCACCTCCATTTCCCAGTTATCAATCTCTCCTTTTGCTCCCCTAGGTTCAAAAGCCTCCCTCATATCCAGCTCTGACCCCTCCTTGCCTAGTCCGCCCAAAGTCAAACGCAGATACCGCAAGTCGACCATCCCTCGCTCTCTGTCGCCTCCGCCATGGAAGCTCGAGCGCTTCCCTGTAAAAACCTCCTCAATGCACATACCAAACCTCTGGAATATATCAGCTGATGGAATGTGGAGCAAGGAAAACAATGACGAGGTTCCGCACAGGGTTCTGCGCATCTTCATAGTGGAAGAGGAAGAAATAGCACACATCTATGGATGCCCAGTGACAGAAGAAGACCCGGCAAGACCTGAATCGGACTAGAATGAAGACGCTAGCAAGACTTGACGATTATGCCTCATGCCCTACAGTTATATTTTGGACATATCTGATAAATTTAGTTTTTCTAGTTTTCAATAGCACTTTCGAAAGGCTAGATATCTTGGATTTCTCTAGATTGTTAATGGGTTGGTTTCTCTATCAAGGGTAGCCCCTATTTTTACTATTTTGGAGACAAATACAAGCAGGAATAGGCTAAATTCCTCAGCTATGACTATGCACTGTACTATATTTTTCTTAATTAATAGATCTTAGACCAGCTTACAAAAAAAAAATAGCAAAATGACCTATTTTCAAATACAAATTTAAGTAGAGTTATAAAAAACAAAAATTATATGAAATTTTCAAAATCAATTCATTATTTCATGTTACAATTATAATAGCCTTTATTAAACTTTATTTCTCTTGATAGTATAACTATTATACTTAATGGGGATAATTGAATGTTAAAATTTGTCAACATTGATTTGTTGATGCATATTCATTTTTAAATATTATATTCATAGTCAGAAATTCTTGTAAATTTTCAATAATAAATTATCTAACCAATAAACACAAGCACTCATATTACCCCATTAAAATTCAACTCTCTCCAAAAATATATTTATATTTATTATTGCTTTTGTGTTTATATCAATAATACTAAAAATAACTAGAAAAAGATACAACTTTCAACTAACTTTAACATCATAAATATACACCACTTAAAATTATTTAAACAAAACATGACCATAGTTAAAAAAAAAATCATTTAACATATTGAAAAAGCATTGGTCTAATCATAGATATTTAAAAAAAAACAATAATAATACAACATAATAACTTAAAAAGGAAAAATATGAAACTTCATATGACTTTTAAATGGATATGATATAACCTTCATTCAATTTTTTTAAAAGATTTTTATGGAATTGACTCATATAAGAGAAATGCATGCCCAAATGCAATATAACAAGTGACCAACAAACATACATTTGAATTATGTTAACAATAGAGAAACCAAAACCTTAGTTTCTTAGATTACTATTTGGGCTATAATAACAAGTGACCAACAAACATACATTAGACTTCTATTAACAATAGAGAAACCAAAACCTTTGTTTCTTAGATTACTCAGTATAACCAGACATATCATGGCAAACATGCCAACACAAATCAATCCATAAAGCAAATGAAAACAATGGCATGATGCTTTTGAAATACCTGCAAATAAGCAACCAATGCAGTGGCAGAACAATCATCTTCAAAATGGGATCACTCCTCACTGTCCTGGCCTTAGGACATAGCATGATGTTGTTTCCCTTTATCTGGCCATACCTAAGGGAAAAATGAGCTGGCCATGCCTAAACTTCAGATACCCATCATTGTTGCAGCAAATTATCCCAAATTCCGGGGTTCAAAACCCCTGAGCGTCGCTTCAGTTGAACTCCCGCCAACCTGATTAACCAATCCAACCCCAGTCCTTACAATGGGTTTTCATCACTATCCTGGTAACCTGCTCACCACTTTGTGATGAAAATCTCTATTTGACATAGAAATATAACCCAATGAAGGATAGCTCATAGCTTTCTCTAAAGACTTGTTCATCATCACGAAGTCTCTGAGAGCATTGAGCTTCGGCTTCAATCTTTTCTCGATGCTATAAGTCAGAGCCGCTGGGTGGCCCATAATAGCATTGCGAGGAAGCTTCCATTCCTCATCAAGAAACTTGAGATTCTCCTGCACTTTATCCTTGGAAATCGCCAAAAGGGGAGGGTACCTCTTAACAAGAATCCCGACTTCCTCCTCTGTAAACCCCAATTCTCTCAAATTTTCCAATTTTACCTTAACAGTGTTCCTGTTCAGCATACTCAAATAAATAAAAGCACGAGCAAACGCCTTTGACCCCTTCTCAATGCCCATCTCCTCAACATACTTAACAAGCCCCACCAATATTTTGTGAGACGATGATAAAACCCTAGGGTTATCTAATATGATAGACGTGGTTAGGCTGTGGTTGGAAATGACTTTTCTGGTAATTTTATGAAAATATGGGTTCGTTCAGGCAATTTTATCAGATTCAAGGTTCGAAACCACGGCTTCCAGATAGGGATCAAGCACGGACTGCAGAAAAGAAACATTCGGTTCCAGCCTACGACCAACATTTGAATTTAAAATACTAGGGTTTCTATTGAGGATTTGGAGCAATTTTTGACCAGTGAGGCCAAAGACCCTGAACCAATCTACGATTATTTTAGGTTCCTGATCAACCATTGCTGGATTTTCATAAAGCCATTCCAAATGTAGGAAGCCAATTGGGGAACCTGGGCCCCATCCTTAATCAACTCAATCATGGATCAATGCTCGAGGTATTTTTCCTTGATAATATTCTACCAGATACCATTACCAGATATAGCTCTCCATAGAATTTTTATCCCAAAATCCCAACCATTTTTTTCAATATTCTTAATGCCCCAACCCCCATCCTCTTTATATTAGAAATTGTAGCAAGAAAGGGCTCAATTTTGACTTGTGCCTTAGTCAAATTGAGTAATTCCATTTTCCACATCAATGGGATGACTTGGATTTTAGTTAGCTAGAGTGGCATTGTTTTTTCTCCTAGTTAGATGAGTAAATTCGAGTTTGTAGGCTAAGAGTAGAGTTGTTAATGTATCGATTGCTAAGATTTAGCAATCTAGTTGAGTTATTGTTAGTTGAACTTAGTTAACTGAGCTCTAGTCATTAGTTGAGTCAATTGAAGGTCAGTTGAGTAGTTAACACTGTTGTTAACTCACTGATCTCTCAATTAACAAGTTAACTCGTTAAAAATAGACCCAGTCATGCATGGAATTCGAATTGCCTAGTTGAGTGGATGGAAAAGGCACATTTGTATATATAATTGTATATTATTGAGTGTACAATGCTTTTGCACTGAGTAGGTGATCAATTCCTCAAGCTATTGCACAAGGAAATAGTGAATTTCTCATATTTTTTAGGGGCTAATTCCTCCAGGATTTTGCAAGGAAATAGGTGGTTGGTTGAGGCTTGAATTGGCTAAGTGTTAGCCAGAGCAGGTTAGGAAGCAAGAGAACAGGATTGCAGTGCAGTGTGTGCTTCATAGTTGAAGAAAGAAATTGTAATTGTTTCTCTTTCTCATTTGAATTAATGTGAAGCAGTGGAGGAGTTTTTCAAATTTGGGTTCCCCTATAAATCATTGTGTTCTTGTGGTTATGATGGTTGCATGCCATTGCATGTGTTTCTAAATTGTGATTTTCATTCCGCATAATAGTAGAGGATTTTTTTAATCTCTTGTTTTTAGTTCGAATACATTAGTAGTAGAAAATTTCTATTAATTTCTACACTTTCCTTTTTGAAATGTCCAACAACATAACATTGTGAAACTTTTTTTTCTAGCTAGCATCTACCCAAATGAAGTTAGAAACGATGGAATTTATCTTATTAATGATGGAACTGGGTAAAATATACAAATGCATCCAATATACTACGATACTCTTTAAAGTCGATTGAACTAAAATCAATCTACCTCCAATAGACAACCATTTATGAGACCAATTATTCAATTTGTGTTCAAATTTCTCCATCCACCAGCACCAATCTTGAATACCATAATTGTTTGGTTTCAGATGGAAACTGAGATATTCGAAACATTTCTTTTTCTAGATAAAAGGATGGCATAACATTCAAAATCATGAAGGTAATGGGAGAGAGTTTTTTCCTCAGCCATGGAGAGAATGTTAACAAAAACAAATAGTGGATCTCTTGAAGTATTCATGTTAGTGCAAAGGAGGCATGAAGCATGAAGAGGGTTTAATACCTAATGTAATTCATTTATTGAAATTAGGGTTTTATTATTGCTTGGACAATTTCCTTATTTGGATAGGGTACATATATCAATTTTTTACTAGTAAGGTCAATTTTCTCTAGGAATTCAATCGTAGATTGATGTTTTCCTATAACTAAATTGTATGATGTTGGAGCGCTTCGAAAAAAAAATTATGAATGTTAACTTCGTTACAATATTTTTCTCAGAATTCACAAGGTTTGTCGTGAATTATCATAGGATTTGTGAGTGAGTAAATATGATTTTCTTCTGCAAATGGTGTTTGTGTCATGGAGAGAGAATCCATAATCATTGAAAAGGAACCTTGTTATTAAGGTGCCTTTGAAGGAGTAAATCGATTAAAATAGTGTTTTGAGAGTTGAAAAAAATGATGCTAAAATAATCCTATTCCATTTTAGACTCGGAGTGACAAGGAGAGCATGATGAAAGCAAGCACATAATGGATCTTCCTTATTGGTTCAATAACTAGGGTGGAGATTATTTGGAATGATGGCATAGAGACCATTTTCCACATACAAAAATTCTACAAACTCTTCTCAACTAAAGTCACAATAAGCTTCATCTCTTGGCATAATGAGAGCACCTCAAACTGTAAGTTGCACACTCAACAATATATAGATGACTTGGTCCAGGTTCGACTCATAACTAACAATGTTGGGTGTGGTATGTGGGAATTTTCACTTAGCCTAGGGGTTATAGTGGTATTGATTAATATTTATATTTGGACCTCTCCTTGGTAAACCCTTGAAAGTTGGTAATTCCTCTAGATGCAAAAGAAAGGTCACAATCAAAGCTCTTTCCAATTTGTAAAGATAAGTATTCTTGCACATAGTGTTTTCTCTTTCTAATGTAGGATTATGCATTTTAGTCCATAAATTGAGGTTGATGATGGATCTTAGACTAAGCATAGTAATTCGAGTAGATATTCATTAATTCTTGGAGATCAAGTCTTTAGAAGAGATATATTTGCATATATGGGTTTAATAAGTGGAAATTTTCAGTTTTGAATCTTGGGATTTGAGAAGAGAAGAAGAATAATCACGGAGAACAAACCGATAGACTCAAGATCACATATCTTCTTATACCATGTGAAGAGAACCATAGAAGCTAAGAGATCACGACCTCCAAAAGAGATTATATGTGCTCATTATAAAAAATGAAGGTCTCCAATAACATAAAATGTACAGTGGGGTATTTTTAGATCTAAACTATGACATTGCAAGGAGGCATAAGTTGTACTTAGTAAGGTGCACAAGTTCCTTCCCTTAGTCATATTTATTGTTCACTTCCACTCTATCATCTTATTTTGATATCAGAAACACACCACATTTACCAAAGGATTCAAGCATAGGCCTAGCAAAGTAACCTTAGACACTTTTTGCAAATACATAGATTATTAAGAAACAAATGGTGGAAAACGAAGTTAAAACTTCAAAAAGATTTAGAAATATAGTTTGATACTAAATTCACATTCTTTAAAAACAAAATTCATAGACAAATAGACAATAAAATAATAAAATTGGACTATATGTTGGAGATAGTGAAGATTAGACTACAAGGTATAGAAAAAGAGTATCAACGAATGAAACAACTAACTTAGAAAGTGGACATCGATAATATAAAATACATGTGAATGGAAGAAAAGATGAAAGTTTTAAGAAATATAAATAATATATATCGACCATAAATGGTCTCAACAATAAATTGGATATAAAACTCATTAATCGGGAAATGAAATTAATAGAATTATACAACCAACATAAGAAAATAGCTTTGAAACTCATAAATTTTGGTCCAAAAGAGGATGAAGAGGACACACTAAAACTAGTCAAGGAAGAAAGTACAAAACAAGTTACAAATTGAAACAAAGTATCTCATAAAGGTAAAGAGCTTGAAAAACATCACTAAAGAGCAGGTTAATAGATATTAAGGTAAGCTCTACTAAACATAAATATGGCTTTTTAGTGAAGCTTCAAGTCTAAAAGTCAGAAATACTTCTAAATGAGGAACTCATTCTAGAAAATCAAGCTAAATTATAGAAAACAAAAAAAAAAAAGTTCAAAAGATAAAGAAGCTTGGAAGTATAAACAAAAGAATGGAAAATAAATGGCATTTGTTTATATATATTATACCCCACAAAAAAAAAAATGGCAAACTATGAGTGAAGGCCCCAAGCTAAGTTGAAGATTGGATGAAATTGATATTATATTGTTTTGTTAATAATATACAATTTGTAACATGGAAGGATTTGTCACGTGGTCAATATGGAACATAAGATCCTCTTATAAAATCATTTAAGGCATAACCTGTCACATAAGGAAGAAGATTTCTCCTTATATTAAACTTCATAAGAAAGGCATTTTCAATGAGTACATACAGGCAAATATTTTAGACATGAATACTAAAATTATTTATTTAACAATTTATTACTTTGCACCTATAATTTATGTTCTATAAGAAAGATATTTTTTTTATGAAACCAACTCACAAAATAGAAGAAAAGAGAGATCAACAACTTAGAAATCAGCCATTTCGAGGGGGAAACCTCCTTTACATTACATAAATGAAAAATTCTTGGATGATACAAATGACAAAACCTTCCTTCTATATATAGGAGTCCATGGGGTCACAATATAATCTTAGCCGACCTAACAATAATAATGTAAGGGCACAACAATAACGATATTGGATTTTATGGGGCATAATAATATCAATATGGGGGCTATAGGGGTACAACAATAACAATAAGGGGGCTACACTAACAACAATAAGGGACTACACTAGTAATATAGGGACCTAACATGCCCCTCTCCTTCAAAACACTGTTTTCCTCAACACTTGAGTAGCTCTGGATGCTTCTGTATAAAATTCTCATCCTCCCATGTGGAATATTCAGTGGGTAAGTTCTTCCACTTGATGAGATACTCTGAAATTGATCGATTTCATAGCTGTCGAGTTCTTGTTTCTGTGACTGCTTCAGGTTCCAATATGATTTTTCATTCCTCATCAAGTTCTAGAAATATTGTTTGAACTAGAATTTTGTGACCTATAACTTTCTTTAAGCATGAAACATGGAAAACTGGGTGTACTCAAGAAGAATACGGGAGCTCCAATTTGTATGCCATAGTACCAATATTCTGCAAAACCTTGTAAGGACCATAGTAATTTGGCGATAATTTATTATCCTTCTTAGCTTGCTTGAGGGACATTTGTTTGTATGGTTGTAGTCGTAAAAATACCTAGTCTCCTACATCAAAACTTCTCTCACTTCAATGTTGATATGTCTGTTGTTTCATTCGATTTTGTGCCAAATTTAGGTTATCCTTTAAGAGTTGGAGAACTTGTTGTTGATGCTTGATGTGATCTTCCATTGATTGAACCTTAGAATTTTCTCCTAAAGATAATGTGATGGATAGTGGATGATATCCATAAAGTGCCATAAATGGGGTCATTTTTGCTGCAGTATGGAAGGAGGTGTTATACCACCATTTAGCCAGAGGTAACCACTTGACCCATTTTGTTTATTTATCAGATACAAAACAACGAAGATATCCTTCCAAACTTTTGTACACTATCTCAGTTTTCCCATCAGATTGAGGATGATAAGATGAGCTATGGGATAGTTGAATACCCAAATAAGAAAATATTTTCATCCAAAAATTTCCAGTAAAAATGGGATCTCTGTCACTTACAATAATCTTTGGGTTTCCATGTAGCTTTTGAATTGTTTCCATAAATTAAGTAGCAACTGTACTTGCTTTAAATGGATGAGATAATGCACAAAAGTGTGCATACTTGGTAATTCTATCAACCACCACCATGATGACACTCTTTCCTGTGGACTTAGGTAAACCTGTGATAAAATCCATTGAAACCTCCTCCCAAGGTTGATTTGGAATGCATAAAGGCTGTAAAATACACGGGGTCTTAATTGTCTCAACTTTATTTTGCTGGAAAACCAAACATTCCGCCACAAACTTTTGAATATCAGAGTTAAGGTCATCCCAAAAAAATCTTTATTCACCCTGTGTAAGTTTTTAAAAATCTCGAGTGTCCTCCTAGGGAAGAGGTGTGCAATTCCAAAATAATCTTTTGTTTTAGTTGGGAATTCTTACAAAGATATAAGCGACCTTTGTACCATAAGGAATAATTTTTCCAACTAAATGTATCAGATGTACTAGGATCTTGCTGCAACTTTTGAACGAGTGTCCACACTTCTTCATCATTCTTCCATTCATCCCTTGCTTCGGTTATCCAATCTAGTTGGATAATAGAAATGGCACAAAGCAAAGCTTCCACCTCTTCATCCTTTCTTGAGAGTGCATTTGCAACATCATTTAGCTTCCCATTTTTGTAGATGATTTCAAAGTCATAACCCAACATCTTTGCGACCCATTTTTGCTACTCTTCTAAAGATATCCTTTGTTCCAAAAATTATTTAAGACTATCATGATTTGTTTATACCTTGAAGTGTCTTCCCATTAGGTAAGGTCTCCATTTCTTTAGTGCATGTAGTATTGCCAACATTTCTTTCTCATAAATAACTTTCTGTAAAACCTTTCCTTTGATTGGACGACTTTCAAAAGCAATGGGTCTTCCTTCTTGCATTAAAACAACACCAATTCCATTTCCTGAGGCATCACATTCTAGGTTTTTGTGAAGTCTAGCGTAGCTAAGACCGGTGCTATGCACATTGCCTCTCTAAGATGTTCAAAGGCCTTAGTTTCTTCAGGAGTCCATGAAAATGCATCTTTCTTCAATAATGTTGTTAGAGGTTTTTCTATTCTCCCATAATTCTTAACAAACTTACAATAATACCTTGTTAACCCAAGAAATCCTCACAATTGTTTTATGGTTGTGGGGACTTTCCATTCCTAATGGCTTTAATTTTGTTAGGGTCTACCTTAACATCCTCCTGAGATACAATATGACCTAGATATTCCACCTATTATACTCCAAAGAAACATTTGGAGGTTTTTGCATATAATTGTTTCTCTTCCAATAGTTTGAGCACCCTGTCAACATCTTGAACATGATCCTTCCAAGACCTGTTGTAGATTAGTATATCATAAAAAAATACTAACACAAATTTTCTAAGGAAGGGTTTGAAAATGGAATTCATCAACCCTTGAAATTTAGAAGGTGCATTGGTAAGGCCAAAAGGCATGAAAAAAAATTCATAATGACCCTGATGAGTTTGAAATGTTGTTTTCGTAATATCTTCAGTCTTCATTCTAATTTGATGATATCCTAAACGAAGATCCAATTTGGTAAATTAAATTGCTCCATGCAATTCATCAAATAATTCATCAATCATAGGAATGGGAAATTTATCTTTAATACTGAGCTTATTGAGCTCCCTATAATCCGGAAACATGCACCATGATCCATCCTTCTTGTGTACCAATACTATTGGAGTAGAGAAAGAACCTTGACTAGGTTGAATTATACCAGTCTCTAACATTTCTGCTATCATACGTTCAATTTCGCTCTTTTGGACATAAGGATACCTGTAAGGCCTGATGTGTGGAGGAACACTTCCTGGAATCAAATGAATAGCATGATCATGACCATGAATAGGTGGGAGTCCATTGGGAGCTTCAAATACCCTGGAATGATTGTCCAAGACTTTTTGGAGACATAGAGAAATAAATTATTTTGATGTTGGAACTTCTAGTGAGCATAATTGTGCAATTACGCCTCGTTGTTCTTTCTTCAGAAGCTTTGTCATGAAATTAGAGCTTATTATCTTTCTCGGCTTCCTTGCGATACCCCGCAATTCAACTTCCTTTCCTTCTGAAAAGAAAAATCAAGAAAAGTTCTTGAAAATTAAAAGCTACCATCCCCAAACATTGTAACCATTGTACTCCTAGTACAACATCATCACCTCCCATTGGAATGGAAAGCATTGGACTATTAAATACATATTCCCCCATGGTTAGCTTGATATTATTGCATTTTCTATATCAAATTATAGTTCCTCCATTTTCAACCATCACTTGACACTTTGGTGCTGCGTATAGGAAGCAATTCAATTCCTTGGCTACTTTAGAATTAATAAAAATATGGGTACTACCTGAATCAATCAACACTATTATCTTTTTTTTCTTGATATGCTCCTCTATCTTGAGAGTTTAAGGAGTGGTAATTCCTACCAATGCATTACAGGATATGGTCGGACTCATTTCTTCTTTCTCTAGGGTTGGTTCCTAGTGTATATCCTCTTCTTTTGAAGTTTCTTGTTCATTTTCTTCCTCCTCTTCACAATCTATGTAAAATAATTTCTTCTCATCACACTTATGAACTTTAGTGTATTTTCTATCACAATTGTAGCAAATCTCTTTTGCTCTTTTTTCTTCCAATTGTTGTGGTGTCAACCTTGTAGGTTGTGGAAGTCTAGGAGTAGCAACACTTCCATCTTTATAGATGTGAGTGGTAGGCTTCCATGTCGCCATAATTTTACATTCAATTTTTCTTGCCAACCTGAATGCCTTCTCCAATGAATCGAGTTCCCAAAGGCGAACCTCATGTTGGATGTTATCTTTTAAAGTCACTATGAATACATCAATCATGTGTTCCTCTGGAGTATCAGTTACCCTTATATTCAATTCTTGGAAGTCCTCAATATGCTCCACCACTGAACCCTTTTGTTTGAGATTTATCAATTGGCTAAGGAAGGTGCTTCTCTTTGTATCCTCATAATGTGCTAACATTTCCTCCGTAAAAATTGACCAAGTGACAATTTTTTTACGGGAGCAAAGCCATCGATACGATACAAATTTATTTTTCTCTAAATATAAAGTTTTAATGTGTCACTTTTGTATGTTTTTCACATTATTGAGATCAAACTATTGCTCCATCTGTAGTACCGATGTTATGGGATCCTTGCCATAAAACTTCCTCATATTGATATTTGGAATATGGTGGTCTTCAATCCAACATTAGAGTTTATGAATTCATGAGTAACATTTATTTTATTCTTATCATGAGTTTCGTCTACTATATTTTCGCCATTAGGAATCATTTCTTGTATCAACTTTGTCAAACCTCCCATGTCTACTTTTAGATCATTCTTCATGTTTTCCTTGTTGTCTTTAATTTTTTCTTCCATGTCATCCATATTAATTTCCATGTCATTCTTCAAACCACCCATCCTAGCTTCCACATCTTTCTTCAAACCATCCATCTTAACTTCCATGCCTTTCTTCAAAACTTCCATTTCATTTTTTGTTGCTCTTTGCGAGAGCGAAATTTGTTGCACTTGCTCTTGTAATTTGGATATATCATGTTGCACTACTTCCACTTCATGAGTCATAGTAGAGCCTTATGAGGGCTTAATGGGTTTTGAATTCTTTTTAGGGGGAATTTTAGAACCCAATACTAATATCTATGCTTCAGTATGCCCTTGAATCACTTCAAACTGATTTTTCAAATAAGACTTACGCAATTTGAAAAAAAAAATACACACATTTTTCTTGCTTTGAGGAGCATGATATTGAAACTGATGTATATTTGTAATTTCGGATCCCCGAGATTTTATCTTCTGTCCTTTAGTAGCCCTCTAAATCTTCTTTCCAATGCCACATGTCTAACATGATTTGGATTCTTCAAGGAAAAGTTGCGACCAATCTCCCACAATGACCTAATTATGGACTGGTTCAGTAGAGCGAACTTGTACAACATTCCACGTGTCATTGTTTCCTCCTTTGGCTCTGAAATTGATACACAAGAAACTACATTCTTTGCACTTTTGGCCACTTTTTACATAATTCTAATCTGATGCTCAAAGAGAGAGTTATGATGATTTTACCAAGGTCACCTCTTTGAGATGAAATTCGGGAACCTGCAAAAACCCTAACTTCCACAGATCATATCTCCAAAAATATTGCAAACCAAGATTTGAAATTTTTGCATGAAGTTCCTCAGGATTTCTTCGCAAATGCGTTTTATTTTAGCTTCTGAACCTTCGTAGAAAAAAACGTTATAGCGAAAATTCCACAATGGCTTGTTTGAAGCAACGAAACCCTAGAATCCATAGCTCCCATACCAAATTTTATGAAACCAACTCACAAAATATGAGAAAGAGAGATCAATAGCTTAGAAATCAGCCACTTCGAGGGGGTAGCCTCCTTTACATTACATAAATGAACAATTATTGGATGATACAAATGAAAAAACCTCTTTTCTATATATATGAGTCCTGGGGTCACAATATAATCCTAGCCGACCTAAAAATAATAATATAAGGGCACAACAATAACATTAGTGGATTTTATGGGACAAAATAATAACAATATGGGGGCTACAAGGGTACATTAACAATAACAATAAGGGGGCTACACTAACAACAATAAGGGATTACACTAGTAATATAGGGACCTAACAATTTTAGATGTAATTTGTCCATATAATGACTTAGAAAAATATATTTCTAATCTAAGAAATAAAGATAATATTCTCTTTCTAGAAGTTTTATTTTTTAGATCTAAAATTGGGTGTAGCTAATACTGACAACCCATAAGCCAATAATAGTAGAACTTGTGACTAGGCAAGGGCCAGAACATTTGGAGACACTCCCATGAATGATCATTTGGGGGACCCATGCCAGGGGAGTATCTATTACGGCTAGGAATTGAAGAACTCTTTGTTGTTAAATGCCCCTTTTTAACCCCTTCCAAACCCTAATTTTACCCTCATATAGACCTCTTTCATACACAATAAATGGATATCATGCTAAATTAAGAAAATTAGAGGGTTACAAGGTAAATATTTAATTTATGTAGAAAAGTTATGTTTCGAATGCATCGTTAGGTTTAATTATTATTATTAGGGTTTTCTAATGACAATTGTGCAGATCCTTCAACCCTCAAAGAGGTCCTACAATAGGAGTCCAAGTTTGGCTTATGTGCGTAACCTCCAATGGGAAAACAACACGTGGGTTTTATAGAACACCACATCAACATGCTCTGTCACCCATTAGAGCATATCATTGGTCAAAATTACGTGCCTAGTTGGTCTGCCACTCTGGAAGTCAATTCAGTGTTAAGGTCGAGATTCAAGGTTCATTTGATTGAGTTTCTCCAATTGAATCACACATGTTTACTCTTCTATTAGTGTTCTAGTTATTTCTTTGATCCAAGATTTGGAGAGACTGTTGGATCTCTCAAGTCTATGCTCATAATAGGATATGGGAATGGCTGCATCAGGACTATTATGTGTAAAATTTATTATGAAAAACTAATGTCGGTTGTGAGCTAGGTTAGCAACAAGATGTAATGTTCCAATTTTTATTTTCCTCCATAGTACAACCAGAGTGGATTTCCAGGACAGGGGATTTCCAGACCATTAGAGTAGGTTCATGTTATCAGGAGTTTTGGGGAACTTTGAGGAGTTTTTATGGGATTTGATGGCATACTTCGTCATCGACACAATTTGTCTTTCATTCCATCGCATTCCAACCACTTCCAAAATCAACATTATTATGGAGCCTGAATTAATTAATTATGCTCGAGGTGGTATTCCGAGAAGATTATTTGATGGAACACCTCAATGTAATAGCTCGTTGGAACCAGAATGAAGAGATATTTACTATGGGATACAAAGAAGTGACTTATAGTGGCTAGAGAAAATACCATGGGAGATATACTATTTTCCTTAATTAAAAATGACTTTTATTAGTCATTTAATTAAAGTAAAGATAATAATTAGAGGAAAGGGGCCAAAAGTGACTTAAGTGAAACAGAATTAAATTAAAGTCACTTTGATAGAGTCAGTGGAGGATCTTATAGAATAATAATAAAATAAGATGCTTCTAGAGGATTGGAGATCTATCCATCAGATCTATTAAAGGAGAAGCGGAGGTCATTTGGAGACATCTTGGATTGGATCATTGTTTGTGAGAGAGGTTTGAGAACTTGGATTATCTACTTTAGTAGTAGCTCCAGGACGAAAACCCTCGGGTGATTTAGTGAGAGTGGGTGAGCACCCATCTCTTTCCTTGGTGGATCCATTTAGGATTCACAGGTTGCCATGATTGATTTCATGTTTTCAGTTTGGAGGTTAGCATCAACATCATAGCTATTTCGGAGGGTTGCTTCCAGCTATTGTATTGGCATACATATCTATATATAATAAAGTTGGATTTCGTTGTTGTTGCTGCATATCTCATTGTTCGCCATATTGTGATATTTTAATGAGATTGTTGTATGATTTCTGGGTTTAATTTTCTATCAAATTTCTGGTGTTTTGGTTGTGTTTTTTGGTAAAATTGTGCAAAGCTAAAATCCTCATGAAATTTTAATTAAAATTCCAGAAAGGATATTACAGTGGTATCAGAGCTGGTGATCTTGCCATCCTGAGTGTTTACTTTCCAAATTACAGGAAAAGCCAAGTTCAAGGGTTTTATTGCAGATCAATTTCAGAGGAAGAATGATGGTTTATTATTTTGAGGCATTATTGGATTATTTATTTATTTTATCTCAGTTGATGTAGTTGTTTAGTCGGGTCACTTGTAGTTTAGCAAGAGTTTTCCGAGCATAGAACTCACACATTCTTCAGGGGACTTTGAGTCCCACCCTAGTTTTGTTTTCCATTTCATCCGAGAGAGCTTCACCATGATATCTTCAGCTTCTACATTTGGCTTCACCAGCAGTGTGTATTTCTGGAGGATGCAGTGATAGTTTGGGAGGACGCAGTTGGGTTCTTTTGTTTGTTGTGGTTGCAAGGTTAATTAGCTTATGAGAGATATAGGTGAACCTAGGTTCATTAGATTTTCATATATAGGCAAACCTCCATGGGCTGAGATTGACATTCTATTTCTGGAGCAGTGTGGCAGTCTCTGGGCCAACGCAGAGGAGGAGAGTTTAGCCTAGTTGTGGAGGAAGGTCTCAACCATTTGAGATTTTGTCTGCTGAGGGAGATAGAGGGATTAATTGTTGCACATTTGGAGGGTTGTTGAGTATTTCGTTGATCAATCTGTAGACATTGGATTTAGTAGCTACTAGGAGAGCGTAGAGCTTATTGGGGTAAATTTTGGAGGATCGTGATTTCACAAAACCATTTCCAGGTTTTGGTTAGATTGGCTTGAGGAGTCTGGTACTAATTTTTGAGAATTTTTCGAGCACTAGATGTGGGTGTTTTGGCCAATCCATTGTAGGAGCTAGTGCAAAATTACTGTCGGAGAGCATTTTGCTAGGCCAAATTTATATTGCAGGGCCAAAATTATTCTTCTGTGGGAATTTATCTTGATGGACCGAAATCATTTGTTGAGCTAAGTTTAATTGTTGGAGCCTAATTTATTTACGTGAGATTAGTTTTGAGATTCAACAAGATGATGAGCTTAGTGAAAAGAGTTGCCTTCACTAAGTGGGCCCACAGGCTATTTTTGGCGCAAAGTCTATTTTTAGACTATGTCTATTTTTAGACATGTCAATCATATTCTATGAGTTGCAGGATGCTATTTGTGGATGGTTGGTCAAGTTGGAAAAATAGATGGGCTTCTATTTTTAGACATATTGGGCGGAATCTATTTTTAGATTGCCAGTCTAAAAATAGATATGTCGAATATTATTAGCTCTTAATAATATTTGGACTATAAACATTATCTTATTCTTTTGGAGCACTTCAGTTAAGTGCACAGATGTGGCACAAAGAGTTTTACGATGCAATTACGCCTATTCCCGAGGGTTTACCGGAGCTATTGCCATGGAGAACTTCGTTAGAACTGAACTTCGTTAGAACTCATGTGATGTAGTTTGGTGGAGTTGAGAAGTAGTTGGTGGAGTTGTGATTAGCTTCTAACTCAATACTTAGTTAGACTCAGTTGAGCTAGTTGTATCTAGTCCAACTGATTGATACACTAGTGAGAGTGGTGTGAATTAATTAGTTAATTAATTCACTAAATAATAACTCATTAATCAACTGAAGAATACATCAGTTAACTATAGTGCGTGGACAGTTTCAGTGGAGACCAATGGAGAAATAGGTGAAAGAGCAAGCGTGACTATCAGTTGTGACTATAGTGATGCATTGATTGCATCCAACACTCAGTGGAGATGCCAATGAGGATTGCGTGAGCAAGGCTGGAGTAATTTGAACTCATTCAGATCCATTCTTTAGTAGGGATTGCATAGTAGAGGCATGCTAGCAGGTGGCAAAGATCAGTGCATGGATTTGCAAGATTGGGCTTGATTAGTGTGTAGCGTTTGTATTGTATTGAGAGCTTCATATGATCATCTTTGTATGAGGATTGTTACATGATCTCTATGACATATATTATATAGAGATAGTTGGGGTTTTCAGCTTCAGGCTTTCCCGTTAAACAACTGAGTTAAAATAGTGTGAGATCAGGAGAATCTTGGACATATAACACATAAGTTATATAATTTCTACAACTAGTTCATTTTCCAAAGCTAGATTTATCTATTAGGGCTAAGTTTATTTGTTAGGCCCAATTTATTTACTGTAACCCAATTTATTTATAGGAGTTTTTATGCAAGAGATTTCTCTCATTTGAGACAGTGATATTGAGTGAATTTGCAGGAATGTAGAGTTGAACATTGTGGTATGAATTTATTTTATGTAGAGCAGTGTCCCTAGTTGGGTAGACTGGGAAACTCACACTAAATTTGGGATTTTCTAGATCAGCTAGAATTTGCCCAATATTTTTTTTGGGTTTTTCTGGGTTTTGTGAGAGGGGTCCCTTGTTATATTTTCATAATTTTTTGGGCAATATTCAAGCAAGAAATAAACATTCCTTCAGCAATGCATTTTACTAGTGAGTTGGGAAATTCACACCACTTGATCAGCTTGATCTTGGCTAGGAGTTAAGCCAAACCATTTCTAGGTTTTTATGTGTTTGGTGTGAGAAGCTCTGAATTAACTTTTTAGAAATTTTTAAGCAATTTTGAGGGTACAAACTCCAATTCTTCTTCAACCAACAGTTACAGAAACTGGGAGACAACATAGTATTTAGAGGAGAATTTTGTTGCAACATCGATATTATTTATTATTGCTCACATGAGATCGATAGCTTACCTTGTATTTATTTTCATGACTGAAGAAATTTATTAAAATCTCTGTAATAAGTTGTATTGGCTATATATTTATTCGTCAATGGTTTGATAGGAGGTTTGTGAGCCTTGACATTGTTGAGTGAGAGTTTAGCTATTTGGGAAATGTTTGAGTGGCGAGTTTCTATGATTGAATAACTTGTTTGTATGCTGGGTAGGATGAGAATATTGTTGAGTTGGATATGAATGTTTGGAGTCTACTATTCATGTCATTGTTTGTCACAAAATTGTATGATTCAGTTGATGTACTGGCCATTATTTTGTAAAACATGGACCAAACTTTCATAAATTTTCTTTATAAAACAACAACAACAATTGACAGGACCCTTTCCAAGGGAATACTTTCTAAGTTGCAGCAAGGACTGCCATAGGAAGAGCATGAATTGGGACACGACATCTTCAAACTTGGGACAGATTTGAGATGCATGGGGGTTACAACAAAAGCCCTTCAAAAACTAGAGGAACTTGATTCACTCCTTTCTGAAGTGGATCAATCATATGGGAGAAGATTTATTTGGGTTCTAAAACCAACCATGTTTGCCTTAGCACAACCCAAGTATTTGGAGCACCCTTGTATGAAAGTCAAACTTCCAGTTGTCTCATATCTTAGTAGTATCATGGTGCTAACCGCACCTATACATCCTTACACTAATAAAATTATGAGGAGAGTTGCCTTCAGGTTTATAGTGGAGACCCTGGAGGATTTGGATAATAGTGAGGGCCCTACCTTTGGGAAGAGGTGATCCAGATTTATGCAGGAATGCAATAGAATATGAATATAACCATAAATACAAAGATGCAATGGAAATAACACTTCATTTCATTAATATCAAATAACTGAAATATGCTTACAGACATAATCGAAATAAACTAGCTAGGGCATTGGTAGCTTATCTTTGAGAAGAGATGTGGTGGCTACAGGCCTCTGAACTGTGTTACAATGAGGCTCAAAGGCCTATTTATTTATGAGAAACAATGGAAAACCGTAAACATACAAAAACCTAACATTAGGAGAGGAAGCGCCAAAATTATGGGCCTCGTTTGGGTAAATTGGTACATTAACTTCTCGGGGATGTAACTTTGGCATACGATCTCCGTTTGACGTAAACATTACCTCGTTAGAAATATATATCCGATGACTACAACATTTGAGTGACAAATGTCGGTCGAAGTTACATGTTGCTCCCGATTTTCCAGAAAAACATCGTTTAGGGCCTCAAAATGACTTCGAAAGTTTAGGGCCCAAAAAACTGCTAAAATAGTAAATTGTGTTACAATTAAGCAAGCTGAAAAAATAAAAGAAACAATGTTGGGAGTCCAAGTGGAACAAGCGGGTGGCCACCAATATCCACCTGGATCATTCCTCCCCCCTTAGGAAGCAATGGTCCCCATTGCGTTGAGTTCCTCCATGAGATGAGGAAACTTCTACTGAACTTGGTCCTTGGTGAGCCACTTGCCTTGGTGAAGGAGTTGGCCTACTTTGACAAATCGATATAGTTGGATCCTTTGTTCTCGGGTGTTCTTGCTCTGTGTATCCATGATATGATCTGTGGTGGCTTGTTCCATGCAGTCTGGGTTGAACTTTGTTGGTGTGAGTTGTTCTACCATGTTGGATGTGTCCTATAGTGGTGGAAAGTAGGGCCGAAGGTGGTCCATATTGAATACTGGGTGAAAACCAAGGAATGGTGGAATACTGAGCTCGAAGGCATTGTCCCCTACAGCCTTTGTGATGGTGTATGGTCCATATCGTAGCGGACAAATCTTGCGGTGGGGTCCAGTAAGGTGCTCCTTTTGCAAATGTAGCCAAACTGTGTCGCCCACCTGGAACTTGTGTGGCACTCGATGTTGATCATGGCGTTGCTTATACTTGGCATTGGATTTCTCCAAGATGTCATGGACCTTCTGGTGGACATACTAGATGTGTTTAATAAATCAGGTTGCTTTATCAACCTTAGAAAGTACACGTGTGGATTTTATCTATGTGGTCGCATGAGGTATGGCAACATCAAGTAGCGGCGCGCCCAGAGTCAGATAAATGGAGTGCTTAACCTGACAATATAGAGGAACCTTTGTGGGTGAGGAGAAAATTTCCTTGTATTCCTCCACGACTTTGTCTATATGCTGCTGTCGTGCAGGGGAGCCCTGTTTGGAGATTGTAGCCATAATCTTCTTCTTGCCCTATAGGCGATTTGCAATGAAAACAAATTCCTTGGTTTTGAAAATAAACTTATTGTGTTGTTTTGCAGTAATCAAAGAGATGGAAAAAGTATTTTTTCTTATTATCCCTCCAAAATATTTACATTTATCTATGCACCTCTTTTTAAATTTAAAGGATTTTGATTGGTTTACATATTATGACATGGAAATTACATGAAAATTTCATGGGAACGTTTAGGCTAAAATTTCCTCTAATGGTAAAGCAATTTTTAACTTTGGACTTATTGTGCTATATATTGTTTTGAGAATTGAGGATATTCTAGTGAATGCAAGGAATCACTATCTATTTCCACTCTTGGATTTGATGGATATCTCGTATCATGGTGCCATGGATATTATCAGCTTAATGAATGAGAAGTTCCTATGAGCTTTGGCGTGTGTCATCTTGCATGTATCTTCATGTGCTGTGAGATTTTTCTTACGAAAAATGGATGGTATATGTTATGTGTTTACTATGCTTGTGTCAGTAAACTATTTTATTGAGTTTGACATTATATTATTATATATTGTACGTTTACTTATGATTTATGTGGCTATTAATCTCGAACTTATTCATGATTGGTAATTTATCTTTATGTGTGCGTGCATCTCACTTAAGGTTTTTCTAACATTACTTTTCTTGAGGCTTATGTTATGTGATCATGTTGTTTCTATTCATGGTATCTTCTATATTGGACATTCATCGATTATTGACTTGCATTTGTTGATGTCCCTTTATTTCTCCTTCCACTAACACTCTTCCTTTCGTCCATGGAAAACCTCAACCAATGAAATGGTAGTCAGGATTACATACCATATGGGACTCCTAAACCAAACGGTGTAGAGTCTGATTGGGATTATGCATCAGGGAGATCCACTAGATGTTGGCATTACATTTTGGCTCGTCAACAGATTTTGGTGCTAGGAGGCCCTGCCCTCTGTGTAAAGGGTTGAGATGGCTGACACTAACACTTGTCATCAACCTGAAACTTCCCAACAAGATAGAAACCAACCTCTTCCTGATTCTCTTGGGACACCACTTCACCTTGATTTTGGTTCGCATTTCAACGATACTAATGTAGGTGACTCCCAACTCCCTCTGCTTGAGGATGGTCTAGTTGAATAATATTCTCCTCTCTATGAAGTCACGTATGAATATTTGAGAGCTTTACGCCCTTTTACTCGACAATTTACCAAGGATCTCAAGGGCATCCCTGCTACAAGCTCCCTTCCTAACCCACACACTTCGAAGCCTCACTATACCCGTAAATGTGTTTTAGTAAACTCGATCCCTCATATGACCGGTATGATTTTGGATGACTATGTTGATGCTTTTGAAAGGCTACCAATAGATGGTCTAGAGATCCCCCCTGCATAAGAGAGAGAAGGAACTAAGAGCACAGTTACACGAGGTGACAACCAACCCCTACCAGAAAACGCTAGGGATGGTAACCAACTTCCTAGGGGAAACCCCGAGGCTTTTCAAAGGCCAAGGGGTGAAGAGAATGTTAAGAATCGGGTTAACCTTTATGATGTAGATCCCCCTCGTAACGAACGAAAACTCAAAACCCCAATGAATTGGGAAAACTTCAGGAATATCAGAAATGTTAGGGATCTATGGCATCTGTGTTGGAATCATGATTTTCGTTAGACCAAAACCCACAGGCGTTAGCCTCCACTACAATCACCAGAGTTAGGATCCATGAGAGTGGTTAGTCCATGTCGCGAAACACACGAGGAGCGTTGAACCCAATGTCCAACAATCTCCCCCCCAATGCAAGCCGGGTGAGTCTCGAACTCGAAACCTGTTGCTCTGATACCACTTGTTGGAATCACAATTGCTGTTAGACCAAAACCCATAGGCATTAGTCTCCCCTACAATAGCCAGAGTTAGGATCCACGAGAGGCGGTTATTCCATGTTGCGAAACACACGGGGAGAGTTGAACCCAATGTCCAACAATGATACCAATTGTTGATCAGTGGTTGTCATTGATGTCAACCCAAGCAACACCATAGGATACCCCAATATTGCATGGTAATTTTGACCTACCAAATTACTATATTCTGGGTCAAGAATATTTTTTACAGTTTCTACTTGTCGAGATGTTTCCGTTGATATATGGCACACCACGTAATTCTTCATGGTTTGAGAGATATTCATGTTTGAAGTTTGTAACCCCAGTTAGTGGGATAAAACCCCATGGGGTTGTGGAATGGGTCATTGAAAAGTAAATAATTAATATTTTTTAAGCTCCTAAAATCCCTCTCCACGTTCACTTGTTGAAGACCCTCTCAACCTAAGCATTTATATAAATTGTGATCCTCATATCCTCCTTAGGCAAGGATTTCGCTACTGGAAACATGTCATCATGGAATTTGCGCTATAAATTTTTTATACGAAGGTTCAGAAGCTGAAATTTTTATGAGACGAAGTCAAAATCATGAGGAAGCTCCTGTAAAAATTTCAGATCAAGGTCCACAATATTTGTGGAGATATGATCTGTGGAAGTCAGTTTCTTTGCAGGCTCGTGAACTTCATCTTAAAGAAGTGACCTTGGGAAAATCGTCATAACTCTCTCTCTGAGTATCAGATTGGAATTTTGTAAAAAGTGGAGGATAGTGCACAAACTATAGTTTTCGCTGTATCAATTTTAGAGTAGAATGCAGAAACAGTGACACGTGGCACACCATACAAGTTTTCTCTACTGAACCATTCCATAATTAGGGCATTGTGAGAGATTGGGCATAACTCTCTCTTGAAGAATCCAAATTGGGTCAGACCTGTGGCATTGGAAAGAAGACTTCGAGGAATTCTACAGGACTGAAAATCACATATTGGGGATATGAAATAACAAATATACACTAGATTCAATATCGAGCTCCTAGAAGGCAAGAAAAAGCTAGATCATGTGTTGTCAAGGGCTACAAAGGACCAGATTTTCTAGGGAAGCAAATCAAAGCAAGGTGCAGCAAAGGGTAGCATGAAAAGAGTAGAAATCAAGCTATATAACAATAGCAAGAAGTTCACCACATGAAGTCTTCAAGTGGGCAACACTGCATACAGTCATTGTAAAGGTATCATTGTACTAAGTCATTGTAAAAATTGTACAAGTGTCTATCTACCAAGAGTTGAAGAGGAATTATCGGGAGGTCTAGGATCATCATTATGTGGTTTTTTCATAGTTGGGGTTATGGTGTAGTGTGCCTTCTTCTTCTACATCATTCTATATTATTGTAAAGTGGACTATTTTCCTTGGTACGGGAGTCCATTCTTGTTTTATTCTTCTACATGGTGGTAGGGTGGTGCTAGGGTGAGTTGTAGCTCATTGGGTGTTTGGGCATCCGTTCAGTTGACTACTGAAGAATCTCGGGCGTTGGAGTGTCCATCGAGTGGGAGCTGGAGAAGAATGTTTTTCTAGATTCTAGGAAGTTGGAGCTTTATTTTCAATTGGAGTTGAATATTAAAGAATTATTAGAAAAGCATTTAGGTGTTTTTTTGTCCTGGAGAGGGTTTAGACCTTAAAAACAGTGTACATTTGTGTTCCTTTTTTTTACTACTATCATTGTACAAACACTAATAATAATTGAAGATTAACTAATGCTATGAAAGATTAATAATAATAGTAATTCAAAAGAATACTGATTCACACCCCCCCCCCTCTTAGTATTTCCAACAATTGGTATTGGAGCTTGGTTCCTTCAATAGCAGTTTAACAGCTCGAAGGAGGTCATGGAGCATACCAAGAATGGTGTACCTGTTGAGATTCAACAAGATGATGAGCTTAGTGAAAATCAGTCGCCTTCACTAAGTGGGCCCGCAGGCTATTTTTAGGTGCAAGTCTATTTTTAGACATGATGATCATATTTCAAAAGTTGCAGGATGATATTTGTTGATGGTTGGTCAAGTTGGAAAAATAGATGAAATTATATTTTTAGAACATTGGGCGAAGTCTATTTATAGATCGTAGATCTAAAAATAGAAGTGTCGATTATTATTAGCCCTTAATAATAATCAAACTCTAAATATCAACTTATTCTCTTGGAGCACTTTATTTCAGTATACAGATTTGGAAAATCAGTGGGCTGAAGGAATTATGCAATTCCTAGGGTTTACTAGTGGTTCATGCATGGAGGACTCAGTTAGAACTGAAGTGGAAAAGTTATGACAAAGTTGGAAGAGTAGTTCATGGAGTTGTTATTTAGTTTAACTATGTTAATGGAGTTAAACTCAGTTGAGCTATTTTTATCTAGTCTAACTGAATGATACACTAGTGAGAGTGGAGTGAATTAATTAGTTAATTAATCCACAACTAATAACTCACTAATCAACTGAACAAATACAACAGTTAACTACAGTGCATGTCAGTTCCAGTGGAGACCTAGTGGAGAGGTAGGTGAAAGGGTGAGATGGACTATCTATTGTGACTATAGTGATGCATTGATTGCATCACACACACATTGGAGTTGCCAATGGGGATTGTGCAGTCAAGGCAAGGGTAATTCCAATCCATTCAGAGCTATTATTTGGCAGGGATTGCGCAGTGGAGGCAGGCTGTCAGGTGGCGAGAAATTGGTGCATTGAGATGCAAATTTCTTCGTGATAGTGTGTGACGATTTTATTGTATTGAGAGCTTGATGTAATAAGATTTATATGAGATTCTTACATGATTTCCATGACACATAATATATGATAGTTGCGGTTTTCAGCTTCAGGATTTCCCGTTAAACAACTGTGTTCTGTGCGATTGTTTTTATTGCTTCATGTGTTCGCAATTGATTTTAATTTCCGCAAAAGATTAACAGTGGAAGGATTCTGTATTTAGCAAGAAGATAAATATTGTTAGATAAGGAGAATTTGGATATATACACGCATCTTTTATATAATTTCTACATGGTATCAAAGCAGTGTTAATTCTTGAAGATTGCAATTGTGAAGAATTGCTGAGTTTGTGTTGGTGGACAATTCGAATTTGTTGTAGAAAATTGTTGGTGCGACAGTTGAGTATACATTGAAATGTCTTTCAATGGGTTGCGATTGGAGTATGCCCTTGATGGAAGCTCGAATTACATATCCTGGAAGGACAGGATGGAGGTGGTACTGAAAGATAATGGACTGAAGGAGTTCATCGATAACGATGTTCCTAAGCCGGATTCTAGTGATGTTGTAGGACTTGATGTATGGTAAAAGAAGGTAGCAAAGACAAGAAGAATTCTGTTGGGAGGTGTGAAGGACCATATTGTGTCCATCCTTCATGGGAAAGCCACTCCATTTGCAATGTGGAAGGCTTTGATAGATTTGTTCCAAAGCAGAAGCGACGAGAGGAAGTTTGCACTTAAAGATAAGCTCAGAAAAATAAAAATGGAGAAGGGCGACAGTATTCCAAAATATCTCATGAAGTTTGTCCACTGTAAGGATGAACTGGGAAGTGTGGGGATTACTGTTGATGATAAATACTTGGTGAGCTTGGCTCTCCTTGGGCTTCCGAAGAGTTGGCATAGCTACGAAGACTCTGTCAATGGACGGGAGAAACTGCCGGGTTGGGAGCGACTTTGGTCGGATCTTGTGCAGGAGGAGATAAGGCAAAGTACTAGGGATGGTTCTTCATCGAAGAATGAAGATGAAGAGAATTGCGCTTTGGTTTCCAAAGCAAGGAAAGGGAAGGGGAAGAAATTTCCTTCAAAATCTGAGGCTAAAGGCAAGAAGTAGGATTTTTCCAAGGTGAAGTGTTTTCACTGTCACGAACATGGGCATTTTGCCACTAACTGCCCACAGAAGAATAAGAACAAGAAGGCTAATGGAGATGCAGTGGGTGAGGCCTTAGCATCGCAATTTTAACTTGATTTCTCTTTGATCGCATGCTTTGTTTCAAGTGAAATGGGATCGGTGTGGTAATTTGATAGTGGTGCGTCTTTCCATATGACGGGAGATAAGGAGTTGTTTAGTGACTTGGAGGAGAAGGATCTCCAAATGCATATAGAGATGGGTGACGATGGTTGATACAGTGCGACTAGCATTGGGACCATTACCTTTGAGAGGGATTCAAGTAATCCATTTCTGTTGAAATATGTTATGCATGTTCCAGGTCTGAAGAAGAACTTAGTCTCGGTTGCAATGTTGGAAGACAAAGGTTATGACGTTGTTTTTACCGATGGAAAAGCTTTCCTGTGGCATAAAACAACGGTTCAAACCAAGAGGATAGGGATTCGAGTCAAGAATCTCTACAAACTGGAGGTAGATGGTTGCGCTGCAATGATGGGCAAAGCAGAAGAAGTGGTGAGCCAGGATGAGGGCGAATCATGGCACAGGAGATTGGGCCATCTTCACCATGGTGCCTTGAAGATTTTGTAGCAGATTTCTACTAGACTTCCCAAGGGTACTCTTGCGCAGTCAGATTATGCAAGGGATGTACTATGGGTAAGTTTTTGAAGACCACCTTTCATGAGAAGGAGAATTGTGCTTCAGTGATCCTTGAGAGAATTCACACAGACGTGTGTGGACCTTTCTCGGTTGCTTCAACAGCAAAACACAGGTATTATGTTATATTTGTTGATGACTATTCTCATATATGTTGGATCTTCTTCATGCAGAAGAAGAGTGAAACATTCTCAAAGTGTTGTGAGTTTAAAGCATTGGTGGAGAAGGAGTCGGGGAAGTAAGTGAAAGCTCTACAGAGCGATAATGGTGGTGAATATATCTCGGGTGAATTCAAAGACTTCTGTAGCAAAGAAGGAATTAGAAGAGAACTCATAGCGCCTCATAACCCACAACAAATAATGGGGTCGCAGAGAGGAAGAATGAATCCATCATGGGTGTTGCACGAGCTATGTCGAATGACTGTGTGGCCTATCGATGCACTTGTGGGCGTGGCATGCAACATCGCGGTTTATGTGCAAAACCGTTGAACTCACAGAGTACTTCTGGCATGAGTACACTTGAAGAAGATTTTACCGGGTAAGAAGCCTGATATTTCTCATTTGAAGATTTTTGGCCCATCTCGTTTACATTCATGTGACAAAGGATGCCAAGAAGAAGCTGGAGCTGACTGCAGAAGTTGGGATATTTGTGGGGTACATAGAAACACCCCATAATTATCGTGTGTATTTTCCAAACAGTTGAATGACTGTGGTGGGACGGGATATAAAATTAAATGAGGTGAAAGCCATGAAGTTGTCACTTGAGAGGGAGCTACACTTGCATGCAAAGGAGGAGCTACTTGTTCCCAAAGATGAGCCTCTAGATGTGGATCAGCCACAGGAGGAGATTCATGGAGTGGAGGAGTCCACTCATGTAGAACCAAACATCAGAACAGGTAGAAAGCGTACCACAGAAGCTGAGAGACTGAAGCTTGATGTGGCATAGAATGTAGGAGTCCCTACATCATAGTGCAGACAGAGACAGTCACCTGACCATTTTACTGGATACATGGCTCTTATGAGCAAGTGTATCGTGACAGAGACATATTATTTCGAATAAGCAGTGCAAGAGCCCACATGGGTAGATGCCATGGTGAAGGAGTATGACTCTATTGTCAGAAATAGTGCTTGGGAGATTGTTCCAAGGCCGGTGGGTAAAATATTTGTAGGATTAAGATGGATCTACAAGGTAAAGAAAGTTGCTGATGGGAGTGTTGAGAATTATAAGGCAAGATTTGTTGCCCGGGGCTTCTCACAAATCGAGGGGATTTATTATGAATAAACCTTTGCACCTGTCGCACGGTATTCTTCCATAAGGACTATCCTTTCTCTCTCATTGCATATGGGTTGGCACATTCATCAGATGGATGTGAAGATTGCGTTCCTTAATGGGATCATTGAGGAAGAGGTGTACATTGAGCAGCCTGAATGATTTGAGATCTTCAACAGCGAGTCGCATGTGTGCAGGCTCAAAAGAGTGTTGTATGGGCTGAAGCAAGCACCACGTGCTTGGTACACATGGATCGATAGCTATTTCACCGGACTTGGCTTCACCAAGAGTGAGGCGGATGCAAACCTGTATCAAATTGTGGTGGAGGGTAAGCTTTTAATCATTGTTCTTTATGTTGATGATTTAATACTAACAAGTGATGAGCAGTTGATACACTCATGCAAGGAATATCTTGCAAAGGAGTTCGAGATGAAGGATTTGGGCCTCCTTGATTATTTCCTTGGATTGGAAATATGGCAGCGGGAAGGTGAACTGTTTGTGTCTCAAGGTGAGTATTCCCAGGAGATACTAGAGAAGTTTCACATGCAAGGCTACAAGCCTATTGACACTCCTCTTCCAGGAAATTGGAGGAAAGAGGATGCTACATCAGCAGAGGTAGTGGATGCCACTGTTTATCGACAGTTGGTGGGTTCGATCATGTATTTAGTTAATACAAGACTGGACATATGCTATGCAGTGAACTAGCTTTCACAAGCAATGGTTAAGCCTACCAAGCTCTTTTGGAAGGTAGGAAAGCATGTCCTGAGGTATCTCAGGGGCACATCTGAGTATGGCTTATGGTACAGACAGACGGATGAGGTGAAGTTGCATGGCTTCACTGATGTAGATTGGGCAGGCAGCCCAATAGACAGAAAGAGCACATCAGGAGGGATTTTCAGTATTAGATCTACAACAGTTTCTTGGTACAACAGGAAACAAAGATCTGTGGCACTCGGTTCAGCGGAAGCAGAATACATGGCAGCAATTCAAGCTACATGTGAGGCTATTTGGATGAGGAAGATCATGATCGGTTTGTTCGGTTCACATTTAGATCCTATAGTGATACATTGTGATAATCAGAGTTGCATTAAACTCTCGATTAATTATATGTTTCATGATATATCTAAGCATATTGATATCCGGTATCATCATATCAGAGATTGTGTCCAGTGGAAGATCATGTTCTTCCAAGACATTCTCGTCGAAGACCGTATGTATATTTCACTAAGGCCACCAGAGAGACCCAATACTACAGAGGTAGGATCGGGGTGGCTGATAATCCTATCTTGTTGGAGAGGAGCATGGAGATTCAACAAGATGATGAGCTTAGTGAAAATCGCCGCCTTCACTAAGTGGGCCCGCAGGCTATTTTTAGGTGCAAGTCTATTTTTAGACATGATGATCATATTTCAGAAGTTGTAGGATGCTATTTGTGGATGGTTGGTCAAGTTGGAAAAATAGATGAAATTCTATTTTTATAATATTGGACGAAGTCTATTTATAGCTCATTGATCTAAAAATAGAAGTGTCGATTATTATTAGCCCTTAATAATAATCAGAATCTAAATATCAACTTATTCTCTTGGAGCACTTTATTTCAGTATACAGATTTGGAAAATCAGTGGGTTGAAGGAATTACGCAATTCCTAGGGTTTACTAATGGTTCATGCATGGAGGACTCAGTTAGAACTGAAGTGGAAAAGTTATGACAAAGTTGGAAGAGTAGTTCATGGAGTTGTTATTTATTTTAACTTAGTTATTGGAGTTAAACTCAGTTGAGCTAGTTGTATCTAGTCTAACTGAATGATACACTAGTGAGAGTGGAGTGAATTAATTAGTTAATTAATTCAAAACTAATAACTCACTAATAAAAAGAACAAATACAACAATTAACTACAGTGCATGTCAGTTCCAGTGGAGACCCAATGGAGAGGTAGGTGAAAGGGTGAGATGGACTATCTGTTGTGACTATAGTGATGCATTGATTGCATCACACACACATTGGAGTTTCCAATGAGGATTGCGGAGTCAAGGCAAGGGTAATTCAAATTCATTTAGAGCTATTCTTCAGTAGGGATTGCGCAGTGGAGGCAGGCTGTTAGGTGGCGACAAATTGGTGCATTGAGATACAAATTTCTTCATGATAGTGTGTGACGATTGCATTGTACTGAGAGCTTGATGTACTAAGCTTTGTATGAGATTGTTACATGATTTCCATGATACATAATATATGATAGTTGGGGTTTTCAGCTTCAGGATTTCCCGTTAAACAACTGTGTTCTGTGCGATTGTTTTTATTGCTTCATGTGTTTGCAATTGATTTTAATTTCTGCAAAAGATTAACAGTGGAAGGATTTTGTATTTAGCAAGAAGATAAATATTGTTAGATCAGGAGAATTTGGATATATACATGCATCTTTTATATAATTTCTACAGTACCTTTGTTCAATGAAAATAATTATGCACTCTGGAAAGGAAGAATGGAGGTCTATCTCTTGGCGCAAGTTTACGAAGTATGGGACACTGTTTAAAATGGATTTACATCAAGCACGGATGAACAAGGTAAGAATAATTTGGTAAATGATGCAAAATCAAAGAATATTATTATCAGTGGACTTATTGAATCTGCTTATCATAAGGTGTTGGGTTGTAAAACCACCAAAAATTTATGGGACAAGCTTGAGAATATATATGCAGGTGACTCAAATGTTAAAGAAGCAAAGCTTCAAATCTACAGAGCAAAATTTGAACAACTCATAATGAAAGAAGATAACAAAATTGTTGCATACTTCTAACACGTTGATGAAATAACCAACGCTCTGGAAGGATTGGGAGAGCCTGTTGATGAGAAGACTATTATACGAAATATTCTTAGAACGTTACCAGGGAGATTCAACCCAAAGGTATCGGTCTTAGAATATAGTGCAAATTTGGACAAACTCAACAAAGAGGATATACATGGAGTTCTCATAGCATATGAAATGAGACTTGATGAAGAAGAGGGTATTTCGCATCTAGAAACTGTGTTCGCTGCATCTAAGAAAACCAATAAGGAGAAATAACCTTCAAAGGCACATACCTGCACCTGCAAGTGTGAAGAAAAGGAAGATGATGAAGAAGGTCTTTCAGATGGAGAATATGCTTACTTTACGAGAAAACTAAAAATTGGTAAGGGAAAATTCAAGGGTAAACTTCCATTGATATGTTTCGGTTGTGGTGAGGTTGGGAATTTTGCAGCAAAATGTCCGAACAGGAGTGATGACAACTCAAAAGAAAAGAAATGCTTTAAGAAATTCAACAAGCAAAAAAAAAGGATTCAAAAGGAACTTTCTCTCTAAAGAACATAGCTCATCATCCGATGAAGACAATGACATCGAAGAAGAAGCCAATGAGAGTATTTTTTATGGCCAAGAACATTAAACAAGAGGCATCAAACAACGAAGAAGAAGGGTTGACCATAGAAGAATTTTCCAAGGAGGCAATCAAGATTATAAAAGACCTCAAGGCTCAGAATATCCATTCCAATACTCTTGAAGAACAAGTTCAAGGTCTCAAAATTGAAGTTGAAGAACACAAATGTATTGAGGAGTCACTTCAAAAGAAGTTGGAAGAAAGCAACCAAGAAAGGGAAGCATTAAAAGTTGAAGTAGTCCCGCTGCGTAAGGAAGTGAAAAAGGGAAAAATTGTCAAAAACTATGCCAACAACTCAAGGGCATTGGAAGAACTCATTAAAAATCAATGATCTTACAATGACAGAACTTGCCTCGGTTACAAAGAAGAAGAAGCAGGACCTTCTACAATAAAATACAATGAACCTATGAGAACTGACATTCATGTAGACTTCATTGGACAAGATTCGCAAGAACAACCTTGGAAGACAATTCCTAGACAAAGATTTCCATCCAGGTACCAACATATTTTTTATGGCTACTGTTATTCATGTGGAGAATTTGGTCATAAAGCTGTAGAATGTCGCACGTACCTTAGGAACCAATACAATTTCAGGAGATCTATCAAATATGAACCTCCCAGGGCTCAACGAAACATCAATATATTTGAACATTTAATAAATAATTGAATGTTACAAATGTCAAAACTTTGGACACATAGCCAGAGACTGCATACTTGAAAATCCTCCAGAAGAATCTTCGAAGCCACAGAATGAACGAACATGGAAGAAGAAGAAGACTGATAATTGTGCTCTCGCTCTCAAGGCTCAAAACAACAAATATGTGTGGTATGTTGATAGCGGTTTCTCAACGTATATGACTGGAGATAGAAAAAAAATTGTATCTCTGAAAGAGAAGAAGGATGGAACCGTGTCCTTTGGAAACGATGGATCTTCAAATGTTATAGGATCAAGTACCGTCACTCTTAGAAGCAAAGATGCTCTAGCCAAGAATGTTCTATTGGTTGAAAACATGAATCACAATCTGTTCAGTGTTCGACAAATGTCTGATCAAGGACACACAATACTATTCAACTCCACAAAATGTGAAATCGGGAAAGGTAGGTATGGTGAAATTGTGGCTACAGCAAGTCAAGCTCCAAACAACATATATGTTTTGGATGAAGCAACTAAAGCACGTCTACTAGCTAAAGAGGATGATATAATATTTGATAGCAATGATGATCGACTAAGTAAGAACTTTGCTACAAATATGCAAAGTGAGTTCGAGATGTCTTTACTTGGTGAGCTGACATACTTCTTAGGGTTTCAAATATCTCAGCAAGAGAAAGGAATATTTATATGTCAAGTCAAGTACATCAAGGAAATGCTCAAGAAATTAAAAATGGAAGATTGCAAACCCATCCTTACTCCGATGGTAACGAGTTGCAAATTGAGCATAGACGACTCATCTAAGGGTGTGGATCAAAGGTTGTACAGATCTATGATTGGTAGTCTTCTATATGTAATAGCCTCCCAACCAGATGTTATGCAAGCAGTTGGACAAGTAGCAAGATTCCAAGCAGCACCAAAAGAATCACATATTATTGCCATCAAAAGAATTCTTCGATATCTAAAGGGAACAACAGAATATGGCTTGTGGTAAGCCTTTACAGATGCAGATTGGGAAGGAAGCGTTGATGATCGTAAGAGTACTCATGAAGCATTTGAATATCTTCACCAGAAGCATGGGATTCTCCCAAGTTCTCAATAGATTTTCCTTATTCAAAATATAAAGGGGGAGTGGAAATGTGTACAGGTCTGCAGGATGGTTGTGTGTCAGGGAAAGTTACCCTTTGCCATTGATGTCAAAGAGGGAGAGAATGTTGTAGGAAGAGGTGTCCTGATCGCAGGGGGAGTACTTGTGTTGCCATCAATTCCAAAGGGGGAGATTTTTTATCAGTGGTTGTCATTGATGTCAACCCAAGCAGCACCAAGGGCTACCCCGATATTTCATGGTAATTTTGACCTACCAAATTACTATATTCTGGGTCAATAATATTTTTTATGGTTTCTACTTGTCGAGATGTTTTCGTTGATATATGCACGCTAGGTAATTCTTCACGGTTTGAGAGATATTCATGTTTGAAGTTTGTAACCCCAGTTAGTAGGCTAAAACCCCATGGGGTTGTGGCATGGGTCATTTAAAAGTCAATAATTAATAATTTTTAAGCTCCTAAAATCTCTCCCACGTTCACTTATTGAAGACCCTCTCAACCTAATCATTTATATAAATTGTGATCCTCATATCCTCCTCATGCAAGGATTTCGCTACCGGACACAAGTCATCATGGAATTTGCGCTATAAATTTTTTTCTACAAAGGTTCAGAAGCTTAAATTTTTATGAGACGAAGCTGAAATCCTGAGGAAGGTCCTGTAAAAATTTCAGATCAAGGTGCGCAATATTTGCAGAGATATGATCTGTGGAAGTCAGTGTTTTTGCAGGCTCCTGAACTTCATCTCAAAGAAGTGACATTGGGAAAATCATCATAACTCTCTCTTTGAGTATCGCATTGGAATTATGTAAAAAGTGGCAGATATTGCACGAACTTTAGTTTTCACTGTATCAATTTCAGAGCCGAATGAAGAAACAGTGACACATGGCACACCATACAAGTTCACCCTACTGAACCAGTCCATAATTAGGGCATTGTGAGAGATTGGGCATAACTCTCTCTTGAAGAATCCAAATTGGGTCAGACCTGTGGCATTGGAAAGAAGACTTAGAGGACTACTATAGGACCGAAAATCACATATTGGAGATCTAAAATAATTGATATATACCAGATTAAATATTGAGCTCCTAGAAGGCAGGAAAAAGCTAGATCATGTGTTGTCAAGGGCTGCAAAGTACCAGAATTTCTAGGGCAGCAAAGCAAAGCAAGGTGCAGTAGAGGGCAGCATGATAAGAGAAGAAATCAAGGTGCATAACAGCAGCAAGAAGTTCACCACATGAAGTCTTCAAGTGGGCAGCACTGCATAAAATCATTGTAAAGGTATCATTGTACTAAGTCATTGTAAATGCATCATTGTAAAAATTGTACAAGTGTCTATCTACCAAGACTTGAAGAGGCAGTGTCGGGAGGTCTAGGATCATCATTAGGTGATTTTTTCATAGTTGGGGTTATGATCTAGTGTGTCTTCTTCTTCTACATCATTCTATATCATTTTAAAGTGGACCATTTTCCCTGGTACGGGAGTCCATTCTTGTTTTTATTCTTCTACAGGGTGGTAGGGTGGTGCTAGGCTGGTGCATGAAGTCACCAACAGGTTCAAGCCTGTGAAAACTTCAGGGTGGTAGGGTGGTTCTAGGGTGAGTTGTAGCTCATTGGGTGTTGGGGCATCCGTTCAGTTGACTACTGAAGGATCTCGGGCGTTGGAGCGTCCATCCAATGGGAGCTGGAGAAGAATGATTTTCTAGATTATAGGAAGTTAGAGCTTTATTTCCAATTGGAGTTGAATATTAAAGAATTATTAGAAAATCATTCAGGTGGTTTTTTTCCCGGAGAGGGTTTCCACCTTAAAAATTGTGTGCATTTTTGTTCCTTTTGTTTACTGTTATCATTGTACAAACACTGATAATAATTGACGATTAACTAAGGCTCTGAAAGATTAATAATAATACTAATTGAAAGGAATAATGATTCACACCCCCTCTCAGTATTTCCAACAATCTGAGAGTCCCTCGGAGTAATTATGGAGAACACCCTCATACCGGAGGCAAATCCAATTCAGGGACTAAAAGTGACACAGACGACAATTCCAGCTGCCTTATATTCCCCCTTCAACCAAGAGCTATTTTCCGCCAACCTTTAGCCTGGATGGTCCAGTCGCCTCTAGCCATCCGAGGCCCGCTTCATGACATGGCTTATCACCCCAAAAAGAATCTCCCAAAGTTCGAACTTAAAAATGGGACCACAGCCAAAGACCATATCAACAATTTCTACTTAGCCTTACAGATGATGAGGGTGCGGTATGATGATGTTTCTTGCCTACTTTTTCCTCACACCCTGGAAAAAAAAGTAGCCACATGGTATCATTATTTTCTAGCAGCCTCCATATGAAGTTTGGACGAGTTTAGAAATAAATTCCTTAAGAATTTTTCTGAGGATAAGACCCCATCCATGCTCCTTACTAAACTAAGCACTTTAAAATGCCACAAACGGGAGAAGGTCAAAGATTTCAATAAACATTTCACCATCATTCTGAATAAATTCCCAACGTATGTGGCTCTAGATGACTCAATCACTATGGATTACTATACCAAAGCTCTACCATGCAATATCGTCGTGTTTTTCAAGAGAGAAGCTAAGGCTACTTTAGTTGAGAATTTCGTAGAAGCCCTTGCCGTAAAAAAAAAATTTCTATCCATAGGGGCCCTCGAGCATGACACCCGAGAGGAGCCTTAACCGACAAACAATAAGGCCCAAACCTTTATTGGAAATACCGATGATAAATATAAGGACCCTATTAACTTTGAAGGTTTAACCAAGTCCTTGAAGTAATTAACCAACAAGGTCTCTGATTTAAAGCAGAAAACCAGTGAAAGCCCCGCGGGAAGCAAGTAGGTGAAACCATTTTTTAGGAGGAATAACAATCCCCCCTCAAAGTCATCCCAATGCTCCAATGCAAATTTCAATGTAGAATAGCTAGGTATAAAAAATTACTGCACTTTTCACCAAGTTGCTCACTCAGAGAAAACGTGTCCACAATGGATACATAATATGATTGTAGTAGTTGCTAAAGTGATTGAAGATCAAAATATCGGGGATGACGAGGAAGAGTCCAATGATCCTCAGGAGGATACCTCTCCTCCTAATGAGAATATCGGTACCACCATCCTGGCCTTTGAGGTCATCCATGAAGGTGAGGTATAGTCCATTCAAGAAGCCAACGCGGCATACTCCCCACCCCCTAGGCCACCAAAGACCTATAACCTTAGGAGTAGGGGGGTTGTATCAGATCACACGTTGGAGGAAGAGAAGAGGGTGTTGTTAAGAAGGATCCTCCATTGAATAACTCAAACCAATCGCCCACCTCCACTCCCAAGAACCTGTTTGGCCAAACTCCAAAGGACACTCCGATACGCAATGGGGGCAAATCACAGATATCGAAACTGTAGCCAAGTTCACTATCATCGAAGATATGAAGAAAACACGAGCTAAAATTTCACTATATGAACTTGCCAATATATCTATTCAGCGTGAATTGATTATTAAATCCTTCGCTACCTCATCATCCACCAATAGGTCTACCTCATCTACCAAGGTCAGCTTGCCTAGCCTATCTCGGGCCTCGATTAATCTCCAATCACATTATCAATGTTGCGAATGCGAATTCAAGAGGCTCTAAATGCGTCAACAAATGCCATGCCCTTATCAGTTTGTAAGAAGTTGAACATCTAGCCTAAGAAGACGGATGCTAAAGATCATCTAATTAGAAAGATCTCAAGTCCCCGAGGATGGAGAATTAAACAATGTGATAATCAGGTAATCCTTTGACTCTGGGGTACATCAGTGCATTAACATAGTTGTAGTTGACATCCTTGAGGCGTATGGGTTGTTTCTTAGTAGGGATTGGTCAAACAAGCTACAAGGATACTTCACGACTAAGTGGTCCCACCTATGGTTACCTTACAAAGGCAAGAACAGCTAGATCAGAGTCAACAATGAGCCCTATATGAAGCATACGATCACTGATTTGGAGGCCGCAAATGCACCCATTAGCTTCCCCCAAGAATAGTTGGAAATGTGTTTTCTAGAAACAATCATCGAGTTCTATGAAGCATTGTCATCACCCATCCTATATGACACCCAGCTGGAACTCTTTCCTTGTCCTCCAACAGATAATAATGAACCTTGTACTATAGATGTAAATAGTTTTGATGTAGGTGTTAGTAACCTATAAATATAGGATTCATAATTTTGACTTGACTGATGGTAATCTTGTAAATATGTACATACTTTTCCTTCTGCAAGTTGTATTCCCATATTTTTTCAAAAAAAATTAAAAAATAAATAAAAATAAAAATAAAAATAAAAAAAGAGGGTAAAAAGTCCTAAAAGAAAAATCAAAGGACTTAGAAAAAACAATATACCCCAAAAGAAAAAGATGAATAAAACATGAAAGTGTGCAAGTCTAAATGCCACTACTTTTACCTTTTGCAATTGATTATGGCAGAGTGTCAATAAATGCCATAATCTGTGATGAGTTGAACAATTTAATCTTGACTCGTCATTTTTCAATTTCAAATGTCATAGATAGAGAATAAACAATTGTCATACAGTTTAATCATGACAATTCATTAGCTAGGTAGAGAATAAAAGAATCCAACAGTTTAATCTGGATTCTTGGATGCAATAAGTGTAGAATTAGATAGTTTACTATTTTCAAAAAGAATAAAATGTTGTAAGGTTGCTAGTTCAAATGCACCTGATTGAAATAGAAGGAAAAAATGTTAGAAGATAATGAATGGGTAGGTAGAAGAAGGTGAGTAACATCATTGCAAATATCTTTCACCGGACTACATATAACTAATTTCCCCTCCCCATAGCAATTTGATATTCTAGACTATCATTGAAAGAGCCTCAATGGAATTTCCTTGACTTATGTTGGAACCGGACCCAAGGCTCAATGACTGATTAGTTGAGAATGTTAAGTTTCTATATTAATCCCAGAAATTTTCATCATTTACCCTTTCATGCACTCATCACCATTTAACTTCATAAGTGAGAACTATTTTCTTACTTAAAAGTCATATAAAGGCCCATTTGATTAACTTCCTACATCTCATGAAGTATAAAACCCTCAAAATGGCATTTTATCCTATGTTAAAGTGATGAAATTATCATAATGCAAGTTTGGCTTTGCTCTTCACTTTTTTTGGTTATAATTGTATGTTTTGAGTATTCACTTTTCCCTTTTCATATTAACACCTAACTTATTTTATTTAATTCCCTATAGAAAAATCCTAGTCCTATTAATATAGCTCCCTTTTATTTAATATCCCCAAAACCCTCTTATTATACTTTTCATGTCAAAGATATTAAACACATGTTGAAAAAAATCCCGAAATCATCCCTTTGACATGAAACTTATCCATAATAAATTATCCCCTCTCCCCTATAGTTTTAGACTTTTGACAAATCTGAAACTATATAATAAAAATAATATGGAAAATGTGCAATTTATTTACACGGTGTGTATACAGAACAATGAAGAAAAAGAAGTGAATTCACCTTTCCCCTCATAAATTTTACCCATGGTTAAATCTTTAACCTTATCCCATTTTCCCGAAACATATCCCCTTACCACAATATTAAACCTTGGTTAAATCTTTAAACCCGCCCCATTTTATATGTATAAACTCATTTTATGCATAAATATCATTAAAAAACGAAGCGTCCTCGAAATTCGTTCCCGACCCTTCGATCATCCTAAAAATTTTGCGAAAAAAGTTGTTTTATGAAACCACTGCCCGCTACGTGTCCTAATTTTACTGGATCACATTCCAAAAGCTAAAAACCATTTACCACCCAAGAGAAATGCGATAACCACTAGTGGTTTCTCCTTCAAACGCACAAACTGCTCCTGCCATTAATATCAAACCTGCAATAAATGTTGTGTTTTGATAAGACTTAAGGTTTCGAACATTAGATCTTATTGTTTACATGATTTTGCGCATACGCCCTATCAGATAACTACTCTAGACGCCATTTCAGAGCTACTTTCAAAACAATTCATCGTTCTGAAGCCATCTCCCCTTTTGATTTCGCCTCCGAAGAATCCTAGCACCTCTTACTAAACAGTTGCAACCAATTTGAAGATTGGTACCACCTACAACCTCTTCGACTGCGACCATACCTATTTAAAGGTATTTTTCAGTAATCTAAGCCTGCAAAGTCTTAATTTTCAAGAAAAATTAAAACACTTGGAATTTAAAAGCCAAAATACTCATCTGAGAGTACTCAAACCTTGAAAAAACAAGGGAAACCCTGTCAAAATTTTCCCAGGATTTGCCATTTCCACCTGAATAATTTTCACCATACAAAATCTATTCCTATGGTGAAAACCCATTTGAATTACCAAATAAACCTTTGAAAATCGTTTTCCCGCCCTTTGCACATTGCAAATCTCCATTTTCCTCATAAAACCCTCGCCCAGATTCCGAATTCTTCCCAAATACAGCTTAATTGACCTTCTCTTTCCAAAAATAACTGAGAAAACAGTCTAATCTTGCTCAGTTAAATAAAAAATGACTAAAAAGTAGGTCACCCCCAGGAATGGAGGTCCCAAACCTCAGAAGCCTGCCTCCAGCAAGATTCCAAACCCCAAACCTCCCAAGATTGATAAACCTACTCCTGTCCTAACTGAAGATTCTACTGAGGTAGTCAGACCATTGTGGCCTACTGTCACCTCTGAAGAAAACAATTCATTGATTGACTTAGACTACAAAATTGCTGATGCTACCTTAGAATTTGATTTACTTGAAGTACACAGCTGGTGCCAGGAAAAATTTGAGAAGAAAGTGGCCAATGATATACCTGTATGGGACTCCAAATTGCCTAAATATGTGGTTCCCATCACCCATCCAGCCCAAGATCTCATTAGTTTGTGTCAGATGCACTATATCCCTAATCAAATATGCATGGTGAACAAAGATAGTGAGGTCTTGTTTTACATAACCGCTAAAGCAATCAATGATATGCTCCAACTAAGCCATGATCCACGAGTAGTATCATTGTCAATTGAAGATTTGACTCAGATGTATTTAGACTTGGATTTCCCTAGGAAATTTGAGATCCTTCAAAACTTCATGTCCAATCATGTCAACCTTCCTAAGGTAAATCCACCTTATGATACTTTTTATTTCCCTGAGGGCTCCAGGCAAATAATTTCCATGTTGTCATTCATTCTAGGCTATGTTAATGATGAATTTACAGATGCCTCCATTTTAGGGTTCCTCTCTACTTTGTCTCCTGGACAACAACCAAAATTGGTCTTTGACTTTGCCAAATTCATTGCTGATAATATACATTATCAGCTAATAAAATTACCAGATGAAGGAGTGTTCAGATATACATCATATCTGTTACATCTCTTCCTATTTTCTCAGGCAAATAATTTTCCCATTGCATTACAGAAGATGGATATGGAGGGCAAACCTCTTTCAGTGATATTCTGGACTTCACTTCTCAAGAAAAACAACAGTGAGTTCAGTTACAGTGATTTCAATGATTTGTTTATCAGACCTGCCATGAGTTTGTTGGAAAAAACAGTGCCATCAAGGATCAATGAAGAAATCAAAAGAATTTTAAAGTTATCTGAAAACTGTAAAGTTGGAGATTGGTATTTGTATAAAAATCACACAGAAATAAGAGTGTATGGTGCAATCCTGGCTCCTTACAAATTACCAAAGTTTCTAACTACAAGGATTTGTATTTTGTAATACATAAGGCAGATTTTGAATGCAGATGCAGTTAACTTCATAGCATCCAAAAAGAAAGCACAATTCAAGTTAAAAAGTCAAATTGGCTCTTTCATAGTCAACAACAGAGATGATTTGAAAGAGGTAAGCATCAAATTATCAACATTCAAGTTCCAAGAAATTTTTTACTGGAATTATGATCCCCAAGGTATTCTGAGCAACCTCGGGATCAAATGTAAATTAACTCCATTCCTCCATGAGTCAAAACCAGTAATTGAAAAATATGCCAACCAAATGGAATGGGTTGCAAACACTTTAATTGATGATGATCAGGAAATGCAAACAGAAAATTTGTAGGAAAATCAAATGGACAGTACACAGATGATTACAGTTAACCAACCAGCAGAGGTATCTAATAAAAGGCCTAGAAAAGAAGAAGGTTATTTGGCAGAGACAATCATTGAAAATAAATTTAAAACAGTCTACAGCAAGAAGGCCAAAATGACTACTCTAGAAAAAGAAGGAGTCACAGATGTAGATGATAATAATGATCCACAAACAGATGATGAGGCCACAATGATTGTTAATGAAACACTCAGAGAAATTTAGAATGAACAGGTACAAGCATAGGGAAAAGGCAAAGAAATGATTGAAGCAGATACAGAAGCTCCCTCTTCCTCTAATATAGCAGAAGAAACAGATTCTGATGTATAGAAAAAGTTCAAGCAAATCAGGGAAAAGAATGAGGAAATAAAGAATGAAGTTTATTCTAAACTTTTGAAAGAAAAGCCAGGAGATAAAGACAGTATTGTGACAGCCTTTGATTATTCAACAAATAAAATGATCATGTATTTTCTCCAACCAGTAGTATCAGATCCAAAGTCAGCCACTAACTACAGGAAAATATAATTTGAAGTGAATGCTGATACTATACATGAACTAGATCAGATAGAGTTCCATAGGAGTGCATCAGAAATGCTATATTCGAAGGTAATAAGCAAAACCATGAGTGCTACCATGATTCAGAAAACTGTATCTAATTTTCAAACCGAAATGAAATTAGATAAAGCATCTCTCCATGCTAAGGATTTGAGGATCAAGTCCTTAGAATATTTAGTGATAGAAACAGGAGCAGATCCCTCCACTAGAAAATTTGGCCCAATTTCCGATGGCCAATTCGTCACTATTCCAACACATAGTCGTCGCAAGAGTGACAGTTCGAGGACGAGAAAAACGTGGTTTGCCATACCATCGCAATTCCGACGCAATTAAAAAGTGTCGCACTACCGACACTTGTTATGTCGCTTCCAAACAAGCGTCGCTCTTCTGACGTTTCCCAAACCGTCACGCTTCTGACGTTTGTAAATTGTTGCACTTCCGACGAAATGTGGTTCGACGTTTTGAACGTCGCTCTTCCGAAGTTTGTAAACTATCGCAATTCCGACGAAATGTGGTCCGACGTTTTGAACGTCGCTCTTCAAACGTTTGTAAACTGTCGCAATTCCGATGCAATGTGGTCCGACGTTTTGGATGTCGCTCTTCCGACGTTTGTAAACTGTCGCAATTCCGACGAAATGTCGTCCGACGTTTTGAACGTCGCTCTTCCGACGTTTGTAAACTGTCGCAATTCCAACGAAATGTGGTCTGACGTTTTCATACTGTCACTCTTCCGACGTTTTTAAGTTGTCGCAATGCCGACGCTTACAAGGCGTCGGTATACCAACGGCGAGCTCAATTTAAAAAAAAAAAAAATGAAACTTTAAAATAGTATAGTAAATCTCCAATATTTGTTATGAATTGTGGGCGTTCCAATGACCGTGAAATATTAATATAATAAACCACCCCGCAGTGCTTCGACTATAAACAATCATTTTTTTTTTTCACAAGAGAAAAAACGTTGTTTTGAATATATTATATGAAGTAAAACAGTCCATGAAGTCATTACATTTTCACATCTAAAGATTGGAACCCAAATATCCATCCATAAAAGTGGAAGTCCCACCCCAGAAAATGATAGAAAAATACCCCATGTCACATACAGGGACATGATATAAAACCCAGTAACGGTCCACATGGAGATTATCGACAATCCGAGAAAGCATCCAAATATGCCCGAGGCATCTATAAGAAAGTGAAATAGCAGTATGTAGAATAGTAAAGCAACAGATAGAGTACCGACGTCCATTGTTCCAAATACAAATTAAAGCACCCAAAATCCTTGAACAGAGAAAAATGCTAATCATGTGAGGAGTGTGATATGTCCAAAATATAAAAAGACCATCAGACCATATCAATAAACCAGCAACATAGACCAGCATCGCTAGTTTTGAAGGCAGAGTGATAAACATTAATCATTTTTTTTTCACACGAGAAAAAACGTTGTTTTGAATATATTATATGAAGTAAAACAGTCCATGAAGTCATTACATTTTCACATCTGAAGATTGGAACCCAAATATCCATCCAGAAAAGTGGAAGTCCCACCCCAGACAATTATAGAAAAATACCCCATGTCACATATAGGGACATGATATAAAACCCAGTAACGGTCCACATGGAGATTATCGACAATCTGAGAAAGCATCCAAATATGCCCGAGGCATATATAAGAAAGTGAAATAGCAGTATGTAGAATAGTAAAGCAACAGATAGAGTACCGACGTCCATTGTTCCAAATACAAATTAAAGTACCCAAAATGTGCAGAGACATGTACTGTTGATATACGCCTCACACAAAAAGCATCCATGATAGAGAAAAAATATGTATAAACCCAGGGTCGATTGTATGTTCTGGCTTGCTTGTTCCAGGAAATAAAAACCATCTGCAGAAACCCAGGCTCGCTTGTAAGATCAGGCTTGCTTGATTCCAAAATTGGTAACCATCTGTTGCATCCGAGATGTAAGGTTCATGCTCGCTTGTTTCCATTCGTAGCCTGCTATAGCATCCACCCTATTCATAGCAAAAAGGTTCCTGTAGATATACAGAGAAAGAGTATAATACGTAGACCATATAAACATGGCTCTGTATTTCAAAAAACAGGTTTAAAATAGAAACAGGGCAACATTTTTTTTTCCAATTTTTATGAACATAATTCGACCGTGAAATATTAATATAATAAACCACCCCGCAGCGCTTCGACTATAAACAATCATATAAACATGTCTCTGTATTTCAAAAAACAGGTTTAAAATAGAAATAGGGCAACATTTTTTTTTCTAAGTAAAGTTAATCTATTAACAGTGGGAATAAAATTACACTGAAGTCAAAAACATTTCCCAGACTCATGGAAAATTTGTCATAAAAAAATCAAAAAATTAAGAAGACTGCCCTCATACGGGGAAACTAGTCTTGAATGTTTACAGAATTCAAAAATATTATAGAGGTCCAGCACAGTAATATAATCTAAAACATGCCCAATTAAGTGGGCCTGCGAAGCAAGAAAACCAAATTAACCAAACTACTCCTCCGGTGGTTCCTCCACGATTCGGCACCATCCTTCGGAAGGTCCAGGATCGCTAGGTGCTACCTCCACATTTATGCCACGGCTCCCCTCCTGAAGGCCCAAATGCTGGCCGACTTTTTCCGAGCTCAGACCCGCCGGACGGGTGCATTCTTCCTCCGTTTGGGCCTCCTCGCGGAAAACCACAATGACTGAAGCTGTGATTCGTGGGCAGTTGAGAGAGCAATTAAAGGAAAATTGCGCAGTGCGCATCGTGGGAGAAGGTGAACTAGCGGTGGGGAAACGAGGAGCAGGGGAATCCATACGGTGGCCAGATCCTACAACCCGACCCCGCCCACTCCTAGTATTTGTATAGCGACTTGCGTAATAATCACTGGACTGGCCAGAAGATGACTCGGTTGAGGGGCTTGAGGGAGCGTACAGGGGTTGACCTCTAGTGCTCCCCCTGCGGCAACACATCCTTTGACACAGGCGAGGCATGGGTGCAGTCTCAGCAGTGGGCACAAGAGGAGACGGAGAAGTAGAATTCCAAGAAACAGAGGAAGATAGACACAGACCAGACCGAGAGAAATGCAGATATGTAGCAAGGTCTAAGCAGTAGTTTAGCTGGCCACTTCTCCTGCTCGCCACAGTGAGCAGGCAGTGTAACCCAGCAACCGGCTCGTCTGAAAAACCATAGCGAAACGCCATTTTATCGACCCGACTGCAATGCAATCAAAGGACGCCCGTCATAGTTAATCTCTGATCATTAATGAGAGACGAAGGCCGGATCATATTGGAGCATGCGGAATTGCTAACAGGAGTGGAGGTCTGATCTTGAACAGTGTTAAAACTTAATGCGATTTAATGTGAAAACCTTGGAACTTAAATATCGGCTAATTGAACAGCGTTAAAACTTAATGTGATTGATATGAAATCGCCACATCCATGTCCCATCGCCTTAAACGCCATCGAATGCACCCGGAGCCGGGAGTAGGGGAAGTTTGATTGAGGACACGTGGCAGAAATTGATTGGAGCGGATCTTTGTTTGGGCCGCTCGCGCAGTGGAAATCCGGACCCGAAAAATATTAGGGCGAATTTGATAAGAAATTCACGTCACAACTCTCCCTCCGTATGCCAACCCAACTTAGGACCCGAAATAGATTAGGGCAGAATTCATTTGGTTTTCACGTCACAAAATTGGCCGACGTCAGCAGGCTATTTTGGAATGCGAATTTGGTTTGAATTAGGGTTTATCGCCATTTTAAGTCTGGCGGGCTCGACTTAAGAACAATTTTGTTTGATCCCATCTTATAAAATTTGTGTTTGTTTTCTTTGATAATACACATATTTATAATAAATCATGGGAATACCACACTAAACATGTGGAAAAGTTATATAAATTATTGAGAACAATCATTTTTATGTAAAAATATCCAAATGTGCTTTTGGGAAATAAGAATTAGAGTATTTGGTTCATATTGTTTTAAAGGAAGGAGTGAAGTTGGAGCCTCAAAAGATGCAAGCTATTACAAAATGACCTATTCCTAAGAAAATTAAGGTTCTTAGAAGATTTTTTAGACTTACATGATATTATTGATCATTTGTTAAGAATTATGCATGCATTTCAAGTCCACTCACATATCTCTTGAAGAAAATATCATTTATATGGAATGATGAGGCTACTTTGGCATTCTATCTTTTAATGGATGCCATGTCTTCTACACCAACATCGGTTGCACCTACTTTTGGTAAAACATTCATAGTAGAGTGTGAGGCACTAGGACAAGGAATTTACGTAACATTAACACAATAAAGGATATCATTGGCTTTTAAAAGCAAGGAATTCAAAGAAAATATTTGGTGAAATCTACGTATGAAAAATAAATGGAAGCAATATTACATGCAATAAAAAATGGGGATAGTATATCATTGGGAGGTACTTTAAAGTCAAGATATACCATGATAACATAAAGTATTTTTTGAAGCTATGGATTTCATTGGAAGATTAACAAAAATGAGGAGAAAAAATGCAAAGTTTTAATTTTGAGATAATCTGCAAAAAGGGTAAGAAAAATTTAGTACATGATGCTCTTTCTAAAATATAAGAGGCCTCAAATTTATATCCAATTACATTTTCTATTCCTAGGTGGCTAGAAGAAGCTTTCCATAATGGAAAAATGACAATAGTACTAAAAAAAAACTAAAATTTATAAAGGATGGGATGAACTCTATGGAGCATTGGGAGTGAAAGAGAGATATACTTTGGTGCAAATGTAGGATATTTTTATGCACGAAAGCATATTTGAATAAACAAATATTAAGGGAGTCCCATGTCTCTCTGATGGTAGGATGCAGGGTTCCTTAAAACATCTCAAAGGATCAAAAAATATATTTTTACAAGGAATGAAGAAAGATATTCAAAATTTTGTAAGAGAAGGTCAGGTTTGCATAATAAATAAAAGAGGGATAGTAAATATCTAGGGTTACTTCAACCATTCCACATACATATTCAAAGACTAGAAGATATATCAATAGACTTTATTACAGGGTTACTGAAATATAAAGGTAAGTATTACATTTTTGTGGTCATTTATATAGACAAATTTTGTAGATTTTTTTTGTAGAGATAAAATTACATAAACAACAAGCCAAGTGGCAGAAGTGTCCGTGAAAGAAATTCATAGTCTTCATGGTTTTCCTAAAGTAATAGTAACAAGAAAATTTTGGAAATAATTATTTAATATGAGTGGAGAAACACTAGGTGCCATGAGTTCTACATATCAAACACAATCAAATGGTCAAACAAAAATAGTTAACAAATGTTTTTAAGGTTATCTACAATGTTACTCTTTGGAAAAGCAATCTTAATGGATGAAGTGGGTTCGTCAAGGAAGAATGGTAATATGATACTACCTATCACACATCTACTAAAATTTCCCCATTCAAGGCCCTTTATGGATATCCAACTCCTAGTATCTCATACTTTTTGCAAGATAAGTCCAAAGTATAGGAAACAGAGTCACATATGGAAAATACTAAAGAAACTTTGAAAATTATTATGGAAAACCTTCAAATGACATGAAACATGATAAAACAACAAGGGAACAACATTGAAGTGAAAGATAATTTGAGGAGGGTAATTGGGTATTTTTTAGATTATAGCATTATAAGCAATCTTCATTCAAGAAAAAGAAGAATAAAGAATTAGCTCAAAAATGTTATGGCCCTAAATAATTATTCATAGGATTGCGCAAGTGGTATAGAAGTTATATTTTCCTTCTTCTTTCATTCATAAGGTTTTTCATGTATCTTGACTAAAAAAAGTTTTGGGAAAAAATATGCCAATGTAAATAGAACTTCCAAAATTAGATGAAGAATGAAAGTTGATTCTTGAACCAAAAAAAGTTATAGATAAACATTCTGTATCTCTTTGACATATAACCATTATGAAGTACCTAATCAAGTGGAAGAATATTCCTCTAGAAGAAGGTACATGGTAAAATGATCAATTAGTGATGAAATACCCACGGCTAAAGGGTTCGTTTGAAGTTTTGACAAAGGTTTTGTTATATGTTTTATATAACGCGCAACAGAATAGTTTTATTGTTTGTTAAGGTCCCACACAGTGATCAAATTTGAAGGGCAGGTCTGAATTTCAATTAGAAGGGCATATATCTATGTCTCCCTTCCATAATGAAAAGCTTTAAAAAAAAAACTTTTCAATTGACCACAATAAATTATTTTTACATTTCATTTTCAGAAAGACAAAACCATCAATCTTTATATTAATAAAATACTGTTACATATACAACAATGAATAAGGCTCCATCTTTCATTGCTTAAATATCTCATTGGTAATGTCAACATAAGTCTTGAAGACACTATTATAAGAGTTTGGATACATACCACCGGGATATAGGAGATTCTTATGTGTCAGATTGTGTAATGCAATTTTGACTTTGTCTCACAAGGAGCAGCAGCATGGAGGTCTGAATTTTTCTTATAGAACTTTTTTATGATTATTTGAAATGTTGTTTATAGATATGAATACAACAATGAAATTATGAGCATGGTGGACAATTAGTCAAGATCATGATGCCAAACCATGATGATGTAAGTTTGAAATTTAACATTTTTACTTGTTAAAGACAAATAGTCAAAATCACTGACAACTTAGTATGCCATAATTAATAATCATTCCCTGTTCACTTTTGTTAATAGGTTTATGTCACACGATGATCTCTCTTCTCTGGCATTTACTTGTATTGAAGATCACTATTCTAGGAATAAGGAGTTATTTTCTCAAAAAATAACCCTAGCCAAACATTGACAATGCATCAAGGATATCTTTCTATGCTTCATAAGTACATATGTTCTAATTCTAAATCATGTCTTGGAAGTGGTTGTTTTGCTGTAAATTATTCACCAGTTGGTTTCATACCAAAGTATTTTTCTCATTTTCAGCATCCAATACATGAAAAATATAATGGTTTAAAACAACATAAATATTTGAAATTTTGCAAGAATTGTCTGGCACACTTTGAATATGAATTTTGAAGTCAAATGCATGATGCTGTATAGGATCAAGTGTCATTTTGAATACCAAATGTTTCACAAGAAACTTCTCAACATGCTACCCTGCATTAAGGATTAAATGACAATATTGCATCAACTATTTCCATAATAAAAGTGCACCTCGGCCATAAGACTAAACAACTACAAATGTTGTAGATCTAACAAGACCACACAATCAAATGTATTCCACAAGGCCAATACTGTATGAAAAACGAAAAGGAGTTTGCAACCAAAAATACCTTAGGCAATTAATTCAATTAGATACACCAAACCATCAGCAAAAAGGAAAACCATCCTACTCAAAAGGCAAGCGTTTACCTTCTTTGACAAGATTTTGAGTTCCAAAACAAGGGCCTTTATTTTCTTGTCAATGCCCCTAGTAATTTGAATGGGGTTTGCACCTGCTGCAACAACCTAAACAAAAAGGTTTCATTTCAAATTATTTTCCACAAATTTAAGATACAACCATTGTCAGTTTTGTATTTCCTAACAAGATCATAACAAGCACATAAATTTTGACAAAAGAATCAAAATTTTTTAATACCTGATAGCAATTTTTTCACTCAAAAACTATCGTAGACTCAATAAGCCCAACCCAAAACTAAAAAACCAAACACCATAATACCCTACAAAAATGAATAGACGATCTTAATCCAGTACTATCAACAAAAAGTTACCTTTACACCCTCACTTATTAAACCCTGTGCTGTTGAATTTTAACTTCAACTGCTGTAGCAGAAGGACGGATGCAGCAACAACATTTTTTTTTGGAGGTTGCTTGCATGCCATCCAAAATTTTAATTCAGCATTTAAAATTCCTACAAGTTTTTTTTTGTAGACGGCCGCAGCCATATTTCTGTACAGGATTGTATTTAAACACAACAACCATCATTAACGCAATTCACCAACCAGAAATTAAACAAACAGAAATTTACCCAACAGTTTTGTAAATTCAAAAGGAGGAAACATGGAGCATTAATATTGGATCGCATAAAATTGAAGGGAATCTGAAAACCTAAAAACCGGACCCGAATTTTTTATAGGGCACATTGGATTGAGAATTCGCGTTATAAATTAAGCAGACGTCAACATCCCATTTTGGAACACGAATTTGGTTTGAAATTCAATCTATTCAGACTTTTGAAGTCCGACGGAAAGGGTTCTTTAATGTTTTGATAGTTTAATATATAGATATGTTTTAAACATATGTTATATATATATCATATGCGAAATGAAAGGTGGGCCATAGAATTTAGTTTTAATTTTATTTTTTTTAAAAGAGGGTTTATTATAATATGTTTTATATGTTACGACATATAAAAATAAAAAGGACAAAAAAGCTTGGTAGTTTTTTTTATAGACAGTACGTAAATTTTTTATTACACAACAATGTGTAAAAAGTGAAAGACTGAGTGTAACTTTTTAAGTGTGTATGCACAGCAGTGCGAAAGTGAAAAACACAACAGAGTGTTTTAGAGACAGAGTATGTTTGTTTTGAACAGACAGTGAGTTGGTTTTATGCACTGCGTTTTGTAGCAGTCATAATTTTGTAATCCCTCTCAGTGTGGAAGAAGTGTAATAATTTTTTTTTGAGTTATTGAAGGCAATAGAAGTTTGTTTTCAAAGTATTGAAACTCTGTCTCCTGTCAAAGAAATTTTTATTTTCGCTGTGTTAGAGGAAGGGAGATTTATTCTCCATTCATTGTTCTGGAATTTTACAATATTCCAACATGTGAAAGAACAAAAAACGTTGTGGTTCCATCCCCAGCTAAATCATTTGTCTTTGCCGCAGCTTGCCTTACCAAGTTCGCCCCAATATTTTCAACTGGGTCCTCTAATTCAACCAATAAAAAGGCCAAAACCATATCATTGAGATACATTTCATTACACTGTCAATAACAATAAAATTTGACTCAGCCATAACCCTTTCCTTTTATTGTTGTGAAAATATTTATGCATTACTCTAATGTGGCTAGTCCATAGGCCAAGTAGACCACTGGGTAACAAATATGTTTCCTTTCACCTTTGAGTTTTCAAATTATGCCTACCAAATCTAAGACATTTAAGAGGGGGAATTAATACAACGTTAAAAAGAAAACTAGAGCACACATCTACAAATTACCTCCTTAGCTATTGTCACACCATCATTAACTATTTTCGGAGAACCATGCTTGCTCTCTAAGACAACATTTTTCCCTTCACCCCAAGGGTGACTCCAACAAGATCAGCGAGTTTGTTCACACCGCCTACAAGACAAATTGACAATGCTTTCAGTAAGTGTGCAATTGAATGCTAGACCATATGCCAAAACAAACCTCCATGAAAAATTAAAATAACACATTAAAATCGAATATAAGTGGACAAGGAAAGATCCACCGCAGTGAAGTTTCACATGCAGGTGACCTTCCTTTAAACATAATTTTTTCTCTGACCTGCAATTTTTTTTGTCACTGAGCCATCCTTGTTGAATTACAACTCCTTTTCCATAGCTATTGTATTAAATACCTTCTCTCTGTCGCGTAATCTCAGAGTCCCTCTTCTACTTGAGCGATTAAAGGAAATGGGTGAAAAAACTGAAAGAGAAGACAATTGTCTGCCATAATTATCAAACATTGCACCCAACTTCTTCCCCTTTCCACTGTTACCCAATGAGGTAGATGTGGCAATTTTTGTCATACTGCCCAAAGCAGAGGCCATCTTCTCTTATCCTGAATATAGAATTACAAGATCTTCATATTAGTATGAACCTTAACAAACATGACTCCCATTGCTAAAAACCAATTTTAAGTTGTAACAGGCAAAGCCAAAGCTGCTTCAAACTGCATTATCAATCACAAGGTATCACCATCAAAGCTATAATTTTAAGATAACAATTTATCTACCATTGAAACTATAATTTTAAAATAGATACACCCAGTGATATAGACACCTAGTGAGAGTAGAGGTTAGGAAATTATAATAAGAATTATTACAAGATATCACTCACAGTGCAGTTGATTGTTCATTGTCTGCTGTAACTATAATTTTAAAGAAGACACACTTAGTGATATAGACAACACCAAGTGAGAGTAGAGGTTATGAAATTATAATGAGAATTATTTCAAGATATCATATTACTCATAGTACAGTTAATTTTTTATTGTTTGGTGTAATAATTGTTTATTATTTATAAACACAATCAAACATATTATGAGGGACGGTGATGAAATTGACAATGGTCTCATAACAAACCATAACTAGCACATCCCCTGGAAAGATAGATTCTGAATAAGAAAGAAAGAAAAACAAAGTGATTACTTACAGGATCATAGGCTTCCTGAAGAACAAGATCCAGAGCAGCATCTGTAACCCCTAAAGCAACACCTCTCTCTGCAAGACGAATCGCTACATCTTTCATATGTAGTCTAGCAAATTTTCTGAGCTCATCGCGAGAAAGAGGATCAAATACAACTATCTCATCAAGTCTATTCAATAGCTCTGGCCTGAAATGTCTTCTAACCCGCAAAAATATTCAAAGGCATGTCAAAGCACTGCAGCCAACTTCGTGATAAAATTATATGAAAAATATGCATACACAAAGTCCAGGAGAATGAAACGGCAGGTGTATTGGCAGTTGCCGAAATGCAGCAACTAAAACGGCAGGTGTATTAGCAGTTGCGGAAATGCAGCTACTAAAACGGTAGGTCTGTCGACGGTTGCAGGTGTGTGGATTGTTGCTAGTATTTTCAGACTGATTCCATGGAAATATACCAGAAACCAGTGGTATGTCAAACCTAGAAGGTAACCCGAGACACTGTGACCGTCAGATTAAACAAGTAAGAGGTGTCGTGCCTAGATAAGAAGTGTTGACAAAAAAAATTGATCTCTTTCATAACAGAAGGCCTATCGGCCTAAATATCTAAGACATGTGGCACTCCATGATAAAGACAGATGGTGTGTGGATTTGAGTTTTTCAGGTGGTCAAGTGGGCCGAAAATAGGTGAAATGTGGCACCACTCAGAGATTGACATGTGCCAATTGGTACAAGTGGTAGACAATTGGCATGCTAAAACAACGAGGTGATGCAAGAATGACATGAGGGAGAAAATATCAGAAAAGCCCCAAATCTGGAGAACTAAAGCTCATCACCAACCCGAGATTGACAACTTTACATGATGTAACCTATGAAATCGTAAATGGAGAAATCATAGTAACAATAAAGTAACCTATGTAACAATAAATTTGGATTCATCTTGGGAGTGGTAATGGGAGAAATCATAGTGAACAACAGGAAACATGCAGAGTTGCTTACAATCAAATAGATGAAAAAACACATACAAAAAACCTAGATAATAATCATGAACAAGCTTAATATTGAATTATGAACTATAAAGGAATTTACAAAATGTGACATTACGAACTTGGTCAAGTGCACAAGCAAAAATATCCTGGACATGACCCTGGTTGACAAGTTGTATTGCTCATGATGCAAGAGGATTTGTACCTGCACTTCCAATTCAATCAAAATCCATCATTATCTATACAATAAATACAAGTAATTGATGTAGTATTTTTTACTCTAAGATGCATTCTTATGATAATGTTAGAACATATGTTGAAAATGTCAAAACATACTTGAATAAGATCCTCTTCGTTTCAAGAACAATTTATTGGAGTCGCATGAACTTGGAACAAGCCTCCCACGATCTGAAAGAGTAGCAACTAAGTCAATAGTGACTTTTTTGTTGCTACGCTAGATCGAGGGAGGTTTGCTCCAAGATTAAATCGCTCCAATAAATTATTCTCTACTAAACAGGGCCAACCACGTGAAGGTGGAAGCTCTTATGGCCCCTCCCCCCCCCCTCACATCACTCTCAATTCCCCAATACCCAATCTATATTTCATTTTTTACTTTCATGAGCATAAAAAAAAATATTCAATAACTAATAAAAAAATAATTCAACAAAAAGTATGCAAGGAAACATTGCAATTAATGCTTGACATAAAATAGTATGATAAATGAGTTTTTTATATAACGCAAAAAACGTTCCAAGTATGGTAACGTTTGTCTTATAATAATACAATATTTTACATTATCAAATTTTCTTTTTCTTCTTCCTATTTCTAAAGCTCCTAATTACATCATCAATATCATCGTGCTCTGCTCCTATTTCGTGCCTTTCGACCCGCATTGCTGACCTAGTTGCGTAGTCACGATGTCTGGTCTCATCCAGTGACGGGGCATCGCCTACAAAAACAGATAATATTAAATTTTAATTGTCATTTTTTAAATATCATTGAACTAGTTCGGTAATATTAATAAACAAATTTGCAATGAGATTATTTACCTGGTGCACCAGTTGTCGCCGTTGGGACTGTTGCCCTGTCTTCCTCTCTGGTGGTAAGATCCTCAAGGGAAACATTCTCTGTCATTTAAACAAAAAATGTTATAATGACAACCATCAAGGTATAATTAGAAAAAATTATAAGTGGAAATTAATTACCGTCACGGCCCTCACTGATAGTAGCATTGTCGGCCTAGTCCCCACTACAATGATCAGGTTGCACGTGAGGATCATCTACATCTGGCTCTAAAACTGGGTTATTTGCCTCGTCGGTAGTGCTGCTCCCCTGATTTAAACAAAGTTGTTAGACATTAAATTTATGGACGAAAACAAACATATTGAAAGGTTAATGTTTTACCTTATCAGGCATTCTGGATCTTGGGACCTGCCCCAAGCTTCTACGACGTTCAACTACGGGTTGATAGCTGAAATGGAAAGCAATATTTTTATCTTCCTCTGTAGTTTCTGTTGCGAAGTCATCACCCTACATTACATATGATTGTGTATTTTTAATCATATTTGATAGGATTACAAAAACGTTGGAAGGCGATACAATTAATTATAAGATGTTTAGCTACTTAATTACAATTCTTGCGACTAATTTCAAGTAGCCGCCCTAGCCTAGCTTGTGATGGCCCTTTTTTTCAATCCTAGCTTTGGTTGCCTTCGAGGTTTCAGGCAACCTAGCATCAAAAGATTGAGGTCAGATATGACGTAGCACACTTTTATTTTAGACATAGAGAAAATTAAAGCTATTTAATTAAAGTTGTAATTTACCTTGCGGGTCTAGTTGGCATTTTTCCTTCTTTCTTTGCCCTTTTCTCTTTTCCGTCATGGATGAGTGCTCTCCACTCACTCTCTGGAACTGTGAGATGACGCTCGTATCTAGGGTTAAATTGCAATTGCGTCCTATAGGTGTCCCTGGTATATTTCAAATATTTGCCGGCTACCCGAGCCACCGCTATTCTATCAAATGTGCCGACCCCAAAAAGGGCTTCTAGATAATCTAGAAGTTCTTTTTTCAGGTTGGAATTCTGGGAATTCCACCCTGTGCATATGGTTGGGCCAAAAATTACCAACGCATGGCTCTCCAAAAACCTGTAGAACTCATTGTTTCCTACACAGAAAAATATTATCATTAATTTAAACATAAAAATCATGATAAATATGTTTTAGATAGAGTACATGAAATAGTTAAAATATTAAAATTTACCTGGGAGTTGTACGTGCTTTATAGGGACACCTTCATCATTCACCAACAACGTGCCATTAATGGTCCCTGTGGAGCTCACACATGTAGCTCTAGGAAACGCAATAATGTAGTTGGCCATATCAGCCTCATCATTGCCAACACGTTCAGCGATTGGCTGGGTGTCTGCTTGGGCAGGGTGTGTTTCTTGGCTGGAACCTAAAGGAGTAGAAGGTGTACGACAGGGTTGCTGGGAAATCTCTTGCCCTTGTGTCCCACTACCACCAACACCGGTTTCAACAAGTGCCAGATAACGCTACATACAAAAGAAATTTTTGTTAGTTTAGTCAATGTAAAAATTAAAAATCAAATTATCACAATTCATCTTAAGTAGAACAAAAAAAATATCCTTTTGACTTTTTATTATTACCTGATATGTTTCTAGCTGGCTCATAAGTTGTTTTATCCTCTCTTCTGTTTCAGGTGTTTGAGGCACGTCTATCAAAGTATTAAATTCCAACCTTGCTTCTCATGCCTTTTTTTGCAACAAGAGCACTGGAGATAGGGATGAAGAAAGCTCTTCCTCATCGAGGGAATCATCAGGCGTACCATGTCTAGGTGTCTGCATATTTGAACAAAATTAATATTATTTCAATTATGTAAATAACTAAAATACTTGAAGATAGAGCAATGCTGGCACTTTACATGTTCTTCCGCTGGCCTCTTTCCGTGATCATCCCGTCTCGGGGTTGTTCCTGTACTACCTTGATCAGTCTACCACATTGCAATAAAATTATAAATGTAAAAACTTGAAAACAATAATATAACTTGAAAACACAAAATGAAAACTGAAATAATTTCTAATAAGACACCGGAAGACAGAGTTAGAGTTTCAAATATGCCTTGCATTGAATTCAGTCCTGGAAACATGTCATTTCACATTAAGGCACCCAAACAAGAGACAAGTTGACAATGAAGACCTTATTGAATATATTGTTGGAGCAACTTCTAGTAAACTTGTTGTGAAGACCTTGAGGACATTTTTGGAGCAACATTGTTGAAGCCGATGGTATAGCATTGTTGGAGACGATCTTGAAGGGCCTTGAAGTGAAGCTTTTGGAGCAACTATTGAAAAATCCTTAGAGCATTTAAGTAAGGCACTTTCTATCTTCCATCACCTTTTTCCTTTCAATATCCTTTAAACAATTTTTTTGATATTTAATGTTTGAAATCACATTATAATTCCTTGATTATATGTGTTTGGGGACTTTCCCTTTGAAATTACCCAAAAATACCCTGGCAATTTTATCTTCAAGATGCATGTCTGACCCTATTGTTCAATATTTTGATTGATAGTAGTAAAGATAGAGAGTTAGGGGGCTCTTGACTTGGTTTGGTTGGGCCATTAGATCCCTAACATCTACCAGGGAGAACCCCCCTTGAGTTGGAGGAGAGCTAGCCCGAAGTGAAAAGAGGTTGGTGAGGTGACAATGGGGCTATTGAATTACACATGGTATCACACTTTAGCTTTAGGACTTTATCTTGAGAAGTGTGAGATTTCGCTACATCAATTCTCAAATTGTTTACAACACTATTGTTAAGAACTAATAAGAAGTGATGTTGAGGGGTTTTTGGGTATAAGAAACAATACCATTTAAAAACTATGGTTCTCAGTCCTTGGCATTCCTTCACCCGGGCCTAGGGGCACACAAGAATAATTTCACACTAAACCATGCAAACTTAAAAGTAACTTAACAGATCCATAAAGTAATAATAATCATAATTCCTAATTTCATATTGTACGATATAATGCAAATTATTCAAACATGAAGCAATGAAGACATACAATGTCTGAATTTCAAGATTGATGAACCAATACAAGAAGTTAGAAACTACAACTTTGATTCAATACTCTGTGTCCTAACTCCAGGAAGGAATCTAATTTGTAGTACAGAACATGCATCGTGTATTATCAATTCTTAATTGACAACAACTAAAGGTCATCTACCTCATCAATTCCTTCCCATTTTGTGTTTCTATGTTATATTCCTTATAAAAGTGTCAAATTTCTCTCAAAGTAATCAACCACTGAATAAAATAAAAAATAGTTGAGATATGATTGAGAAATGGTCATTTATTTCTTGAAAGGATCTTCACAATTTCTTTGGTTGTTTTTCATCTCAAGAAACAATAAATTACCTAAGAAACTATCGTGATGTAATATAAGAAACAACACGGTGCAATGGCCATTTTCAAAGCCAAATGATGTCCATTGAGGACATGGCCTTTATTTGGTTCCTGTTTCATAGGAGTTTCGGGTAGAAATGGAACTTTGTTGTACCATTTCCCGTAGTAAAAAGGGAAAACCTTCTTTTTCCATGGGAAATAATTTACCTTTCCTTTTTCAAGATAATCTAAATCACAAAAAATATGAACTATACTGCACACATTCTCGGATAATGTGAAAGTGGAAAAGGAATACCCTACACAAGTGATGCACACATGTACACTTGAACACTAATATATTTTTGTAGTTGAAATGCAATGCTTGTTTTCATTTAAATGTAGGGTTTTTAAAGAAGGGAGAAATAATGGCTGCCAATTTAATAAGCGTTTCTTTGGGAAAAATTTAAATCTTGTATTGGGTGATGAAGATAATAGAGGGTATTGAATCTTGATTCTTGACATTGTGTTTGACTTGAATAACTCAAATGATTATAAATATCAGTGGATGAGTTCTTTTTTTCAAGTATGTCACTCAAAACTCTTATGTCAAAGCATTATATGATGGCTAGCATTTGCTTGTTTCCCTTTCTTCAGTTCAATGTAAAAAGTATATTAATATATTGGAGCACAAATGATAAGTACAATTGTTTGCTCTGCAGTATATCCAGCCCCAAGATTATGAAAATTTTTCTCAAGTGGAGCTATTGGTTATTGATGAAGCAGCTGCAATTCCATTGCCTGTTGTAAAGGCTCTGCTCGGGCCATATTTAGTGTTTTTGTGCTCTACTGTAAATGGGTAATAATTATAAATGAGCCAACCACAATCACAAATTTTGTAACCATTCGTTTTCCATGGATAGTGATGATGATATTAACCCTATATATCAGTGACCTATATCTATATGAGAATGATCTCAACATTGACCTTGATATGGTTGTATGGATGTGACCTTTGGTATGTCATCAGAAAATCCCCAAATATCAGAAAATCCCCAAATCTGGAGAACTAAAGCTCATCACTTTCGATCTGGAGTATTACCCTTGTGATAAAGTTGATGACTTCCGATCTCCCATTCTCTACCACTTTGCACTTCACCTTCAATATAGATCAGACCAAGGGAAATTCGTTACTGGGTGTTGAGATGGATGAGTTTGTCAAACTAAAATCCATAGCTTAAACTTCATGAAACTGGTGGAGTCAAATTCATGCAAGCACAAACACATCTTACACATCCTCTTTGAAACTCATCCGAAAGAACATTGGAAGACATCTAGAGAGAACCCTATAGCCTAACACAATCCAATGGAATTGACCAAAAATACACAAATAGAGTCAACCCTACTATAGGAGGAAGGGCCTGCAGTAAGAACTTACCATTTTGCAAGAGTTGAGGGCGAATGCTGTTCTGCAAGAGCTGAGGGCGAATGCTGTTCTGCAAGAGCTGAGGGCAAATGCTAAGGGCGAATGCAGGGAAAATGTTGTTCTGCAAGAGATGAGGGCAAATGCTGAGGGCGAATGTTGTTCTCCAAGAGCTGAGGGCGAATTATGAGGGTGAATGCTGTTGTGTAAGATCTAAGGGTGAATGCTGTTCTGCAAGAGCCGATGGCGAATGTTGAGGGCGAATGCTATTCTGCAAGATCTGGGGGCGAATGCTGAGGGCGAATACTGAGGGCGAATGTTGTTTTGCAAGAGATGAGGGAGAATGCTAAGGGCGAATGCTGTTATGCAAGAGCGGAATGTGAATGCACGCGTGATATCATAGTTTTTAATAAAATCATTTTTATGTAGCGCACATACAAGTGTCGTATTTTTATGCAGAGGGTGAATGTGCACGTGATATCATAGTTTTTAATAAAATCATTTTTATGTAGCGCGCATACAAGTGTTTTATTTTTATGTAGCGCGCATATAAGTGTCGTGATATCGACGGTGGACAAAGCATCGCTATTGTGACGGATGCCTCCAAACGTCGCAATTGCGACACTTAGACATTGTGTCGCACTTGCGACGTTTGGAGGCAGCCGTCGCAATAGCGACGCTTTGGGGCATAATGTCGCAATTGTGACGTCTTCCTCCAAACATCGCAATTGCGACACTTTGTTTAAGTGTCGGTATTGTGACACTTTTCTTTAAACATTGGTATAGTGACGGTTTCGGGCGGGATTGAAAATTTTTTGGGAAATTTCCGACATTTTGTCAAAAACATTGGAACCAAGTGTCGGAATTTCTCCCAAATGTACTAGTGCTGTAATACTGAAGTAGCTAAAAAATTGATAAGGTGGAAGAATAAGGATATTACTGCCTTGAGAAAGCAACTCAAGTTTCCACAGAGTGAGCACCCTCAGGCAAAAGAAGTTCTTCAAGAAAAGACAGAAAAGAAGGAAATTATGTAACTGGTTTTGAAGATGACAGCTCAGATAAAAGAGATGGAAAATCAAATAGAATCTCTAATGCGAGAAAATGAAACATTGAAGAAAGCTCATGAAGTCTCCATTCCTACAGTTATTCCAACTGTAAGTACAGTTGTTCCCTCTACATTGGCAGAACATTTGGCACCGAAAGGAGTATTGGCAACTGCAGTGTTAATTACTTCTAAAGACATCTCTGCCACTTCTTCATCAACATCACAGGTAAATCAAACAGGGGAAACAACTGCCATAGTCAAGGCTATGGAAGACATGTCCTTAAAAAATAAAGAGATAATCAACTTAAAAGGCACCATCAGAAATCTTGAAACATCTAACTGTTGGAAATATTGTCATTGATGGCAAAGGAGGTAGCACTCAGGCAAAGGGAGCAGCGCTGAAGCAAAGGAAGGCAAAAGAAGCACAGTGAAAGCAATAGAGGCAGCAAGAAGAATGTCAAAATGTAACAGTCATAGAAGCAGAGTGAAGAACCATTATCGGAAGATAGAGGCAGAGGCAGAGTGACAGAAGCAGAGACAAAGGTTATAGAGAGCAGTTACAAAATTCTGGGAATCGCACTCTCCAACTGGCGGAGCAGAGGCAGAGGCAGAGGCAGAGAGCAGTTACAAAATTCCGGGAATCGCTTCACTCCAGCGGCAAAGAATATATATATAAACATATACAAAACTTATTCTGGGAATCGCTTAACTCCAGCGGCAATGCAATGCATATAATACAGAACCATATTCCGGGAATCGTACACTCCAACCGGCGTTATACAACACAAATATTATTCCAGGAATCGTCTACCCCGATGGAGGATACATATAAATGCCGCACATTACGTATGTTGCAGAGGTCCAAGGCATACATATTATGTTATATAAGCGGAGTGCATAAAACAAAGTTTTATAAGGTGGGACCCATCCCCAATCACAATCGGAGAAAAGGTTCAATCGGAGGAGTTTTGGTATGTGCTCCGATCAAAAGCCAGACCCGATCGAGTTATATACCACAGTTAATTGCTAATCGCATCCGAATTCCCAATCGCAATCGGAACCTTCCGATTGATCGCATGTCTTTTGTAAAACGTTGCGATTGGAAGACCGGACCCGATGGGTCTATAAACCATGTTTAACAAAGTGTTTGAAGTCCAGTTCCAAACGCATCGGAAAGAAACAAACCATCGCAACACATATTAAAGAACTTGCGATTGCGATTAAGAGTTCGGACCCGATGGACTTATAAATTATGATTAACAAAGATTTCAGCTCCAGGTTCTAATCGCATCGGCAATGGTCAATCGCATCGAAGAATATAAGAGTTGCGATTGCGATTGGAAATCCAGACCCGATTGGTATATAAACTACGACTCATATACAACTTGAGTTCCAGGTCTAATCACATTGGCAAAACACAGTGAACAGTGATCAATCGCAATCAGAGCTGGATAGGTCAATTGCATTGGAGTATTCGAAGTCGCGATTGCGATCAATCGCAATCAGAACAAGCGCAAAGGATTCAATCGCAATCGGAAGATTTTAGTTGCGATTGCGATCAATCGCAATCGGAGCAGGAGCGATCAATCGCAATTGGAGGAGAACCAAAGCATCGGAAAACATGTCAGGTGGGCCCGAAAGGGCATTTGTTAAGTATTATCAAGATTATTCAGTAGAAGCAGCAGTTGTTTGTTAAAACCTTATATAAGGATGTCGAGAGTTGATTTAAGTTGTATCAAAAGGCGCTGATATATATATAAAGGGTGATTGTATTAAAATATGCCGCGTGGTCTGTAGACCCATGGGCCTCAGCTTAAGGGGAGGGCGATTATTAATATATGACTGTGATATATGTCCGTTCCGCTTGCGGAATGTTCCACATCAACAAGACACTAATAGCATAAAAGGGATTGGAGTTCCTCTAGATTTATAGTCAGCAGATATAAAAGGAACAATTACACGCATGCAACAGGTACACCACAGCAGAGGACAGAAAGGAAAAAGACACAGTCAGAGAAAAGACAGATGCGCAGCAAGCCAAGAGACAAAACGAGTGAGCTGGACTTCTCATTTAAATTTGAATGTAAATGTTTTATTTAAATTTTTATTGTTTGTGATGCATTGGCAAGTCTCCGAGAGAAAACAAACTCCCACTGTAATGTTAAAATTGACACCTACAGTTATAATTTCTGAGTAAGCTGATAAAAGGAGTGAGAAGGCAGAAAGCAAAGAGACATGACTTTCCATTTCGAATTCCAAGCAGAATACAAACAGTCATGTGAGGAAATCTATAAATAATATCATCTTGATATGCAGAGTGAGTTTTTTTGAGAGCAAGGGAGAGAGCATATATAGAGAGAATGCAGAATATAGAAGGCAGAGAAGATTAAGAGAAGCTACAGAACAGAGCTGATATCTGAGGTAAATCAGCAAACATTCAGTTTTAGAAAATGAGGAAGTTGGAGCTTCCATATCAAGTTGCAGCTTGATAGCTGTCAGTTGTAGCTGACTGAGGTTGGAGCCTCCTGTAGGTTGGTGCCTGCAGAAAACTGAAGGGAGTTGGTGCTTCCTTGCAAGTTGTAGCTTGCATAATTGAGGTAGGAGCCTCCTGTAGGTTGGTGCCTATAGAAAATAGTGGTGAGAGGGAGTTGGAGCTTGCCTTTGCATCACAACAATAATAAGATGTGGTTTTCTCCCTTTATGGGTTTCCACTTATATCTGGTGTCTCTGTGCATGATATTTATGTATTGATCTGATATGTAGCATTTGCTTAATACCTGCTGCTCTCATGTTAAGTCTACTGCTCTATTAAACTAATAATTTCTGATTAAATTCTAAAATTACTCTCACATCAAATAGAGTTTGAAATGAAGGTGTAAATAAGTTTAATGAAAAGTTTAAGAGATCAGGAATGTATTAAACTGATTCACCCCCCCCCTCTCAGTTTAATTAGAGGTTCAACAATTGGTATCAGAGCGGGTTCCTTTGTACAAGTCTAACAACTGAAAGGAGATCCTAGGTTCCCAAGATGGCTAGTAAAGAAGGATGCTCAACCAATAAAGCCCCTTTCTTCACTGGTGAAAATTATGCTTTCTGGAAAATCAGAATGAAGACATACATAATGTCACTAGGAGTAGAAGTCTAGGCTGCTGTGCAATTAGGATATGCCCCGAAGTCAAATGATACAGAGAAAGAAGCTAAAGAAAGCTTTGTAGCTAATGCAAAAGCCATGAATGCCATCCTGAATGGATTATGTGAAGCAGAGTTTATTAAAGTAATGCACAAAGACACTGCCAAGAAAATATGGGATACTCTTGAAGACATACATGAGGGAGACCAGAAAGTAAAAACTGCCAAACTTCAAGTATATAGAGCCCAGTTTGAAAACTTAAAAATGAATGATGATGAAGATGTTGGCAGCTTCTTCTTAAAAGTTGCAAAAATTGTTAACAATATGAAAGCTCTTGGAGAAACCATACCAGAAAGTATAGTTGTGCAAAAGATTCTAAGATCACTCCCATCCAGATTTAATCCCAAGGTATCTGCAATAGAAGAGACAGTGGATTGGGAGACTTTGACCATGAACCGGATACTTGGAAATCTAACAGCCTATGAAATGAGGCTCCCACAGAAGAAGCCAAGTACAAGGGAAGTAGCATTCAAAACAGAAAAAAGGAAAGAAGAAAAGGAAGAAATATGCTCTTGCTCTGATGAAGAAGAGGCTAAATTTGTCAAGAAATTGGATAGAGGCTCAGGTAGATACAAAGGTAAACTTCCCTTCAAATGCTTTAACTGTGGAAGGGTTGGACATTATGCTGCTAAATTTCCTTACAAGAAAATAAGAAATCAAGCTCAAGAATCAGAGAAAGACACATCAAAGAACTGGTAGAAAGGAAAGAAATTCAGCAGAAAATCCTTCTATGCTCAGCAAGACAGCAGTGCATCTGGAGACTCAGATGAACCCTCAAGTGAAGAAGGAACCTCAGAATTTTTATTGATGGCCATAGAAGATCTTGAGGGACTCCTACTAGAAGATGAAGAAGAAGAAGGGGAAGTAGACCTGGAGGGGGAGCTAAGAAGTGCTCTGGAGGAGATTGACAGACTCAAACTAAAATGCAGAAAACAAAAAGAGATTCTCCTAAAATGTGTGAAAGAAGAACAAAATTCAGAAGTCCTCATGAAGCTGAAGGTAAATCTTGAAGAAGCCAAGAAGATAGAAGATATGTTACTTCAGCAAATCAAAGATAAAACTCGAGAACAAGAGAAGCTGGAAGAAGAAATTCTGTGTCTGAGAAAGAAATTAGAAAATGCTCAACAGAAAGTTTCTATATACCCTTCTCAAACAACAAGCTCTATTAAGTTAAATGAAATTTTGGTTGCTCAAAGATCCCCTATGATAAAGACTGGAATAGGCTACGAAGGAGAATCAAGTAAAGGAAAAGAAAAGGTTGACAGAGAGATTATTTTTGTAAAAGCAAAGAAGGACGAGGAAGTAGCTCAAATAATTCCTACAAAAGAAGAAATCTGCAAAAAGAGAGACAGAGAGCAGAAGAAACCTCTAGTAACAAAGAATGCAATAACTACTAAGATAACAGAAAAAGGATCATATGCTCCTGAGTATGTCAAATTTGGAAGCCATCAAAGGAGATTCTTCCCTCCTATGAAGAATGCCACCTGTTATGTCTGCCATAAGCTGGGACACAATGCTGCATATTGTTATACAAGGTGGAGCAATTCAAACCTGCAAAAGATGCAAACAGTGAAGAGACTGTCTCAAACAAACAAATGGAAGAAACAACCTTACATCAGGTATGCAAATAGCTTCTATGGATACTGCTTTTGTTGTAAGGAATTTGGCCATAAAATTACTGAATGTAGAAAGTATGGACAAAGAATGATGTTCAACACCTCAAGGAGGTTTATAAATCAAATAAGTTTTGCTCATACTCACAATTCTGCAAAAACTATGATTAAATGTTGTATATGCAATCAAGTTGGACATATACCGTCCAAATTTTCTTTGAAAGGATGTGATTCATCAACTCACAAAAGATACCAAACAAAAGGGGGCCTCCAGTGGATAAAGAAGGTGAATAAATGTGACTTGGCTTTAACTGCTCAAGATTTGAAGAGTCAATGGTATTTGGACAGTGGCTGCTCTAAACACATGACATGAGATAAAAATAGGTTTTTAACTCTTGACGAAAAGAAATCGGGCAATGTCACTTTTGGAAATGACAAATCAGGAAAGATCAAGGGAAAAGGATCAGTCAGCATAGACAATGGCAAAGGAAAGGCCCAAGATGTATTATATGTAGATGGGCTGAAAGAAAATTTACTGAGTGTCAGTCAGATGTGTGATAAAGGCTGTGAATTTCTCTTTAGAGCACAAGATTGTGTAGTCAGATCAAGCACAACAGGAAAAACTCTACTCAAAGGTGTTCGAACAGAGAGTAATGTGTACATAGTGAAAGAGGAGGATGAAGCCTACCATCTTAGCAAACTCGAGGAGTCATGGTTATGGCATAGGAGATTGGGACATCTCAGCTTTGACCATATCATTAGACTGAGCAAGAAGAACTCTGTTAGAGATATGCCAGAAATAAAAAGGCCCTCAAACACAATATGCAAATCTTGTCAATTGGGAAAACACACACATCCTTTAAATATAAAGAAGAGTTATCAACAAGAAGACCACTGCAACTTGTGCACATGGATCTATGTGGACCTGCAAGAACTAAAACACCAAGTGGAGAGTCCTACTTTATGCTGATAATAGATGATTTCTCCCGAATGACATGGGTTGCTTTTCTCAAGAATAAATCGGAAGCTCTGGACAAATTCAAAAAATTTAAAGCATTAGTAGAAAATCAGACAGGATGCAAGCTGAAATGCATCAGATCAGACAGAGGAGGTGAATTCACTGATTATGACTTTGCAAACCTATGTAATGAACATGGAATAAAGCAACAATTTACTATTGGTAGGACACCCCACAGAATGGAGTAGCAGAGAGACAAAATAGGTCTGTACAACAAATAGCAAGAGCTATGATGCAAGAGAATAATATTGCTCAAACCTTCTGGGTAGAAGAAGTACACACAACAGTACATATCCTTAATAAAGCTCACTTAAGGCAAAGCAGTGACAAGACTCCATTTGAACTATGGCATGGAAATCCAGCTTCAATAAAACATTTCAGAGTCTTTGGTAGCAAGTGTTACATAAAGAATAATGATGAAAACCTTGGGAAATTTGATGCAAGAGCGTATTAGCGAATATTCTTGTGATATGCATCCAAAAGTAAAGGGTACAGTGTTACAACAAGACTCCCTCGGAAAATAGTTGAATGTGCTGATGTGAGATTTGATGAAGAACTTCCAAACAATACAATAGCAACATAGACCACAAAACACCCATCGTGATAACTATGAAGAGGAAGACAAGAATGATGATGAAACAAGTAAGACAATTGATGATGCAGAGCTGAGCTCTAAAGCCCCTTCTAGATACACTCAGAAGAACCATCCTGAAGATCAGATCATAGGAGATAAGAGAAAAGGGGTCCAGACAAGAAGGCAACTAATTGAACAGATAGAAGAGGTATACATAGCCATGATATCATAAATAGAGCCAAAGAAGTTTGAAGAAGCCAGCAAGGACAAGTATTGGGTGAATGCTATGAATAAAGAATTGGACCAAATTGAGAAGAACAATACCTGGGAATTAGTCCCTAGACCCACTGAGAAAAATTTCATAGGCTCAAAATGGGTATTCAAAAATAAAATGAATGAGGAAGGACAGGTAATCAGGAATAAAGCCAGACTTGTCTCAGCGGATACTCAACAAATTGAAGGACTTGACTGCGATGAAACATTTTCACCAGAGTTTAATGGAGGCTATCAATGTTCTTGGCATTTCCAGACAGTTACCAAGACTTCAAGGTATATCAAATGGATGTAAAGTCTGCTTTTCTTAATGGAGATCTAGAAGAAGAAGTGTACATGGAACAACCAGAAGGCTTCTCATTGACAGACAAAGAAGACTATGTGTGCAGACTGAAGAAGGCCCTATATGGACTGAAACATGCTCCTCGTGCTTGGTACTCAAGACTGGACAAATATTTTCAAAAACAGGGTTTTAAGAGAGGTGGAGTAGACAACAGTCTATACATAAAAGCTCATGAAAATGAACTCCTAATTGTTGTTGTATATGTTGATGACATTATGTTTGGAAGCAACAAAGAGGAACTAGCAAAAGGGTTTGCTGATGAGATGAAAACAGAGTTTGAAATGTCTATGATTGGAGAACTCAGTTTCTACTTGGGACTGCAAATTCAGCAAAAGAACACAGGCACATTCATTTCTCAAGAAAAATACTTAAAAGAAATGCTGAAAAAATTCAAAATGGAGGACTGCAAACCAATGACAACCCCCATGATCACGGGATGCAAGCTGTGTGCTAATGACAGGTCTGCAGATGTAGATCAAAAACTCTACAGATCCATGATAGGAAGCCTAATGTACTTGACAGCCTCAATACCAGACATCATGCTAGCAGTAGGACTAGTGGCAAGATATCAAGCAACACCTAAACAAAACCATCTTCTGGCAGTAAAAAGAATACTCAGATATCTACAAGGAACAACACAATATGGGATTTGGTATCCTAAAGGCAAAAGCTTCACCTTAACAGCGTACACAGATGCAGATTGGGCCAGCTGTGTGGATGACAGGAAGAGTACAAGTGGAGGTGCATTCTATCTAGGAGAAAGGCTGGTGGCATGGCTAAGAAAGAAACAAACATCCATATCTCTGTCTACAGCTGAAGCAGAATATATAGCAGCAGCAGCATGTTGTACACAAGTCATGTGGATGAAGCAAACTCTTCAAGATATGAAGGTAAGCACTAATGAACCTATCTCAATAAAATGTGATAATACAAGTGCTATAAGTATATCTAAAAATCATGTGCTTCATTCAAAAACTAAACATATACCAATCAAGTATCATTTTCTCCGAGAACAAGTGGCTCAGAAGATAGTTAAACTGGACTATGTATCAACGAAAGAACAGATAGCAGATATATTTACCAAACCACTTGCCGGAGAACCATTCGAATACTTGAGAGACAAACTAGGGGTAGTATCTGTAGATACTATTCTCTAATATGAAGAGAAAGTACAGTCTCAGGGGGAGAACAAAACGAAGATATCATTCCAGGGGGAGAACAGCCAGCAAGATAAGCATAAAACAAGTCCACAGGATCAGCATTATCAATATTATCAGCATTCAGAAGCAACAAGAACCTTTCAATCATAAAATGCATCATCTCTGTCTGCAATATAGCACATATTACAGGCACTACAAATGAAACACAACATAGTCCAATTTTAGCAGAAGAGGACCTAAACGTAACTCAGAGAAAGGAAATACAACGACAGAACCCAAATGGAGAGATGATGAGTCATCCTTTGCCATTGATGTCAAAGGGGGAGGAAGAACAAATAGCAAGAGGAAGAGCAAGCAACAAGAGAAAGAGAAAGCAAACAGAGAAAGTGGATTGCCGTCAATGCCAAAGGGGGAGACTGTTGGAAATATTGTCATTGATGGCAAAGGAGGCAGCACTCAGGCAAAGGGAGCAGCGCTGAAGAAAAGGAAGGAAAAAGAAGCACAGTGAAAGAAATAGAGGCAACAAGAAGAATGTCAAAATGTAACAGTCATAGAAGCATAGTGAAGAACCGTTATCGGAAGATAGAGACAGAGGCAGAGAGCAGTTACAAAATTCCGGGAATCGCACTCTCCAACTGGCAGAGCAAAGGCAGAGACAGAGGCAGAGAGCAGTTACAAAATTTCGGGAATCGCTTCACTCCAGCGGCAAAGAATATATATATAAACATATACAAAACTTATTCCGGGAATCGCTTAACTCCAGCGGCAATGCAATGCATATAATACAGAACCATATTCTGGGAATCGCACACTCCAACCGACGTTATACAACACAAATATTATTCCAGGAATCGTCTACCCCGATAGAGGATACATATAAATGCCGCACATTACGTATGTTGCAGAGGTCCAAGGCATACATATTATGTTATATAAGCGGAGTGCATAAAACAAAGTTTTATAAGGTGGGACCCCTCCCCAATCGCAATCGGAGAAAAGGTTCAATCGGCGGAGTTTTGGTATGTGCTCCGATCAAAAGCCGGACCTGATCAAGTTATATACCACAGTTAATTGCTAATCGCATCTGAATTCCCAATCGCAATCAGAACCTTCCGATTGATCGCATGTCTTTTGTAAAACACTGCGATTGGAAGACCGGACCCGATGGGTCTATAAACCATGTTTAACAAAGTGTTTGAAGTCCAGTTCCAATCACATCGGAAAGAAACAAACCATCACAACACATATTAAAGAACTTGCGATTGTGATTAAGAGTTCGGACCCGATGGACTTATAAATTATGATTAACAAAGATTTCAGCTCCAGGTTCTAATCGCATCGACAATGGTCAATCGCATCGGAGAATATAAGAGTTGCGATTGCGATTGGAAATCCGGACCCGATTGGTATATAAAATACGACTCATATACAACTTGAGTTCCAGGTCTAATCGCATCGGCAAAACACAGTGAACAGTGATCAATCGCAATCGGAGCTGGAGAGGTCAATCGCATCGGAGTATTCGAAGTCGCGATTGCGATCAATCGCAATCGGAACAAGCGCAAAGGATTCAATCGCAATCGGAAGATTTTAGTTGCGATTGCAATCAATCGCAATCGGAGCAGGAGCGATCAATCGCAATCAGAGGAGAACCAATGCATTGGAAAACATGTCAGGTGGGCCCGAAAGGGCATTTGTTAAGTACTATCAAGATTATTCAGTAGAAGCAACAGTTGTTTGTTAAAACCTTATATAAGGATTTCGAGAGTTGATTTAAGTTGTATCAAAAGGCGCTGTTATATATATAAAGGGCGATTGTATTAAAATATGCCGCGTGATCTGTAAACCCATGGGCCTCAGCTTAAGAGGAGGGCGATTATTAATATACGACTGTGATATATGTCTGTTCCGCTTGCGGAATGTTCCACATCAACAAGACACTAATAGCATAAAAGGGATTGGAGTTCCTCCAGATTTACAGTCAGAAGATATAAAAGGAACAGTTACACGCATGCAACAGGTACACCACAGCAGAGGACAGAAAGGAAAAAGACACAGTCAGAGAAAAGACAGATGCGCAGCAAGCCAAGAGACAAAACGAGTGAGCTGGAGTTCTCATTTAAATTTGAATGTAAATGTTTTATTTAAATTTTTATTGTTTGTGATGCATTGGCAAGTCTACGAGAGAAAACAAACTCCCACTGTAATGTTAAAATTGACACCTACAGTTATAATTTCTGAGTAAGCTGATAAAAGGAGTGAGAAGGCAAAATGCAAAGAGACATGACTTTCCATTTCGAATTCCAAGTAGATTACAAACAGCATGTGAGAAAATCTATAAATAATATCATCTTGATATGTAGAGTGAGTTTTTTTAGAGCAAGGGAGAGAGCATATATAGAGAGAATGCAGAATATAGAAGGCAGAGAAGATTAAGAGAAGCTACAGAACAGAACTGATATCTGAGGTAAATCAGCAAACATTCAGTTTTAGAAAATGAGGAAGTTGGAGCTTCCCTATCAAGTTGCAGCTTGATAGCTGTCAGTTGTAGCTGACTGAGGTTGGAGCCTCCTGTAGGTTGGTGCCTGCAGAAAATTGAAGGGAGTTGGTGCTTCCTTGCAAGTTGTAGCTTGCAGAATTGAGGTTGAAGCCTCCTGTAGGTTGGTGCCTGCAGAAAAACAGTGATGAGAGGGAGTTGGAGCTTGCCTTTGCATCACAACAATAATAAGATGTGGTTTTCTCCCTTTATGAGTTTCCACTTATATCTGGTGTCTCTGTGCATGATATTTATGTATTGATCTGATATGTATTATTTGCTTAATACCTGCTGCTCTCATATTAAGTCTACTGCTCTATTAAACTAATACTTTCTTATTACATTCTAAAATTACTCTCACATCAAATAGAGTTTGAAATGAAGGTGTAAATAAGTTTAATGAAAAGTTTAAGAGATCAGGAATGTATTAAACTGATTCACCCCCCCCCCCTCTCAGTTTAATTAGAGGTTCAACAGGGATGCATTAATTACATCCAAAGGACATGAGAAGAGAGCCAAAATATTGCAGAAACAGGTAAAAATTCTTTAACAACAGGTTAATCTCACTAAACAGGTATCTTACATCAGCAATTATCTTTGGAACAACATCATTCAAGGCATACATTCTCAGTGGCCTTCAATTAAAATTATTTATGAACAAAAAGAGTTACTCAAAGCAGCACAGATAGAAATACAAAAGACAAAGGAAGAACTGGTAGACAAACGTGCTCAAGCCTTGAAGCTTATTACATTTCTGAATAGAAAACACAAAGAAGAGCTTGAAGAGCTAAAAATTCAGGATAGAACTGAAAGTATACTAAAAATCAAGAAAGTCCTAAATAAGAGAAATATGATGAATAATTTGGAGGATAGGTGCAAGGACATGAACTTGGCAATCACAAGATTTTGGGTCAAATACACAGTACTGACACAAGCAGGCCTTCCAGACATTCATGCTTTGAATGAAAATTTGATGGCACATAAAGATTATGATAACAAAATCAGGGCTTATGCCAAAGAATAAGTCAGCAAACCTTTACCACAAGGGTCTCCAACTGGTAAAGTCATTTTGGAATATTTTGAAAACTTGTTCTTTTTACAAAATGAGATCAAACATATTTTCATTGTTAAGCCCAATTTTTCCAAGTATACAGAGGTAGATGAAAGTTACAGGAAATTGAAGAGTATGAGAATTCCCAGTGCAGAACAATGGTAGGAATTCACTGACTTAATCTAAAGATTTGCAGTCAAAGTGTATCAGGGTCAGAAACGGAGTCAAAAAGTATCAGTTAATACATCTTTTTACTACAAATTATTATTTATTTTACAACAGTGAAGCAGTAAAGAAGCAGTGTAAAGAGTATCAGTGATAAAACATAGGTTAAAGGGTGAGAAATGGAAAGAGTGTCTTTCAAGTTATCTTCAAAAGATCTTTTTCCAAAAATTCCAGCAAGAATTTCCAGCAGCTACAACCCAGCAACAAGTTAAGATAATTAGTCCTATTTTTTATTGATAAGAGGACAGCTTGCCAGTTTGTTTTGCAGCTGTCCCTCTTTCTATGTAATAAACTTTATTTTTTCCTAGAGATATTCCTACATGTATCTCAGATATTTGTAATAATTTTTGTATAAATACTTCTCTTTTTGAAGTATTAAGGGTGGAATAAAATTTATCAAGACTACTATAGTCATTTTGCTGGATATATTGAAGTTTGTGTGAGTCGATTAGTAAAGCAGCGGACTAGAATTAAGACTAAAGACATCATAACTCAGGATTCTTGTGCTGACCAGATAAGTCAAATATCTTCTTGTTTTCACTTTTTTTCTTTTAAAAGTTTCCATAAATTCATTTTAATGTTTTTTGTCTTTAATGATTAACTAAGAAAGCTTAAATAGGATTAGTATTAAAAATCTCCCTGTTTTTTACGAGTTATTCATTATTATGTTTTCTGCTTGATAACTGGACTTAAGAATTCTTAAATTCTCTTAGTCCTTGTTTGATCTCCTCCTTTCATCTTCATTTTTGTAACCTAAGGATTCTTAGTTTCCCTTTTGTTCAGATTTCACCCATTTCATCAAAAAAGCCTATTTCAAACCCTTTGAAGGTCATCTACCCTGCCCTTAGTACATTTTCTCTTTAGACCTTATTTCCTAGCTCTGTTTACCTAGAAAGTTGACTTCATAGCCCAATGGTCTGGTAGATACCTCTGTGGTTTACCTTGAAGCACCTTTTATTCCCACCAAATTTTCAAAACAAATCCCACTGTATAATCATACCTAGCCTAAAATATTATAACCAATAAAGCTAAATCTTGAGGAGAGATCCCTCTCCGGAATTTGTGAAGGCTAGATCCTGAATTTCAAAAGAGGTTCTTGGTTACCCCTGGTTTTCTTTAACTATAAACCAAAATCCCACGACCTAAGAATTACTAGGGTGATAACATACTAGCAACCATACTGGGGAACTAACCACTCTCTAGTTTTAATTTTAATATTGAGGAATATTTTTAAACATATATTTTCTACTTTAAGATTAAGTTTAAAGGTTGTGGGTATTTATACAATAATCATTCTGGCTCCAAAGAAAGTCTATTATACTAGATCCAACCCTGATCCCAACCCTGCAGATATAGTAGACAATCCTGACCAGATAGGAAAAAAGAAAAAACAAGTTGTTAGTTCAGAAACTGAAGTACCCCTGAGAAGGGCTTATTCTTTACCCAAAGAATTAGTAAGCTTATCAGACATTGACTTTGATTTGAAGTTTGAAAAATCATTATTTAGAACCAAGTCTAAAACTGATTTAAAGGAAACTGTTTTAGATCCTGTTTTTACTTCTTTTGTGAATGAGAAACAAAAAGTTATTTCAGCACCTATAAAATCAGATAAAACTGAAAGTCAAAGTCCAGTAGAGAGGGTAAGTGTTACACGAATTAAAGACCTTGAATAAGCTATTAAGTTAGCTAATATTTTGTCTCAATTTAAACCTCCATTTTCTCAATTATCCACCACCATCTTTCCAGCAACAAATTCTACTCTGTATGCTACAACTTCATTTATAGATTCCACTATCAGTTCTCCCCCAGAGCCTGTTAGTCCTAAGTTTCCTTTGCAGCCTAGGATCATATATTCATCATATCCCCAATCCAGAGCCAGCTCATCCCTGAGCTGCCCTTGCAGCCCAAAGTAGTATTTCCATCCTTTACTCAGTATACTACAACCACTACCACAATATTCCCTAGCCATACCACTTATTTTTCATCTCCTTTTCCCAGCTCTTCAAGTACAACTTTCAGCACATCTACTGTTGTAACCAGCACTATCCCTGCCACTACTACTGTACCTCCCAGTTTAGCAAAAATCCAAGCCATGGCAGCCAGATATGCTCCCTTGGTCTTACCTCAAAACCTCCATGACATGCCCCAAAATTACCAAAAGGATATCCCATTATTTGATAATTTTTCACAAATCACTGCACAACAACATATCACTAGAATGAATGATTTTTGGGAAATTTATGAGATAGATGAGTCTGATGTCAGAATGAGATTATTTCCACAAAGCCTAACTGGAGAAGTAAAAACATGGTTTAGAAATTTAGGTGCTGGTACTATAGCAGACTTAGCTGCATTCCATAGAGCTTTCCTAAATAAATGGGAAAAGAAGAAAAATCCCCTACAAATATTATCTGAGTTTGATTCTGTTAAGAGAGCTACCAATGAGTCTGTCCGAGATTTTTGCACTAGATACAACAGTATTTACAATTCTATTCCTGCAAACCTTAAACCCACTCCATATTTCGTGCTACTCAAATTCCCTGACTGTTTTGATGTAGACATAGCCTATAAACTTAGAGAAAGGGATGCAGACACCCTAGAACAAATGCAACTAAATGCTGTTGGAGTAGAAATCAATATCCTTTCCAGAAAAGCCAGAATGAGAAACGAGAGGAGGGTTACTATCAAAGAAGAAGCTTCAAACTTAGATGGAAAATTTGATTTTATCAACAAAACATTAGAAAAAGTAGTTGAGAGATTAGACCACATTGAAAGAAAACCACAATGGGACAATCAATCCCAAATCAAGAATCCCAACTACAGGAAAAACAACAATCCTAGGAAAGGTAAAGAACCCTCCCCAGATCAGAACATAAGATCCCCATTCCAAGAGAAATTTGCAGAGAGTTCTCAAAACAATGTTGAAGATGAGGAAGACATCAACATATTTATGGGGATAGATGAAAGCAATACAATTTTCCTCACTCAGGAGGACCAAGAACTCTTTGAGCTACAACATTTCAAAGTGGAATCTGGGGAATCCTTTGACTATAAGCAAGGTTATGACTTCACAATCAATGAAATTCACAACCAATATAACCTTAGGAGCAAGAAAACAAATGAGCCTACTACAAAAAACAATGCTCAAAATCAACAAATCCAAAACAAAACGAATATTGAGGTTCCCAAAACGAAACTTTTATAGATTCTTCCTAGAGAAAATAAACAAAATTCGAACCCACCCAGTCCTAAAAAACAACCTAGTCCAAAGATTGTATATATCACTGATGAGGTGGTTCAATCCTCCAGAGATTCCCAAAATGCTAATACCACAAAGACCACTAATTCAACAACAGTCAATGATCCAAAAAAGAATCCAGCTGACTCAAATTCATCAAATCCTAAATCTTCTGCTGAGAACTCCAAATCTGATAAAGCATCTGCTAACACTCGAACTGTTCCTGAAAAAACAATCAAAGATAGCTTAAATCAGGAAACTCAAACAGAAGATAAAAGAAAATCTCAAGCTAAAGGTAAAACTTTTGAAACACAAGAAAAATCATCCCAAACAACAGTTCCAAAAGATGAAATAATTCAAGCTATCAAATCTCAGTCAATATTTAACATTCAATCTGAAATATCCAAGTTAAAGATAGTTGTTCCCTTAGTAGAATTGGCTAAAAATGACTTGTATATATCTATTATTACTGAAACACTGAATGTAAATGAAAATGAAGATACAATTAATATGAGTGATGATAGACTTGAATTGATCTTTGGTCCAAATGTAGATGGTAAGCATTTAGATGGATCAGTACCTCCATTTTATTTAAGTCTTACAGTACATGATCAGATATTACACAATGCTATGCTAGATACTGGAGCTTCCCATAACCTAATGCCCATAGCAATAATGGAAACCCTAAATCTAGACATAACCCGACCATATAAAGATCTGTTTTCATTTGATTCATCTAAAGTCCAATGCATAGGATTGATTAAATATCTATGTGTAAACTTAGTCCAATATCCTAGTAAAATCATGATCATGGATGTTGTGGTAGCTGATATCCCGCCAAAATATGGCATGCTTCTTTCTCACTCATGGGGAGCAAAGTTGCAGTGATCTCTACAACTTGACATGAGTTATGCCACTATCTCAGTATTTGGGCAGCCCAAAAAACTTTACAGAGAAACCTTAATGAATTTTATGATCAGTAGTGCTGAAAGACCTACAAATTAACCAATCTATTCAACCCCTACTGATCTTGATTCCTTTATTCTCTGTAACTCTGATCATAATAACAGCCAAACTGAACTCACTGATAAGAAGCCTAAAATAATGGATGATTACATTGGTCATGAAGCTTTATGGAATTTGGATTTTGATGGATCAGTGAATAAATTAGGAGCTGGAGCTGGTGTATGGATTACCAACATTGAAACTAGCCATTCCCAAGGACATGCCTTTAGATTGAATTTCAAATGTACCAATAACATGGCTGAATATGAGGCTTTGATCTTAGGTCTTCAAATCATTAGAAAATTGGGAGGGCAAAGAATATTGGTCATGGGAGATTCAGAGTTAGTTATCAAGCAAATAAATGTAGAATACTCTGTTCATAATCCCAAACTGGCTAGATACAGGGACACAACACATGATTTGGTTGAAGATTTGTCAGAAAGCAAGTTTGCTATCATTCCTAGAAAACAAAATATATAAGCTCATTGTTTAGCAACCTTTGCCAGCACTTGCAAATTTCCATTTTCACCAATACAAAAATACACTGCTGAAATCAAACACAGACCTATTGTTCTAGATAATGTAAAATACTGGCAAATTTTCTCATAAGATGAAAAAATCTATCACTTTTTGAACAATGAGCGAGAGTTTTAAAATTTCCAAATTGATAATGATTGTAATTTAGATTCACCTTGTAAAATAGATTCAAATTTTTGTCAAATAGATAATTTAGATGATTTAGATGTACATAATTTTGATAAACCTACCATATTTACTCAGAGTGACATAGATGAATTGGAAAAAGTAGATATAGAGGAAATGATGGAAGATGAACTAGATTTGATTGATTTAAAACATAACATTTTACCCAGAGGTTTAACTCCCCTAGAAGACTTGTTTGATTCCAATGATGTGCCCAAAAGGCCAAAAATGGAACCAGTCAGGTCTGATATACAAGAGTGTAACTTAGGAACAAGTGAAAAACCAAAAATGATCAAACTATCAAAGTCCTTATCATCAGAAGAAAAGGTTAAATACATAGAACTTTTGAAATAATATCATGATGTTTTTGCATGGGGTTACGAAGATTTGAAAACTTACAACAAAGACATAATTCAACATAAGATTCCTTTGAAAGAAAATCAAAAACATTTTCAACAAAAACTAAGAAGGATTAATCCAATTTTGTTACCTTTAGTTGAGAAAGAAGTTAAAAGAATGTTTGATGCACAAATAATTGCACCAGTCAGGTATTCTTACTGGATATCTAATTTAGAGCCCACCAGAAAGAAAACAGGAGAAATGCGACTGTGTATAGACTTTAGAAATCTCAATAAAGCTTCCTTGAAAGACAATTACCCCTTGCCTAAAATGGATCATATTTTGCAGAGGGTGGCAGGTTATTCAAGAATTTCTTTACTAGATGGTTTCTTTGGTTATAATCAAATTCTAGTTCATAAAGATGATCAAACTAAAACTTCATTTACCACTCCTTGGGGCACTTTCATGTACGTGAAAATGCCTTTTGGATTGAAAAATGCAGGAGCTACTTTTCAGAGGGAAATGGATATTGCCTTTGCTAAGGAGATCCATGAATTTTTAGTTATCTATCTTGATGATATTACTGTCTTTTCAAAAACAAATGATGAACACTTAGATCACCTGAGACAAGTCTTTATCAAGTGTAGAAAATATGGTATATCCCTTAATCCTAAAAAGACTCTTTTCGGACTGGAAGAAGGAAAACTATTAGGTCACATAATCTCCAAGGAAGGCATTCGAATAGACCCTGCAAGAATTGAAGCTATTTTAAACATTCAACCACCAAGAAACATAAAAGAACTTCAAGAATTCTTGGGTAAAATCAAATTTTTAAGAATATTTATCTCTAATCTGGCTGAAATCATAAAAGATCTCAACAATATGCTTAAAAAGGACTTTGCAATAAAGTGGACAATAAAGGCCAAACAATCTTTCGAATCCATAAAACAGGCCCTGACAAAAGCACCAGTCCTCATCAACCCAGATTATACAAAAGATTTCATAATCTTTTCCTTTGCATCTGAACACATCATAGCTGCAGTTCTTCTGCAGAAAAACAATCAAGGTTTTGAATAGCTAATTGCATTCTTTATTAAAGCCCTTAGAGATGCACCTCTGAAGTAAAATATAATGGAAAAACAGGCTTTAGCCCTGGTTAAATCCATAAAGGATTTCAGAGTTGACATACTTCATTCCCACATCATTGCATATGTCCCCAATGCAGTAGTAAAAGATATTCTGACACAAGATGGACTTGATAGTAGGAGAGGAAAGGGATGGCCACTATCCTTGAGTACGATCTGGAAATCAAACCAACAAAGCTCATTAAAGGATAGGGTTTAGCCAGATTGATGGCTAAATCCAATTGCAATGCTTTAGACATTAATTTCATTGCACAAATAGATGACCAGGAGGAGATGGTGACTCCATTGATCAGTGAGGCCTATCTAGACTCACCATGGTACTCTGATATTATCTTTGTACTAACATATTTACAAGCTCCGCCTGAGCTAACTAAAACCAAAGCAAGATTCATCAAACATAAATCAATGAGGTTTTGTATCTTAAACAATGCACTTTACTGGAAAGAATATAGTGGGATTTTACTAAATTGTTTATTAAAATCTGACGCTAACAAAATTCTTGAGGAATTTCATGCAAGTGAGTGTGGAGGCCACCTATACTGGAAGAGTACAACAGACAAAATACTGAGAGCTGGTTTTTACTGGCCAAATTTATTTTCTGATGTTAAAAAATTTGTTACCTCCTGTCACAAATGCCAAATCTTTGAAGGGAAAAAGAAACTATTGCCCTTACCTCTGAAGCCTATATCAACTGAAAAGCCATTTCAACAATGGGGGTTAGACTTCATTGGTGAAATCCATCCTCCATCATCAGGCCAACATAAATGGATTTTAACTGCTACATATTACTTTACCAAGTGGATAGAAGCCATTCCTACTAGGCAAGCCACTGATTCAGTTATAATCTCATTTATAGAAAGTAATATTTTATCAAGATTTGGATGCCCACATTAGATTATTACTGACAATGCAGCTGCATTCAAATCTAAGAAAATGATTTCTTTCTATCATAAATACCATATTACCTTAGGTCATTCCATAGCTTACTATCCCTAAGGTAATGGTTTAGCCGAATCATCAAATAAAATCTTAATCAATATCATCAAAAAATTACTCCAAGAAAACAAAAAGACTTGGAACAAAAAGCTAGTCTATGCCTTATGGGCTGATAGACTTACCACAAAAAAGTCTATTGGAACTTCACCTTATCAGATTGCCTATGGAACAGACGTAGTTTTCCCCTCTTCCTTGGGTGTTCCAGTCATGAGGATTATCTAGGAATCACAGGTGGAAACAAATGATATTCAATGAAGAACCAATGAAACCATACATCTCCAACAAACTAGGGAAGAAGTTTATGAAAAATCACAAGTTTTACATGACCAAATCAAAAAGATTTTTGATAAAAGGATTAAACAAGATGATATTTTCATAGTAGATAAAGTTTTGAGAAGGGATTCATGGAGAGAGGATAAAGGCAAACATGGAAAGTTTGACCTTCTATGGCAAGGACCCTATGTGATATATGGTTATAGAGGTAATAATTCCTTTTACATCAGGAATTTGGATGGAACTAAACTTCAAGAAGGACCAGTGAATGGTAGGATGTTGAAACACTACTATTCTTTAGAGTCACTCAACAATTAGATTCATTTACTTTATCATTGTAAATATTCATTGCAAGTGTGTAGATTGGATTGGAGATTTTATCTACAAAGTTGAAGCCTAAAGAGAAGGCCCTAAGCTTTGCATTATAAAATGTCATAAGTATGAATTGTTGCAGAAAAAAGAAGACAATTACAGGATCACCAAGGTCAAAGATGAAGGCTACTGATCTCAGAGTTCTTGACATTCCACCAGGAAATGCCATCCCCAAGTGAAGCCGATGTTAGTAACCTATAAATATAGGATTCATAATTTTGACTTGACTGATGGTAATCTTGTAAATATGTACATACTTTTCCTTTTGCAAGTTTTATTCCCATATTTTGTAAAAAAAAAAAAAAAATCAAAAAATCAAAAAGAGTGTAAAAAGTCCTAAAAGAAAAATCAAAGGACTTAGAAAAAATAATATACCCCAAAAGAAAAAGATGAATAAAACATGAAAGTGTGCAAGTCTAAATGCCACTACTTTTACCTTTTGCAATTGATTATGGCAGAGTGTTAATAAATGCCATAATCTATGATGAGTTGAATAATTTAATCTTGACTCGTCATTTTTCAATTTCAAATGTCATAGATAGAGAATAAACAATTGTCATACAGTTTAATCATGACAATTCATTAGTTAGGTAGAGAATAAAAGAATCCAACAGTTTAATCTGGATTCTTGGATGCAATAAGTGTAGAATTAGATAGTTTATTGTTTTCAAAAAGAAGAAAATGTCGTAAGGTTACTAATTCAAATGCACCTGATTGAAATAGAAGGAAAAAATGTTAGAAGATATTGACTGAGTAGGTAGAAGAAGGTGAGTAACATCATTGTAAATATCTTTCACCGGACTACATATAATTGATTTCCCCTCCCCATAGAAATTTGATATTCTAGACTATTAGTCAAAGAGGCTCAATGGCATTTCCTTGACTTCTGTTGGGATCGGACCCAAGGCTCAATGACTGATTAGTTGAAAATGTTAATTTTCTATATTAATCCCAGAAATTTTCATCATTTACTCTTTCATGCACTCATCACCATTTAACTTCATAAGTGAGAACTCTTTTCTTACTTAAAAGTCATATAAAGGCCCATTTGATTAACTTCCTACATCTCATGAAGTATAAAACCCTCAAAATGGCATTTTATCCTAAGTTAAAGTGATGAAATTATCATAGTGCAAGTTTGGCTTTGATCTTCACTTTTCTTGGTTATAATTGTATGTTTTGAGTATTCACTTTTCCCTTTTCATATTAACACCTAACTTATTTTATTTAATTCCCTATAGAAAAATCCTAGTCCTATTAATATAGCTCCCTTTTATTTAATATCCCCAAAACCCTCTTATTATATACTTTTCATGTCAAAGATATTAAACACATGTTGAAAAACATCCCAAAATCATCCCTTTGACATGAAACTTATCCATAATAAATTATCCCCTCTCCCCTATAGTTTTAGACTTTTGACAAATCTGAAACTATATAATAAAAATAATATGGAAAATGTGCAATTTATTTACACAGTGTGTATATAGAACAATGAAGAAAAAGAAGTGAATTCGCCTTTCCCCTCATAAATTTTACCCATGGTTAAATCTTTAACCTTATCCCATTTTCCCGAAACATATCCCCTTACCACAATATTAAACCTTGGTTAAATCTTTAAACCCGCCCCATTTTATATGTATAAACTCCTTTTATGCATAAATATCATTAAAAAATGAAGCATCCTCGCATTCGTTCCCAACCCTCCGATCATCCTAACCTTTTTAATCCTATGGACCAAACTAAACCCGATAAATCATTCCCCCGCCCCCACCATTTCCTATCGGATTAATTTTAAATTGTCGATCTCCTCTTGCAAGATCAATGAGATCATAGTGGAATACACTTATTTCCCTGCAACATCCCGATGCATCTCATCAGGTCACTTCTTTTTATCAAAGTGATAGGGCGAAGTGTGTCAAAAATTTTGCGAAAAAAGTTGTTTTATGAAACCACCGCCCACTACGTGTCCTAATTTTACTAGATCGCATTGCAAAAGCTAAAAACCATTTACCGCCCAGGAGCAATGTGATAACCACTAGTGGTTTCACCTTCAAACGCACAAACTGCTCCCGCCATTAATATCAAACCCGTAATAAATGTTGTGTTTTGATAAGACTTAAGGTTTCGAACATTAGCTCTTATTATTTACATGCTTTTGCGCATACACGCTATCAGATAACTACTCCAGACGCCATTTCAGAGCAACTTTCGAAACAATTCATTGTTCTGAAGCCATCTCCCCTTTTGATTTCGCCTCCGAAGAATCCCAGTACCTCTTACTAAACAGTTGCAACCAGTTTGAAGGCTGGTACCACCTGCAACCTCTTCAACCACGACCATACCTATTTAAAGGTATTTTTCAGTAATCTAAACCTGCAAAGTCTTAATTTTCAAGAAAAATTAAGACACTTGGAATTTAAAAGCCAAAATACTCATCTGAGAGTACTCAAACCTTGAAAAAACAGGGGAAACCCTGTCAAAATTTTCCCAAGACTTGCCATTTCCGCCTGAATAATTTTCACCATCCAAAAGTTATTCCCACGGTGAAAACCCATTTGAATTACCAAAGAAACCATTGAAAATCTTTTTCCCACCCTTTGCACATTGCAAATCTCCATTTTCCTTATAAAACCCTCACCCAGATTCCAAATTCTTCCCAAATGCAGCTTAATTGACATTCTCTTTCCAAAATGAAATGAGCAAACAGTATAATCTTGCTCAGTTACATCAAAAATGACTAAAAAGCAGGTCACCCCCAGGACTGGAGGTCCCAAACCTCAGAAGCCTGCCTCCAGCAAGCTTCCAAACCCCAAACCTCCCAAGATTGATAAACCTACTCCTATCCTAACTGCAGATTCTACTGAGGTAGTCAGACCATTGCAGCCTCCTGTCACCTCTGAAGAAAACAATCCATTGATTGACTTAGACTACAGAATTGCTAATGCTACCTTAGAATTTGATTTACTTGAAGTACATAGCTGGTGTCAGGAAAAATTTGAGAAGAAAGTGGCCAATGATATACCTATATGGGACTCCAACTTGCCTAAATATGTGGTTCCCATCACCCATCCAGCCCAAGATTTCATTAGGTTGTGTCAGATGCACTACATCCCTAATCAAAGATGCATGGTGAACGAAGATAGTGAGGTCCTGTTTTACATAACCGTTGAAGCAATCAATGATATGCTCCAACTAAGCCATGATCCATGAGCAGTATCATTGTCAATTGAAGATTTGACTCAAATGTATTTAGACCTGGATTTCCCTAGGAAATTTGAGATCCTTCAAAACTTCATGCCCAATCATGTCAAACCTTCCTAAGGTAAATCCACCTTATGATACTTTTGATTTCCCTGAGGGCTCCAGGAAAATCATTTCCATGTTGTCATTCATTCTAGGCTATGTTAATGATGAATTTATAGATGCCTCCATTTTAGGGTACCTCTCTACTTTGTCTCCTGGACAACAACCAGAATTGGTCTTTGACTTTGCCAAATTCAGATGCAGTGAACTTCATAGCATCCAAAAAGAAAGCACAATTCAAGTTAAAAAGTCAAATTGGCTCTTTCATAGTCAACAGCAGAGATGCTTTGAAAGAGGTAAGCATCAAATTATCAGCATTCAAGTTCCAAGAAATTTTTTACTGGAACTATGATCCCCAAGGTATTTTGAGCAACCTCAGGATCAAATGTAAATTAAATCCATTCCTCCATGATTCAAAAACACTAATTGAAAAATATGCCGACCAAATGGAATGGGTTGCAAACACTTTAATTGATGATGATCAGGAAATGAAAACAGACAATCTGCAGAAAAATCAAATGGACAGTACACAGACGGTTACAGTTAACCAACCAGCAGAGATATCTAATAAAAGGCCTAGAAAAGAAGAAGGCTATTTGGCAGAGACAATCATTGAAAATAAATTTAAAACAGTCTACAGCAAGAAGGCCAAAATGACTACTCTAGAAAAAAAAGAAGTCATAGATGTAGATGATAATAATGATCAGCAAACAGATGATGAGGCTACAATGATTTTTAATGAAACACTAAGAGAAATTCAGAATGAACCGGTACAAGCACGGGGAAAAGGCAAAGAAATGATTGAAGCAGATACAAAAGCTCCCTCTTCCTCTAAAACAGCAGAAGAAACTGATTCTGATGTACAGAAAAAGTTCAAGCAAATCAGGGAAAAGAATGAGGAAATAAAGAATGAAGTTTATTCTAAACTTTTGAAAGAAAAGCCAGGAGATAAAGAGAGGCTTGTGACAACCTTCGATTAATCAACAAATAAAATGATCATGTCTTTTCTCCAACCAGTAGTATCAAATCCAAAATCAGCCACTGACTATAGGAAAACAGAATTTGAAGTGAAAGTTGATACTATACATGAACTAGATCAGATAGAGTTCCATAGGAGTGCATCAGAAATGCTATATTCAAAGGTAGTAAGCAAAACCATGAGTGCTACCATGCTTCAGAAAACTGTATCTAATTTGCAAACCCAAATGAAATTAGATAAAGCATCTCTCCATGCTAAGGATTTGAGGATCAAGTCCTTAGAAGATTTGGTGATAGAAACAAGAGCAGATCCCTCTAATACTAAAGTTTCTAAAAAATTGATAAGGCAGGAGAATGAGGATATTGTTGCCTTGAGAAAGCAACTCAAGTTGCCACAGAGTGAGCACCCTCAGGCAAAAGAAGTTCTTCAAGAAAAGACAGAAAAGAAGGAAACTATGCAACTGGTTTTGAAGATGACAGCTCAGATAAAAGAGATGGAAAATCAAATAGAATCTTTAATGCAAGAAAATGAAACATTGAAGAAATCTCATGAAGTCTCCATTCCTACAGTTATTCCAACTGTAAGTACAGTTGTTCACTCTACATTGGTAGAACATTTGGCACCGAAAGGAGTATTGGCAACTGCAGTGTCAATTACTTCTAAAGACATCTCTGCCACTTCTTCATCAACATCACAGGTAAATCAAACAGGGGAAATAGCTGCCATAGTCAAGGCTATGGAAGACATGCCCTTAAAAGATAAAGAGATAATCAACTTAAAAGGCACGATCAAAAATCTTGAAACATCTAACATGGATGCATTAATTGCATCCAAAGGACATGAGCAGAGAGCCAACAGATTGCAGGAATAGGTAAAAATTCTTCAACAACAGGTTAATCTCACTGAACAGGCATCTTACATCAAGAATTATATTTGGAACAACATCATTCAAGGCATACATTCTCAATGGCCTTCAATTCAAATTATTTATGAACAAAAAGAGTTACTTAAAGCAGCACAGATAGAAATACAAAAGACAAAGGAAGAACTAGCAAACAAACCTGCTCAAGCCTTGAAGATTATTACATTTCTGAATAGCAAACACAGAGAAGAGCTTGAAGAGCTAAAAATTCAGGATAGAGCTAAAAGTATACTACAAATCAAGAAAGTCATGAATAAGAGAAATATGATGAATAATTTGGAGGACAGGTGCAAGGACATGAACTTGGCAATCACAAGATTTTGGGCCAAATACACAGTACTGACACAAGCAGGCCTTCCAGACATTCATGCTTTAAATGAAAATTTGATGGCATAGAAAGATTATGATAAAAAAATCAGGGCTTATGCCAAAGAACAAGTCAGCAAACCTTTACCACAAGGGTCTCCAACTAGTAATGTCATTTTGGAATATTTTGAAAACTTGTTCTTTTTACAAAATGAGATCAAACATATTTTCAATGTTAAGCCGAATTTTACCAAGTATACAGAGGCAAATGAAAGTTAAATTAAATTGAAGAGTATGAGAATTCCCAGTGCAGAACAATGGCAAGAATTCACTGACTTAATCTAAAGATTTGCAGTCAAAGTGTATCAGGGTCAAAAACAGAGTCAAAGAGTATGATTTGAAACATCTTTTTACTGCAGATTATTATTTATTTTACAACAGTGAAGTAGTAAAGAAGCAGCGTAAAGAGTATCAGTGATAAAGCACAGGTTAAAGGATGAGAAATGGAAAGAGTGTCTTTCAAGTTATCTTCAAAAGATTTTTTTCCAAAAATGCCAGCAAGCATTTCCAGCAGCTACAACCCAGCAACAAGTTAAGATAATTAGTCCTGTTTTTTATTGATAAGAGGACAGCTTGCCAGTTTGTTTTGCAGTTGTCCCTCTTTCTATGTAATAAACTTTATTTTTTCCTAGAGATATTCCTACATGTCTCTCAGATATTTGTAATAATTTTTGTATAAATACTTCTCTTTTTGAAGTATTAAGGGTGGAATAAAATTTATCAAGACTACCATAGTCATTTTTCTGGATATATTGAAGTTTGTGTGAGTCGATTAGTAAAGCAGCAGACTGGAATAAAGACTAAAGACATCACAACTTAGGATTCTTGTGCTGACCAGATAAGTCAAGTATCTTCCCGTTTTCACTTTTTTTTTTTCAAAAGCTTACATACATTCATTTTAATGTTTTCTGTCTTTAATGATTAACTAGGAAAGCTTAAACAGGATTAATATTAAAAAGCTCCCTGTTTTTTACTAGTTATTCATTATTATGTTTTCTTCTTGATAACCGGACTTAAGAATTCTTAAATGCTCTTAGTCCCTGTTTGATCTCCTCCTTTCATCTTCATTTCTGTAACCTAAGGATTCTTAATTGCCCTTTTGTTCAGATTTCACCCATTTCATCAAAAAAGCATATTTCAAACCCTTTGAAGGTCATCTACCTTGCCCTTAGTACATTTTCTCTTTAGACCTTATTTCCTAGCTCTGTTTATCTAGAAAGTTGACTCCATAGCCCAATGGTCTGGTAGATCCCTCTGTGGTTTACCTTGAAGCACCTTTTATTTCCACCAAATTTTCAAAACAAATCCCACTGTCCAATTATACCTAGCCTAAAATCTTATAACCAATCAAGCTAAATCTTGAGGATAAATCCCTCTCCAGAATTTGGGAAGGCTAGATCCTGAATTTCAAAAGAGGTTCTTGGTTACCCCTGGTTTTCTTTAACTATAAACCAAAATCCCACGACCTAAGAATTACTATGGTGATAAGAGTAGGTGTAACTAGGAATGAAATTTGGACTTTATATTATGATGGGTCCAAGACTCAAGATGGATTCGGTGGTGGTTGTATCCTTATGGACCCCCCAAAAAAAGTTTTTTATTTATTGTAGGCTATAATTTCAGTGTACCAACAACACAGTAGAGTATGAGGCATTGATCCTTGGGCTAAACAAGGCTATTCACATGAAAGTTGAATGCCTTAAGGTGATCGGGGATTTTGAAATAATCGCATGAAAGGTATGAAACACTATTCATTGTTTGTCCCCGCATCTAAATAATTACCAACAGGGGGTTCATATCCTATCACACTAAAGAAACTGGCACAATTCCTTCACCAATGCCCTATGGGTTGATCGTGTTACCCCGAAACCATCTCTTGGAACCTCTCCCTTTTTCCTAGTCTACAAGAAAGAAGCCATACTTCCGCCAAATTTGTACTTACTCACTCTCTAGTTGTCGCAAGAGTCATGAGGTATGCCATGCCTTGCTATGCAAAATTGATTCGATACCCTGCTCAAACTGAAGAAGAAAAGACAAAAGGATAGGGAAAATTTTTCCCTTCACTAAAGCCAAATAAAGAGGTGGTTTGATAGTAAATATGTAAGTAATAACGAGTTTAACGTAGGTGACTTAGTCATGAAATGGGATAAATCTCGCGAGGACAAAGGAAAGAAAACCAAATTCCAAGCCTTGTGGATTGGTCTCTTTCAACATAGGGAAAAAAATTTCCAACATACTTATAGATTTCATACCTTAGAGGGGAGGGTAGAGTCCCTCCCCGTGAATGGCCATGACCTTAAATTCTATTTCACCTAACAACTTTCAAAGTTTCTTTCCCATCCTTCTAATATAGTTCTCTTTTCTCTCTATCTCCCTCCCCTCTCTTAGCTATACCTCTTTGTGTTTTCACACTTTTCCCCTTTTTGTGTTTTGTTGTCTTCTTTAGTTCGCTAATAAGGGCACTACCCCATATAAATAACTTCGAAACATCCCCTGAGTCTAACAACTTGGGGGTGGGGTATATTTTACGCCAATGGCTAAGTTGTATTGATATGTGTGCCCGTGCTTGGTTATCCTTCAAGTTGCGACCTAGGTGAAGTGTGGAGATATATCTCAATGGGGAACTCTGGTTATCCATGGCACCCTATCTTTCAATAGTTAGACCCTATTATTGGCTTGGCTACATAGTTTGAATCAATCGGTTTATCCTGCTAGATTGAGAAGGATAAATGGAAACTTTAATAAGCAAGCACATATTTCGGGAAAAAAATAAGGTCTTTGAAAAACCATAAATAACCTCTCTTGCAAAGTAAATAAGTTGGGATCCCTCAACCACCTAGGAAAATAAATGCCTAAGGAATAAGTTCCAATGAGCACATGAATAATAAAATAAAATAAGGGCAAACTTGATTGAGAAAGGATTTCTGCACAGAGACACAATGCAACGAATCCACCGGGGTACTATCGAGGGTCGTTGACAGCAAAACAATGTATGTGATTTCTAGGTAGTGACTCTGTCGGAGTATTGTTCAGGCTCACTGGCAGCGAAGCAACAGCAAAGACCCATAACCACAATATTTAAACCTTTACAACCCATATCATTATCTGAACCCCTATTTCAAGCCATCATGACTGTCTTTACTCCATGTGGTTAACAAGTTGAGCTGAGTAACAAGGGACTTCTAATCAATACCAAGGGTAACTTGAAGACGTCAGTGGGACCTGTGGTCTTAGAACGACGCACTCACACAGGTCCACTTCATCCCAACCTCAAGGATAGGCAGAGATACTAAGGTTCCTCTAGTAAATTGCCAATTGTTGTAGCCGCTGGAACAACCCTCCAAAATTCTCAACCTTTCAAAATTTTAGGGCTCCTGCACTAAGTTCTCTCACTTCCAAAGTTCTGCCTTTACATTCTGGCAGTAAGCCAAGCCTCTTTAGTTCCTTCACAAGTCTAACTTTTGGGGACTCAAAGCCCATTCTTCATTTAGGTGGCAGGTCACATGAAAAAATCTCTTATGGGCCTAAAACGTGCGACCTTGTGACTTGCCTCATTTTGACTAAGTGAAGTCGCTAAGTTGCAAACAAAGAGTTGCGACCTTTCACTCATCTCATAACCTTGCCCTGATGGAGTTGATGGGTCGTAAGGTCACAAAACGCCCTCAATGACCACCCAGCGACCCTTGCGATGACACGACTTCGCAAGCTCATTGATTAGGGGTTTCTAGTTCGCTAAGTTGCAAAGGGGAAAATGCACAGATGTAGCTTCAAAAAAATTTCGAATCCTAAAATCCCCAATTCGAAATTAATCACCGCCCTTCTACATGATTACCAACAATACACTACCATAACAAGCACGGATAATTGACATCCAAATGCAGAGCATGCAAAAGTAGACACACACAATCAAAACACACACACAAAATTCTCAAAACATTCAAATGTAGACATAGAGACAGAGGCAGAGATTAACAAAAAGAATGATAAGTTGCGCGTTGATGTAGCTTCAAAAAAAATGTCGAATCATAAAATCCCTAATTCGGAATTAATTGCCACCCCCGAAAATTACACAATCCCAATGTATTTAAACCCAATTGGTGGAACGTGGGTACTACACGAAATATTTGACTCTGAAAGGCACAAACGATAGGTTCAATCGGCGGCAGAGGATCCCACGTTATGGGTTGGCTCTGCTCTACTTAATGCTTTCAATAAATGGTTGTGACCCAGGAAGGAAGAGACACTAGAGGCTATTGTTAGAGTCTCACACTCATCTCTACCAAATTCTGGAGCAACCAACCACTACACGAAATCTGCTAATTAAATTATAAGGATGCCCCTCATTAGAACATAACCTCCCCTCTTTGACGTGTTCCAAATTGCAGCTCAAAAATAAATCAGAAGCAAAGAATTAAAGAGATGTGATTGTTGCATGGGCAGCCTATGCATTATTTTGCTCTGGTTGGAAACAACGCAGCTCCTGAATGTTGTTGTGCTCAAATAGTTTCCATTGAACGGGGTCTAAGGTTTGCAATTCCTACTCTGTGATCCATGTACTTTCTTCTGGTGCAAAGTCTTCCCACTGTACCAAGTACCTGTTATATTTTCCTTGGCGAGTCTAAACAATCTTCTTATCTAGGATGCGCGCGTTCTATTCATTTTTTCCTACGTGGAATGGTTTGTTGCCAATCCACCTCTTCATCGTCTCCCTTACCCTGATCCGTTCCATGGAATAAATATAGATCAAAAACATTAACCACAGGTGAAATAACAAGATCAGCGGTTAAATCAACCTTATAACCATTGTCATTGATTTTCTTGAGAATCTTGCAAGGACCGATCTTCTTGTACTTTAACTTGTTGTAGGTTCTATTAGCATTGGTATTTGCATCCCATCAATCCCACCTTATTGTACTCTTCTTTCACATCATCTCTGTCATTATCATTTACCCCGCTTTGCTTTTTAAACAGTTTTCCTAAGAGTCCTATAGTCATCATGGTCATCATTCAACTCATTCTTCCATGTTGTGCCATCATTAAGTCATAGGGTCAAAATCATGAAAATTGGTCATTTCATCATCAAGTTCATCTTTTTAAGGAGTAGTAATAGTAAAAGGTCTTCAACAATTTCAGGTTCTAAAACTATCATTTCGAAATAAGTGGCTTTATGTTTACCATATTTTTCTTTCAGTTGTGCTTGGAAAGCTCATTTCCCTCTCTTAGGGTTTTGAGGGAATTTTTCTTGGTTTCATGACTTCCATGGTTAAATCATCAACAAGAATTGTATCTTGATGCTCTTACACCTTCCCCTGTCCTTAATATACCTTCCTATACACTTCCCATCAGACCTATGCCTCAAAATCATCATTTTTCCATAAGCCCTAGCCTATTGCTACAATGTGACACTTTTTTGAGACTAGGCCCGTGTTTTTCCCTTTTGGACCCCTTACCCTCGCTCAATCCTTGAAATTCCACTTTCCCTACTCTCTAAAAACTATCCATATCCCCCAAAATTTCCCCAAGAATTTATACAGCCCCTAACCCCTTCATTCCCCTCCCTCTACAAGGAAGTCCTAAATCCCCTCTTTTGCCTACACCAATCCCTAATTTCCTCTCCCACTGAGATAAGGTTTTCTATGGAATCAGAGACATCTGAGTAGAGGAGGCATAAGGGAGGTAATTTCAGCAAGTATGAGGTCATTTCAGTACCTAAACATCATGCCTCCATCATTTTCCAAGAAGTCATTCCAAGAGTCAAGTCATTTGTCACTCATAGGGCCAGTTTTACTTCAAATTATGTTTCTGACCAAACATAGATGAATTTAACAAAAGTGAGAGAGGTTTTTGTCCATCATAAACCAAGGAAGAAAAAAATCCTTCATTTTTTACACAGGTGTCATTTTTTGGAGAAATGTCTAAAACACAGTTGCTTCAAGAGGTTTTCTTCACTTCTGAAGTGACCTTGGGAAAATCCAGTTTTATCCTAGCTGGAGTGTCCAAATGAGTTTCTTGATGAGTCAAATGATACCTAGATAGAGAGAGCCTTCCAATGAGATATATTGAGCTCAATTTGAAGTTGAGGAAGCCTTCCAAAAGTTGTCTGCAGCAACACTCTGCATTTATGCACCCTCATTCTACACTTTTTGACCAATCCTGGGAAAAGTAATTTTGGACAAGGAAAATGGCCTTCATTTTTCAAATGGAAGGTAGCTCTGGAAAGTAGAATTGAAGGGATTTCCAAAAATCTATCATGGATCCAATTTGGACACCTAAAACCCAGTCACCAATAGCCTGCAAGATGGGGTAAAATGGCGCTGCGTGTTTCACAATTGACTGATTTTTTCTGAGTTTTTCTACAAATTTGAATTTTACCTTGGGAATCATAATTTTACCTCATGTAATTGATGATGTTAATGTAATTATAATTTTTTTACTATTACCTAGCGTAAATACATTAGCTTAAACTCATGATGAGGAGTAATCAATCAGTTTGCAAAAAGTTAGGGGTGAGTCATTTTGACCACCATACACTCTAGGTTTCAGTTTATACTTTAGTGGATCAGCTCCTCCTCTCATGGATTCGACCCCTGAGGTTGGGAGAGGTTTTTTGAGGCCTATATCATGTAATTTTTTACTCATTTTTAAATATTTGAGAGTTGGAATCAGTTTCATTTTGCTACTTGATCAAGGGAACTTGTATTCAGTTTTGGCCAAGCTAATAAAGAGGAGTTGCAGCTACATTTATGGGATACCTGTGGTACTGAATGTCTTTCATTGTTTCTTCTTCAGTCACATATGTTTGAATTGATTGTTCATATTCATTTTCATGTCTATGTTATGATATTTTATAAGTTATAAATTCATAATACATGCTAGCCATGCTCTATTTTGGGTAACTGATCATATTTTGTTTCATTATCTTCTGTCTAAGAGAAACACATCTCTTATGCTTCCCTCAGCATCCTTACATTTTCTAAACCATTCCATATCCATTATCTTCAAGTGATTGGAATTATACCTACCTTTCCCCATTCATCCTTGCAACCCTAAATCTATTGCCCTGACCTAGTCTCTCCTTGACCCAATTCCATTATCTGTTGATTTACCCAACCAAACCCAAATCAAAACAACCCCTTGCACTCATTACCTAGCCTAAAAACCTAATTTCTCCAGCCCTTTTGGCTATGACCCTTTTGGAGAGAGCCCTATCCGGCTTGATAGGGCTAGCTATCAAGTCAAAAGCTTGGTATGTGGTTATCTCTGTTGGGATTCCTTCCTCGGCCTTGGGAATCTGGTGGAGTGATAACATCCTAGCGTCGTTGCGAGGGAATGAAATATCAGATCCTCCCTGGGAAAGAAATACAAAGTTTAGATCTGATTTCTGATGGTGGACAATGGTTAGATGCATATGAAGGCTGAAATCATCCATCTAGCAACTCCACATAGTTCAGATTGATCCAAAGACTCCACTGGCAGAAGAATCCAGAATCAAGACATTCATGGTGACTCCAACTATCAAAATAACTCAGAGCTTAATAGCAGATTCAGTGGCCTAATTGATCCAAGATGACAGGGTATGTGGTAGGACATATCTCGATTGCAGGTTTTAAATAATATTGGGATAATTTTGATGATGATCAAATTGATGAGGCTTTCTCAAATTTTTTGCCTGTTTATCTAAAGTCATGCAAATATAGATCTGGAGATAAAATTCACTTTTTAGAGGCGTTTTCTTACAAAATTGAGAAAGACATTCAGGTATTAGATGTTCAAATTTAGTCTTACAATTTTCAAGGTCAAAATCAGTTTTTTGAGTACTTTTTCCAGCTGCGTGATATCACACAGTTCAAAACAGGGTCTGATTTAAACAACACATATGAGCAACCTCCTCATGACAATCAAATTATTGAATTGTTTGATAATCAACAAACGAAATTTGTTTTCTATGATCCTGTAGTTGAGTATATGGAAGGATTTTTCAGCTTAATTTTCCAGCTTTGTTTCTACTATGAAATCAAAATGTATGATGAGTTCCCATTACATTGCACAACTTGGGTTTTCTGGACAAAAGGTCAAGTTGTATCTGTAATGTTTTTAATAAACAATCAAGAAATCAATGTATATAAGAAGTTGCTTGACTGGTTGCATTGGCATTATTGTATCATTTAGAACAACAAAATTTTTAGTATATTAGTGTAGGACAAGTGTGCAATAAGCTTGCTGGACAAGCATCTCCTTCAACATCTACTTTACAATTTGGAGTATGTGCATTTTCAATTTGTATAAGTGGTTTGGTTTCGGAAATAAAGATTAGTTTGCCACTGCTTGTGACTCCATGCCCAAAATAAGAAGGCACTAATCAACAAGTTCCCAGAGGTCTATGGTTCTAGACACCTCCTTCAGAGCTATCTTCCCCAGTTGGAGTCGATGTTAGCACTGGTATTTGCATCCCACTCATCCCACCTTATTTTAATCTTCTTTCACCTCATCTCCGTCATTATCATTGACCTCGCTTCATTTTTTAAACATTCTTACCAAGAGTCCCATAGTCATCATGGTCATCATTCATCTCATTCTTCCATGTTGTGCCATCATTAGGTCATAGGGTCAAAATCATGAAAATTGGCCATTTCATCATCAAGTTCATCTTTTGAAGGAGTAGTAATAGTTAAAGGTCTTCAACAATTTCAGGTTCTAAAACTATCATTTCCAAATAAGTGGCTTTGTGTTTACCATATTTGTCTCTCAGTTGTGCTTGGAAAGCTCATTACCCTCTCCTAGGGTTTTAAGGGCATTTTTCTTGGTTTCATGACTTCCATGGTTAAATCATCAACAAGACTTGTATCTGGATGCCCTTACACCTTCCCAGATCCTTAATATACCTTCCTAAACACTTCCCATCACTCATATGCCTCAAAATCATCATTTTTCCACAAGCCCTAGCCCACTGCTACAATTTGATACTTTTTCGAGACTAGGCCTATGTTTTCCCTTTTGGACCCCTTCCCCTCACTCAATCCTTGAAATTCCACTTTTCCCTACTCTCTAAAATCTATCCCTATCACCCAAAATTTCTCCAAGAATTTAGACAGCCCCTAACCCCTTCATTCCCCTCCCTCTACAAGGCAGTCCCTAATCCCCTCTTTTACCTACACCAAAACCTAATTTCCTCTCCCACTGAGCTAAGGTTTTCCATGGAATCAGAGAAATATGAGTATAGGAGGCATAATGGATGTCATTTCAGCAAGCATGAGGTCATTTTAGTACATAAACATCATGCCTCCATCATTTTCCAAGAAGTCATTCCAAGAGTCAAGTCATTTTCCACTCATAGGGCCAGTTTTATTTCAAACTATTTTTCTGACCAAACATAGATTAATTTAACAAAACGGAGAGAGGTTTTTGTCCATAATAAACCAAGGAAGAAAAACCTCCTTCATATTTTACACAGGTGTCATGTTTTTGGAGAAATGTCAAAAAGACAAGTGGAGTGTCCAAATCCAGTTTTATCCTAGCTGGAGTGTCCAAATGAGTTTCTTGATGAGTCAAATGATACCTAGACAGACAGAGATTTCCAATGAGCTATCTTGAGCTCAATTTGGAGTTGAGGAAGGCTTCCAAAAGTTGCTTGCAACAACACTGCATTTATGGACCCTCATTCTACACTTTTTTACCAGTCTTGGGAGAAGTGATTTTGGACAGGGAAAATGGACTTCATTTTGAAAACAGAAGGTATTTATGGAAAGTAGAATTAAATGGATTTCCAAAAATCTATCGTGGAGCCAATTGGGACACATATAACCCAGTCACAAACAACCTGCAAGATGGGGTAAAATGGCGCTGCGCGTTTCACAATTGACTGATTTTTTCTGAATTTTTCTACAAATTTGAATTTTACCTTGGGGAATCATGTTTTTACCTCATGTAATTGACGATGTTAATGTAATTATCATGTTTTTACTATTACCTAGGGTAAATATATTAGGTTAAAACTCATGATGAGGTGTAATGAATCAGTTTGCAAAAAGTTAGGGATGAGTCACTTTGACCACCCTACACTCTAGGTTTCAGTTTAGACTTTAGTGGATCAACTTCTCCTCTCATGGATTCGACCCCTGAGGTTGGGAGAGGTTGTTTGAGGCCTATATCATGTCATTTTTTACTCATTTTCAAAGAGTTGGGAGTTGGAATAAATTTCATTTTGCTACTTGATCAAGGGAACTTGTACTTAGTTTTGGCCAAGCTAATAAAGAGGAGTTGCAACTACATTTATGGGATACTTGTGGTATTGAATGTATTTAATTGTTTCTTCTTCAGTCACATATGTTTGAATGTATTTTTCATCTTCATTTTCATTTTTTATAAGTTAGAAATTTAGAATACATGCTAGCCGCTCTGCTTTGGGTAACTGATCATATTTTGTTTCATTATCTTCTGTCTGAGAGAAATACATCTCTTATGCTTCCCTCAACCTCCTTACATTTTCTAAACCATTCCATGACCATTATCTTCAAGTGATTGGAATTATACCTACCTTTCCCCATTCATCCCTGCAACCCTAAATCTATTTCCCTGGCCTAGTCTCTCCTTAACCAAATTCCATTATCTGTTGATTTACCCAACCAAAACCAAATTAAAAAAACCCCTTGAAATCATTACCTAGCCTAAAACCCTAATTTCTCCAGCCCTTATGGCTTTGACCCTTTTGGAGAGAGCCCTCTCTGGCTTGATAAGGCTAGATATCAACTCAAAATATTGGTCTGTGGTTACCTTGGTTGGGATTCCTTCCTCAACCTTGGGAATCTGGTGGAGTGGTAACAAGTTCCTTGAGGAAACCTCTCTTTCCTCAAATAAACCATCACAAAATCTCCCTCGTTAAAGACTTGAGGGCATCTACCAACATCTGTTATAATTTTGTACTGTTGGTTATTGTCTTGCAATTTTTGTCCCACTATCTGTTGTAGTTGTTGAATGTGTTCAGCAAATACTTCCCCATCATCACTAATTCTGTCCCCAAGTGGTAGCTGCAACAGATCGAGGACACCTGAAGCATTTTGGCCATAAACAATCTGGAAGGGAGATTTACCTGTGGATCTATTCATATAACTATTGTATGCAAATTCTTCTTGAGGTAAAGCCAAATCACAATGCTTGGGCTTCTCACCGAAAATGCTCTGTAACAAGTTTCCCAAACTTCGATTCACTACCTTGGTTTTCCCATCCATTTGGGGGTGACAGGCACAGCTGAACTGTAACTTAGTCCCCATTTTCTTCCACAAAGTCCACCAAAAATGACCCAAGAACTGGGTATCTCTATCAAAGGTGATGGTTTTGGGTACACCATGCAATCTAACAATTTCTGAAAAAAAAACAATTGTGCCACCCTCGACGCATCACTGGTTTTCCTGCAAGTGATGAAATGAGCCATTTTTTAGAATCTATCAACAACCACAAAAATAGAATCATTACCTTGTTAGGTATTTGGGAGCCCCAAAACGAAGTCCATGCTCACATTTGACTAGGGGTTCATGGGAATAGGTAACAACATATATAACCTTGTATTCTGAGAGTGCCCTTTAGACACTTGACAAATTCTACATCGTGCTACATACTTGGTGATGTACTTCCTCATCGTCAACCAATAATACTTATCAGCTATTAAGGAAAATGTCTTATTCTTCCCAAAATGTCTGGCCAAGCCACTACTATGAAGCTCCCTGATGATATGTTCTCACATAGAACCGATTGGGATGCAGAGTTGTTTTTCCTTGAAGAGATAACCATCTTGCAGGAAAAATTCACCATGAACAAGGCCCATATTCACCACAAATGACTTCTTCAACTGCTCCACAATATTTCCAAAAACAAGGTCTAACACATAGAGATCCTTGAGGGAATAAAACCCAATTACCTGATTTTCCATAGTGGTTAAAATAACAACACGTCGGCTCAAAGCATCTGCAACCTAATTCTGTTTTCCAGATTTGTGCTTCAAAACAAAATTGTAGCCTTGTAAGAAAGAAACCCACTTTGCATGTCTACTGCACAATTTCTTTTGAGTATTTATATATTTAAGGGCAATGTGATCAGCAAATAACACAAACTCCTTTGGCACCAAATAATGCTTCCAATGTCACAATGCTTGTACAATAGCATAAAATTCCGCATCATAAGTGGAGTAATTCTTCCTTACCTCTTTCAAATTTTTGCTAAAAAATGAAATGGGTTTATCGGCTTGGCTCAGTACAACTCCAATGCCTATAGGAGAGGCATCACAATCTACCTCAAGAACTTTATCAAAATCTGGTAATGCTAAGATGGGTGTGTCTGTCACCTTCTTCTTTTGGAAATTAAAAGTTTACTCAGCCTCCTTGGTCCATAAAAATGTCTTGCCTTTGGTGCAATCCGTGATGGGTGCTACAATACTGCTACAATTACGAATAAATTTTCTGTAAAATGTAGCCAACCCATGAAAAATTCTTACCTCGCTTATGCTCCTCGGACGGGGCCATTCCAAAATTGCCCTGACCTTTTCAGAATCCATCTTTAATCCTTCTGCTGAGATGAAAAAACCCAGAAATACCAAAATTTCTTGCAAAAATCTGCATTTCTTCAAGTTCACATAAAGTTTATGCTTTCTCAAGAGATCCAGGATGGCCCTTAAATGATGCAAGTGATCTTCCTTGGATTTACTGAAAATTAAAATGTCATCAAAATAAACAACAACAAACTTACCAATATAAGAGTGAAGCACAATATTCATCAACTGCATGAAAGTACTAGGACCATTGGATAGCCCAAAGGGCATCACCATCCATTCATATAGTCCATCTCTAGTCTTGAAGGCAGTTTTTAACTCATCCCCCTCTCGAAGACGGATCTGGTGGTACCCACTTCGTAAATCAATTATACTAAAAAATTGAGCTCCTGCCAGCACATCCATCATCTCGTCCAAGCGTGGAATAGGAAAACGATACTTGATATTAATTTTATTGATTTCCCTGCTATTTGTGCACATACTCCATTATCTGCTTTTTTTTGGAGTCAACAAAGCGGGTACTGAACAAGGACTCATGCTTTCCCTTACCAAACCTTTCTTTATAAGTTCTTCCACTTGTCGATCAAGCTCTGCATGTTGTGTAGGGCTCATCCGATAGGTTGCTTGATTAGGTAATGATGCTCCTAGAATTAGACCAATGTGATGTTGAATACCTTGCATTGGTGGAAGTCCATCAGGTAACTCGTTTGGCATAATATCACCATACTCTGCTAGGATCTTGGATGCTTCAGTAGGAATTGGGGAATCTTCCCTTGCTACATTTTTTACTATTATGGCATAGCAACAACCTATTACCTTTATTTATTTAGCAAGTTGTTTTTCTGATAGTAGATTTTCAGTTTTCCCTTCATCCTTAAGGGGCAATATGACAACCTTAGTTCCATCCTTCCAAAAGGTGTAAGTATTTTTCTCTCCATCATGAATGAATTTCCTGTCATACTGCCAGGGTCTCCCCAACAACAAGTGGTAGGCATCCATTGGAACTACATCACACCAAACTTCATCTTTATAAGTCTTACCAATGCAGAAGTTGACTAAGCATCGTTTATTTACGGTTACTTCATTCCCTTTTTTGGACCATGCAATCCGGTAAGGATGGCAATGCATGTCACATTTCAACTTCAATTTTCTACCATCTCTTTTGAAATCATATTCTCACAACTTCCACTATCAACAATAACTTGACATACCTTCCCCCCTAAAGTGCATCTGGTTCAAAAGATGTTTGTCTGAAGCCAAGAATCTAGACAGCCGCCGCTCTTCTTTCGCTCCTTTTTTGGAATCATCATGGATCTATGCATCATGAGATTCTCCCCCATATCCGATGGAACTTGACAATTGGCCACTTCTTCTTCATCCTCAGCTTGGACCAAGTTCAACCTTGGTTGTTCTCCTTGCTTTTGCGCTAGTATATCCGAATTCGGACATTCAAACGATCAATGACCTTCTTCACCACATTTAAAACAAACGAAAGGTCTTCCTCTGCCGCCAACATAACCTCGACCCCTAAGAAGTCCACTTCCTCATGGTTGGGTCAGGTTATTTTGTCATGGGTCCTCTACTCTCGCAATATCATGAGATGATTCACCTCTACCAATGTTGAAACCAGCCTGTGATGGAGCCAAGATTCCTCTTCTAGCTCCCCTATTCCTTTGAGAAAATTGGCGATTTTTCTTCTCCTCAACCTTCAAAGCTAATTGGTATGCCTCCTCCACATTGTGAACTCTGTGCATGCTCAATTAATCCTGAATAGTAAATTTCAAGCAGTTCACATACCTTGCAGCCAGTTTCTCATCAGTTTCCTTGTGATCCACATGAATGGACAATCGATAAAACTCATGTGTGAATTCCTCCACCGTAGACAGGTTCTGCTTCAGATTTTGAAATCCGCGAAAAATGGTTTGGGCGTAGTCCAAAGGCAAAAATTTCTAGCGCAACCTCTTCTCCACCTTGCTCCAAGTTTGAACCTTGTCCTTCCCTTTGTTTACTATGGTTTTTTTTCACATGATCCCACCAGATAATGGTGTGACCTTTTAATTTGGTGCACGCAAATTTCAACTTCTTCTCCTCAGTCATAGGCTTCCATTCAAAAAATTTCTCCATGGCATTAAGCCAATTTATCAGCTCCTCTGGTTTAAGACTCCCTGCATAGTCTGGGACTTCCATTTTAACCCCATCACTTCTCCCTTATAGAGCCCTGAGCACTCTCTCTTCATAAGTTAGGTTTTCTAGTTGCCCTTTTGCTTGCTGATCTTCGTGCTCATGGTCTGTCTCCTCATAAAATGTTTCTCTTCATATTTGATCAGGAGCTCAGGACCAAGTGTCGTAAAATGGTCAAAAATGAAAGTGCTCAGAACTAGTTTGAACCTGAACAACCGGATAGAGCTCGTCTTCCTGATTCCGGCCCGCGAACGGTTCGAAAAATGGTCTCCATATGAAGAAGTTATTCAAGTTTGAAGATTTCTCCATTTTCATTAAAAAAATGCCAATTTGCCTTTGTGGAAAATTTTTATTAAAAAAAGAATATTCCACAGAATATTCTAGGAATATTCCCCAGAATATTCCATAGAATATTCCCAGAATATTCTGTGGAATATTCTTTTTTTAATAAAATTTTTCCACAAAGGCAAATTGGCATTTTTTTAATGAAAATGGAGAAATCTTCAAACTTGAATAACTTCTTCATACGGAGACCATTTTTCGAACCGTTCACGGCGCCGGAATCAGGAAGACGAGCTCTATCCGGTCGTTCAAGTTCAAACCAGTTCTGAGCACCTTCATTTTTGACCATTTTACGACACTTGGTCCTGAGCTCCTGATCACACCTCCCAAATGAGAGGCTTTTGGTCCCCAAAAGCTTACTGAATCTCTGATCTGAACTGTATAGCATTTGAGGAACAGAAATATCCTCTTCCAGTCAGCCAAAAGAGCATACTAATGCCAAAAATGTCCTGCCTTGCTAAATGTCGTCATGGCGACTTTTTGCTGCATACGCCAAGTACTTGTCGAATCCCGACCAAGTTCTTTCGCCAGACAAATCTGAAATTGCAGGAACCAGCAATGAAACTTGCTGATATAGGAGCTGAAATATTCCCCTGAATATGTGGACTTGCCAACTGTCACGATGCCCATCCAAGGCACCTCCATTCCAGAAGAAGAACTGCCTCCCAAATGAAAAGGCTTTTACAAAGATGAAACACTTCATCATTTCTCCTGTTTACAATCTTGGAGATCAAATTAACTTTTTCCAAGTCAATATTACATTACATGCATAAGCAAAGCAATCAACCCTTCAAGTTAATCACACATACATGTTTAAAATACAAGGAAATCATCATGATCCCTGTGCTCATGCATCTCATTCTCATGCATGCAGTTTATCCTTCAACTTTCTCTTAAGTACAATCATAAGTACAAGATCCTCAATCACATGTACATGTACTTTCAAAGATGAAATGAATATAACTTTTGCTACGATAGAGTGAGTCTCATACTCAGCTTTTCCATCCTGCAACTTGCATTCCTTCAACAAAGAAAATGCATTCAATCAAAAGACATGCAACTTTAATTGGATAAGAATTCTAACCATTTCTTACCAATCCATTTCAAAGGTGATTCCTTTAACTGCATATCGATATCAGCATGTGTATCATCCTGACACATATCAATGATGGAAACTTCCTTCCCATTCTTGCCATACTCTTTCTCCCACTTCTTCAACTTTTTTGGAAGCATTGTTGGATTCAAAGTCCAACACCTTTCAACAGTATGTCCTTGCTTATGGCAATAAGTGCAACACATGTTCATCTTCTTGACCGCATGATTTGCATTGTTCATTGGAACTTTGGCTTCTTGCCTTCTTTCCTTCAAAAGTTTCTTGTATGTTGCCATTCTTTTCCAACATCTAGAAACACTATGGTTAAACAAACCACAAAAAGAACATGCAATTCTTTTCCCATGCTTGTGTGGAACTTTTTCATGCTTTACATGATCAAAGGAAATATGATTGAGATCAGATTTATACCTTTCTCTTTCACCTTCATTACCTTCATGAGGAGGTGAATCAACAGAAAAAGAAGCTCCCTTTGGAACACTAACCATCCCATCAATGGGTTTAGAGTTTTCAACACTCCCTTGTTCAAGTGCATGCTGATGCACATCTTCTTCCTTCATGGCTGCTTTGGAACTTTCTCCATAAGATTGTCCATAGCCAAGACCCAAATTCTTAGGCCTTACCTCAACCATTATTGGCTCAACTATACCCTGTGCATATTTTCCCAGTCCTTTTCCTTCATATCCCATCTTGGACATCAACTTGGACCCTATGCCTTTGGTATGTTTCTCAAAAGAACCAAGTTCATAAACATTCTTATAAGAATTTGAAGACAAACTAGAATTGTTTACCTCTTCTTCAAGCTGATACTTGGCTAAGGCTTCTTTGGCAAAAATGAGTTGTGTCTCCAACTCATACATCTTTTCCAGCTTCATGTTTGCAATACGAAGTTGGCCTTCCATTTCCTGCAATTGGTCAGAAAGCAACTGCTTCTCTTCCCTCATGGAATTCAACTGCTCTTGAAGTCTAGAGCTCTTTCTTTCATCCTCATACATTTCTTTCACCATATCCATCATGATGAAAAATTCTTGCTTCATGCCTTCATCAAAAAATCTTGTGAAGGAGGATGATTTTGAAAACTCACTTATGAAAGTTGTCATTATAAAAATGAACAAAAGAGCTTTAGAAAACTCAAACAACAAGTAGTTTGCAGAATAATAAAGCAGTCAATCTTCAACACTGCTTAAGACACCTTTCAAGCTACACAATCAAGCTAGTGATGTCAGACAAGCAAACCAGCTTTGCAACCTGCTCTTCAGTCAAGCAAACCAACTTTGCAACCTGCTCTTCAGTCAAGCAAACCAACTTTGCAACCTGCTCTGATACCATTCTGATTCTGTATTTTCAGATCAGATGATGATTTCCTTGTATTTTAAACATGTATGTGTGATTAACTTGAAGGTTTGATTGCTTTGCTTATGCATGTAATGTAATATTGACTTGGAAAAAGTTAATTTGATCTCCAAGATTGTAAACAGGAGAAATGATGAAGTGTTTCATCTTTGTAAAAGCCTTTTCATTTGGGAGGCAGTTCTTCTTCTGGAATGGAGGTGCCTTGGATGGGCATCGTGACAGTTGGCAAGTCCACATATTCAGGGGAATATTTCAGCTCCTCTATCAGCAAGTTTCATTGCTGGTTCCTGCAATTTCAGATTTGTCTGGCGAAAGAACTTGGTCGGGATTCAACAAGTACTTGGCGTATGCAGCAAAAAGTCGCCATGACGACAGTGAGCAATGCAGGACATTTTTGGCATCAGTATGCTATTTTGGCTGACTGGAAGAGGATATTTCTGTTCCTCAATTGCTGTACAGTTCAGTGCAGAGATTCAGTAAGCTTTTGGGGACCAAAAGCCTTCTCATTTGGGAGGTGTGATCAGGAGCTCAGGACCAAGTGTCGTAAAATGGTCAAAAATGAAAGTGCTCAGAACTAGTTTGAACTTGAACGACCGGATAAAGCTCGTCTTCCTGATTCCGGCGCCGTGAACGGTTCGAAAAATGGTCTCCGTATGAAGAAGTTATTCAAGTTTGAAGATTTCTCCATTTTCATTAAAAAAATGCCAATTTGCCTTTGTGGAAAATTTTTATTAAAAAAAGAATATTCCACAGAATATTCTGAGAATATTTCGTGGAATATTCTGCAGAATATTCTGGGGAATATTCCGAGGCAGCCAATGAGGAGGCGCCACGTGGCTAGCCCGGAGGCCGCCATGTGGGCCCCGACTTGGCGTTGAATGGCGCATTTTAAAATTGTGTTATGGGCTCGGACGGTTTTGAACCCGCGACCGGTCTTATAAGAACCCAATGTTTTACCATTGGACCACGGTTCTCTGTTGGTTATGTTGGCGGCGAAGAGTTTTAAAAGCTGAGTGGTTGTTTGCGCGGGGCCCGTAAAGGGGCCAGCCCTTACGGGCCAGCCCCTTCCCATAGAACCCACGCGGCGGAACCTTATCCATATTTCCTCGGCGCGCAAAACGATTTGGCGGTCAACGAACTTTGGATAAACATTGGTTTATGTATGTGATATATATTGAACCTTATTCATATCTCGACAGATGCTTCCGATACAGCTCTGGGAGCAGTATTGGGACAGAAAGATTTAATTCCCTATGCCATCTATTATATCAGTAAAAATTTGACTTCCGCAGAGTTAAACTATACTGTAACTGAAAAAGAGTTTTTAGCTGTTGTTCATGCCATTAACAAATTTAGACACTATATAACAGGCTATGAAACTTTTATTCACACTGATCATTCTGCCATTAGATATTTAATGAATAAATCAATCACTAATGGTAGAGTTATAAGATGGTTGTTATTACTGCAAGAATTCAACATTACTATTCTAGATAGGCCTGGAAAACAAAACACTGTGGCTGACTTCCTATCTAGAATTCAAAATATCAAAGATGACAATCCGGTTGAAGATCAATTTCCTGATGAATATCTTTTTGCAGTCTCTACTCAAACTCCATGGTTTGCTGATATTGCTAATTATTTAGTTTCAGGAAAATTTCCTTCAATTATGAATGCAAGGGATAAAAGAAAAATCATTAATGATAGTGCAAATTATTCATGGGTCGCTAATGAGTTGTACAAGACAAGTCCAGATTTGATCATTAGAAGGTGTGTTCGTGAAGATGAGATGCCTGAAATTCTCAAGGCATGTCATGATGAACCTTGTGGCGGACACTTTGCAGATAAGAGGACAGCCTATAAGATCCTTAACTTAGAATATTATTGGCCATCCTTGTTCAAAGATGCAAGGGAGTATGTAAAAAGGTGTGACAGTTGCCAAAGGGTAGGGAAACCTTCTCCTTTAGGTGAGATGCCATTACAACCTCAGGTACACATTGAACCTTTTGAAAAATGGGCCTTGGATTTTGTAGGACCTATTAGTCCTCCATCAAGACAAAAGAAATACATATTAGTTTGCACTGATTAAGTTACTAAGTGGGTAGAAGCTAAACCATTACTTGTTGCTAATGAATCATCTGTAGTTACTTTTCTTTTTGAGGATATTTTTACTCGTTTTGGTGTCCCACGGGAAATTGTTACAGATCAAGGAGCTCAATTTACATCAAGGCTAGTGGAGCAAATGATGGAGAAGTACAAAATCAGACATAGAACATCTACTCCTTATCATCCACAAGAAAATGGTCAAGTGGAATCCACTAATAAAATTATTGAAGGAATCCTAACAAAGACTGTTCATCTACATAGAAGAGATTGGGTAGATAGGCTTCCTGAAGCCTTGTGGGCCTATAGAACTACATGGAGAAACACAACAGGCCATACTCCTTATGAGCTTGTTTATGGAAAGCAAGTTTTGTTTCCTATAGAGTTCCAAATTCAAACATTCAAGATGGCAGTTCAACTAGGACTTGATCTAACGGAGGCACAAAAGCATAGGCTGGAGCAAATTAATGAATTGGATGAGATCAGACAAGATGCAGTTCAGAAAACAAGTCTAGTCCAACAGCAAAGGGCTAGATGGCATGACAAGTACATCAAGGAGAAGAAATTTAAAGAAGGTGACTGGGCTCTCTTGTTTGATTCAAAATTCAAGGATTTTCAAGGGAAATTTCAGACACATTGGCTTGGGCCATATGAAATTGTTCGAATTTTTGATAATGGAGCAGTAAAAATCAGAACTATAGATGAAGAAGAGGTCACTTTTCTTGTGAATGGTCATAGACTGAAGCTATACCACAAGCCACTCTCAAGAGAAGAGTTTGTCAAGAAGTTCCAAGAAAGCAATGATGTGAAGTTAATGAAGAAGAGTCTCTCTTCTTCATCAACTTGATTAAAATTTCTGAAGCATTTCTCTTTGAAAAAAATAAAAAATAAAAAATAAAAAAATAAAATAAAGGTATAAACATGAAAACCAATCATTGATTGGCATGTTTATACAGAAAAGATAGGGTGAAAATCAAAGTCTCTCTGACACTCTAACTTTTCCCATTTTTGTTTTTATAAGCAGCTGTTATAAAAATCATAAGTACAGTTCCATAGTACTTATGATTCATTTCATCTCACTCCATTCACTTATCCATCCATACTTCATCTCATCCATCATTCATATTTCACTCCATTCCACATCTCATTCATTTCACTCCATCTTCCATTCACTTCATTTTCATGTCAAAACATAGAATTTGATATCTTGCTGCAAGTGAATAAAATATGTCATGAATTGCAGTACAGCCCTTATGTTCCTTCATTCCATTTCATGAACTGAATCCATTTCATTCCATTATCCACTTCATACAAATCATAATCCATCATCCATTTTCATACATACCACATAACATTTCTCCCATACTCCAAAAACATTCCATTTTCATGATTAAAGTGTTCTACAGGAACATTCTGCAGCTCAGTGGACATTCTGCAGCTGATCAGCCTTTCTGCAGCCCGACAGTCTTTTCGCAGCTATAAACCCTGAAGGCATCAACCAGCAGACATCAGAATTACAACAAAGTGATCCATTGAATTCATGAATCAAAAACATCAAGAAAAATTGTGAAAGATTCCTCCAAAGATGAGCAGAGAAGACAAAGGCTACAAAAACATCAAATAAAGGGCAGAGGTAACAAATTTAAATTACGATGGCATTTCATAAAAGTTTAGCATAGTTTAGTTGTGGATTATTCGAAAAGTTGTTTTAATTTTTTTATTGATCAAACACCAAACAAACCCTCTACAGACCTTGTATTAAAATCTTCCATTTCAAATTTCATATCCGATAGCATTTAAGCGGTGAAACGGCCAAAGCATTTGAATTTCCCACGACTCTTAACCAAGTTATTTAATGATGATGATTTTCCCTGCCGTCGTAAATCCTCCGCCGTCTCCTCAATCATTAATACAATCCCTCCACCTCACTCCACTACTCTATGCCGTGACCATTTGCCATAACTTCATTCCGTAGCCAGTATTCCATTCCGAAGATAGAGGCATTATTATCATCAGGAGCAGATCAGAAGAGGTAAATTTGGAAGTATAACGGTGTGAGAACTCAAAACCACTTGATCCCGTGAACAAATAGCATATCACTGTGAACGAAGTTTGGAGCATTTCCACTGTCAACACAGAATTGTGGCTGTGTAGAGTTTAAAGTCTGTTGTTACCAAAAGACAGAGGTGTTAAAATTGAAGTCTTTTGCTACCAAAGACAGAGGTGTGGTAGTGATTGAGTTCGAAAACCATTTGTTACCAAAGACAGAGGTTGAGTTTGAAGTCTGTTGTTACTAGAAACAGAGGTGTTTATCAGTGATTGAGTTTGAAGTCTTTCTGTTACCAGAGACAGAGGTATTGCAGTATTAAAACTGAAACCGTTTGCTACTAAGAGCCAGAGGTATTGCACTTGAAACCATCTACCACTGTCTATCAGAGACATATTAGCTCGAAATTTGAAATTGCTTTCATATCACTCCCAAGTTCAACAGAAGCACATCAGTCCGAGGTTTCGAAGGCATTTTTCATTATCAAACAGAGGCATACCAGCCAGAGGTTTTGAAGCTGTTGCTATTATAGATCAAAGGTATGTCATTCCAAAATTGAAGCCATTTTCATTTAGAGCTTGAAGCCATTTTAATCCGAAAGTAAAAGTCATTGTTTTGTGGGTAGAGAAGAGTGTTAATTTGATATTGAAAAATCATGGGTTTCATCGTAAGGACTGAGCCTGTGGGATCAAAATATTTAGAAGGTTACCCACAATGCAAGGAAATGTTACAACAAATAGGATGGCTTCAATTCTTGGAAAAAATTAATGGCTTCCATAAGGAAGTCACCAAAACATTTGCCAGATCATTCCAAGGTACTGAAGTTGAAATAGGGGATGTCAAGTTTACTGTTACTGAAGTTTTTATAGCAGAGGCTACAAGATTATCCAGAACTGGGGAGAGATGGTTTAAAAATAGGGAATTCCACAATGACTCCTGGAAACAAATTTTAAAATCACCAAATATGGATGTTAGTGTATTCAAGAAAGGAATTCCCAGTACTGCATTGAAAAGAAAATGGAGAAACATACTACTTCTTTTACAAAAATTTGTTACATGTGAGGGTAGATATGGGACATTTTATGTCTACCACATCAGACTAATGATGCATTTTCTGGGAGAAGATTTAAATCTACCATATTTCTTGCATCAAAGTCTGAAGAAAATGGCTTCTTGTGTTCAGAGAAGAGTTCAGTTTTTAGAGACAACCCTGTATCATCATGGGTTGGTCAAAATTTTGATTGAGCATCATCTATCTAAAACAAATGATACATGGGATGATTTCTTAATAAGAAATCATTTTGAAGAAGCAAAAGAACTATCACCTGAACCACAGCCCACAAAGAAAAGTAGGAAATGGAGGACTTCAAAAGGTAAAATTGACAAACCAGTTCAAGAAAGCAGTGAGGAAGTCATTTTGGAGAAGTTGACTCGAATCAAGAGCCAACTCAAGGAAGAGAAGATAATCAAGGAATCTGTTATAGAGAAAGGAGAGGGGTCCTCTCAGCTTAGGAGAAGTCACAGATTAAAAGGAAAATTGAAGAAAACACCAATCAAACAAACAGGGGTAATCAATATTGAAGATGAAGAAACATCCATTGAAGAGGATGATGAAGAAGATTTTTATGAAGGCACCCTTGAGATTGATCCTGCTCAACAGGAAATCTATGATTATGTGGAAACTTTAGAGAGGACAGCTTCAGAAAGCAGAGAGAGAACCCCCAGTCCTCCACTGTCTGAAATTGATATATTAAGAAGGGATAGGTATGAGTTGGAATTATTGAATAGACACATCAAAAATGAGAATGAAATTCTCAAAGATCAAATCAAGCTCAAGAATGACATGAACTCAACCTTATCCCTGCATATAGACAAAGTGGAGAGGACCAATGAGAAGATAAAGACAAGGAACAAAAAGTTGATCAGGGCACTCACAAACCTCAGGTTCAAACTTGTGATCAGGAAACCCAGAAGGCCTCTAGCTTTCAGACAAAGGAGAAGAAGGGGATTAAATGTCCTTGCAGAAGCCTCAGAATTCATAGGATAATTTGCATGAGGACATGCAAAGAGACAGCAGTGGGGGTATGTTGAGCCTCAAATTTGTGCTTTCCTTCACCTCGAGCCTCAAATTTGTGCTTTCCTTCACCTCATTTTACCTCATTTTCCCTTGTCCATTTCTATTTTAAACCCAATTGAACAATAAAAATAGTTAAAATTACTTCTAGAATGGTTTACATGACTGACTTGTTGAATTTTGTGATTGTTGCCATTGTTAAGCATTTTGACCGGAACTAGCTGCAGAATGCAGGCATTCCGTAGCTAACCGGCGATTCTGCAGCTACCTTTATGTTTGAGTGTGTTCCAGGTGGCCTCTTGAGGAAAAACGCATATGGGCATGATCCACGTCGTGCCTACATGGTTTGTTGCTCATCATGGAAGAGGAAATGAATTCTGGGTACGGTTATGCATGTGGGAACACATTTGTGAAGGAAGACTCCTACTAGGACTGTCTCAGTCCAGATGTCTTTTCTTCTTCACGTAGCCACCTCAAAGACTCCTAAGATGATTCGGATAAGGAAAGACATTATTCCTAAATTGTTGTAATTATTGTTACTTGCATTTACTTTATAAACTCTTCAGTAGACCGAGAGCTTAGTTAGAAATTTTGTGTTAGATTTGCTGCTAGATTTTGTGTAAACTCTGTGTTACGTCCTTGAAGACACAGAGTGTTATGTTCAAACTATTGCATCATTAATGGAGCAGACAAAGTTATTTTGAAGGCGTGATTTAGTTTGGAGTTGAATGTCGTCAAGTGGTAGAGGGCCCCTGCCTCTTGCACGGATTTCTTTTGCGTAAACTAGATAAGTTTTTCCTAGCTGTCTTTACGTTTTGCATTTGAATTGGTAGTTGTTTTGTTTTATCTACTGTAGTCGTATTCGTTCCAGTTCTTCCACAAGAAGACACTCTTCCAACAGACCAAAATGATGAATGTTTAATGACTATGGTATTGTAGGATAGGAGTTAAATTTGTATTTGTTTTAACTAGCTACTGTAGTCATAATTCGTTCCAGTTCTTCCACAAGAAGACACTCTTCCAACAGACCAAAATGATGAATGATTAATGACTATGGTATTGTAGGATAGGAGTTGAATTTGTATTTTTTTTTAACTAGATACTGTAGTTATATTCATTCCAGTTCTTTCACAAGAAGACATTCTTCCAACAGATCATAACAATGAATGATGAATAGCTATAGTATTATAGGAATTAGTTGTAGTTTTTAGTCTTCACTATCACAGTTGCACTTGTTCTAATCACTCTTCCACAAGAAGAAATTCTTCCAAGACATCCTTAAGAAGTTCAAGATATGACCGTGATGTGATAATTTAGTTTTTTTATTTGCTTTCAGTTCATTTGCTTTCAATTGCATACAATTACACAGTCAGAACTGTTCTACCTCTTCCACAAGAAGGAATTCTTCCAAAATATCACTATGATGAACAAACAGATTGTGTAACTTCATAGAATAATGCATGTTAGTTAGAACGCTCCGGAGTTTCATTTTGCATTTAATTCATGTCAGCCTACTTTGTTTCAAGTTTGATGATGACTTATAGTTCAACATTGTGCTAGTTTAGTAGCATCTTAGGTTCATTTTTAGATCAACTTATTGCACTTGCATCTCATAGTCACACTGTCATCCCTTGCACAATAGATTACTTTAGTTGATAGGATCCACAAGACAGCCTTCATTATCTACAAATATCTTTTTGTTCTGAAAACCATCAGTGATCCATAACCATAGGAACAGAAGATAACATCATTACAAGGTCTGAAATATCTCTGCAAATTCCTCATCATAAACAGAGCTCTTCCTCAAAAGAACTACTTTAAACAAGAAATCAACAACTCTTTGAGTATAGGTTCTGTGACATTCAATTAAGTTGCAGAATAGAATTAGGGGTTAATCATGGAATAGATGAGCTAGGATAGAATATTGCATCATTAGTGTTTAATTGTTCAGTTAGAGAACTTGCATATTTAGTGATCATTTTTCAAGTTTAGTTTGTGTCATTTGCCTAAGAAGTCATTATCAAGCTTTTGTTTCTATTTAGTCATAGTTCAGATGTTACTTCAGTGTTTCTAATTGCATTTGCCATTCCTTACATTAGGCTCAACTGTGTTTTTGACCACCAATCCCTTTCCATTAGTTTTCTAGGAATTTTCATTGTAAACATAAAATTCCAAAAGACCAAAAACATCAAAAATCAACATAAAAGACAAAAACATCACAAAACACTACACACAACGCATTAGGAAACAAGCACCTAGGTACATATGGTACACTTCACTTCAGCAGTTTACAAATCCTGGTTGACAATTAAATGAGCTCAGTTTAGGAGACTAGATTGAGACCCAACATTTTGGCACCGTTGCCGGGGAAGTGAAAACTAGGTAACCTTTGTTTCTTAGCATCCAAAAACAATTTTATGCGTAGGGAGAGAGATTCAAGGGGAATATTTATAAGCAGCAGAGGCAGAAGTTTGATATCTAGAACACCACTTGTTTCATCTAGATCCAGAGCTAGTACACCTTCAACTCAAACCCATCTTCCATCCTTTACTGATCCTAGACTTCTAGAAGATCTAAGGTCACCTATTCCATTAAAGAAACCTTCCACTTCATCCACTGAACCTTCCATAGAAGAGGGTCCAAAAACCTTTGTTGAGGATACAAACCTTTCTACTTCCACAGGAGAGTCAACCATGGCAGAAGAAGGAGGAGGAGGAGTTGTTAATGGAGAACATACATTATTTGGAGGAGGTAGAGGTAGAGGTAGAGGAGAAGGAGGAAGAGGAGGTAGAGGTGCGGATGGAGGAAGAGGTAGAATAGGAAGCTCTTTTGGGTTCCCTATACTTGATGAAGAAACCAATACAACCATGAAAAACATTTCACCTTCTGTCCTTCCAAACTTCTATGGACTTAAAACCGAGGATCCTGAAACTTTCTTATTCGAATTTGAAGTGCTGTGTAGGACTTATGACTACCTTCAAGATGCTCAAAAATTGAAATTATTTCCTTCAACTCTGAAAGGAGCAACATTGAAGTGGTTTATGAGCTTAAACAGTAGTTCCATTAGGACATGGGAAGACATGAAACAAGCATTTCTAGAGAGATACTTGGATTATTGTATGCCGCTTAATCATAAGGAAGAAGTGTTCAAGATGTTACAAAAAGAAGATGAAAACTTAGAAGATTTGTTGGAAAGATTTAAATACAACATAAAAAGGGCACAAATGGAAAACCTAGATCAAGACACTTTAAAAGCTCTTTTGTTGAAAACTATTAGGGATGAATGGTTGGATATCCTTAACATGATGGGAAAAGGGGATATATCACAACTCACATTACCTGAAATATCTGAGTTATGCATCAACCTTTCCAGAGGGAAATCCAAAACTGTCAAAGGTCCAAGAGATCCTGCTCTTGCAAGAGCAAGTAAATCTTCTTCTGGGACAGTAAGTAGATCAGAAATAGGACACATGCTTGATGATTTTAAATCTGACATCTTAGGGAGTCTTAGTGAACAAATAGACACCCTCAAGATACAAAACAAGCAAAAGGTTGAATCTGATGCCTTGGCAATCTTTTGTCCCAAATGTAGGAAGAAACATGCCTTGAGAGAGTGTCCTCTAGATGTAAAAGTTGTAGAAACTTGTGTTATTTGTTCTGAGAAACATGAGACCAAGAATTGTCCTTCTCTTCCTGGTCTCAAGGCTATTTTTCAGGAAGAAACTCCTACGGATTCCACAGAATCTCTTAACTTTGTATCTATAAGACCTTGGCAGGGATCTCAGACACAAGGATTTCATGATCAAATGTATAATCAACCTCCACCTTGGAATTCTTGGCAGCAACCTTGGCCCCAATTTCAAAATCAATCTCAAGCTTGGGCACAAGGATCACAAGGTCCCTATGGAAGATACTCTCCATATTATCAGTATCCACCATCCTATCCACCATATCCACAATTTTATCCTCAAAATCCTCAACAAAATTTTTCTCAAAATCTTCAACAAAATTTTCAACAAAATTCTCAACAACATCATCAGAACCAACCTCATCAAAATCAACCACTTCCATTACCATTCCCTCAAAAATCCAATCAATTACCAGCTCAGCCCATACCAAACCCCAATAATAAGAATCCTCAGAATACATATATGATAGAAGGACAACAATTTCCAAATTATTTAATTACTCCTCTAGACCTTAGTGATGTTCAACTTAGGTCTGGAAGGATACTTGAGAAGAGGAAACCTTCTGTGATCATACAAGAACAAGATAATTCTGAGGAAGACTCCCTACGGGTTAATAAAAGTCTTGAGGAAGGTACATCCTTTCAAGGCCAAAACATTGAAAAACTGAAACAAAAAGATCCAATAAGTCCAACTCCAGTATTAGAGCAACCATCCACATCTACTTCTATACCTCCCTTTCCGGAAAGACTACAAATTGATAAAGGTGTAGAAAAACAAATAATGGTGCCCAATTATGATTTCTTAGATGAATTGAGAAATGTTTGCATTAAAATTCCATTATTGCAAGCCATCAAGGAAATCCCAATTTTAGCCAAAACAATAAAGGAGTTGAGTATGAAGACAACAAAGAAAAGAATAAGAGAAACCAAGAAAATTCAACCGGTAGGACAAATAGCAGACATTATGATGGGTAAGATTACTATTCCAAAGTACCTTGACCCAGGAAATCCAGTTGTCAAAATTCACATCAATGGAATTGAAATTCAAAATACACTCATTGACTTAGGAGCAGCAATAAATATCATGAGTAGACAAATCATGGACAAACTGAAACTTCCTAATCTTCTCTTTACACCCACACTATTACAATTAGCAGATAGATCTGTGATCAGACCAGATGGGGTAATAGAAGACATTCCAGTGTCCCTAGACTCTTGGGAGTACCCCGTGGATTTCATGATCCTGACACCCAAGAATAATCTAGGAGGCCATCCTGTCATACTAGGAAGACCTTGGTTGGCTACAGCTGATGCTTTTATTAGTTGTAGGTCCGGTGATATGTATATTTCTGATGGAAGTTCAACAAAGAAATTCACTTTATATCCTCCAACTAGGACAATTACAGATCTAGATGACACTCAATGGATAGAGGATGAAGAATATTTGCAACCACTCTTCACAATTTCAGAAATTAGTGAAGATAATCAAATTCTAAATACTCTAGAAAATTTTGAATCTTCTCCAGAACACAAACAAGAATCATTTCAAGAGAGATCCAATATTGAGTTCTTGTCATCTAGACAGATGTCTCTTCATTCTATGGACAAATATGGCAGCTCTACAAGTGAAATCTTTCCAGGCAAAACCTTGAACATAAACAAAAACCTAGAAAGATCTCAACAAGAAGAGTTAGTCAAAGTATTACAGAGACATTCTTCCGCATATGCATGGGAATACACTGACATGAAAGGGATAAGTCCCAAGACTTGTACTCATCACATCTATATAGAGGCAAATTGCAAACCAATCAGACAACCTCAAAGACGGATGAATCCAAATCTTAGGGAAATTGTCAAGGAAGAATTACAAAAATTGTTAAATGTTAACTTCATCTATCCTATTTAAGATAGTCAGTGGGTTTCCCCTTTAGTAATTTTACCTAAGAAAAATGGAAAATGGAGGGTGTGTGTTGACTACCGAGAACTGAATAAATCTACTCTTAAGGACCATTTTCCCTTACCTTTCATAGATCAAGTATTAGATACATTAGCAGGTAAAAAGTACTTTTCATTCCTGGATGGATTTAGTGGTTACAATCAAATCCAAGTAGCACTTGAAGACCAAGATAAAACCACATTTACTTGTCCTGGGGGTACTTATGCCTACCGAGTATTGCCATTTGGATTGTGCAATGCACCTGCAACATTCCAAAGGGCAGTATTAGGAATTTTTTCTGATCTAATACATGACTGTGTAGAGGTGTACATGGATGATTTTACAGTTTATGGGGATACATTTGAAGAGGCTTTAGAAAACTTGGAGAAAGTCTTAAAAAGATGTCAAGAAGCAAACCTTTCTCTTAGTCATGAAAAATGTTTTATGATGTTCACTGAAGGTATTGTTTTAGGACATCACATTTCAGGGGATGGGATTAGAGTAGATGAAGCGAAAGTTGAAGTTATTTCTAACCTATCCATTCCAAGTTGTCAAAGAGATGTTAGAAGTTTTCTAGGATTTACAGGGTATTATCGGAGATTTATAGAAAACTTCACCAAAATAGCATCTCCACTCTTCAAATTACTCACCAAAGATTGTGAATTTAAGTGGACTTATGATTGCCAGTTAGCTTTTGAAACCCTAAAAACCAAAATTTCTGAAGCACCTATATTAAGGGGACCTAACTGGAAGTTACCTTTTCATATCTCGACAGATGCTTCCGATACAGCTCTGGGAGCAGTATTGGGACAAAAAGATTTAATTCCCTATGCCATCTATTATATCAGTAAAAATTTGACTCCTGCAGAGTTAAACTATACCGTAACTGAAAAAGAGTTTTTAGCTGTTGTTCATGCCATTAACAAATTTAGACACTATATAACAGGCTATGAAACTTTTATTCACACTGATCATTCTGCCATTAGATATTTAATGAATAAATCAATCACTAATGGTAGAGTTATAAGATGGTTGTTATTATTGTAAGAATTCAACATTACTATTCTAGATAGGCCTGGAAAACAAAACACTGTGGCTGACTTCCTGTCTAGAATTCAAAATATCAAAGATGACACTCCGGTTGAAGATCAATTTCCTGATGAATATCTTTTCGCAATCTCTACTCAAACTCCATGGTTTGCTGATATTGCCAATTATTTAGTTTCAGGAAAATTTCCTTCAATTATGAATGCAAGGGATAAAAGAAAAATCATTAATGATAGTGCAAGATATTCATGGGTCGCCAATGAGTTGTACAAGACAGGTCCAGATTTGATCATTAGAAGGTGTGTTCGTGAAGATGAGATGCCTGAAATTCTCAAGGCATGTCATGATGAACCTTGTGGCGGACACTTTGCAGATAAGAGGACAGCCTATAAGATCCTTAATTTAGGATCTTATTGGCCATCTTTGTTTAAAGATGCAAGGGAGTATGTAAAAAGGTGTGACAGTTGCCAAAGGGTAGGGAAACCTTCTCCTTCAGGTGAGATGCCATTACAACCTCAGGTACACATTGAACCTTTTGAAAAATGGGTTTTGGATTTTGTAGGACCTATTAGTCCTCCATCAAGACAAAAGAAATACATATTAGTTTGCACTGATTATGTTACTAAGTGGGTAGAAGCTAAACCATTACTTGTTGCTAATGAATCATCTGTAGTTACTTTTCTTTTTGAGGATATTTTCACTCGTTTTGGTGTCCCAAGGGAAATTGTTACAGATCAAGGAGCTCAATTTACATCAAGGATAGTGGAGCAAATGATGGAGAATTACAAAATCAGACATAGAACATCTACTCCTTATCATCCACAAGCAAATGGTCAAGTGGAATCCACTAATAAAGTCATTGAAGGAATCCTAACAAAGACTGTTCATCTACATAGAAGAGATGGGTAGATAGGCTTCCTGAAGCCTTGTGGGCCTATAGAACTACATGGAGAAACACAACAGGCCATACTCCTTATGAGCTTGTTTATGGAAAGAAAGTTTTGTTTCCTATAGAGTTCCAAATTCAAACATTCAAGATGGCAGTTCAGCTAGGACTTGATCTAACGGAGGCACAAAAGCATAGACTGGAGCAAATTAATGAATTGGATGAGATCAGACAAGATGCAGTTCAGAAAACAAATCTAGTCCAACAACAAAGGGCTAGATGGCATGACAAGTACATCAAGGAGAAGAAATTTAAAGAGGGTGACTGGGCTCTCTTGTTTGATTCAAAATTCAAGGATTTTCAAGGGAAATTTCAGACACATTGGCTTGGGCCATATGAAATTGTTCAAATTTTTGATAATGGGGCAGTAAAAATCAGAACTATAGATGAAGAAGAGATCACTTTTCTTGTGAATGGTCATAGACTGAAGCTATACCACAAGCCACTCTCAAGAGAAGAGTTTGTCAAGAAGTTCCAAGAAGACAATGATGTGAAGTTAATGAAGAAGAGTCTCTCTTCTTCATCAACTTGATTAAATTTTCTGAAGCATTTCTCTTTTTGAAAAAAAAAAAATATATATATAAAATAATAATAATAAAAAATAAAGGTATAAACATGAAAACCAATCACTGATTGGCATGTTTATACAGAAAAGATAGGGTGAAAATCAGAGTCTCTCTGACACTCTAACTTTTCCCATTTTTGTTTCTAAGCAGCTGTTATAAAAATCATAAGTTCAGTGCCATAGTACTTATGATTCATTTCATCTCACTCCATTCACTTATCCATCCATACTTCATCTCATCCATCATTCATATTTCACTCCATTCCACATATCATTCATTACACTCCATCTTCCATTCACTTCATTTTCATGTCAAAACATAGAATTTGATATCTTGCTGCAAGTGAATAAAATATGTCATGAATTGCAGTACAGCCCTTATGTTCCTTCATTCCATGAACTGAATCCATTTTATTCCATTATCCACTTCATACATATCATAATCCATCATCCATTTTCATCCATTTTCATAATATTTCACCCATCCTCCAAAAACATTTCATTTTCATGATTAAAGTGTCCTACAGGAACATTCTGCAGCTCAGTGGACATTCTGCAGCTGATCAGCCTTTCTGCAGCCCGACAGTCTTTTCGCAGCTATAAACCCTGAAGGCATCAACCAGCAGACATCAGAATTACAACAAAGTGATCTAGTGAATTCATGAATCAAAAACATCAAGAAAATTGTGAAAGATTCCTCCAAATATGAGCAGAGAAGACAAAGGCTACAAAAACATCAAAATAAAGGGCAGAGGTAACAAATTTAAATTACGATGGAATTTTCATAAAAGTTTAGCATAGTTTAGTTGTGGATTATTCGAAAGGTTGTTTTAATTGTTTTATTGATCAAACACCAAACAAACCCTCTACAGACTTTGTATTAAAATCTTCCATTTCAAATTTTATATCCGATAGCATTTAAGAGGTGAAACGACCAAAGCATTTGAATTTCCCACGACTCTTAACCAAGTTATTTAATGATGATTATTTACCCTGCCGTCGTAAATCCTCCGCTGTCTCCTCAATCATTAATACAATCCCTCCACCTCACTCCACTACTCTATGCCGTGACCATTTTCCATAACTTCATTCCGTAGCCAGTATTCCATTCCGAAGACAGAGGCATTATTATCATCAGGAGCAGATCAGAAGAGGTAAATTTGGAAGTATAACGGTGTGAGAACTCAAAACCACTTGATCCCGTGAACAGATAGCATATCACTGTGAACGAAGTTTGGAGCATTTCCACTGTCAACACAGAATTGTGGCCGTGTAGAGTTTAAAGTCTGTTGTTACCAAAAGACAGAGGTGTTAAAATTGAAGTCTTTTGCTACCAAAGACAGAGGTGTGGTAGTGATTGAGTTCGAAAACCATTTGTTACCAAAGACAGGGGTTGAGTTTGAAGTATGTTGTTATCAGAGACAGAGGTTGAGTTTGAAGTCTGTTGTTACTAGAAACAGAGGTGTTTATCAGTGATTGAGTTTGAAGTCTTTCTGTTACCAAAGACAGAGGTATTGCAGTATTAAAACTGAAACCGTTTGCTACTAAGAGCCAGAGGTATTGCACTTGAAACCATCTACCACTGTCTATCAGAGACATATTAGCTCGAAATTTGAAATTGCTTTCATATCACTCCAAAGTTCAAACAGAAGCACATCAGTCCGAGGGTTCGAAGGCATTTTTCATTATCAAACAGAGGCATACCAGCCAGAGGTTTTGAAGTTGTTGCTATTATAAATCAAAGGTATGTCATTCCAAAATTGAAGCCATTTTCATTTAGAGCTTGAAGCCATTTTAATCCGAAAGTAAAAGTCATTGGTTTGTGGGTAGAGAAGAGTGTTAATTAGATATTGAAAAAAATCATGGGTTTCATCGTAAGGACTGAGCCTGTGGGATCAAAATATTTAGAAGGTTACCCACAATGCAAGGAAATGTTACAACAAATAGGATGGCTTCAATTCTTGGAAAAATTTAATGGCTTCCATAAGGAAGTCACCAAAACATTTGCCAGATCATTCCAAGGTACCGACGTTGAAATAGGGGATGTCAAGTTTACTGTTACTGAAGTTTTTATAGCAGAGGCTACAGGATTATCCAGAACTGGGGAGAGATGGTTTAAAAATAGGGAATTCCACAATGACTCATGGAAACAAATTTTAAAATCACCAAATATGGATGTTAGTGTATTCAAGAAAGGAATTCCCAGCACTGCATTGAAAAGCAAATGGAGAAATATACTACTTCTTTTACAAAAATTTGTTACATGTGAGGGTAGATATGGGACATTTTATGTCTACCACATTAGACTAATGTTGCATTTTCTGGGAGAAGATTTGAATCTACCATATTTCTTGTATCAAAGTCTGAAGAAAATGGCTTCCTGTGTTCAGAGAAGAGTTCAGTTTTTAGAGACAACCATGTATCATCATGGGTTGGTCAAAATTTTGATTGAGCATCATCTATCTAAAACAAATGATACATGGGATGATTTCTTAATAAGAAATCATTTTGAAGAAGCAAAAGAACTATCACCTGAACCACATCCCACAAAGAGAAGTAGGAAATGGAGGACTTCAAAAGGTAAAATTGACAAACCAGTTCAAGAAAGCAGTGAGGAAGTCATTTTGGAGAAGTTGACTCGAATCAAGAGGCAACTCAAGGAAGAGAAGATAATCAAGGAATCTATTATAGAGAAAGGAGAGGGGTCCTCTCAGCTTAGGAGAAGTCACAGATTAAAAGGAAAATTGAAGAAAACACCAATCAAACAAACAGGGGTAATCAATATTGAAGATGAAGAAACATCCATTGAAGAGGATGATGAAGAAGATTTTTATGAAGGCACCCCTGAGATTGATCCTGCTCAACAAGAAATCTATGATTATGTGGAAACTTTAGAGAGGACAGCTTCAGAAAGCAGAGAGAGAACCCCCAGTCCTCCACTGTCTGAAATTGATATATTAAGGAGGGATAGGTATGAGTTGGAATTGTTGAATAGACACATCAAAAATGAGAATGAAATTCTCAAAGATCAAATCAAGCTCAAGACTGACATGAACTCAACCTTATCCCCGCATATAGACAAAGTGGAGAGGACCAATGAGAAGATGAAGACAAGGAACAAAAAGTTGATCAGGGCACTCACAAACCTCAGGTTCAAACTTGTGATCAGGAAACCCAGAAGGCCTCTAGCTTTCAGACAAAGGAGAAGAAGGGGATTAGATGTCCTTGCAGAAGCCTCTGAATTCATAGGATAATTTGCATGAGGACATGCAAAGAGACAGCAGTGGGGGTATGTTGAGCCTCAAATGTGTGCTTTCCTTCACCTCATTTTACCTCATTTTCCCTTGTCCATTTCTATTTTAAACCCAATTGATCAATAAAAATAGTTAAAATTACTTCTAGAATGGTTTACATGACTGACTTGTTGAATTTTGTGATTGTTGCCATTGTTAAGCATTTTGACTGGAACTAGCTGCAGAATGCATGCATTCCGTAGCTAACCGGCGATTCTGCAGCTACCTTTATGTTTGAGTATGTTCCAGGTGGCCTCTTGAGGAAAAACGCATATGGGCATGATCCACGTCGTGCCTACATGGTTTTTTGCTCATCATGGAAGAGGAAATGAATTCTGGGTACGGTTATGCACATGGGAACACATTTGTGAAGGAAGACTCCTACTAGGACTGTCTCAGTCCAGGTGTCTTTTCTCCTTCACGTAGCCACCTCAAAGACTCCTAAGATGATTCGGATAAGGAAAGACATTATTCCTAAATTGTTGTAATTATTGTTACTTGCATTTACTTTATAAACTCTTGAGTAGACCGAGAGCTTTGTTAGAGAGATTTTGTGTTAGATTTGCTGCTAGATTTTGTGTAAACTCTGTGTTACGTCTTTGAAGATACAGAGCATTATGTTCAAACTATTGCATCGTTAATGGAGCAGACAAAGTTATCTTGAAGGCGTGATTTAATTTGGATTTGAATGCCGTCAAGTGGTAGAGGGCCCCTGCCTCTTGCACGGATTTCTTTTGCGTAAACTAGATAAGTTTTTTTTTTCTAGCTGCCTTTACGTTTTGCATTTGAATTGGTAGTTGTTTTGTTTTATCTACTGTAGTCGTATTCGTTCCAGTTCTTCCACAAGAAGACACTCTTCCAATAGACCAAAATGATGAATGATTAATGACTATGGTATTGTAGGATAGGAGTTAAATTTGTATTTGTTTTAACTAGCTACTGTAGTCATAATTCGTTCCAGTTCTTCCACAAGAAGACACTCTTCCAACAGACCAAAATGATGAATGATTAATGACTATGGTATTGTAGGATAGGAGTTGAATTTGTGTTTGTTTTAACTAGATACTGTAGTTATATTCATTCCAGTTCTTCCACAAGAAGACATTCTTCCAACATATTATAATGATGAATGATGAATAGCTATAGTACTGTAGGAATTAGTTGTAGTTTTTACTCTTCACTATCACAGTTGCACTTGTTCTAATCACTCTTCCACAAGAAGAAATTCTTCCAAGACATCCTTAAGAAGTTCAAGATATGACCGTGATGTGATAACTAAGTTTTTCATTTGCTTTCAGTTCATTTGCTTTCAATTGCATACAAGTCCACAGTCAGAATTGTTCTACCTCTTCCACAAGAAGGAACTCTTCCAAAATATCACTAATGATGAACAAACAGATTGTGTAACTTCATAGAATAATGCATGTTAATTAGAACGCTCTGGAGTTTCATTTTGCATTTAATTCATGTTCAGCTACTTTGTTTCAAGTTTGATGATGACTCATAGTTCAACATTGTGCTAGTTTAGTAGCATCTTAGGTTCATTTTTAGATCAACTTATTGCACTTGCATCTCATTGTCATACTGTCATCCTTTGCACAATAGATTACTTTAGTTGTTAGGATTCACAAGACAGCCTTCATTATTTACAAATATCTTTTTGTTCTGAAAACCATCAGTGAACCATAACCATAGGAACAGAAGATAACATCATTACAAGGTCTGAAATATCTCTGCAAATTCCTCATCATAAACAGATCTCTTCCTCAAAAGAACTACTTTGGAAAAGAAACCAACAACTCTTTGAGTATAAGTTCTGTGACATTCAATTAAATTGCAGAATAGAATTAGGGATTAATCATGGAATAGATTAGCTAAGACAGAATATTGCATCATTAGTGTTTAACTGTTCAGTTAGAGAACTTGCATATTTAGTGATCATTTTTCAAGTTTAGTTTGTGTCATTTGCCTGAGAAGTCATTATCAAGCTTTTGTTTCTATTTAGTCATAGTTCAAATGTTACTTTAGTATTTCTAATTGCATTTGCCATTCCTTACATTAGGTTCAACTGTGTTTTTGACCACCAATTTCTTTCCATTAGTTTTCTAGGCATTTTCATTGTAAACATAAAATTCCAAAAGACCAAAAACATCATAAATCAACATAAAAGACCAAAAACATCACAAAACACTACACACAACGCATTAGGAAACAAGCACCTAGGTACATATGGTACACTTCACTTCAGCAGTTTACAAATCCTGGTTGACAATTAAATGAGCTCAGTTTAGGAGACTAGATTGAGACCCAACAATAATTTGAGTCCATGCCCTCATCCCGTCTGAATCCCTCGACAGGTAATGAGATGTGCTTTGGCTGAACCCCATTGGAGGAGACTGCGATGTCAAAGCATTAGTTGCACCTCTTCCTTCTACTTATATATACATGACTAGAGTTTGGGTTCCTGTTTTGTGTTATATTTGTTTGATTTAACGCAACATGCTTATCCCTCTTTGACTGGTTAGTGATTGCAAATGAAATTATTATGTTGTATGCTTCTCTTGTGTAATGTGTTATGTGCAGGTATCCAAGCATGACCGCGAGAGGATTGTGACTTGCCAAGCCAGGAGCAAGAGGTCACCACCATTACAACTGCAACAATAGTGTTGGACTCCAGGTATGTCAATATACCGTGTCCTATTTCATTATGTAGTTAGGAACCTACATTATAGCATGTACTTTTGTTTCTAGACCCACCCTAGGGCTAGAGGGATCGTCTCTATCTGTAGAAAGGATTTACCTGATTAAAAAATTATGTGTTCGTTTGTTAGAAAATTATTTTTGATTATATTACATATCAACATATTCCCATAAGAATGAATACGTTAACTGATGCAGTAGCCAATATTGTATTAGATAAACATTTGTGGAATTTGTAAAATAAATCATCATCACATAGTAAAATTTAGATAGGAAAAACGGAATATATATATATATATATATTGATTGTTTGCATCAGCGTGTACATCATAGTTCAAAAATATATGTGTATCGGTTACATCCTGAGACATCATGTCTCTCAAAAAGTATGTAGAAATGAAACCTAGGAGTCTAATTTGCATGGTGCTCATGGTAGCATGTCACTACCCATAAGTCATATCTCAGTAGTCTATGGATGTGGTTATAAACTCCTGCGGTGTGCCTCTGGTAAGCACGAGGAACGTCCTTGAATCTCACATAGTCCAAGATCCCACTTGTGAGTCCCTCCAGGTTGCATGTGATCTCTTCCTCATCACTTCCCTCACCATGAGGGGCAAGTTTGAAATCTCAGGGACCCTCCAAGCTATTGTGGACATCCCCATGGGTCTCTCTGGTCCAACATCTGCAACACATAAGCAAATATTAGAACACATATATATAAAAACCAAAAAAAATGTAATACTCATAAAAATCCAAAAAATGAGTTTTTACCTAAATCCTCATCCCAGTTATCCCCTTCTAGAAGTGGAAGGTCCAGATCACCCTTGAAATCGGTGCCAATGTACGACCAGTCCTCCACCACGATGAGATGTCAGCACAACCAGTCGAAGAATTCTGGTCTCCATGGCATGTGATATCCACCTCTTGATCAAGGCATCAGATCCGCCCAATGGACCATCCGCGGGTCTCGTGCTGGTGGCATAGGTATGCTCACCTCATGGCACTGGAATATCGAGAACCATTCCAATATTAACGATATCAGAATGGACCCGTATCTAAACTACTTCAGCTTATCATTTTTGCATTTGGTTAGCTCACATTTTATGTTGATTGTCACTACTTCTACCCAATTAGAAATTTTTGGAGCCATGCAATCTACGGCCAATTGAAGCTGTGTCTTTGTAGCTTCATGGGGAGCCTGCTATGCGGCAGGTCGTGTAATGGTATGTAGCACTACCCTCAATGGAAAGTCGGTAACTATAATAATGTCTAGATTTCCACTATTAGATGCTTTCTTTGCTCTATGACAAACTCTATCTATCAACATTCCCATGCTCTCTCCAAGGGCCCGAGTACCTATCTGTAGAGGTTTCTTTCCCCTTCACGAAAATATATTTATGAAGTATATATCAGAGACTTCTATCTCCAGTTCTTGGTCATGAATGAGAAATCACTCTCGGTCAGTGTCCCATACACTAATCAAGTATTGTAGCAGCTCTAGCTGAGCTCTTAAACATGGGGTCATGAAGAATTTTAGGAGCCCACAGTTTCTTAGGTAATCCATGCATGCGTCATTTTCCATGGCCTGTTCATCGTCTTCCTCATGCTCCTACTCTTTCCACTCTATGACCATTTTTAACTACTGATCTTCCTGCAAAACCAAATGCAAATATTCTATTAGCCACATGTTAAACTTTGAATCGATTTAGTCGAGCCATTTTGGAGGAAATGGAGAAAAAAATGGGCGCAACGTTCGGGGCTGCTATTTTTCAAACAAAAGCACTGAACGACGCCTTTCCGTTCAAAAAATCTAGAGTTGGGTGCGACTCCGTGCCCGAAATCGACGCTGACCGTCGTGGGCAGGATTTTTTCAAGATCCTCCACAAAATGCATCAAACCATCAAAACAAATAAAAAATGGATTAAATTACAGGAAACTTTTATAGCTCTTACCTGGAAGCAACAGACTCGTCGATGACCTCTTGGATTTCCTGAAGTTAGCTCCACAAATTCACAATAGAAACCGGTAAAAATTCTCACAAGAAGGTGAAAAGGTAAAAGTAAATTATTTTTACTATTTTCATTGTTTTATAGCCTTTTCTAACCCTAATTAGGTTTTTGGACACCTTTTTCGATTTTTTTTTACTATTTTTTCTCGAAAATGGGTTTTACGTTTGTTTCTTGTGTAGCAACAAGTCCTAAAAATGACAATGATCAGGAAACGATTGGTATTTTATTACTTTTTTGGACTCGGTAAAAACACAAAAAATCAGCCCCTAGAGTCATCTTTCAACTCTTTTCTAACTCTCAAAAATTGAAAATATTGTTGATTTTAGGGTCCCATGATTTAGCAGATTGGTAGATCAAATGCACTGGGTAACATGAAACCAGTCTTTGGAGTCCTAGGACCTAGCCTTCCTGGACTTAGAGAAGGCTCTATCTGTTTGCAAAGGATATGAACTTGTTTTCTTTAGATGGTTGATTTTAGGCTAGTTGTTAGGTGTAGGGTTTGTTGTTTGTTTTTGTTGGGTAAGATGAAATAGGTAGAATAGGTGGAGTGAGAGATCATCAAATAATTGGGCTATGGAGGCTATGAAATTCATGGATATCTCAACAGTGGATCAGAGTGCATCACATGGCAAATCTAGTGTGGTCAATGGATCCTTAAGGTTTATGTGTCAAGTGAAATGGACATTAAGTTGGGGAAAAAAGGTAGGGAAAAGGGCATTTAAAAATCCTTTGTCAAATACCCATAAACAAGAGGGTCTAAAATATTGAGAAGAAAAATATAATAATCATGAGATAGGGAAAACCATTTACTCAATGAAAATAATTAAACAAATAGACATTCAATACAAAGACAAATATGAAATTTAACCTCTTTGGAGTATGAGCCTCGATGGGTCTTGTGGTAAAACTGGTTCAGGAGAAGGTATTTGGGCGCATAACACTGAAAACAATCATGCAAAAATTCATTCATATAAGCTAAATTTTCAATGTACAAATTATGTAGCAAAATATAAGGCACTCCTCCTAGGGCTACAATTACTCAAGGGGAGCCAAGATGATTTCTATCCATGGAGATTCTGAGTTAGTCATTAGGCAGATTAAGGAAGAATACATAGCCAAACATCCTATACTCAAAGCATATAGGGATGATGCCATTGATATCCTAAAAACCTTCCAAAAATATGATCTTACCTTTGTCCCAATAAATCAAAACATCCTTGCCAATGGTCTAGCATTTGCAGCCAGTACTTGTCAAAAACCTTATCATAACAAGAAATACATAGTACAAGTCAAATATAGACCAGCAGTCCCTGATAATATAAAATATTGGCAAGTTTTTGAAGGAGATAAACAGATAGAAGATTTCCTGCAGTCCATAAATGAGTTTGAAATGCCAAATTCAGACTTGGATCATGAAGAAGACTACTCTGTTGAGGAACAAACCTACAAAGAATAACCTCCTGATGATGCCGATATAAATCTGTTAGAAAAAGAACACCCACATAAAACAAATTTGTGCACAAATTCAGAAAAAGAATATTTTGAAGTGTCGCAATCTAGAGATGATAATTTGCCAAAGGGACTGGTTCCTCTCGAATAGCTATTTGATTTTAATGATGTTGCTAAGATTCCAAATATGGAACCCACTGAAGCTGAAATAGAAGAGTGTAATATAGGCAGTGAACAAAAACCCAAAATGATAAAACTGTCCAAAACATTGCCAACTCATATAAAACATAAATATCTTGAGATGTTCAAAGAATTTAGTGATGTGTTTTCTTGGAGCTATGAAGATTTAAATTCATAGGATATTGGTATAATCCAGCATAAGATCCATCTCAAAGAAAACCAGAAGCCCTTTAAACAAAAATTGCGCAAAATAAACCCTGTGCAACACCCACTAGTTGAGAAAGAAATTAATAAAATGTATGATGTTGGAATAATAGTCTCTCTTAGATACTCAGAATGGGTTTCAAACCTCGTATCAGTGAGGAATAAAACATGAGAAATTAGGCTATGCATCGATTTTAGAAATTTAAACAAAGCCTCCCTAAAAGACAACTACCCTTACCAAAAATGGATCATATATTACAAAGGGTAGTAGGCTCCAAAAGAATATCTTTGCTTGATGGATTTTCATTTTACAATCAAGTGCTGGTACACCCAGATGATCAACACAAGACATATTTCACTACACCCTGGGGTACCTTCATGTATGTTAAAATGACTTTTGGGTTAATGAACGTTGGAGCTACCTTTAAAAGAGTAATGGATATTTCTTTATCAGAAGAAATAGGTTACTTCATTGTGATATACCTTGATGACATAATAGTCTACTCAAAAACTGATGAAGAACACCTAGCTCACTTAAGAAAAGTCTTTGAAAAATGCAGAAAATATGGTCTATCTTTGAATCCCATGAAAAATTTGTTTGGCCTTCAAGAAGAAAAACTTTTAGGCCACATCATATCTGAAGAAGGGATCAAGATTGACCCAAAAAGGACTGAAGGAATATTACAAATCAGCCATCCAAGAAACATCAAAGAGTTGCAATATTTCATTGGAAAGAGAAATTTTTTGAGAAGTTTCATACCAAACCTTGTTGAACTCCTATGAAATATCACTAATATGCTAAAAATAGAAATAGGAGTCAAATGGACCATAGAATTAAAGCAGTCTTTTGATTTTGTAAAAAAGGCACTTACACAAAAACTAGTTTTGATCAGCCCTGATTTTACCAAAGATTTATTCATATTTTCTGTTGCATCAGAACACACAGTTGTTGTTGTACTATTGCAGAAAAATATAAAAGAATAGGAATAGTCCATAGCATTTTTTAGCAAGGCATTGAGAGATGCACCTCTGAAGTACAACATAATGGAAAAAAAAACCTTTGCCTTGATCAAGGCATTAAAATATTTCAGAGTTTACATTCTGCACTCACACAGCATTGCATTTGTGCCTCACACAGTAGTAAAAGACATCTTAACACAAGATGTTGATGGCAAAAGAGGTAAGTGGGTTGTTGTCATTTTAGAATATGATCTGGAAATCAAGCCCACTAAGCTAATCAAAGGGAAAGGACTAGCTAAACTCATGGCTGAAACAAATTTTCAAGCACTGGACATAAACATGATTAATGCATTAGATGAACAAGAGGAGATGGAAACTCCACCTATTGAGGAAACATTTCTGAACTCATCTTGGTATGCTGATATATTATATGTTCTTTTAAATAGGAATTTTCCTCCTGGTTTTTCCAAAAAAAAAAAGGCCAGATTCTTGAAGTTAAAAGCTGTAAATTTCTGCATCTTAGACAAAATTTTATATTGGAAAAATGCTAGTGGTATATTTCTTAAATGTTTTCCTGAAGATAATGCAGATAAGATAAAGCATGAGTTTCATGAAGGAGAATGTGGAGGCCACCTCTATTGGAAAACCACTGTCAATAAAATCCTTAGAGCTGGTTAATATTGGCCCACTCTCTTTCAAGACATCCATAAAATGGTAATTTTATGTCATAAATGCCAAATATTTGAAGGCAAAAGAAAATTGTTGCCATTTTCTTTGCATCCAATTTCTGTTGAAACTCCTTTTCAACAATGGGGCCTAGATTTTATTGGAGAAATCCACCCTGCCTACTCTGCCCAACACAAATGGATCCTTACTGCAACTGACTATTTTACAAAATGGATAGAGGTAATTCCTTCTAGAACTGCCACAGAATCAGTAATCATCAAAGTCCTTGAAAAACACATTTTCCCTAGGTTTGGATGTCCTAGAAATATCATTACTGACAATGTTGTTGCCTTTAGATCCAAGAAAATGGTGGAATTTTGCCAAAAATTTCAGATTACATTGGTACATTCAATAGCTTATTACCCTAAAGGTAACGGGTTGGTTGAATCCTCAAAAAATTTGGTGAACATCATTAAAAAGTTGCTAGAAGAGAATAAAAATTCATGGCACAGCAAACTAATACATGTACTATGGGCAGACATATTAACAAAAAAAAAAAAAAAATTGGCATGTCACCCTATCAGCTAGTGTATGGAGTAGATGCAGTTTTTTCAACGAGCTTGGTAGTGCCAGTGATGAAACTCATCCAAGAAGTACAGTCCGAAGAAAAGGATACGCAAAGAAGAATAAACCAGATTGTCCAGCTGCAGCAAACCAGAGAAGAAGTATACAACAGAACACAACAAGTGCAGGAAAACATCAAGAAGCTTTTTAATAGAAGGACCAAGGCAAATGATTCAGCATTGGAGACAAAGTGTTGAAGTGGGACTCCAGAAGAGAGGACAAAGGCAAGAGGTAACAATGCATTATTTCTACAAGAAATGGATGGAACGGAATTATTTGGAGGTCCTGTCAATGGCAGGATGCTCAAGCATTATTTCACTTGAAAATCTCAGTTTAAAGCTTCATTCATTGTATATAGCATTTCCTAGATAAAAACTCAGAAAAATAAACACAAAAAAGAAAGAAAAGAAGAAAAGAGGGCAGATAAAAGAAAAGGTAAAGCCCCATACCAAAAAAGAATGTTTCTGAAAGTGTGCAAGTCCAAATGCCACTACTTTTGAAAATAAGTCTTGTTCAATCATACAGCCAAATCATGATTGAGCAAATTTTGAATTTCTATTGATAGGAGAGAAAAGTAGATTTTCCAAACTGTTTAAACTTGGCTTATCATTAGTTAGATATGAAAAGATATTGATTCCCAAATTCAAATCTGAAACAAACAGAAAAGAAAGGGATGAATGAAAAATTCTAGATCTAAGCCCTCAGTTTTACTTTTACTTTTTGCAAAATAAAATTTGTGTGCAGCTTGTACAAAATGCCACAGTTCATGACAATCAAACTGCTTAATCTTGATTCTGTCATGCTTTAAATTTGATTTTGATAGACTAGAGAATGAAAATCTGTCAAATTGTTTAATATTGATAGATAAGTAGATTAGGTAGAGAAATAAAGGAGCTCATCAGTCTAATATGAGCCTTTGGATGATATAAGGGTAGAAATAGATAATTTTTTTTCTTTCAAAAATAAAAATGATGTCAAGGGTTTTCCATTCTAAATGCACCCAAATGAAGAAAAAATGCTAGAATATAATGATGGGTAGGTAGAATTGAGTTGCAGCAAGAATATTTTTCTGGATTTAAAGGCCACAATTACAAAGAACAACATAAAATCAGCAATTGCAGAAAGAAAAATCTTCCAAGAACAAACAAGGCATTGGTCTACAAATTCCAAAGATTATACTATGAGGTTCTTGACACCTCCTAAATGAGATGCCCTCCCCAGCTTGAGCCACTGTTATCCTCCTGTATTCTACAGTATCACTAGGTGACTATGGATTTTCTACAAACTGCTGAAGATAGCATTTCTTGACTATCAGCTATCTTCAGAAATCTTGTTGCCTTCATTATCTTCATTGAAGCCTTTCTCACTATGTGTCATTTTTCCTTCTCTAAATTGCCCTTTTTCCTTGAGGACTTGTGTTTGAACTTAACACTCTCTTACTCATCTTTTTCCCCCCTACCAAAAGCCCCATTTTCCTCACTAAACCCCCTAGCCTTCATCATTTTCCCTTATTTCCACTAAAACAATGTAAAAAGTCCTTTTTACATTGTTTTAATCAAAAATATACCATTCAGGCCCCATTGTTTCATATTAAAACCTTGTTTTAAGAAAATTAACCCCACCCCCTTTATAAATTTTACAGCCCCTGCTTTAATATTTTTAATCCCCTGCACTTCGTTTAAAACCCTCCATATAACCCTTCCCTCTTCTTTAAAAAATAGGCACCTTCGCTTGTTTTATTAAACCCCTGGACCTCGCATACACCAAACCCCACCATGCATTAAAACCTTGCCACCTGTATGTTCGAGCCCCACCGTCCATACCTACCTGCTCCCTCATCTAACCCCAGTCACCGTTGGATCACCTCCGCCAGATCCAACGTTCTCCGATCGATATCGCACCATCCTCCACCCGGCTTTTAACGCTTCCAAAATGCACGAAATAGTGGTTTTATTATTTGTACCCTCTGCCAAGTGTCGCATGCCCAATGGAATCGTATCCATCGACCCGAACCCGCTTACCACCTTTGATCCGCATGAAAACCACCTCGTCCCTCCTGCAAAAATCCGATACCACCACCTGATTCAAACGCTTCAAAGGCCTGTGCCTTTGAGACGAAACCCTGCAACCACCATGAGCCTCTGTAAGCGCTCCTAACACCAAAAATGAACGCAGAAAACCCCTTAACATAGGATTTCAAATTAACAGTTTGTTGTATTGTGCAGGTAATCATGGCAGAAATTCCTAAATGGCATTCTAAGGGTCTGAAAGCATTCAAACATACTTTCTGGGTGAAGATCTGGTTATTTTTTCCATCAAAAGGACTAGGAACATCGAGTAAAACATAAACACCAGTGGATCATGACCATTGGTGGCCATTTAAATGCACCAAACCGGCAAAAGATGCTTCACTACACAGCAAAATGGAAAAAAGAAATATGGGCTAAGGAAGAAAACAGTCAAAAGACTGTGACAGTGAAGGTTATTGGATTAAATATCAAATCAAGCATTGATGATAATGAAGACAAAATCACGGATTAAAGGGTTAATCACAAATCATAGATAAAGGCAGATTTAAGGAGAAAATAGTAAGGTACACAATGAAGATAAATCCCAGTTTAAAAGGTTAAAACAAAGTTTAAAGGACAGATCAAACAAAGATTAGCACAGTAGACAAATTCAAATGATAAAGTAAAATAGAAATCACTTCTCATAAACAATTTGGCTGCACACTGCCTATTTCAATCAAATAAATTCAGCAACATTTATTGAAACAGTCAGAGATATTTCCCAGCTACTCAGCAGTTATTGAAAAATTTAATTAGAAAGACTTAAAGTCAAAATATCCTAAATTTAGCTCAGAAATTAAGTTAGAAGTTATTGTTACAACGAGTCACTCTCAGATATTTTGCCTTGGGCCTTCCATGGTCTCAAAGGTCAAAAATGCATTAACTCTTTAATAAATAGAAATCTGAAACCCTAGCTTACGATCACCTCCTCATTTTGTAGATAAATATTGCATGTATTATTCATTTTTAGTGTTGGTTGGTTGGCTAGCCAGGTGGCTGTTGATTGGCGGATTGATTGCTAGGCTGGATTTGAAAAAACTCTGAGTTACAATGATCATTTTACTAGAGTATCGTAACTGTTTTGAACATCAGTAATACAAGCACATTCATAGGATTCATAAGCTATGTTAATGGTGAAGTTATCCTTCTTTGTCAATGTTTTCCTTCTATTTTCCATTCTGTCCATTATTTCTCTTATAAAAGAACAGAAATTTTAGATTAGGATATGTTGTCTTGGCACCTTGATTTTGTCTTCTTTCTTTATCTTAATTTTTTCTTCTACAAGGTCTGATTAGAGAATTCTTAATTTCTCTCTAGTTCCACCTAGCTTGTTGCCTTGAAACTGATTTAGTACGGTCAAGCCAGAGATGTCTATGGTACGCCTTGTCCTTTGGTGTAGCTTGAAATATTATTTTTAAGGCCTTTTTTGAAGTATGCCCTTTCCTTTCCAAGCCAAAGAAGTCAATGGTATGCCCTGTCCTTTTGTATGTCTCAAAATGTTGCTACAAAGGTCTTTTTGGTTGATTAAAGAATCCTTAATTGCTCTTTAATTATAATGATTGTTAATATTAAATGTTTTCTTTGTCTGAAATTAATTCGAAGATTGATGGATTGTTGTCTTAAAGGTTTTCTTATTAGAGTCTGGCCAAAGAAGTCTATGGTTTTCCATATCCTTTGGTTTGTCTCAAATAGTTACATAAAAGGCTTTTCTTGTTGAAGTAGAGTTAAAGGATTCTTAATTGCCCTTTAGTTTTAATGTTTTCACAACTTACTGTCATTTCATATTTCATCTAATCTAAGAGATACAGTTGATATAGTTAGCTTGCCCTATGAAAACCTCTGCAGATTTGATGAATAGTTAAATCATTTTATGACTCCATAGCCCAATGGATCAATGCTTCTTACAGTCTATCTATTCAACTGAAACACTCCATCAATTAATCATACCATTACACTACAAGGAAAATACCCTCTAGTGGATGTTTTTGAGGAACCCCTTATAAAAATACCCCAGACATTCATTTCTAGCAGAGGTTACTAGAGGAGGTTGGCGGGTGGAGGTTTTTGCGGATGTATTTCGTATGGTGTGCTTATCACCGTAAAACGCACTAGTGCGTTCAACATGAGAAAGCACCGGCACGCACAAAAAATTGGCACACCGGACACCATGCGCCCCGTACACACCCGCTCAGTGTGTTTCCTTTTTTTAGCTCACCGGACCTTTACAACACATTCGCATCGGTGCCTCATAAAAAGCACGCGAAAAAAGAAACTTTCCAATCTAGGATGAATAAAACGCACCGGTGCTCCTATAAAACCTGCGCACTGAAACGGGGTTAAATAAAAAAAATTACGGCCAAAAAACTACACAAAACATTAACACACTGGACACTATGCGCTCCATACACACCCGCCCGTTGCGTTTTATTGTTGTAGCACCCTGGTGCTTAACACATAATCCGCACCGGTGCCTCATAAAAAGCACACAAAAACATAACCGGAACAGGATTAAATTTAAAAAAAAAAAATCCGGCCAAAAAACCGAACAAAAAATTGGCACACCGGACACCGTGCTCTCCATACACACCTGCCCAGTGCGTTTTATTACTCTAGTGGCCCAATGCGTTATAGAGCATCCAGACCGGTGCCTCATAAAAATCTTTTGAAAATAGAAACCGCCCAACACAGAATGACGAAAACGCACTGGTACGTCCATAGAATCCCGCACATCGGAAGGGGGTTAAACAAAAGAAAATTAGGGCCAAAAAAACGCACAAAACATTGGCACATCGGAAACTGTGCACTCAGTACACACCCTTCCAATGCATTGTATTATTTTTGTGCACCAATGCTTTACATACCATCCACACCAATGCCTCATAAAAAGCGCACGAAAACAGAAACCGCCCAGTGCGGACTAAATCAAACGCACTGGTGTGCCTATAAAATCCTGCGCACCGGAACAGGGTTAAACAAAAAAAATATTACGACCAAAAAACAACATTTTTCACTTTTTTTAGTGCTACAGAGCTCTCAAGCACCGATGCAATTTATCCTTATCTAAGTCGCCCTGACATTGGTGCTTCCATTGCACTCATTGCACGCACTACTACTGTGCATTGCCCACCAATCTCTAGCTTGAATTTTTCAAAACAGTGGACAAATTTTATTTCGCAATTTCTACAGCCAATATGCCTCCTCGACAAGCAAATGTACAGGTCTTTTTCTTGTTTTTCTATAATTAATCCTTCTAGAAAATTATAATTTCAAATAACCTTAAAATTAACCATTTAAAAGGAAAACAAAAAACAATTTTCGTGCAGTGCGCTCGAGTCGTTCGACTCGCACCAGTTGACGGTGTTGCCTATAAATTTACAGGCTGCACCACTGCCGGTGCTAACGATATCCGCACTGGTTCTAGGGTGGTACTGATAGGCGCACCATGTTATTTAAAAATAAAAATAAAAATAAAAAGTGTGGTGCGGTCGTTTACCCAGCCGCACCGTTGACAATGTGGAATAGCGGCAACACGGTGCATTGACTAAATTTTCCACCCCATTGCTGGTAATTTTATCAACTAATCGTGTTGTTGTTATTCCACATTGTCAATGGTGAGGCCTGGTAAACCGGTTCTTACGGTATCCGCACCTGTTTCGGGGTGGTACCGAAGGCGCACCATGTTATTTTAATTTTTTTTTTAAATGTGCGGTGCAGTCTATTATCTGGCCACACCGTTGACCTAGTTGAATAGCTGTGACGTGGTGTGTTGACTAAAATAGCAGCTCCAGGGCAGCTATTTTTTTCAATGCATGGCTTTTCATATTTCACCTGGGTCAATGGTGTGGCCTTGTAAAAGGGCGCAACGTTCACTATGTCACGATGGCAGGAGGTCGGTCCACTGACTTAACTATACACCCTGAGGGCCGGTGCTAGGCGTGGTTGACATGATGCTAGATACCGGATGGAGTTGGGGGACCAACTCAGTTCATTGATTTTTGAGGAGGGCATCAGGCCCGCTCATTACAGAGACATAGAGACTGATGATAGGCTATTACAGATGTGGAAAGGCATGTCACGTGACATGTACATCCTGATGTGGCATGTCATAGGAGTTACGACAACTTTTACGCGACTGAAGAGGAATGTTGAACGTTATAGGCATGGTCTTAACGTAGCAGGTGATGGACAGTCCACGAGCAGCAACGCTTCATCTCATGATCGTTCACCTCGCGTCGCGTCAGATGAGCATGAGCCTCCACTAGCATCCAACAGCAGTCATCATGGAGATGAGGTTGGACCATCGGCCACATCCAATCAGCAGCCTGCAGCATCCATCAGTACTCGTGATCATGAGCAGGTTGGACCATCGACAATTAAGGCTGCACCATTGACTGAGCAGGCCTCCACTAGTAATGATATTGATGTTGTACTACCACCCGCTAATCCATGACATTTATATTAAAATTGTATATTTTTAACATTATTCAGTTATATATATGGTCCATGTATTTTATGTTCATGTTTCAGTTGTACTTAATTTACATGTTGGTGATCATCATGATGTGTTTATTGTTAGGTCATTTTAGATATGTGCATTTAATTTGTATGTGATGATAGCATGAGTTATTTGACATGAGATGTATATTTGATGTTTGTGTTGTGATGAATATGTTAATATATAATGTTAATTGTGTTTTGTTATATGATCATGATCATGATGATGTTGGCGATTTTGAATGTGTTTTTTAGTCAAATATAATGTTTGTACGATGGTTATCATGAACGTGATGTTTATTAATTAATTTAATACTAAATAATCATGATATTGTAAAATTGTAATATTTGTAATTCTAATTGTATCTAAAATTCTAAAATTGTAATTGTAATGGTATATATGTAAATTTGTAAAATTGTAATGGTAATTGTAACTTTTTAATTTGTACAATTGTAATTGTATATATGTAAAATTCTAAAATTGTAGTTGTAATTGTAATTGTACGTGAAATCGTAAAATTGTAATTCTAATTCTAATTCTAATTCTAATTGTATTACTATGAATTGATTGTAAAATTTTAATTGTATTAATGTGAAATGAATTTGTTAAAATTTTTAAATTTGTAAATTTGTAAATTTTAAATAATTGTAAAATAATAAATCTAGAATAATATGATTTATTGTAACATAATAAAGTTTAGAAAATAATGCAAATAAATTCATGTACTTTATAATTATCATTATTTTATTATGATCTTAGATACAAAAAAAGAACTAATTTATACAGTACGCCATTGTTTTTGAGATAAACATAATTGCAAATAATTATCAAGTGAATTATTGATTTTAACATTAACACAATGCAAATTGCCAATTAATTCAAAATACATATTATAATGTTTTGAAAAACCCATCTTAAAAAGTATAAATATTGATGAAATAACACATGTATCATATCACTCTCGGTTCTCATGATCACCCTTGTTATCTTCCAGCTCGCATGGCATGATAACACTATTGTTCTCAAAAATATGTTTTGATCTAGGGTCATGTGTCAATACGAACCACCAATCCCTATCCAACACATCTGGGTAAAAAACACCTGGTTGCAGTGTTTAGGGAAAACATAGGACTCCTTAGCTTCATCCCAAATCTTTCTAGATTTGATACATATCATCCTATTATCTCTATCTTCGTTTACATTATTCCGATCAAAGGTGTCCCACCACTTGCACCTGAAAATAACACATTGGAAAGAAGAGAAATCCACTTCAATGATCTCTTGTATCTTTCTGACGTAACCTAACGTCCCTCATACTAGGTTTTGATCACGGTGGCTAGATCGACTAGATTGATCGAACTCAACTTCCACTCCACGGTCTTGTGTGATGTTTCCAGCATCGGCATTTTCTATGCAAAAATGGCGTCCATATGCCCACATAGATGGGAACAAATGCACCTATTATAAAAAGGTTAAAAAAATCATAGTGTCATGTGTCTTATAATAACCCAACAGTTAAAATATGAAATGTAAATGTCTTAATATAAGTTTCAATTTTACATATAAATTAAAAATATTGTTACCGAGTTGTTGCACCCAATCCCTACTTTTAGCGCATCCTCTTCAGCATGCGGGTAACGACCGGTAGCACCGTATTTCTCTCTGACTTGGTCAGCAAACCAACTGTTAGGGCATATTTTTGGCATATTTTCTTTTAAATGATCGGGATAAGGCACACTTCTACCATTCAACCGTCTGAATTCTTTCCTGTCAATATCCCATTTCATCCTCTTTTGTTCGTACAATGCGACCCACGGTTGTGTCACTTCAGAATTGTAAAGAACGAATTTATTGATTGCTTCAATTTTTTCATTAGCTGATGAAATAAAACCAACATTATATATTACTTAGAGATCAAAATATAAATTATATCGAATTTCAACATGAATATTAATTAATTTTTGTAAATTTGAAAAATTATAAGTCGCTTACTCTTTATCAAGCACTTTTTTCCACTCGTTTGGAGCAACTCCCCTTCTTTTTTGTCTTCATCCCTTTCATCGTCCCAAATCACTGCACCTAGTCTGTTGACGATCTACTTGATGTACTCACTGGCATAATAGAAAGACTCATACGATATTTACCCCTCTACCATAGACCCCTCAGGTTTTTCCCTTTGTCAAACAAAACCTTTCAATTTATTCATGTACCTCTCTAAGAAGAACATCCAACGACAAGAAACCACCCCAACTAATTCAACCTCATCTACTAGGTGGATTAGAAGATGAACTAGTAAGTCCATGAAACTCGTTTGCAGTTCCTTCTCAAACATACAAACAATCTCAATTATCTCTTGATGCCACCGTGGAATGATAGCCAGATGAATATCCTTTGACATGATCCAACGTACAAATGCAGATAATTTAGATATGGCACGTCCTAGGTCTTGAGGGAATTCATGTTTCACACACCCATGAACGAACAAAGGATAATGACACTGCAAAGTTATAAACACGTATAATAATATACAAAATTAGTTATGTTTTATGATCCCCACATGGGATAAAATTTATTAATATAACAAATAATAAAATCATGCTTTTGACATTATATGTACTCTTAGAAGATTCAAATGGTCATGTGATTTCAACCCCGAAAAATGGTCATCCATGGTGAATAAACACCGTCGTGAAGACCCGTCTGAAGTTGGCACCCATGCATCCATTATAACTTCCTTTGCCAAAGATATATCATCTTTTTTTTTAAATCCATGGGACATCACCTTCTTTGAAAAACCATGAATTAGAGGGACCAGTGCCTACCTCTGATCCCGTACTTTCTAATTTTCTTGGCCAATGTTTCTTTTTATTTTTTGAAGTAATAAGATCTTTCCTAACAGCTAATGTGTCACTTTTTCTCGATGATATGTGCCTCCATAAAGAAGATGAAACATTTTTAAATATATGCATGGGATATAATAAGTGGGCAATCTTAAGATGCTCCCAATATGGTAGGTCATAAAATATAGATTTCCTTTTCATCCCAATGGGCAATTTCTCAACATAGGTGTCGAAGAAATCTGGATCATCGAACATAGGCTCCCCATTTGAATCGAACATCTCTATGAACTCCTTCTCCTTCTCTCTCTTGTATTCTCTAAGCCATTCAGCTGGTGTCATTATTGGTGGCCTTTGGGTTCTCTCTCGTTTACCATTGAAAGCGGATGCTGCTCTATTGTAAGGGTGTTCTTCTGGTAGGAATACCCTAGAGCAATCATACACTAGCTTTCGTAGGTCCTTGGACCATCTAGCTTTCAGAGAAGGTCCACAACATTTACATCCAAAATACCCTTTTGTTACAAGACCTGCGAGATTATATTTGTATACATTAATTAATATGCATGGCACGTTAAATAATATCATGAATATCATAACAAATATTACAAAAAATTAAATAACTAATATGTGAAAGAATATTATTACGTATATAAACAAATCAATAAATTAAACATGTAATTTACCAGATCAAAATCCTAAGCCTAGATAATCATGTGTCGTGTAAGCACATATGCCATACAAAGTAAAACTCCTCTCTGCTGCAATGGGTCTTGATACATCGTATACATTTATCCCATCCCATAATTCCTTCAATTCATCTACCAGTGGTTGTAAGTAGACATCCATATTCTTCACTTGTCTTCTACTAGGGCTATGAGATCCAACATAAGATGTTCATTCTTTATGGACAACCATGGGAGGATATTTTTATTGATCTCTACTACAGGCCAAATAGAATAGTTGGTGGTCTGGAGGGAATATGGGTTGACGCAATCCATGGTTATGCTGAGTCGTAGACTTCATACTTCATCCTTGAATTTTTCGGGCCATGTATCCTCTATATGCTTCATGGATATTGAATCAGTTGGGACTCACATAACTCCCAACTCACTTCTGTGTGAGGCATGACATCCCTAAAACATAGCCAATTCTTTGCAACGAAAGAGCCTTTGAATCCTTGGGATTATAGGCATGTGCCTCAATATCTTTAAAGGAGGACCAGTACGTGATTTACCCTTCTTTTTTTATTTATCATACATGTCATGCCCACATTTAGGACATATCTCTTTGTCTGCATATTCTCCTCTATATAGAATACAATCATTTGGACATGCATGATATGATATGTACTCAACACCCAACATTTTCAACATATTCTTTGCCTCTTCGCAACTACCAGGAAAGACACTATCACTCGGAAGAACCTTATCTTTGAATAACCTATAGTTGGTGATCATGGAAAAATATATTAATAAATGTACATTAATGTCAATATAATTATTAACGTTCATAAAATTTACCATTTGTAATGTTCATTGCAGTGTACTGATTATATTTCAAATTTATATAAGGGAGTACTTTATGGTAACTTACCCCAAAAGTTCTAAGAAACATGCATTCGACAAGCCAAACTTTGCTTTTAAGTTGTACAGTAACATCATTGTCCCCAACTCGGTAGAATTTGACTGACAGCTATGTCCAAATAGAGGGGTGGTGGAAGCAAATTTAAGGCTTTCGAAAAATGTGTCAGTGATATGAGCATCATCCCCTAGTTGATCATCGTTTTGGAATTCATTTAACAACATTGTCTCCATGGGAGTTGTATCCCTTAAGTAATCGTCCATGCCAACCTCTATTTGATTTCCTCCATTGCTAGCATGTGAAGAACTACTATTTTTGTAGTCATTCCTAATTGGTGAATCTGGACGTAGCGGGAATTGAATCGGTGGTTGATTCAACCATTCTTGGTATCGTTCCTCTCTGATTTTTTCTCTTAATTCAGTATTCTCTCGATTTGACATTGTGTGGGGTGCAACGGAAGATGGTAGGTAGGTCATTCATCATCACTAGAATCCTAATAATTAGAAAGAAAGAAAAAAATTGAACATGATTATTACAAACTATATGATATCAATTAGTAACAACGTTGACAATATTGCATGATTATAAATTGGTTTGACGTTGAAATAATTACATATTAATCAATATATATAGCAATAAATTATAATTTTAATTACCATCATTGTCCCGAGATTGTGGCTAGAAGATGCAATATTGTTACAATTGGCAGGGTGAAGCGGCTGTCCATTTTCATTTACCAAATGTGCCTTGCGGTATGCAACTCTTGATAAGAACTTCCCACGTTTTGGAGCAGTTTGAATATTTTATGCATCTGAACTCGATGTTGAATCTGCATGAACCTGCAATTTTTTTTACATTATAAATTTAATTAAGTTGTGCATGATTGATTGCATGGATAAAAAACATAAATTCAATTAGATAGTGAAAATATAAAACAAATCTGAAGTAAATATTACGTCTCCAAATGGATAGGGAGAACTCTGAGATGGACTTTGAGAAATATTATGGAATGAGCTGGATTTTGAAGAATTGTCCATTCCATATAACATATGATATTTTCTCCCTGTGTTTGAGAAAAATAACAATAAATTTTGGTGCACAAACTTAAATGTAATTTTGGTGATAACCGCACCGGTATGTTTTTGGTAATGCGGACCAGCGTCATTTTATAACCCGACGCACCAGTGAAGTTTGATTAAGGGACGCACTAGTGATGAATAACCGCAAATAAAAAAAGTGCAACCCTATTTTCTTTAACTCAAAAAAAAAAAAAAAAAAAAAAAAAAAAAAATTGGTAAATTGAAAAATGGACAGCAAAATATTTTCAAAAATCTAATTTCATAAAACATTTCTTTAAATACTAAACACTTTTCATTATTTCACTATTTTTGCAAAAAAATGCAGCCACAGATTTGCAGGATACATACCTGGAGCAAACAGAGCACGAGAGCATTGTGGAGCAGGGAAATACGTTCGAACAAAAGTATTCAGACAATCAGAACTCCAAACCTCTGGTGATTCAAACCTTGTACCATAGAATTTCAAACGATGTGAGTAAATTTAATTGTTTTTTTTTACAATTTTTCTACAGTTTTTTATGACATAAAAGAAAAAATCAAAATTTATTGTTTTTTTTACTTTTTCTGCAGTTTTTTTTTTGCAGTAAAAGAACAAAATCAAATTTTCTTTTATTTTTATATTTTTCTGCAATTTTTTACTTTTTCTTCAGTTTCAGAAACAAAATAATAATAATAATAATAAATCCATTTTTAGAAACAAAAACCCTAGATTCTTTTTATTTCTGCTCTTTCTTCTCCCTCTTTCTGTAATTTGAGAATTAGGGCTTTCCAATTTAGATTTATAGGGTTTTTATAGTCATAAGACATCCAACCGATGGGATGACTTGCATAGTCGGATCCCAATCCATGTCGGCCCTTGCGTGAATATAAAAAAAAATAGATTTCTTTTCCTCGGTGTGCCCTGTGTAACATAGCGCACCGATGCGCTCTGTTATACCAGTGCACCGCGAAAGTACAGTGATAAAATAACAAAAAAAACAAAACAAAAAAACAAGAAAAAAAACAAAACAAAACAAAAAACAAAATATGTTTTTATCAATGCGCCATATGTAACATATGGCACCAGTGCACTATTTATTTATGGCGCACCACAAACGTGTTGTTTCGCAAAAAAAATCCATTTTAGAAACAAACCCTACATTCTTTTTTTTTACCCTTTCTTCTCCCTCTTTCTGTGATTTCAGAATTAGGGCTTTTCAATTTATATTTATAAGGTTTGTATTCCTAAATATAATCCTAAGACATACAGCCCACAGGACGACTTGCATAGTCGGATCCCAATCCATGTCGGCCCTTAAGTAAATTTTAAAACAAAATAAATAAATAAACGGTGTGCCTTGTGTACCTGAGCGCAACGGTGCGCTCTATTAACCCAGCGTACCGCACAAGTATTGTGATAAAAAATTTAAAAAACAAAATATTTTTTCTCAGTGCGCCATTTGTAAAGTATGCAGCTGGTGCGCTATTTCATTATGGCGCACCACGAACGTTCTATTTGGATTAAAAAAAAACTTTCAAAAAATAAAAACCTTACATTCTTTTTGTTTCTGCCCTTTCTTCTCCCTCTTTCTGTGATTTTAGAATTAGGGCTTTTCAATTTACATTTATAGGGTTTGTATTGCTAAATATAGACCTAAGACATCCAACCGACGGGACGATTTGCATAGTCAGATCCCAATCCATGTCGGCACTTGTGATGAAAAAAAAAAACTGATTTTTTTTTCATCAGTGCGCCGAGCGTTACCTAGCACACTGCATAAGTAATGTGATAAAAAATTAAAAAACAAAATTATTTTATCGATGCGGCATATGTAAAATATGGCACCAATTTATGCTACAAAAACTAACACTGGATTATTTTTATTATTTTATCATGGTTAATCGGTGCGGTGATTGACATGTAACGCATCAGTGCTTCTTGTTGGCATAGAGCATCGTACTGTCTATTATACTGTTTGTGCGGTGCATTTCTAAGACACCCACACACCAGCGTCGGTGCATACACCATGAATGGTGCACTAGTTTCTTGAGATTTTTTTTTTTACTTGAAAAGTTGACAATTTATTTATAAATATATTAATGAATGATATGGTATAGGTTTTATATTGATAAAGAAATGACTGACAAGAGAACAAGCAACAAAAATACTGATAACACATCAAGAAAAGAAAAAAAAGCCAAGTTATTTTTAAATTCTTTACAAAAAATATTATTTTTGAACTATATGTAAGTTTAACTAATATGTATTGTTTACCGTGTATCATGCAGAGCCACAAAATGACGAAGCTCGATAAGATTATTTCTGATCTAGGACCAGAAGAGTGTAAAAGCTTGATGGAAAAACTGCAAAAGGATGAATCAGGTGAATGAAAAAAATACTATCGATCCAATATGAGTTTCTTTTTTAGTTTTTGTTAATAATATAATTAAAATTATTAGATAACATGTGTCAAACAGTCTATTAATTCACATATGTTTAATGTTCTACACGGACCAACAACTTAGAAAAGGAATGTTGTTCTAAGAAAAGAAAAAAAAATAGAACATGAAAATGAAAATGAATTGCTCCTTAGCTCATCTGGAGTGGTGATGGAGGTTAACGAAAGGGGGGGGGGATTTTACAAAAGTTTGAGGGATCTAGTGGAACGAAGGTATAGATGTTCTTCCCCCTTACATTACAAAAACCAATCCAATGATTCCAAGAACCAAATTTTATCTAAACTACAGAAAGAGTTTCCAAAGAATTGGTCAATGAGACATGTCAGATTTTTAATAGCAAAAATGTACAACAACAAAAAAGAAGGAACTAAAAATTAATATTCCTTTAAATGTTTGTCTAGAATTATTTATAAATATCACTTTTGTTATACTTACTTTTCATATATCAATACAAAAATTAAATATTTTATTGGCATGTTATATTTTCAGGAAGATTATGAAAATCTCAAAAGATGAACGAGCTGATATCAAAAATATGCCAGTAGGAATGTCCAAAAAGGTATACAAGGAGATGGTCAAAGAAATGGAAAAAATTGCATTGTGGGAGGAGCCATCTCAACAACAACTTGCTTCAAATGTAATACGTAATCATTGAATTTTTCAATCATTAGGTACAATAAATAAACATTTAGCATTAAATATTAATTTTCAAGTATTTTCTTGCAGAAAAGAAAAGAAAATGGAATCCATTCAGCACATAAAACAGGACGACAAGGAAGAAAATGATTGATATCTAAGTTTGTGAGTAATTGTTACTTCCTTATAATAACTTAACTAGATATCATTTTTGTATTTTTTAAGTTTTTTTACAAAAATCATCATTGAATGTCTTCAAACACGTGCTAACATACAAAGAAGAACCATTAGGGGAATTGATTGAAATTGGGTTAAATATGGGTGTTGAGTATATGTTGGCATATCAGAACTTAATTGTGGAATTTGTAAGCATCTATCGATCTTGTTTTACTTAGCTCCGTCTATAATTAATAGAAAAAATAAATATTTTATATTAAATATATGATTTGTTATGGGGTATAAAACTTACAGAAAACAAAGTATTGAACTGCGCCAATAGATGAAATCTTGAAAGATGGCATGTTACATGGTTTTCAAAGAATGTGTATAGTTTATGAGTCAATTTTTGCATTGGTACATCATTTTTTTTCGATTTACATTGATGTATATTATTTAATATTACAATTTTCATTATTCTCACGAATGTATATACACTCATTACAGTTTATTTTTATGTTTGTAGATGGAAGGTGAAGAAGAAGAAAACAATCAACACTGTGAACAAAACATTCCTGAAAATAACCCCAAGTCATGGAAGTACCTCTAGCAATGACAGCAATTCAAGCGAAGAATGATGATCACTATGTTTGGATATCAAAGCAAGGCATTGTATTTTTTGAAATATGTCTGTGGAATCAGACATTTTCTTTAATGTAATGGACATAGTGTCCCAATTGAAAGATAAAGGGATACCAATAATTGTCCCATTTTGTATGAAAAATAATTTCTTATTCATATATATATGTGTGTGTGTGTGTGTGTGTGTGTTTTAATTTATTCTATTATGTTCTCCATTCTCGTTATTCCGTTCTCCATTGTCGTTCTCAAATGCACTAATAAAAATTTAATTCATATGAATATTGTTATAAGATATATATGTGTTGACTTTTGATGAATAATGAATTTTAAAAAACCACAATAATTATTATACGATATAATAAATTAATCCAAACATCACATTCAAATGCATTAATAAAAATTTAATTAATATGAATATTGTTATAAGATGTGTCGACTTTTGATGAATAATGAATTTAAAACAATCACAATAACTGCATTGTCACAGGTCGATGTTTCTAAAAAATACAAAATGAAAACTGGTACGTGTCAGTTACTGTACACCGGTGCGCTTGTATTCTTAAGCACACCGGTGCATTTTTACGACCTATGGGCACCGCAAAAATACCAAAACCAATTAAAAATATTGAGGCGTTTGTGTGGTACGGCGCGCCGGTGTGTTTATGTCTCTATACACCCCAGTGTCGTTTTACGACCTATGGGCACCACACGAATACCTATACCAATTATAAATCTTAGTGTGTTTGTGTGATACTATGCACCGGGGCATTTTTGTGTCTATACGCACCGGTGCATTGGTACGACCTATAGGCACCGCACAAATACCGATACCAATTATCAAAATCAGTGCATTTGTGTGATACTGTGCACCGGGGCATTTAAGTGTCTATACACACCGGCGCATTTATACGACCTATGGACACCGCATGAATACTGATACCAATTATAAATCTCAGTGCATTTGTGTGATACTATGCACCAGTGCGTTTCTATAATTCTATGCACCGGTGCGTTGATACGACCTATGGGCACCACTCAAATCCCAAGACCAATTAGAACAGCCCCGTGCGTTGTATCACCAACACTACACCCAGTATTTTTTTATACCTTAACAGCCCGATGCATTCTCCTTCAACCACCCCGAGGCGCTGGCTACAGGTACACACCAGTGCGTTAAATCCTAATTAGCACACCGATGAAAAAAACATCCGTAATAAACTCTGGTCGCCCAATTTTTTTTAGTTGTGTTGAATTTCCATTCAAAGCTCCGCCAAAACCTCCATAACCATAAACGGATGTTGTAGCAAATGTTTTTTTGACAATTTTGGCCAATTTTATAACACTAAAAACCTCCTTTATAACCTCTGCTAGAGGGTCTTTTCCTTGTAGTGTTAACTATCAACCAATCAAACAAAACAAATAGTCCTAAGAACTCCATAACTAGCCTAAAATCATAATACAAAAGCATAAATATATATCATTTACAAACACATACATAGAGAGAGCCATCTCTGAGTCCAGGAAGGCTAGGTCTTCGGACTCCAAAGTGGTTTGATGTGGTTCCCTGCAGAGTTTTTCTTGTCACTCTTTCAAATCACGTGGAGCCAACACCGTACTGTGAGGGCACCCAAGGAAATGCGTTCAAGCAAGTCGGGTCGAGTCGGGTCGGGTCGTGTGAGGGTGCCCAAGGAACGCATCCGGGTTGGGTCATGTCAGGTCGTGTGAGGGCACCCAAGGAAACGTGTTTGGACGGGTCAGGTCAGGTCAGGTCATGTCATCTAAGGCCGCCCAAGGAAACGAGTTCAGGCGGGTTGGATCGAGTCGTGTTGTGTCATGCCAGGGCGCCCATAAAAACACATTTTGGTGGGTCGGGTCGAGTCGGGTAGGGTCGGACCTTGTGAGGGCGCCCGAGGAAACGCATTAGGGCGGGTTGGGTCGAGTCAGTTTGTGTGATGAGGGCACCCAAGGAAATGCGTTCGGACAGGCCGCGTTGGTTTGGGTTGGGTTGTGTGAGGACGCCTAAGGAAACGCGTTCGTGAGGGTCGAGTCGGGTTGTGTGAGGGCACCTAAGGAAATGTGTTCGAGTGGGTCGGGTCGAGTCATGCTATGTGAGGGTGCCCAAGGAAATGCATTTGGGCGGGTCAGGGTAGGTCGGGTCGGGTCGTGTGAGGGCACCCAGGGAAAATCATTCGGGAGGGTCGGGTCGGGTCGGGTCGTGTGAGGTCGTCGAGGGAAATGCATTCGGGCAAGTCTAGTCATGTTGGGTCGAGTCATGTGAAGGTGGCCATATCAAAAATTCTAAGTTGTGACCACCCATGTGCCTTGTGTACATTTGTGCGATTCGTTTTCTGTTTGCTCCCTCATGCCTTTGTTCGAGCAGGTCGAGTCGTAACGTGTAAGGGCAGTAGAGGAAATGTATTTGGGTCGGCTCATGTGAGGGAGGTCGTATCAAAATTTCTAATTTGTGACAGCCCGTGTGCCTTGTGCACGTTTTTGCGACCCGTTTTCCATTTTCTCCGTTGTGCCTTCAACGTTCAGGCAAGTCCTATCAGGTTGGGTCAGGTCATGCTGTACTGTGTGGGTGCCTAAGGAAATGCGTTCGGGCGGGTCGGGCCCAAGGAACGTGTTCGAATCAGGTCGTTTTGGGTTGTCTCAAATCATGTGGGCGCCCAAGGAAATGCATTCAGGTGGGTTCGGTCCAGTCCATTCCGGTCCAGTCCTATCATGTGAGGCTGCCCAAGGAATCACGTTCGAGATGGTTGGGTTAGGTCGTGTCGTGTGAGGGCGCCCAAGGAAACGTGTTAACACGGGTCAAGTTGGGTTGGGTCATTTCGTGTGAGGGTGCCCAGGAAAACGCGTTCGGGAAGGTCGGGTCGGGTTGTGTCGTGTGAGGGCACTCGAGGAAACACGTTCGGGCAAGTTGGGTCGGGTCAAGTCGTGTGAGCGCGCCCAAGGAAACGCGTTCGGGCAGGCCAGGTTGGTTCGGATCGTGTGAGGGCGCCCAAGGAAAAGCATTTGCGTGGGTTGGGTCATGTCGTGTGAGGGCACCTAAGGAAATGTGTTTCGGGTGGGTCGGGTCGGGTCATGTCATGTGAGGGCACCCAAGGAAACACATTCGGGCGGGACGAGGCAGGTTGGGTCGGGTCGTGTGAGGGCGCCTAGGGATGTTTTGGATTGTTATGTGAGGGCGGGTTGGGTCATGTGAGCATCACCTAACATCTCCAAGAGGGATTTGTTTGATTGTAAGCACAATCACAGGATCTAAATGTGAACAAATATGCAACTAGATACTTGCAAAACAAGAAAGAAAAGAGAATAAAATTGTTGAGAAATTTAGTAATAAACCAAGGATACTCTCTAGGATGCCAACTAATTCAAATTGGGTTGGGATTCCATGTGCATGCACTTGGTATAATTGAAAAGCACTTTCCCTATTTTGCAAATAAGTCAAATTAGATTGGGAGACCCAAAATTAGAAAAATATTCTAAAATAGAGTGAACTAGAAGTAAGTGGAGTTAGAATCAATTATAACTAATTAATGACTCTCGCATGCAAAATAATAACTAGTTGAACTTAGTTGAACTCCAAAATAGGAATAAAGTCAACTTAACAAGGAGAGGAGAGAGAAAAATGATGGCTAACTGCCGCAAAGTAGGGAGGAAGTGCATACTCACTCTAGGAAGGTCTTTTAATTAGGTAGTATGAATCAATGGAGTGGAATTATCCATTTAATCCTCCAACTAGAGTCTAGTTAGTGCCACATGTCATCCTAAGTGGCACCCCCTATTAAAATAGAAAACCCTAAAAATAGATAATTTGAAAAATGATAGGGAATTCCCAATAGTGAAATAAAAGTGGTCATATGTGCCCCTAATAATGTATGGAAGAGGTTATAATGATGGCCAGAGTGTGTGCCTTAATGAACTAATGAGTGCAATGTACCCCAACACCACCCCACAACCCAACTAGGGAGTATGCTATTGAACAAGTCCTAGAAATTCTCAGTCATGTTAAGTACTCATGTACAACAAAAAACAATCAATGAGTCCCAATAATTTTCGGCCATTTCAAGTACTCATGAAATAAATTATACAATACACAATATCAGAGGAGTGAGGTAAGAGGGACAACCTAGTGGGAAGAAAACCACCCCTCAAAATCCAATGCATATTATGTCAACTATGTAGTTGCTATGAAGAAGGATGGTGTCGTTGATCAACCCCATCATGAATTTGTCCTCATATTTTTCCAATACCATTGTATTATAATCCCTCTTTCGTTGGTTTAGCGTTGCACTTGCTAACCATAACAATGATAGATCATGGAGTACCAATAAATTGAAAACTAGTTCCTTGTGATTTGGTACTTTCACCCACTAGTTAACTATCTGGATAAGTATAGAGTACGATATGCCCTCCATAGCACGTGATCTAGATCTATAATGGGATATCGATGATCTTCTAAATAAAATCCTAAAATATAATTGGAAATGTTATCCTATGAGTAAGCAAAATCATCTTGAATATCTCCCTCAAAAAGAGGTGTTGGAGGACCTATTGTAGTAGGACTAATGAAAGGTATTATAGAAGAATGATTTGATGCATCCATATGATTAGAGGAACTTGAATCCAAAATTAAATTGCTAGATGATTAATCAATAACAATCAATTCATGATCCATACATTGATCCTCTTGTATCTTGTGTTTAATCTTCTCCTTGATATTGTCTATAATATAGTCATCTAGATTATGTTGTCAAAGTACTTAGGGGTGCCATGTGGCACCATGGGAACAACCAAGAAGGTTCACTTTAAAAAGTCCAATAAAATAGAAATTTGGGTGAAGTCGTCAGTTTTTGAACCCCCAACCTCAACGAGAGCATCCAAATACTTAATCGTTGGGCCAAAGAGAATTTATTAATTAATTTGGGGAAAAAATTTATTTAACATCATGTTATAACATAAAAGGTACAAAATCAATGCCAATAAACTTTTACAATCAACTGACCTACAAGCCTAATTTGTAAAATAGATTTTTGAGCTCGAATTTTCAACAACCAAATGGTATTTCGAACCCACTTCATAGTGGAAGAGAGCTCATTTTTGTTGCATTTGTTTTAAGGCTTTCCTTGTAATTTGAGTTCAATTTGTATCTATGGTGTTTTTTAGCCTCATTTTTGGCATTAAGAAGGGAGGAAAGTGGTTTATGAACACCACTAACTTAGTTGAATTTTTGTAGTCTTCCTGAAGTAGATTGAAGGCTTTTTTTGATGTAACAAAGCATATTTTTCTTATCATCGAATTAATAAAATACGCCACTCCCATGGAGGCAGTACCCAGAGATGGAGTCCACAATGGATGAACTTTGTTATGAAATGATTTCACTTCTTATTTCTTCTCTTCTTGATATTATATATTTCTTGTTGAATTTTTGCTTCATTAAGTCCTTAATGCTTGATTTAAGTTGGTTTATTTTCACACTTTAAGCTAGTTTAAAATTAATAATATACATTTGAACATTATTTCAAACCAAGTCACTTTAAAAGATCTAGATCATCCAGTTTTGTTTATACTTTCTTAGGTGTTGAGCATGGCTCAACATGAAAGATTAGATTCAAAAAAAAATATCCCATAGGCTTCATCGATCATATTGAAGTATTTTAATTTCTCAATAGTTGATCCAACCTCAATTTTAGTACCCGTTGTAATCCTATGAAGTGGAGGTGAGAACAGATGGTCATTTTCTATTATATATGATCCAAGAGGAATGCCAGTAGAGTATACTATAGAGGAAGAATATTATATTGATCAAGAAGAAGATGATGCAGTGGCAGATGAGTAGGAAGATTCATTGATAGACGAAGAATATAGAGAATATGAACTAGGCGTAGGAGACGATGCAACAGTTATTGATGATGATGTCAATGAGGGTATTCTTGAAAATGACATAATTTATGATGATGATGACAGAGTCGATAATTTCAATGCCGTTTATAAATCACATGTTGGTATATATGTTGATCAGTTGGATGATGATCAAGAAGATAAAGAAGAAGAATGATACAGATGTTTTGTTCGAGTATGAGCTGGTATGTCATAACTTTATATTTTAATATGTATGAGTTATTGTATTTAAATAATTTACTAATTATATGGGTTTATTATATGTTTTTATTATATCAAACCAAAAAATAATGGCCATAATATTGTACAGGCTAAACTAAAATTATGTTTATATACAAACACATGAAAAAAAAATTACGACCTTAAATAAATTTTAGTTTGTTCGTATTCTATTTCATATATTGGGTATTGGGGAAATGAGAGTGATGTGAGGGGGATGGGAGGGGCCATGTGATCTTCCACCTTCAAGTGCTTGGCCATGTTCAGTAGAGAATAAATTCTTCTTGAAACCAAGAGAATCTCATTTATCTTTATTTGCATCATCGTAAATGTCATCATTGTTCTCAGATTATTGAAGCGCCAAAATTGTTGAAATTGTTATAAAACATTAGGTCACTTATGACATGATATTACCCTACACCATTATCTTTATAAGGAAAGAGTGACCTGTGAATGGGGCCAACATTGATTTTTTTTCAAATTGTTATTGTATGCACTAAAATTTGACATGGACAGACTGCTCACATTCCTTGAAGATATAGGAGTTGGGTTTCTAGACTCAAAGATGACTTAAAAATCCAGTATTATAAATATATATTTAGTTGATCCTTTAGTTGCATCATTAATTAATCCTAATTAACCGAGTAGTGAGACATTAAAAATTCCTAATTAATCATGAAATTAAACAAATATGGATATGACAGGGAAATCTCTAAACCCCTAACCCATTTAACCCCCTAAACCCTAAACCTCTAACCCCTTAACCCCTAATTTCCAACCCCTAACCCATTTAACCCCATAAACCCCTAAGTAGATCAGGTGGTAGGATTACAACAACGGGATTTGGTGGGTAAGTGGTTTTATCTGTGAATGGATGGCTCTCAGATGGCATCCTGGGTTAAAGAACATTGGTACCCTATTCTTAAGTACTCTCCTCTTTTCAACATTTTATACAATAAATGGTTTTTCTTCCACTTTATTAATAATGGAAATGTTGCGAAGATTTTGGGATCATATTGGGTTCATGGTTGTGGTTTCCTCTCTTTTTAAATCACTGACATGTGGGATTTGATCCATACCTAGAATTACCACGAAATAAATTGGTTTCAAACTAAACTCCCTGGTTTACCGTTCGTATTATGGTCCTATGAATAACTAATGATGATCAAAAATTCCATTAGTAAATTTTCTTTCCTGGTGGAATTAATCCTGTTATATAGAAATAAACATATCACATGGATTTTGGTGTAGGTGGACTTTGATGTTGGCCTTCATGCAGAGGTGGAGCTCAATTAGGGCGACTTCTCTACTAGGCAACGAATTGAATATTGAGACATGTGAGGGTGGTCATGTAAAAAATGCTAAGTTGTGACCTCCCGTGTGCCTTGTGCACAAATTCTTGCGGCCCTTTTGTCATTTTCTCCCCGGTGCCTTCGTTTGGGTGGGTTGGGTCGGTTCAGGTCGGATCATGTGAGGGCACCCAAGGAAACATGTTTGTGTGGGTCGGGTTGGGACCTGTGAGGGCACATAAGGAAACGCGTTCGGGCGGGTCGGGTCAGGTCAAGTCATGTGAGGGCGCCCAAGTAACGCGTTCGGGTTGGGTCATGTTGGTTCGTGTGAGGGCACCCAAGGAAACACGTTTGGGCGAGGCTGGTCCGATCCGGTCGAGTCATGTCGTGTGAGGCGGCCCAAGGAAACGCGTTCGAGCGGGTCGGGTCGGGTCATGTCGTGTGAGGACGCCCAGGGAAACACGTTCGGTTAGGTTGGGTCGAGTTGTGTTATGTGAGGGCACCCAGGAAAACGCATTCAGGCAGGTCGGGTCAGGTCAAGTCGTGTGGGGGTACCCAAGGAAACGTGTTCGTGCAGGTCGGTTCGAGTCGTAACAAGGCACCTAAGAAAATGCATTTGGGTGGGTCAGGTCGGGACGTGTCATGTGAGGGCGCCCAAGGGAACATGTTCAGGCGGGTTGGGTCAGGTCGTGTGATGGCACCCAGGGAAACACGTTTGGGCGGGTCGAGTGATCGAGTCGGGTCGTTTGAGGATGCCCAGGGAAGCACATTCAGGTGGGTCGGGAAGTGTGAGGGCGGTCATATCAAAAATGCTAAGTTGTGACCACTCGTACTATTCCTTGTGCACGTTTGTGTGATTCGCTTTCTCCCTCATGTCATGTGAGGGTGCTAAAAGAAACACATTCAAGTTGCATCGTGGGAGGGAGGCCGTATCAAAAATGTTATGTTGTGACCACCTATGTGCCTTTTTCACGTTCATGTGACTCGTTTTTAGTTTGCCCCCTCATGCCTTCAATGTTTGGACAGGTCGGGTCAGGTCGTGTCGTGTGATGGCACTAAAGGAATTGTGTTCGGGTCTGGTCGGGTTGGGTTATCTGATGGCACCCAAGGAAATGTGTTCGGGTTGGGTCAAGTCGGGTCGTCTCATGTCAGGGCGCCCAAGGAAACACGTTCGGGTAGGTCAGGTCGATTCAGGTCATGCGAGGGTGCCTAAGGAATGTGTGAGGATTGGGTCATATCAAGTCGTGTGAGGGTGCCCAAGGAAACTCATTCGTGTGGGTCTGATCCAGTTTTATCTGGTCGTGCCATGTGAGGCCACCCAAGGAAAGGTCGATAGGTCTAGTGAGGTCAAGTCATTTGAGGGCGCCCAAGGAAACGCGTTTGGGCGAGTTGGGTCGGGTCGGTTTGTGTCGTCTGAGGGCACCTAGGAAAATTAGTTCAAGTGGGTCGGTTCGTGTGGAGGTGCCCAACGAAATGCATTCAGGTGGTTCGAGTTGGGTCGAGTAGGGTCATGTGATGGCGGTCATATCAAAAATGCTAAGTTGTGACCGCATGTTTGCATTGTGCATGTTCGTGCGACCTGTTTTCCGTTTGCTCAATTTTTCCTTTGTTCAGGCGGGTCACGTCCTTCCATTTGAGGGCACCCATGGAAACACGTTAAGGTTAGGTCAAGTTGTGTGAGGGAGGCAGTATCAAAAATGCTAATTTGTGACTGCCCGTGTTCTTTGTGCATGTTCGTGTGACCCAAGGAAATGAGTTCGGTGGGTCGAGTTGGGTCGGGCCATGTGAGGGTGCCCAAGGAAACACGTTGAGTGTTGACATTTTACCAAACTAAAAAAAATAATTTCCCGAGTTTTTAATATCAACTAATTCTTGAATTTTCTTTGTCCATCAATCATCAAATTTGGAAGAAACATGTTAGAAAAAAAAAAAAAAAAAATTCTTTATTTGATTCCACTTCTATCTTTCATTTCACTCCTATATTTTATATTTTCAAAATATTTCTAGATGAACAAGGCTAAATTATTATTTTAAAACAACTGAAAGTAAATATTTTCTTTATTTCACTCAAATTTTTAAAATATTTCAAAATGGACAATGTTGAAAAAAAAATTGAAACAACTAACTTCTCATAACTTGACTAGGGGTGAGTTTGTAAAGGATATATATCTATAGAATTCCCCTAAATGTATGCATTTAAGTTCAATCATAAAATTCTGTAATGTCTAATATAAACTAAAAAAAAACATCAACATATTTTAGTTTTGGCGGGCCGCAATTTCTTCGTCGTAGTGGTTTAACGAGACCATGAGCTCCTGAGCTTCTTCACCGTAGTGGTTTAACCAGACCGTGAGCTTGAAAACTTCTCCACTCACCAATGCTTCATATTTGTCTCGACCGTCAATGAAAGTCATGCTTGGCTAGGTAAATGCTTCACAAGCTTACGCACCCCGATGCGGACAAGCGGCTTCGCCCTTACCTTACCATTGATTTCTCGCGGAGCTTTCTCCCAATCCACTAACCTACCGCAAGGCTAAATGGGGTAATAAGAAAACACCTGCTTATAATGACGAAGAAAACTAAGCAAGAAGAAACCCCAAGGGATATATACCACAGGTTACTTTCAATCGACCTTAGGATATTAGTTTGGAGAAAGAATTCTAATGGTGGATTGGGAAGGGAACCTAGATATAGCTTTAGCGAATGGCTAAAGGAACTGAACGGAACAGAAATAGAAATATTCAGCCCATGCACCTAAGAAATCCTGTGACTCTCAAAAAAAATTATTTTCATGTTATTTCTCTTGCCTCACTTCTTATTTTTGTTAATGCACCCCACTAATAATAGATTCAGGCTTGATCACATATCCATACCCAGAAAGAATTCCCCGGAACTCAGGTGAAAACCCCCTGGAGCTTTTGGAGGATGTTGGACTAGCGATTTTTGTGGTCATATTGGCACTGGAGAACGGAGCCACAACCTCTGCCAATTCTGGAGAGGTATTTATCCTATCTTTTGCACAATTTTCCAATTTATTTCTAATTATGTCTCACTAGATTTTACTGTAAAAAGGTTGTGAATGGTCCTTGTATCTTTGTGAATGGTGCTTGTATCTTTGTGAATGGTGGTTGTATTTTTTTGAAGAACCCTAAAATTGATATCATGAATGCAAGTAGTGGAACCCTAAAATTGGTTCAGGGGTTTTGAATCGCATCGATGAACCCTGGAACAGATAAGTGAAGGCGATAGAGAAGACAGGGCCTTTCCCTCCCTACCATGCCTTATTGTAAGGTTAACCTGCCTTGCCTTATTTATCGATTGATTTCCAATTCCTTCTCAAATGCCATAAAAATCCATCTATAGCATTAGGTCTATTATAGGATCAATCGGATCCTACATTTTTTTCTCCTACCATATCTTCAGCGAAGACATTCTTTATCAATTGCAAACCAGGATAAAACTCTACGTTCCAATAAGGTTGATCCATAGGTAGAAGATGAGCGCTAGTAAAAGTTGCATTATATCCTTGAACTCATATGTACTTAAGGGATTTCTGCGAAAGAACTACAGTTTCCAGTTAAGATTCACTAAAATAAAAACCTGTAATTTCTAGCCTTTCTAGCGATGGGCAACCCTTGAAAGAATCGAGAATACCTTGGTCATTTTCACCCACAAAACCTAGAAGCATCCACCTAACATTAGTGTTGTACATACCAATATCAACAACATATGTATATGTCAATCATCTAGGCCTTAAATAAAATGCAAACCTACCCAAATTTTTAACATCCACATAGAAATACCCTGACTCTACTGTTCAGTGGTAAATATGTGATGTGCTCTTCTTTATCTAACAAGATAAACCAGAAATCCTTGAGATTTTTGCAACATTTACCAATAGTCTCCAAGGTTGAGTTTCATATATCTAAAACATATATGGAAATGTACTCAAGAAGGGGGAGACCTAGAGCTACCGAGGAAGGCCCTTTGTGACAAACCCAACCTCGTTCTTCCTCCCAAGTTGGCTCATCTGCTCCTCATTCCACTCTAATTATTTCAAATTTTTTCAAGTATTAGCAACAACTTCTAACCCTTTGTCTCGAGTAACATTTCTAACTCAGTTTATAAGAAAAAAATTCCACTCTTAAACTTCAAACATTTTATCTGAATTTAAAATATCGACATTAATGGAATATTATAATCTCCAATATGTCCATGTCTCAAGTTTCAGGCCCACAACCCACTTATCCATTTCAGAGCATTAAAATGCTCCAATGTACGTTATGTTCATTTCAACACTAATATGGTCCAAGGAAATTGTTGGCTTGTGACCGCACACAAGGTGGAGTATCATCCCCTATAAGCAAATCATAGGGATGAGGCAGGAACGGCAAAAGTGAAGGCCAAGCAATTCAAGCATAGGTCGGGCAGACACTGCGTAGTTAAAAGAGGAAAGAGCACTTAAAACTCACCTTTTTGCATCACCAACTGCATTACACTTACACTTTTGTTAACTTCACCTGCACCATTTCCTCGATTCCGATGTAAATGGGACCTACCCTCTCTACCACGTCACCTATCCTCTCATCGTACATCGCACTTCGCATTGTTTCATTCTTGTTACCTGTCCTGATTCCCTACCCCAATTACGATTTGCGATATGAGTTGACCTACGATAATCTTCGACTTTTCAATTTACGATACTGTAAATCGAAAATCGTATCATTTACCCTCATTTCTCATACATAATAACAAACTCCCAAACTCTCGATTGTGATTTGCGGACAGCCCCGCATCCGTCATGCCACATCACCTTCCACTCATTGCACTTTGCACATCGCAAATCGAAACCTTTACTCCCCCATTTCTCATAACAAAAAGCTCCTGATTGCGGTTTGTGGGTGGCCCCACCTCCATCATGCCACGTCACCTCTCCTCTCATCGCACATCGCACTTCACAAATCTTAACCTTTACCCCTTGTTTCTCATAACAAAAAGCTCCCAATTTCGATTTACAGGTGGCCCCACCTCCATCATGCCACGTCACCTCTCCTCTCATCGCACATCGCACTTTACATTGTTTCATTCTTGCTTCCCGTCCTAATCACTAATGCCCGATTGCGATTTTCATTATGAAGTTTGACCTGCGATAATCTTTGACTTTGAAATTTGTGATATCGCACTTCGAAAATCGCAAACTTTACCCCCTGTTTCTCATAAAAAAAAACTCATTATTGTGATTTGTGGGCAGCCCCACCTCCTTTCCATGTCATCAAAGCCCTTCCATGACCTTTTTCCCATTCTTTTCAGTGTTAACCATCTAGTTGTGTGTTACTGTCACAGGCCCCACTTTTAGCTCCACCATTATAAAGGAAAATGGGTTGTTACCACCATCTTCCCCTCATCTCCGCTCCTTATCACACATCCGAGGGCTCATGATCTAGTTCGGCCCTCCTCCAAAACTCGGTCTCCGATTTTTCAAGTCAAACACAACATGGGTTTTTGGCAGGACAAACACAGCTATGGTATATTTATTTTGTCCAAGAACTCCCTGCTAAAGAGCTAGGCAAGCACAACACGACTGGATGTTTCATGACGGTTAATGGAAATCATGAGAATAAGGGAGTGGAGGCTTACGACGGCAGGTGGAATCATGTGATGGAAACCAAACTGCCCACCTATTCACGGCTACTCATCACTACCCCATTTGAATATTCCAGGATTTGGCCTTCGTGGCCAACTATGTTGTTTCTTTTACTGTTTGATTATGATGTTTTGTTGTTGAAATCTCGATTTCACCTGATTCTGTTTTGATTTTCTTATTACAGGAGTGATTGCTCAATGCACGCTCTGTGATTTGGTTATGATATTTTGATTTTCACATGTGTGGGTCGATCATGAAAGTTTATTTGATTATAAACCCTCAAGTGGAACTCTATATGTAGAGATTTGAGAAATGAAAGAAGGGTTCTAAATTTTGGAGAATTTTTGTTGTAGTTATGTATGACTGTGCTCTTTCTGCTTTGAGACACATATTTGGGAGAGATATTTTGAACATAATATGATATAAAGTGTTGTCTATTTGCATTCTAGATGGAGCAATAAGTATTATGTATATGTGTTCTCTTGTTTATCAGTAATCTCATGTTTATGTGTAATCATCTTTCAATGTTTTGTTGCTTTGATGATTCGTGTAATGTAGTTGCTGGTGGTATGCATTTTTATTCATGAATTCGTGTATGAATAGTGCTCATGTGTTAAACTTGTTGTGACCCCTTAATTCATGCTCCACAAATCTCTATTGTTGGTCACGTTCCACTTACACCCGCTTCCTCTGAGTTCACGGGACACAGATTCTTAAGACTTTTAAGCCTGTCTCTCGCAGGTTCCTCCTTTGTTCCTTCTTAGCACCTCTACATATAATGAAAGCCTCTACTCATTTTTTGATACTTGGCCCATTTGAAAATCCACCTAGCCATAAAACCTCCTGAGCCCTCTCACAGTATAGGGAAATTCACATGAGTCAAACTCCAAAGTCTTCATCGTTCCTGAACCACCACAATCATTATCCTCTTAATCCATATTTTGTTAGAGGCACCCTTAAAATTGTCTACATCTTACCTCTGATTTCAAGATGTCCTAGGAACTGGTATTTTGCAACTCAAGGCTGTCTCTAGTAGCAACAACATATTTTTGGCATTTTTTCTAGGGATACAAACGAAGAAATATTTTCCCTGGGAGACGACATAAATTCCACCCTTCAGACAGGTGAGCAGGAAGGGTTGGGAGTTGCGTATTTCTCACCTTGGTGACTCCACTGTAAAATATTCCTAATCATAAGTAATCATGGATTTCACCAGGCCTCACACCACATTCAAATCCACCATCTACCCACACCTCTAAATCATATGGTTGTGCCCAGTTTGATTTTCAACAATTATGCTCCACTGACTCTACCTCAATTACTGAATGGCATGCCACAAGATTATCTCAAGCTCCTGCCTTAGTTCACTAGGGAAGATAACACTCTGGGGCAGAGACATATTGAAAACTTCTGTGCTTTTGCTAAGAATGCAAATGTAGAAAACGTAGATGTGGTGTTAAGACTTTTTTTCCAATCCTTGGATGGAGAAGCTCGAAATGTAGGTTTTAACCCTATACATAAATTATATGCAAACGAATATTAAAAAAAGAAAATAAACAATAGCAAGAGCATAAAACATAAAACAGATATACATAGAGATTTTTCCTGGATCCAAAATCGAGACAACCAGCTTTATTTTTTCATTATATTCCTTTTAGTGTTACAACACATATATATATTCATGTCGAAGCATACATAAACCCCAATCCATTAACCCTGGATTAGAACATAACCATAGTTCCCTTGACCGGATCTACCAAATACCAGGGGCTGAAAACCATCATGCCCCAAAACCATGTGCAAACCCATGCAAAAAACCATGAGTCATTAGCCAACATTCTCGTGGAAATAATATAACACATACCCAACATTCTCCCACTTATTGTTTTCTTTCCACAAGGGGCCACAGGAGAGCTTAGTCATTAGCCCAGCTCTGTAACACCCATTGTTTCTCTACACCAAGATAACTTCTAAGTGCTCACATACTTCGTCAATGCATCTGCAACATTCTTCAAAGTGTCCACCTTTACCAGCAACACCCTTTTAGCCTCAACCATATCTCTCACAAAGTGATATTTAACATCAATGTGCTTTTTCTTTGAATGATAACCAGGGTTTTTAGCCAAGAAAATTGCACTTTGGCTATCACAGTCTATCCTTATAGCTTGTTGCACCAACCCCATACTTGAACACAATCTATGCAACCAAACTGCTTCCTTGCTTGCATGAGTGGTTGCCATGTATTCTACCTCTGTAGTTGAAAGAGCCACTACAGACTATCTTTTACTCATCCAACTGGTTGCACCTCCAAATAGGCTAAACACATACACACTTTTAGATCTCCTTTGGTCCAAATCTCTAGGCCAGTCTGCATCAACAAAACCGCGAATCTCCAAAACATTGTCCAATCCTGGTCTTCCCTAGTAGCACAAGCCATAATCACTAGTGCCACACAAATATCTGAAAACCTGCTTCACTGCTGTCCAATGCTCCTTCCCTGGGTTTGACATAAACCTGTGAAATACTCCCACTGCATGTGCAATGTCTGGTCTAGTACAGACCATTACATACATCAGGCTACCCATTGCACTTGCATATGGAACATGGGACATATCCTCCTCTTCTTCTTGTGTCTTGGGACACTGTTCAGCAGAAAAATTTACACCTACATGAATCGGAACATTCACTAGTTTACTATCTTGCATATTGAACCTCTACAATATAGTCCCGACATACTTTCTCTGGTTTAACCAGAGCTTCCTCTTTGCTCGATCTCTCTTAATTTCCATGCCCAAAATATAGTTTGCAGCACCAAGATCCTTCATCTCGAATTTGGAGAATAGTTGGGTCTTCCAATCTTGGATAATTTCTTTGTCATTTCCAATCAACAACATATCATCCACATAAAAGACCAAATAAATAACACGGTCACCAATTAATTTAAAATAAACATAGTGATCCTCCTTGCTTTTGGTGAAGCCAAGTCCCCGTATATAGGTATCAAATTTCTGATACCACATTCTTGGTGACTGTTTTAACCCATCCAGAGACTTCTTTAACCTGCATACCAATTATTTTTTCCCCTTCACCATAAAGCCTTCAGGTTGTTTCATGTAGATCTCCTCTTCCAGATCCCCATGAAGAAATGTTGTCTTCACATCCATCTGTTCTACCTCAAAATCAAACGCAGTAGCAACAGATAAAAGTAATCTAATAGAAGTAACCTTGGCAACAGAAAATATCACCAAAATCAATTCCCGACACAGGGGAATAACCTTTTGCTACCAACCGAGCTTTGTATTTCTCCACCTTGCCTTCTACATTCATCTTCTTCTTAAACACCCATTTTCTCCCGATGGGCTTCCTTCCAGCTGGAAACTCCACTAGATCCCATGCCTCATTTTTATGCAAGGATGTCATTTCATCAACCATGGCCTCCTTCCATAGTTTTTCATCCTTTGAATCTACTGCCTCCCTGACGGTTCTGGGATCATCATCAGTTATAGTTAATGCAAAATTTGAATAGAAAGTGGATGGACTATACCTTTCTAGTTTTCTTCTTTCCCGAATTGATCTTCTCACAGCTAGATTTTGTGGTTGTTCCTCTTCTGAGTCTTATTCTGTTGTAGAGTCTGATTCATCCTCCTTTAGATAAAACTCTATCTTCTCAGGTTCCTTTGGTAGTACTTCATGTTTAACAACATCTTTCACCTCTCTAAACACCACATCTCGGTTGTACACAACCTTCCTTGTTTCCGGGTTCCAAAGCTTGTAACCCTTTAAACCATCATTATACCCAATAAATATGCACCTTTTAGATTTATTATCCAACTTGGTCCTTTTCTCCTTTGGAACATGTACATATGCATCACACCCAAATACCCTCATATGTGAAAGAGAGTGTTTATTACCAGTCCATACCTCATGTGGAGTCTTATCCTCCAATGTTGATGAAGGTGATCTGTTAACCAAGTAACATGCAGACTCCAATGCCTCTACCCATAATTCTTATCCTAACCTAGTACCACTGAGCATGATTCTTTCCTTTTCTATCAGTGTCCTATTCATTCTTTCGACAACTCCGTTTTGCTGAGGTGTGCATGGAGTATTCTTCTGTCGTGCTATACCACACTTCTTACATAACTCTTCAAATTCCTTCTTGCAGAACTCCCCACCATTATCTGTCCTCAACACCTTTATCTTCTTCTCTATCTGGTTTTCCACCAGAGCCTTAAATTATTTAAATCTTTCAAAGACTTCAGATTTATTCCTCAATAAATATATCCATGTATTCCTTGAGAAGTCAACTATGACTGAAACATAGTACACAGACTTACCCAATGATGGAACCGACACAGGTCCAAACACATCATTGTGCACAAGCTCTAATGTCTTGTTCGCCCTCTTAGCACTAGAAGGAAAACTCACCCGATTCTGCTTCCCATATACACAATGTTCACAGAAATTGAAATCTAGAGAGCTATTAAACACACCTTATACCATACCATTTCTTGTAGTATCTGAAGGCCCTTCTCTCCAATATGTCCAAGCCTTTGATTCCATAGCATGGTCTTTTCTCCAGAGACCGCTAGGCTTTCCTCTCCACTTTCAGGAACCATAGAACTATTCCACCCATCAATAATAGTGTTGCCCTGAAGCTTGTACAGAGTTCCAATCTGAACTCCCCGCATTAATACCATTTGTGCCCAAACCATCTTACAGTTATCTTTCTCAATCATTATTTTTACACCTGCATCATCCATATTTCTTACATAAATCAGATTTCTGGCCAATGCAGGAATGTGTAGAACACCAGGAAGTGTTCTAATCCTTCCACCTTACAGCTTCAGCTTGACTTTTCCATGTCTGAAGATTCTAGCCTTCCTATCATCACCTAAGAAGACATCACTACCATAATATTTCTCATACTTGAAAAACCACTCCCTATGGGGAGTGAAGTGAAAGGATGCACCCGATTCAATCAACCATGACTCATGATCTACATGTGTATTTGAAGAAGAAGCCAAATACACATGAGCTACATCAAACAAGATCATCCCTTGGATCCCTTAGATCTGATAATCTAAGACCAAATCCAAGAGGAAATCAGGAACCAAGCAAAGTAGGTGAGGTAAACAAGCCTCTCACACCTAGAATGGCTGAAAAATGCCCAAAAATGGGACTGCAACAATATGTAAATACAATGTTGGAGTAGCAGCAAGCTATTAACTCATGAGATGTGTTAAAAAACACAAATATATCAAATTTTGTTACAGCAGCAACTTATTACACCTTTCATGTTCCCAAAAGTTGGGGAAATGTAGCAAATAGGGCCACAAAAGGGTTGTCTTCATAAAATTACGCTATAACTGTGAGAAATGGGACTTGAATCCCTTATAATATACAATATACAACTCACACACAGAATTGGAGCAAAAACAAATGCTACTAGCCAAGCTAAACAGGTCTCGCCAAACCAATACAACTCAAATAAGCCCAAACCCCATGACTTTTGCTAACAAAAATTACTGAAGCATGAAACAGCGTTATTTTTATGAGGGTTTATGCAGAAAATATTGAGAAATAAAATATCTAGATTTTACATTCATCAATGGCTGATAAAATGGATGTATCTTCCCTTTTTATACCAAATAAGAATCACCCAGAAAGGGCTGCATGGAAGTACAAGTTCAAAAAGTAACAGATCTGCAGATATAGATCTAGAAAACGCAGTTATACTATAGCTCTGTATACATGTAGATGAAATTTACATAAAATAGAAGAAGAGGTGTTATACAATCTTCCTAGGAGAAGGGTTGGCCCTTTCCCCAAAGGACAAGCTCAAGATCAAGGGTCTTGACCCTGAAACTGCTATGCTCAAAAAAATGACACAGTTCCTGTAAGGGACTGCATTGTAGAGGATGAAAAATACATTGGCCACATGCCAAGATCTGAAATGAAGCTCAGAGACTCCCTCACTGATCTCCCAGAGAAAGAAAGGCTTCCTCCTCTGAAATACAAGCTCTGGAAGTGGTGTTGTGGTGCTTCCACTGCAACACCCTACAACACAACCCAACTCTCAACAAAAACTGCGTTGTAGTTGAAGGAGGATGCTTAGCCTCAAGCCTGAATGTGGAAAACTGAAGTGCAAGCTCCCTCAAGAGGCCTCTCTTGAGTAGAGAAGGAATTCATGAACAGGAATGCCTTGTGCTAAACAGCACTGCAACTCTACTAAACATCAAGAGGATGCCAAATAGTCATGCAGACCAAAATAAATAATCATCAAGCTAACCTCAAATTTTTGCCATCCTCTTCCTTATAATCTATGTGAGGCTTCTCACCTTGGGTCCCACCCATTAGGGTTTCCACATGCACATGATCAATCTCCCTCCATAACTGCGTTGTTTCTTCAGGAAGGCTCTCCTCCAAAATCACGTTGCTTGATTTGGTCAAGGTTGACCTCTTCAACCTGCTTCATCCCCTTTCACACTCAAGTGTCTCCAAGCTAACTCTCATATGTTTGTTTAAGCGGGTCCTTGTTCACATTGAGCTGTTTGCAATGTTGATCCACTTCTCTTAATGCATGTTGTTGACTTGGTCAAACTTGACTTTGTCCACAAGCAAAAGGTCCCTTTTCACACATGAGGGTGTGAAATCCAGCTACTATAATTATCCCCTTTCACACCAAGAGGGTTTTTATGCTGATTTTAGTTAATTATGGGTCTCCTCCCCCATTTATTTATCTACTAAGTGAAAAAAACAAAAATTAATATTCCCATTAGTTGCTTGCTAAAGTAGGAATATTACAGTCCTCCCCTCCCAAATGTTGTTTATCCTCAAGAAACTGCAAGGATAGAACTGAAAAGCTTCCTCCCAAGGCATGGAGTCTAAAACTTATTTGGGAACTATCATTCCCATGTAAAACCTCCACCCCCAAGCTATCATCCATATAAGATGAGTCACCCTCCAACATGGAAACTCATAAAAGGTCTCCTCCACCTTTAGCTCCTGCAATGTAGGTGGGCTGAATAACTGAACTTGGTAGAAAAAATGGCCTACCCCACACTGTCCTTCTCTCATCTCATGGTAAGTGTAGAGAACATGCTAATTTGTGGCTGCAATAAGGTTTCCCTCAAGTGGCAAGAAGAAGATTAGATCTCCAAAGATCCTTCCTCCCATGTCATGAATCATGCTGAACCAAATCATCCCATTCAACATGAATGGCACTTCACCACCATTTGGCATCCAAATCATAAAATTCTGAAGGTTACATGTGCGTTTGGATGACACCAATGGTTTTTCAAGTGGATACAACACACTCTTACCAACTACTTCTTGAGAACATCATGTGGTAAGTTGTTTCTCAATGAATTACTAGCTGCACAAGTTTTCTCATCTACTATGTGGTGGTAATCAGCAATATATATCAACTAAGCACAATCAAAACAATTATACACTTGCCCAAAGTTATGAGGAGACGGGTTATCATCATTATAAATATTGGCCCTAAAGTGACCATGCAACCCAAGAATAATCTTGCTCTTATGTAAAGAAATGCACTGTCCATAAATGGTGAAAACATACAGATACTCAATGGGACAATCAGTAAGTAGAGAAATGTATCTCCTACCATGCATATTGATTAAACTAAAAGTGAGGTCCATGGATTATTCCTCCCATGAAAAAATCTGCAGAAGGGAAGGATGCATATTCCCCTTCGAACACTCCATCAAAAGATACTTACTCCCAAGTGACAGTAATGTTGGCCTTAGTGTTAAGGCTCTTGTCACTCCATGACTTCTCTCTTTGACATTCCACATGCCAAAGCCATCCACCAATATGTTGCTATGTGAGAGGCTCTTCCTCCTATGTGGAAGCCCCTCCTTGTCCTTCACTGCTGAAGGGTAGCCTCTTTGCACCTTGAATGTTCCATACATTCCTCCTGAAATATCATGATGAGTATGGAGAAATTTCAACCCATACTCTCCCAATAGTAACCACAGCAACAAGGACTCTTGATGCCTTCTTGCATTATCAAAATGCATATCATGGAGAAATAATACAATGATGGACATGTGAGATGTATCATCAACACAGTACAAAACAACTCCCTTATACATCATGTGGGAGTTATCCTTCCTCCCAATCCAAGGTACATACATGAGATACATCTCAATCACAAATGCATGTGAACACATGAGACATACCTGAAACAAATGTAAATACATGGACATAATATTTGACATATGATGTCCAAACTCTCTTCTTAATAGCCACAACAACCATGCCTTCTTCTTATGCATCCTATCATTGAGACTTAAGGCATGAGATAAAGAATAGAAATTTTTGGGTAGTGACCATACTCACCCAAAAACAACCAGCGCAGCCATGTTTCTTGTTGGCCTGTATCATAGATTTGCAAGGGGTTTGGAAACCTCTTGCTCCATACTGCCATCCACTCATCCTAATGTGGGTGATGGATCTCATTCTTTAAATTCTTGGTATCCTCCCATGGTAGGACACCCACCTCCTCAAATATTTGAAGAAATTTTCACCTCATGAAATGTTGAAGTGCACCTCCAATGGGATCTCCTGATGATACATCCTCCTCATGCATGGCCTTCCAAAACCAATGAGGTCTTGGATCTGCTGCAAGTATAAGTCTCTCTTTGAGTTGTGGCATGCTCATTGAGAGAGTGTCATCTAGAGAGGAGAAAATGTTTCTCATCTCAAGATGTCTACCCTTTGACATCTCTTCCTCCATGGCTTCCTAAATGAAGCTGACATCTGAATGTTCCCATGAGGAATGGGTCCTTCTTTCTTCACTGCTGCTCTTGGACAGCGCAGTGAAATCTTGTTGCTATAAATTAGCAGTGAGTGATGATATTGGGTCATGAAACAGTAGGTTTCCACAATCCTTTAAGATATTTTCTGCAATAATAGAAAGTGGAAATTCAATCATACCTTGCTGGGTTTTGGTAACACCTTGCATGGCTGCAAGAGTTCTTTCTTCCACTTTTTTGACTCCCTCAACTGCTGATGTTGAAGGCTGATCCTCCAAGGTTGTGACAGCATTGATATAAGTCTCCTCAAGAGGTGGTGAGGGCTCCTCCCTCTCTGTTTTTTCTTCATCAAATCTCTTGATCACCCTATGAGTGAAATCTACAAGAGTAGATACTCTTGCATGACTCATGTGACTGAACCACCATGTGCTTGCTTTGCCCTTCATGTGCAGTGTTGTAATCTCTACTACTTATCTTTATACCACTAGATGTAGTAGGAAGAATGGTTCAAGTCTTCTTGTCCAAGCTCTTGCTACAGATGTCCCATCAAAAGTGGACAATAGAAACCTATTGCCCTTGGTTTCTCCCTTGCTGCAAGGTCTCCTCTCTTCCTTTACTTGAATGAACTGTGGGAAGGCTGGATTCTCCTTGAAGGATCTAGGTTGAGTCTTGTACTCAACAAGGTACTCACTCAGAATCTACTGATCCAAGCATCTTCCATGCCTTTTGTCTTTTTCTTCATGAGAATAGGAAGTGCATGGTTCTTCCTCTTCTTGAAACCCTCTAGGAGTTTCTTGGAATCTCTTCTCCTTCATCAGCTTAACCTCCTGGGAGAGGTTCTTTCTGGATCTAAAAAGTGATGAGAGTAAACTCATCCTCTCCATCATTCTAATATTTCTCCTTCTGATAGCTGGAACTCACAGGCTGAGCCAAAGATCATGCTTTGATACCACTGTAATATCCCTAAATTGGGATTGCTAGCAAGACATGTCTGAAAAACGCATTTTTCAGGAAAGTGTGCTACAGAAAACAAGGTCATCCCTTGGATCCCTTAGATCTGATAATCTAAGACCCAAATCCAAGAGGAAATCAGGAACCAAGCAAAGTAGGTGAGGTAAAAAAGCCTCTCACACCTAGAATGGCTGGAAAATACCCAAAAATGGGACTGCAGCAATATGTAAATACAATGTTGGAGAAGCAGTAAGATATTAACTCATGATACGTGTTAAGAAACACAAAGCTATCAAATTATGTTACAGCATCAACTTATTACACCTTTCATGTTCCCAAAAGTTGGGGAAATGCAGCAAATAGGGCCATAAAAGGGTTGTCTTCAGAAAATTATGCTATAATTGTGAGAAATGGAACTTGGATCCCTTATAATATAAAATATACAACTCACATGCAGAATTGGAGCAAAAAAAAATCTACTAGCCAAGCTAAACAGGTCTCCCCAAACCAATATAGCTCAAATAAGCCCAAACCCCATGACTTTTGCTAACAGAAATTACTGAAGCATGAGACAGCATCATTTTTATGAGGTTTAATGCAGAAAATATTGATAAATAACATATTTTGAGTTTACATTCATCAATGGCTGAGAAAATGGAGATCTCTTCCCTTTTTATACTAAATAAGAATCATCCGGCAAGGGCTGCATGGAAGTACAAGTACAAAAAGTGACATATCTTCAGAACTAGATCTAGAAAATGTAGTTATATTGCAGCTATGTATACATGTAGCTGAAATTTACATAAAATAGAAGAAGAGGTGTTATACAATCTTCCTAGGAGAAGGGTTGGCCCTTTCCCCAAAGGACAAGCTCAAGATCAAGGGTCTTGACCCTGAAACTGTTATGCTCAGAAAATGGACGTAGTTCCTGCAAGGGACTATGCTGTAGAGGATGAAAAATACATTTCCCACGTGCCAAGATCTGAAATGAAGCTCAGAGACTCCCTTACTGATCTCCCAGAGAAAGAAAGGCTTCCTCCTCTGAAATACAAGCTCTGGAAGTGGTGTTATGGTGCTTCCACTACAACACCCTGCAACACAACCCAGCTCTCAACAAAAACTATGTTGTAGATGAAGGAGGATGCTTGGCCTCAAGTGTGAATGTGGAAAAATGAAGTGCAAGCTCCCTCAAGAGGCATCTCTTGAGTAGATAAGGAATTCATGAACAGGAATGCCTTGTGCTAAACAGCATTGCAACTCTACCAAACAGCAAGAGGATGCCAAATAGTCATGTAGATCAAAATCAATAATCATCAAGCTAACCTCAAATGGCTGCCATCCACTTCCTTATAAGCTATGTGAGGCTCCTCACCTTGGGTCACACCCATTAGGGTTTCCACATGCACATGATCAATCTCTCTCCAAAACTATGTTGTGTCTTCATGAAATCTCTCCTCCAAAATCACATCGTTTGATTTGGTCAAGGTTGACCTCTACAACCTGCTTCATCCCCTTTCACACTCAAGTGTCTCCAAGCTAGCTCTCATATGTTTGTTTAAGCTGATCCTTGTTCACATTGAGCTATTTTCAATGTTGATCCACTCCGCTTCATGCATGTTGTTGACTTGGTCAAACTTGACTTTGTCCACAAGCAAAAGGTCCCTTTTCACACATGAGGGTGTGAAATCCAGTTACTATAATAATCCCCTTTCACACCAAGAGGGTTTTTATGCTGATTTTAGTTAATTATGGGTCACCTCCCCCATTTATTTATCTAATAAGTACAAAAATCAAAAATTAATATTCCCATTAGCTGATTGCTAAAGTAGGAATATTACAGTAGTGCCCTTCCTTTCTGCATTTCTAGCACAACTTTACAAACTTTCTAGGATATTTAGATCTCCGTCTAGATTTAGATATCCAACTCGAAACTTTATTCTTGTTTCTGTTTTGGGACCTTCCTCATACAGATAAGGAATCTCCATTCTGACCCTCCATATTTATCTGTCTCATTTCCTCTGACAGCAATGCTGAGACAATGTCATAAAAATTCAAGGTAGTTGTATTGCTACCTATTGCAATAACCAGACTATCCCACAATTCTAGTAGAGAACACAACAAACTAATGCACTTATCTTCATCTGAGATTTTAATATCAACATATGACAGCTGACTTACCAAAATATTGAAGGCGTTCAGATGTTCTGTCACCAAATCTCCATCTTTCATCCTTAGGCTATACAGCTTTTTCTGCAGGAACAATTTATTCACCAGAGACTTAGATTGGTACAAAGTCCCAAGTTTGTCCCACAAATTCTGTGTCGTAGCTTCCCCAGATACATTCAACGATACTGAATCTGAGACACACAACCGTATTGTTCTCTTCACCTTCCGATCCAACTTTTTATAGTCTTCATCTAACACTGTCGTTGGTTTAGTACCTGGATCTACCACGATCCACTGGTCTTTATCCACCAGCAGATCCTCCATCTTGAGCTTCCACAAATTAAAACTCTAACCATTAAATTTCTCAATCTCTATCTTTCCACTACTCGCCATCTTTTTTCACTGCAAGAATCAATCCTGCAGATCTCCCACTGAACAGGGTCTACCACAGGCCCAAGCAAAAACTCCTCAGCAGTAAAGGCATCCCCTTGAAGCTGAACGGGCTCTGATAACAAATGTAGGTTTTAACCCTATACAAAAATTATCTGCAAACGAATCGAGACTAAACAGAGACTCAACAATAGCGAGAGCATAAAACATAAAATAGATATACACAGATATTTTCTCCTGGATCCCAAATCGAGACGAACAGCTTGATTTTTTCATTATATTCCTTTTACTGTTACAACACATATATATACATGTCGAAGCATACATAAGCCCCAATTCATTAACCTTGGATTAGAACATAACCATAGTTCCCTTGACCGGATATACAAAATACCAAGGGCCAAAAACCATCATGCCCCAAAACCATGTTCAAACCCATGCAAAAAACCATGGGCAAGTCCGCCCACTGAAAAATAGGGTCCAAAAAAAATTTCTCAGGGCGCTGCCTCTGACCCCAACCAGGGGGGGTTGTTTCCCCCCCTATGACCCCCCTGCACATGACTAGTCATGGAAATAATATAACACATACCCAACACGGAAGTGGTTCAAGTCTTTAGTCGATAACACGGTCCACACTTGGGAAGTAATGGAGAATTTCTTCACATTGAAATGGGGAGAAAAGAGTAACCATGGATACGTTCTCACCGAGATCAATGCTCTAAATAAGGGAAACAATGAGGATGTAACAGAATTCATAAAGAGGTTCAATAAGCTCTATAATAATCTTATTTCTGAAATAAATCCTCCCCAAGCAGCTGCTAAGGTGGTCTTCACAGGCGCTTTCGAACCAAATTTCGGGTTCACTCTAAGAGAAATAAAATCCACATCTCTAGATCAGATCCAGACTGATGCATTAGAGGTAGAAGAAAAATTTTCTTCTATTAGTAAATTTAAGGGGAATATAGAACATGAAGCCAGAAGAAAGAACAGGGAAGACGCTTCTACTTCAAATCAATAGAGTGAATCACAAGAGTATAGAATTGAAGAAATGACTAAGTTAATCAAGGACCTTTCCAATAAGTTGATTAAGCTTGAATTGGAGGCCACAAATTCCCCTCCTCGTCCTAATCAAATTATTCCTAGCCAATGGTTTAATCCTCAGTATCAGAATCCCCCTCTACATTTTTTGCAGCGGGATAGGAAGGAACAGCAAGACCACATTCAACCTCCTCTATACTTGGAGGGAGAAGTGGAGGGACAGGTTGAGGAAGTCATAGACAGTCAAGAGAATCAATTCCTCGCTTACTCTAAAGATTAGGAGGGTGAAATCATCCTACAAGGGGAGAAAGAAGAGAAGGAATTCCCTCCAGAAGATCAAGATATTGACAATTACTGCAGAAATTTTGTGGATTTCATGCAGGCTCAACTCTAGAAGAAGTATGACCTTAGGTCCTCCAGGAAGAGAACCCGAGTGCAAGAACAAAATGAAGAGTTGATATCAAGAGAACAAACACCTCCTAGTCCTGCTAGTAAAGGGAAGAATCCATTAGAAGAGTTATCCCCTCATAAGGCCACTACATCCACTTCCACAAAGCAAGAAGTTGATCCTCCCAAAAATGAGAAGTCCCCATCTATAACTTTGAACCTACCCGACCATCCTAAAGAATAGTCCAAAGAAGCTATTACAGAAAAAGCACCAACAACCTTTAACCTCCAGAAATAATTAGAGAAATTCAAGATCCCTGTTCCCTTGATTGAGCTCCTGAAACAGCCTTCATACGAAGCTTAGGTATCCCGATTTATGCAGCCCCATGGTGTAAGTCCTCTGCCTGACAACCTCAATCTCCAAGAAGAACAACCCATGGTGGTTTTTGGACCGCATGTATAAAACCATTTCCTAGCCTATTCTGAAGAAGAGGGAGGTGAGCTTACCCTCCATGAAGAAGGGGAAGAGCTAGAGTGTTTCCCAGTGGACAACACTAAAAATCAACAGCAATCTGGTGATCCGGAAATAGAGGCATCAGAGCTTAATTGTCTAGATTCACAAGAACATATTCACCAAGAACATCTTCACCAATAAGATTTTCATGATGAATACCATCTCTAAACTTCTCTTTCATGTGTCACCTTGTCTCAATTTACAGCCCTTGAAGAAAATTATAAGATTTCTCAATCATTAATTTCTTTCTTGGATGTTAATGAAGTAGTACAACAGATTGTTACAAATCATGTTCCTTCACCCGAAATTAACGAGATTTTGCATCTCCCTTGCAAGATTTTGTGTGACAAAGAGAATGATAAAGAACACTCATATCACTTGACTATCGTGGATAATGAGGAAAAACAATTGGTTCCCTTGTTGTTTGAAGAGAATCAGTTTCAACACATAAGCAAAGCAGCAGTTTGGAATGAGGTTTGTTTTCCTGTTACAAATATTCTAGAAGATCTTATGTTGCATGTTTACCATGATCCTTTAGTTAGTGTATTGCAGTCATCAGTAAAGGAATAATATGATGTATGTATCAGGACGTTTGTCCTACCATGGAAAGATAAAGTTAAAAATTGGTTCGAGAATCTTCTAGCTGCTAGCATGAGCAATTTTCATCAATTCATGCAAGTTTTCCTAGGTCGATGGGTAATCATGGGAAATGTCTTTCTTATCATAGAAGAGTATGAACATTTAAAACTATAGTTAGGGGAGATAGTACAGTATTTTTTAGCCAAGTTCAATAAGGTGTATCATTCAATGCCTTCTGATATAAGGCCACCCCCAGGAGTAGCTCTCTTGCACTACCCAGATGCCTTTAATCCAAAGATGGCATTCCAAGTACGAGAAAGGGACATTGCAACACTTGAAGAAATGAAAAATATTGCAGATGATGTGGAAGTGATCCTGTTGAACAGAGAGGAAAAGTTTAAAATGGAGGAAGAATTGATCCAGTTTGGTTCTCTACCCTTATGCTTTAATTCATCTCGGATTTTGAAAGGGAATCTTGGTCACATTTTTGTTGATAATCACAGGATAAATCATGAGATGTCAGTGGCACCAACGCTACAGTCATCTAAATCACTTCATGACCCAATAGTTGATACATTGGATGGTTGGAGATTTCAAAGTCAGTTTTCATGTAAACGTAATAATTTCGGAAGCTTCTATGATATGGATATGATCAGACAGTCTGCGCTATTGTTCGGTTCAGTAGATGTATCGACACAAAATTCATCAGATAAAATTAAAATATGTTCTGATTTGTTTGAATACATGGATAACACATGTGAAATACCAAGTTATGAGGTTGGATCGATTGGGTAACCATATTATGAAATAGGTCAAGTGTATCTTGATCTAGTGGCTATCTATATTGAGAAATTATTCACCACAAAGCCACCATACCTTTTTAGAATTTCTATTGTTGTTTAGGTTTACCAAGCTCCTTGCAATAAAGATCAGGCTAGGAATTTCTATCAAATACTATTAACAGGTTTGTTCCTGAGTTTGGTGAAAAATACTGAAAGAACAAAGTTATTAGAGCAGTTGCTTGCCTGGTTACACTGGCATTATTGTATCATTTAGAATAGCAGTAATTCCAACAATTTAGGGTAGGTAGGTGTGCAAATAAGCTCAGTGCTATGAGCATATTTCTAGTTTTAGTTTCAGATTTCTTTGCAGTTTTTAGTTCAATTGTGTTTCATTTTTCAGTTTCAGCGTGGTTCAGATTTCAGAATTCAAGATTTTCAAGGTGCGACAGTGATTTCCGTTTTGATAGTTTGCAGTGCATAGCTCAATTGTAGTTTCAGTTCAAACGTACATTATGCATTTGTGACTCCATGTGCCAAATAAATCATAGGCATTCAGGTCTACAGGTTCTCAACGCACTTCGAATAGCACGTCGTCCCCAGATGGAGCCAATGTTAGCCTATGACTGCATACAAGGTGAAGAAGCAGCCCTTATAAGCAAATCACAGTGATGAGGCGGGAACAGCTAAAGTGAAGGCCAATAAATTCAAGCACAGGTCGAGCAGACACCCCGCAGTAAAAAGAGGAAAGAGCATTTACCACTTACCTTTTCGCATCACCAACTGCATTAAACTTACACTTTTGTTAACTTCACCTACATCATTTCCCAAATTGTGATGTAAATGGGACCTACCCTCTCCGCCATGTCACCTCTCCTCTCATCGCACATCGCACTTCGCATTGTTTCATTCTTGCTTCCTGTCTTGATCCCCGACTCTCGATTACGATTTGCGATATGAAGTTTGACCTGTGATAATATTTGACTTTGTGATTTGCGATATCGCACTTCACAAATCACAACCTTTACCCCTCGCTTCTCATAACAAAAATCTACCAATTGCGATTTGCAGGCGGCCCCACCTCCTTGCTACGTCATCAAATCACTTCAATGGTCTTTGTCCCGTTATTTTCAGTGTTAACCATCCCGCTATGTGTTAGTGCCGCAGGCCCCACTTTTAGCTCCGCCATTATAAAGGAAAATGGGTTGTTACCGCCATCTTCCCCTCATCTCTGCTCCCTATCACACATATGACGGCTCATGATCTAGTTCGGCCCTCCTCTGAAGCCCGGTCTCTGGTTTTTCAAGTCCAACACATCATGGGTTTTTTGCGGTACAAATGCAGCTATGGTATATTCAGTTTGTCCAATAAATCCCCGCTAAAGAGCTAGGCACATGCAGCATTACTGGCCATTTCATGATGATTAATGGAAATCCTGAGAATAAGGGAGTGGAGGCTTTCGACGACAGGTGGAATCATGTGATGGAAGCTAGACTGCGCATTGTTACATAGCATTTTTTCACTGTCCCTACAATCCCCATCCCGCACATTGGAGGACCGTTTCTGTGACTTATATGTAGTGCCATGCCTTGAAAAAGGTATCATTGCATCCCTTGCCATGAGAAGAAAATTTCCTCTGTTGACTATTCTTGGAATAGACCATCAAAAACACGTGATTTTTGGTTGGCGCTGGCATGCAATTATGGCCTCGCGCCGATAAAGGAAATTAGCACTGGGCCCCACACCCATTGGTGCTCTGTCTCAGTGGACTACCCGCGCCGAGCTGTTTTTGGAAAAAAATTTAAATATAGAAGTGAATTTTCCATTGCCAACCACTTCATGAGCGAGTCATCATAGGTGGTTCGACTGAATAATGTCGAGCACCCTCCTTTGGCTTCTTGTTCCCTACTTTTGGGCAAACCTCCCAAAGGATAAGGCCTCCCTTCCACCGTTTGAGGGATCCCAACCTCCTCCTCTCCTTCTATAAGTACATCTCCCTCACATAGATGTAGCTAGCTGAATGGTTTGGATAGCTGAACATCTTAAAGAATAGTTGAAACAGTCTATTATAGTTGGTGTGAGATAGAGCAGAGAGAGACCCTTGTCGAGAGAGAGTCTAAGTTGATTGCCTTGCCAAGTCCAATTCCCCAACAAATGCTCTAGACATGTTTTGACTAGACCTGCTGAAGGAGGTTTCGATGTCAAGGCTCATTTGGTTGTAATATCTTTCCTTCTCTTACTTAATACATGACTAATGTTTTGGCTCTTGTCTTGTGTTGATGTAATTGATCTTACGCAATACGTTTAATTCTCATTGACCAGTTAGATAGTTATGAATGAAATTACTGTTTTATATGTTGCTTTTGTTCTTTTATCCTTGTGTAGGCACCTGAGTACTGCCGTTGAAACACCACGACGTATCGTCAACGAAGATCAAGATACTGCCGCTACAACTACAACTGCATTGGAAGCAAGGCAGGACATCTATCCCGACTCATGTTCATTCATTAACTATGAATCAATCCATTAGCATGTCCTCTTGCTGCTGGACCCACCCTAGGGCTAGAGAGATTTCCTCTCTCCGCAGAATGGATTTACCTACACAACAATTTGGTGACTCTACTAGGGATCAGTGTGTGTTTGTCGTCTCATTTTTTGTTAAGCGTTTGGCTTGTAAAGTCGACTTTGGTCGTTTAATTTTTTTTCTACTTTGCTTAACTTGCCTAACTATTTTAAAATATCTTGTTCAATTCCATAATGTCAAGTCTGACCTTTGCTCAGAGGTTTTACTTTTTCCCATGGTTTTCTAGCTTGGTGCGGTTTTTCCTTGAATATTCGCGTCGATTGGCGCATGTTTATTTTGTCGCAGGTGCGCCAACCCCTGTTAGGTGCAGATTACAGCCTATCAGTCGCGTCGAATCCTGTAGGATTTTATTTGACCTCTTTTCTGAGTTTTTTTCAGTAATTCTTGGCTCTGGATTAGTTCTTTGATTTGCAATTGGTGTTTTGAGATTGTTTTGACTTTGTAGTCTCGGTCTTCTCGGTTGTTTGTCCATTATCTTATCAGTGGAGTTTGTACCCCTAGGGTTTCTAGGTGCCTTGTGCTGTTTTTTCAGCCCTTTCCTCACTAAGCCTTCTGAGTTTAGTTTGAGTCGCTTTTATCTTTGTCATTTCAATTTGCTGACTGATTATGTTAGTCTTTCTCTCGATTCTTCGTGTCTTTGGTTTTTTTGGTGATAAATTTTGTTTTCGTTTGACTCTCCATTTCGTCACTTCAAGCATAGATTACATTGCTCGTTGGATCGTTTCAAAAATCCTTTTTTTTCTTGGAAGAGTGCAACCTTGTTTTGAGTGCATTTTATTTTGTATTTTATTGATTTATTTGTTTTAGATCTTTACATTCGTAGTGCTCAAAACTAGTGTTTGTTTTGCTTTTTAGTGTAACAGTGAATTGTGTGCTTCATTCATTTAAAAAACAAAAAATTGCATTCTTTCACTTAAATTGAAAATGGAAATGTTATTTTGCATAACTAGCTCTTAGTGAACTAGGAAATAATTTTTGTTTTATTATTTGGTTGTATTAGATGCATTAGTGAAATTCTTCTTGTGTTTCAATTGATTTCTACTTTGTCATAGAATTCCTATCCTTCTCTTAGCTAGCATTCATTGAACAGAAATGATGTTCTTTTGCATGCAGTGTGAATTTAGGAATTCGAAACATTGAAACCTAACGCACATATTTTAGAGGTTTGGGCTAGTGACGTGTTCCGGCGTCATTAAACCTAGTAGTTGTCATTCGCCATCTGGCACTAGACAGCACTAGTACGGACTTGTGCTCCCCATACCGTCGTGTATATAAAGGAAGATCCTCATAGGTTGCAATCCTTTATCCGTAGGAAGCCGAGTCTGTCACCCTGTAACCATGATACACCGAACACAGCATTTGGGGAGACTACCTACACATACGTCAAGTCCTTGGTCATTTATCTTTCATTTGATCACCAAGGTGTATATGGCAGTTCAGGGAAACTTGGTACACCCTCTTTCTTATATTACCTAGCTAGTCATTTTGATCTTTTCGTGACTCTCTAAAAGTGAAAATATCATCGAGTACTTGTCCTTTCACGCTCGTTAAATCTGAAAGTGATAGAGTCACATTTTGCCTATTTCTCGACTCTTAAAATATGAAACGACAGATTTTTGTTTCAATGTCTTAAAATATTAGCTACCCACGAAATATTCCTAGTTAAAGTTATCTTCCTTAGTGTTTTTTTTTAAGGTTATTTCCAATGGAAACGTTTCCGGAGTTTACCAACCAAGGAATACCCTCTGAGGGGAATCCTGGTCATTTTCCTATTTTTGGGAATGTTGGCACTCCTTATATGGCGAAATTGTCCCTTCCTAGTTTAACTGTTGGTTTTCATGTATGGTTATTCTCAACCTCGGTGGTCTCGAATATTCTGACCTCTGTACAACCATCTCCTCCACCTAAACAGCATCATGTTTATTCTAAGGTGGACCTCTCCCCTTCTTTGCCTATTTCTTCGTCCTCCTCCTCTACTTCACCTGGTGAAATTCTAGATTCTAGTAACCCAGTAGCTAAGAAGAAGAAAAAGAAGAAGTCAGATAAGAGAGAGGCCAACTCAGCGACTATTATGCCTCAGACACCTTCCCTTGATAAACCATCCAACCTTCCATGGAAATTCAAATTCCCTTGCATGTTGTGCAAAGGTGACCACCTTCTTCGAGGCTGCCCTTGCATTCCCAAGGTACTTGAAGTATGGTCTGACAGTTGTCCATCATTTCCTTTGGCTTCTAGAAGTCATATTGGTGGCACATCTTTGACTAGAAATGATCAGACTCATAAGAAATAGGGTAAGATTATGAATCCCTGTAATTTGTGTGACGGGCATCATCCCATTCACCTTTGTTCATACATGGATGAAGCCATGAGAGTGTTGGAAAACCCTATTGTTTCTGCACCCTGCCTTCTAGGTGGTTACCAGAAGCTTTCTTTGAGTCCTCCGCTAGTTGATTCCACGATCGGTCAAGATTCATCCTTGGTCGATCTCTTTCCCCCGGAAATTAAAATTCACGAATCCATTCCCAACCAACCATTGGTCGTGGAATCATTTGATCTAATCATGCCCATGGTTCATTAGGTTTTTTCCGTCGAGAGTGGATCTCATCCCCCTCACATTCTTCTCGTTTCTTCAAATTCCTCGGACTTGGAGAAAGATAGTCTGGTCCTTGTGAATCAAAAAGTTTCTCTTCCTGCTCCTATGTTTGTGGTCTAGGAAGATGATCCTCTTGCTCTGATAACATCAGGGGATGACCATCTCATTTCTAAGGTACCCCCTCCAAGTAGTTTGGTTGCTTCCTTTGAAAGGAGTCGATTTGTGGGATACAGTATTCCTTCTTATGTTCCTTTTGAGATCATAGTATAGACCTTCGATGTGGTCATACCTAGCACGATTATAGATGAAGGCACGTCCATTAATGTTTTGTCTTCAACTACTTGGCAAGATTTTGGTTCTCCATCGCTTGTCCCTGTTATGCAGAATCTGTTGGCGTTTAACAGAGGAACCAGTCAATTGTTTGGGATCCTTTTGAAGTTGCCTATTACTTTGGGAGGGAAAAATATCTATATAGACGTGATGGTTGTTCCAAGCCCCTTGGATTTCAATTTACTTTTGGGGAGCGACTATGATTATGCTATGGGTGCACTTGTCTCTTCCCTCTTTCGTGTGATCTTTTTTCCACGCAAAGGTCGAATCATGACCATTGATCATCTTTCATTCTTTGGTCCTAATGTGGCAGCTGGCCCACCATCGTCTCTTCTAGATTTTTATGCACTGGTTGTATATTCCCTGCCACAGGTAAATTATGTGGCCACTTTTTCATTGCCCTCATCCTGTGATAGTGCCATCGCGTACCATCTACTGGGGGCATTCGATCGCGACTTCCAAGATGTTATTCTCCCATCAGATGAGAACCTCTTGGAAGCCATGACCTCTTATTCATCATGATGAAAGGTCGTCGGAGCATGGTTCATTTTCTTGTGTCAAGCTCCCTAAAAAATGAAACAAGGTCATCGGAGCATGGTTCTTTTTCTTGTGTCAAGCTCCCTAAAAAATGAAACAAGGTCATGGGAGCATAGTTCGTTTTCTTGTTGTGTCAAGCTCCTTAAAAAATGAAACAAGGTCATCGGAGCATGGTTCGTTTTCTTGTGTCAAGATCCTTAAAAAATGAAATAAGACTCTTACGGAGCAGAGTTCATTTTCTTGTGTCAGGATCCTTAAAAAATGAAACAAGCTCATTGGAGCACGGTTCATTTTCTTGTTTCAAGCTCCTTAAAAAATGAAACAAATTCATTGGAACATAGTTTGTTTTCTTGTGTCAAACTCATTAAAAAATGAAACAAGCTCTTTTGAGGATAGTTCTTTTACTGTGTCAACCTCATCAAAAAAATGAAACAGGCTCCCTTTCCAATTCGAGTCTTTGATCAGATCTTGTAAAATCCAAGTCGAGTCTTTTGCTTGATCTCATAATTGAACCTTCATTCCATCCACCTGTCAGTAACTAGAAATCTACTCATGTGAATGCCATGAAGCTTCGGGGGCATGTACCTCGAATTGAGTCACTATGCTGGGGGCATGCAAAAATTTTCAAGCATAGTTTATCTTTGTTTCAAGCTTGTGTAAAAATGAAACCAACTTCAAGCAGAGTTTCCATGATTTCAAGCTTGTATAAAAATGAAACCATTCTTATTTTACCTCTCGTGATTTCCATTTTATCAGCTTGTTTTGCGAGATGAACCTTCGTTTTCTCATTCCATTGTCACCATCTGCTTGGCCAATCATATGCCTTCATCTGATTATTTTACCCATTCCTGAGGAACCGCTCCAATGAGTGGTCTTGTTAGCCAAACTCCTGACTTTTATCTTTTTCTGAACAGTTCCACCACAACCGAAACCAGTTGTTATCCTTTATACCACTCGTTCATCTAGGTGGAGTCATCTTTCAGCTCTTTTCTAACTTTCTAAAATTGAAAATATTGTCGAGACTCTTGTCATTTTGAACTCGTTAAATGGTTGCGAAAAATATCTACCCAGTATACGTTTACCCCTTTTTCTGGCTAGGATAGATTATTTATGAAAAAGGAATACCTTAGCCTATCGCGAATAAGAGGTTCTCTCAGACACAGTTTTCTACATTTTCAGATCTATGAGACTACCTATGAAAAGGGATTGTTGGAGTTTTCTTTTCCGCTTCTTTTAAAACTCTCTAAACATGAAAAGATGCCAAGTTCTTCCTTTTTCAACCTCGTTAAAACCTAAATGACATCGGACACTGTCACCATGACGTTATCGAGTTCCTCCTTCCTAGGGCTCATAAAATGTACTAGGATGGATCTGTTCGAAGGAAAAACTTACATGACAAGCATATTTTATCCCCTTCAAGCTTGTTTTCAAAAATAATTGGGGTACTCGCCAGCAATGGTGGGGGAAAATGGAACCAGTTCTTAGTTGTGTTGGCAGTATGTCGCTCTTGAACATGACACTCATCTGCATTCGTGTCGGGTTGGGGACATCTCATTTCGCCATTTTTTCCTCCATGGGTTTGGGTAATATGTTTTTACCTCTCAGCTGCTCTTTTCCACGTCATCATGACCTCAGATCCCTTGATGTCAAATACTGCCAAATCTAGAGTCATGTCACTGATATGTTCAAGAGAAGTTTTCGTTTGCAGCTTTCAACCTCCCTCTGATCCTCTTTTTGGTCCTGATTCACTATCATCATATTCCTCTGTCTCATGTCGATGATGTGGAAAAAATTATGGCCCACCTTCGACCAAGTCACTTCTTGTTGATTTCATCTCATTATCTAGGAAGTTGATCTAGAGACTCCCTTCTGGTACCTTAGAGCTTGCATGCCTCAATGGAAAGTTCTTCGCATTTGATGACAGGTCCACATCATTGGCCTTCGTTCGAGTGATTCTATGGGTGTTCGACGCCAAATCATTGTTCACATTTTTTGGATTGTACTAGTTGTACCTTGAGATCCATTTTCATTATTGGTGGTTTCTCTCCTACCTGTTAACATCTTACCTCATTGGCTGGTAATCAGGTGACTTTATTGCATGTTCGACTTCAACTCACACATTCAGATGCTTGAATTTCTACTTGTTCGGGTCGAGATAGAGTGCAAGATCCTGGGTTTTGTCTGATAAAATCCAGGCTATCAGATATTTTGGTTTATCATGACTATATGCATGACTCTTATTGGATGGATATGACCATACTTGAGTCTATTTGTTGATCCTTACTGCTGAATGGTTGCGTCTATACCTCGGATCTCAGTTTACATATGTACTCTATCATGGATGGTTGCTCCCATGCCACATGTTCATGTATTAGAGATATCAGTTGTATTTGTACTTGCAGGTCTTCTGACAGTGGTGTGTGGTTCAAACGCGTTCTCATAAATCATTTTACTCCTCCCTCTCTCTCGGACCTCGTGCTTTAGGCAGCATCTATTACACAGCATTTTGTCACCGTCCCTGCAATCCCCATCCTGCACATTGAAGGACCATTTCTGTGACTTATATGTAGTGTCATGCCTTGCAAAAGGTATCATTGCATCCCTTTCCATGAGAATAACATTTCCTCTTTTGACTATTCCTGGAACAGGCCATCAAAAACACATGATTTTGGGTTGGAGCTGGCAGGAAGTTATGGCCTCACGCTGATAAAATAAATTAGCACTGGGCCCCATGCCCATTGGCACTATGTCTTAGTAGACTGCCCGTGCCGAGCTATTTTTGGAAAAAAATTTAAATATAGAATCTAATTTTCCATTGCCAACCACTTTGTGAGCGAGTCAGCATACGTGGTTCGACTGAATAACGTCGAGCACCCTCCTTTGGCTTCTTGTTCCCTACTTTTGGGCAAACATCCCAAAGGATAAGGCCTCCCTTCCACCATTTGAGGGATCCTAACCTCCTCCTCTCCTTATATAAATACATCTTTCTCACATCGATGTAGCTAGCTGAATGGTTTGAATAGCTGAACATTTTGGAGAATAGCTAAATTAGTCTGATATAGTTGGTGTGAGATAGAGCAGAGAGAGGCCCTTGTCGAGAGAAAGTCTAGGTTGATTTCCTCTCCAAATCCAAATTCCCCAACAAATGCTCGAGACGCGTTTTGACTAGACCCACTGAAGGAGGCTACGACATCAAGGCTCATTTGGTTGTATTCTCTTTCTTTCTCTTACTTAATACATGACTGATGTTTTGGTTCCCAGCTTGTGTTGATATGATTGATCTTATGCAATACGTTTGTTTCTCCTTGACCAATTAGATAGTTATTAATGCAATTATTGTTTTGTATGCTGATTTTGTTCTCTGATCCTTGTGCAAACACCTGAGTACTGTCGCTAAAGCACCACAACGTATCGTGGAAAAATATCAAGAGACTGTCGCTATAGCTACAATAATTGCATTGGAACCAAGGTAGGATATCTATCCCAACTCAGTTTCATTCATTAACTAGGAATCGATGCATTACCATGTCCTCTTGCTGCTAGACCCACCCTAGGGCTAGAGAGATCGCCTCTGTCCACAGAGGAGATTTACCTACACAGCACCCACATATTCACGGCTACTCCTCGCTGCCCCATTTGAAGATTCCAATATTTGGCCTCTATGGCCAACTATGTTTTTTCTTTTACTTTTTGATTATGATGTTTCGCTATTGAAATCTCGATTTCACCTGATTCTGTTTTGATTTTCTTATTACGGGAGTGATTTCTTGATGCACGCTCTGCGATTTGGTTATGATATTTTGATTTTCACATGTGTTGGTCGATCATGAAATTTTATTCGATCATAAACCCTCAAGTGGAACTCTATATGTAGAGAGTTGTGAGATGAAAGAAGGGTTCTGAATTTTGAATATTTTTTGTTGTAGTTTTGTATGATTGTACTCTTTATGCTCTTAGACACATATTTGGGAGAGTTGTTTTGAACATAATATGATATATAGCGTTGTTTATTTGGATTCCATATGGAGAAATGAGTATTATGTATCTGTATTATCTTGTTTATAAGTAAGCTCTTGTTATGTGTAATCATCTTTCAATGTTTTGTTGCTTTGATGATTCGTGTAATGTAGTTGTTGGTGGTATGCATTTTTATTCATGAATTCATGTATGAAAAATTCTCATGTGTTAAAATTGTTGTGCCCCCTTAATTCGTGCTCCACGAATCTCTATTTTTGGTCACATTCCACTTACATCTGCTTCCTCTGAGTTCACGGGAGACAGATTCTTAAGACTTGTAAGCATGTCTCTTGTGGGTTCCTCCTCCATTCCTTCTCAGCACCTCTACATATTTTGAAATCCTATGCTCATTATTTCATACTTAGCCCATTTGAAAATCCATCGAGCCATACAGCCTCCTGAGTCCTCTCGCTGTATAGGGTAATTCACAGGAACCAAACTCCAAAGTGTTCATCATTCCTGAACCACCACAGTCATTATCCCCTTAATCCATATTCTGTTAGAGGCACCCTTAAAATTGTCTACATATAACCTCTGATTTCAAGATGTCTTCGGCACTGGTCTTTTTCAACTCAAGGTTGTCTCTAGGAGCAACAACAGAACTAATAATATAAGCTCCAACATTGTCAGATGACATGGATATTTTGATCTTCTTCTTAAGCATTGCAATGTTACAATCATGATACCACACTAAGAAATTGCCTTAATAACCTTCAAAAACATAAAATAAATCATTCTACATTATCATATGTTCATGCAAATAGTGGAAACCAGAGCTTTGTCAATGGCCACTTCATCGGGAAATTAAATTTTTATTCCCTCAATTTCTTGATTTTATATAATATCTGCCCACAGTTTGCAAATGAACTTTTTATTCTGCATTATTCCCTTTTAGGCCATCCAAAGTAAATATTTGATAGGAACCGTATAAATTTTCTATGGGATAGCACCACTAAAAACTTAAGCATGAAAGTGTAGATAATAAATTAAATCCATGCCTTGAGTTACAACTTTATCTGAAGTGTAATAGTGAAAGAAAATGCTATAATTAGATAGGTATCACCAATAATCCATGCATGAACAGAGTCCGTCCTAGAAATCCTTGTTTCCCAAAGCCTAGGTCTGCGAGACTTCACACAGAAAGAATACCAACAAATGTAATAACATCTGGCTTTGTCCCTACCAGTTGCATTTTTTTTCAAAGAACTTAAGGGCTTTTTTCCTAGACCATGTTGGGCACATCCAGTAAATATAGCATTCCCTAAGACCACATTTCGTTTCAGCATCCTATCAAAAAAAAATTGTGCAACTTATATACTGATGCACTTGGCATACATGTCAACAAGATTATTTCCAGGAAATAATCTGTCCTCAAATAGTGATTTTATTAAGTGGGCATGTGCCTGCCTCCCACATGTCAAGGCAGCTAAGCTCGCACATGCCCTTAAAACATTGAAAAGGGGAAATTGTTTGGTTCAAGCCAGACCATTTCATTTCTTCAAAGAGAAAGGGAGCTCATTTACCAAATCCATGTTGTGTATAGCCTATAATCAGGAATGTCCACAATACCTCATTTGGATCATTCTTTCATTTTTTTTTCAAATATTTTGTGTGCATCCTCTAAGTTCCCACATTTGGCTTACATGTCAAGAAGGGTGCTTATCAAAACAAAATCAAGTTAAAATTTAGCTATTATAAGCTTAGCATGGACTTGTGCTAACCTGTTCCAAGGCTACAAGATCAGCACACACCTTTTGGAGTGCCATAAGATATAATTATGCAAGACTGCACATCAACCATTTCCATCCAACTAAATAATGCATATTCTTCTCCCTAGTTCACATACCTTACACAAATTACATAAAACTATCATTCATTACATGCATGCATCCATTCAATGCATCAAGCATGTGTACCAACATAATTCATAATTGTAGGATCATTATTTGTATAATTTCATAATTTATATATGCATATTCACATAATGCATTCTCATAGAGTAAAAATTTCCATAATTTAGGCTCATGTGTTTTACAAAGATAAGTTGGAGTTCCCAACCATCACCTCTACACAACATCTAGACACTTCCTTATTGTTTTTTCAACCATTTTGATACCTTCCTTATAAACCCAAACACAACACCATAAATATGATTCTTTAGTGCTTTTCAATGTTGGCCAAGAGGTTGTATTCTAAAACATCAATTACAAGTATGAATACTTATTAGATACTTGTGTATTGTTATAGCATTTTCCAGGTTCAACATATTATGGTGTCACACACAGTTGCCTCACATGGCGTGCAGTTTCACATTGTATACAAAATTTGTAACATGATTTTCATTGCCCAATCACTCTAGTTTAACTTATAACTAATAACCAACTCAATCACATCATACCAATTCATGAATGCATCATAAAGATTCTAACAATATTTGCAAGGCTCATTATTCTAATCTTACATAGCTACTCGTACTTCTATAACTACAAGCTCATGACTACTATAAGAAAAGTAAGAAAGAGTATTCCATTTACAAATTATTGGCCAAAATTTATTTGAGATGATAACCTCTTTCCTACAAACCATTTACACATAATTTCCAAAATGTTTTCCTTGAACTCTTCTTATGTGGTGCAAGACACACCTAAAGTGGCAAGTAATAAAATTATGCTCCCAAAACAGTGAAGAATCAAATCTCCCATCAACATAGTGATCAAAATGATCATGCATAGTACTTTCCATTGTGATTGGGGATATAAATCATTGCTTTGAAGAACACTTTTCTATATCCAAAAGAAAAATTATGCAAAGTAGTGGTTATGTGCCATTTAAATTTTTTTCAGCTATATCCAATTCCACATTTAATAAAAAAAAATTGCAGTAATATTAGGTCATGTTTGGTTTCCCAACAAGGTTGCACATCCATCAACAGCCCAAAGGCCAAGAAACAATAGTACACAAGATGCTACAGTATCATCAATTGGCCTTGCAATCCCTCCCACCAAACTTATTGTCGATCCATTCAGGTCATTCTAATATTATTTTGTAGAATTGCATCCTCTATTAATTCTACCCATGAATTTGGTGAAAAATATTGAATCGTTGGTAAATCTTGGCCTTCCTATGAATTTGGTGCAAAATATTTAATCATTGGTAAAGCTTGGCCTTCTTCGTCCTTAATGAGCATGGATGGTTCATACAGTTTTAGATTCTCTAAATTTACTATCAATTAAATGCACATATAAGGTGGATCACTGAGTTTCTAAGCATTATTTCCTACCTTCTCCAATATTTCAAAAATTTCCATATCTCAAGGGCTTTAATTTTCTTCCCTAGTCCTTATAACTTTTCCTTATTAACGTGTAACCAAAGTTTATCTCCTATTTGGATGGCCAACATTATAGACACTTTTATTTTTTATTCATATTGGAGTTTATATTAAAATAAGTTTCATTTATCTAAGGAACATTGTAGAGGCATCAGAGTTGTGAAGTAGATGAACTTTAATTTATTTTCCAAAACCAAAGTTGAAAGGGAGCTATACTATTAATACTTTGTGGTTATTTATTTGGACATTTGTATATAGGGTGTTTGTGAATTGTCGGCCCATGAAGGATATACATTCCCAGGTGGGATGTTTATGGTTTCATTCAAGTTGAATATACATTCATCTCTCTTCTAAAATAAATGTTTTTGGTTTCTTTGTAAATCTGTGAGTTAATGAATATCTGAAATCTTGGTTTGTCTAGGGTAATATATCACATTTTGATCATGTGGTTTGTTTATATCTTGTTCTTGTGAGGTTGTAAGGTTATAAACTATCGTATTTCAGAAGAAATAGTTTGATCCTATTTTGTTTTCCTAGTCTCTTTTTTTCTCATCTACCTGTGTTGTTTTCTAAGATATAGCAGTCATATCATTTCACATCTTTACTCAGATTTATGCTCATTTATTTTAATCCAATTATGATGATGTATTTTATACACTATTGTTGTTTTACGGGTTTTTATTTTGAAATCCTCCAGCTGAGCATCGGAACAGCACTGAAAACGATAGCATTGGGCATGATTTGTGCAAAAAATTGTTGATCTAGTATAAAATTTGTGGTCTGATATAGGTGTCCCTTATACGGGTTACTACCAATATGCTGATAAGATATATGACATGATGAAGTCACATATATTTTTCTAATTCTTCCTTATTCAATTTAAGAGAGAGGGTGAGAATGCTCAGAGTTTTTTCAGTGAACGTTTTAAATTTTAAAAGTTTATATGTATACAAATAAAATCCATATAATGAATAATGTTTTTTGAAAACACATCTTACATACCATAATAAAACAATAAAATTGTACTTCAAGAATCATACATCGTGGAGCCAAGGGGTGGCCATATTGGTTTCCCCTCCCTATAAATGCGCTTATAACTTAATGTGTTGTATGTTGATCTAAAAACTTAGAGAATACATTGTCTTAATATTTATGATTAATTGTTTATTCTCTTTAAACTCAAATGTCATTTGATGGTAAACTTGTACTCTTTAATGCACAAATTTTATGTATTAGAAAGGTAAATTTCGAATTTATTTCAGTTTGCATTTTGTGTTTTCAACTTAGATATTTTTTTCAAGCTTTCACATTTCTAGTTTTATTGCAATGTGGCACACTGATCGGACACAGGAACAACCTTAGGACAGGTAAAAAAATAACAATTTCACTTTCAGATCAATTTCTTTATCTTTAACAAAAAAAAATTATATTTTTCATGGTTCTTATTATTTTAAAATTTGGCAGGATGATCGCGGAAAGGGGTCAGCCGAAGAACATGTAAAGTGCCAACCTTTCTCTATCTTTAGGTATTTTAATTGTTTACATAATTGAAATAATGTTAATTTTGTTCAAATATACATATACTTGACCATGGTTTGCGTCATGATTCCCTCAACGAGGAAGATTTGTATTCATCGTCAAGTCCATTTGTTTTGTTGCAAAAAAAGATTCAAAATGCAAACAAGGAACTTGAGCGTTTGATAGACATTGTGCCTCAAACACCTAAAATAAAACAAAGAATATTACAAGTTATGACCCAGCTTCAGACATATGAGGTAATAACCAAAAATCAAAAAGATATTTTTATTGTTATGCATAAGAAAAATTGTGATAGGTTGATTTACAACTTTTACATTAACTAAACTAACAAAAAAATTATTTCGTATGTAGTTTTTTCTACAACCTATTGTCCCAAGTGTTGGTGGTAGTGGAACACACAAGCAAGATATTCCCGAGGAACCCCCTCGTACACCGCGTACGCCTTTAGGTAGCAGCCAATAAACGCACCCCTAAGAAGACACACAGCCAACTGATGAACGTGGTGGCAGTGATGAGGGTGATATCACTAAATTTATAATTTCATTTCCTGAAGCTACACGTGTCACCTCCACAGGGACCATTCCAGGAACGTTTTTGGTGAACAATGAAGGTGTTCTTATAAATAAAGTACAACTCCCACGTAATTTTTAATATTTTAACTATTTCATGTACTCTATCTAAAACATATTTTATCATGATTATTATTTTTTTAATTAATGATAATATATATATTTTTTTGTAGGAAAAAATGATTTCTATAGGGCCTTGGAGAGCAAGGCATTGTTAATTTTTGGCCCAACCATACGCACAAGGTGAAATTCTCAAAATTCCAACCTCAAAAAAGAACTTCTAGATTATCTAGAAGGTCTTTTTGGGGAGGGCACATTTGATATAACAACGGTTGCCCGGGCAGCTGGAAAATATTTGAAATATACGCAAGACACTTATAGGACTTACTTGAAAAATAACTCTAGATACGAGCATCCTCTCATAATTCCAGAGAGGGAGTGGAGAGCACTCATAGGGGACGCAAAAGAGAAAAATATCAAGAAATAAGGAAAAATGCTAACTGGACCCGCAAGGTAAATTACAACTTTAATTCAATAGCTTTAAATTTCTCTATGTCTAAAATAAAAGTGTGCTACATAATTTAATTCAAGTTTTTTATGATAGGCTGCCTAACACCTCGAAGGCAACCAAAGCTAGGATTAACAACTAAGGCCAGCACAAGCTAGGCCAGAGCGGCTACTTGAAATTAGCCACAAGAATTGTAAGTAGCTAAACATCTTATTAATTTTATCGTTTTCCAACATTTTTGTAATCTCATCAAATAACATTAAAAATACACAATCTTATGAAATTTTGGGTGACGACTTTGGAACGGAAACCACAAAGGAAGACAGAGATATTTCTTTCTGTTCTAGCTATCAAGTCGTAGTTGAACATTGTAAAATCTTGGGACATGTCCCAAGATCCAGTATGCCTGATAAGGTAAAACGTTAACCTTTCAATATGTTTGTTTTCGTCCATAAATTTAATGTCTAACAAATTTTCTTGATCACTGGAGCAGAAATTTAAACGAGCCAAATAACCCAGTTGTAGAGAAATGAGTTGAGAGTGAAATATTTCCAGAACATGGTCCTCACGTGCAACCTGATCCTTCCAGTGGAGACCAGGCTGACAGTGCTACTATCAATGAGGCCCACGACGGAAATTAATTTCTACTTTAATTTTTTTCTAATTATACATTGAGGGTTATGTCCTTATACCATTTTTTTGTTTAAATGACAGAGAATTTTGTACTTGATCATCCTACCACCGGAGAGGAACACGGGGCAATGGTTCCAACGGTGACAACTGGTGCACTAGGTAGATAATTTCATTTAAATTTGTTTTATTAAGATTACCTAACTAATTCAATGATATTTAAAAACTATCAATTTAAACTTAATATTATTTGTTTTGTAGGAAATGCCCCATCACTACATGAGACCAGACATCGTGAGTACCCAACTAGGTCAGCTATGCAGGAAAGGCACCAAATAGAAGTAGAGAACAATGATGTTGATGATGTAGTTAGGGGATTTATAAATAGGAAGAAGAAAAAGAAAATTTGATTATGTAAAATATTGTATTACTATAATAAATATGATGAATGACGTACCATACTTGAAAAAAAATTTGAGTTATATAAAAACTCATTTATAATACTATTTTTATGCCATACACCTTCAATGTTTTCTTGCGTACTTTTTGTTGAATTTATTTTTAATTAGTTATTGAAATTTTTTTTTTGCTCATGTTCGTATAAAATGAAATATAGATTGGGTATTGGGGAATTGAGAGTGATGTGAGGGGGGGGAGGGTCCATAAGAGCTTCCACCTTCACGTGGTTGGCCTTGTTTAGTAGAGAATAATTTATTGGAGTGATTTAATCTTGGATCAAACCTCCCTCAATCCAACATAGCAGAAAAAAAAAATTCATTGTTGACTTAGTTACTACTCTTTCAGATCGTTGGAGGCTTGTTCCAAGTTCAGGAAACTCCAATAAATTGTTCTTGAAACGAAGAGGAGCTTATTTAGGTATGTTTTGATATAGTCAACATATGTTCTAACATTATCATAAGAATGCATATTAGAGTAAAAAATACTACAAATATTACTTATATTTATTGTATAGATAATTATAGATCTTGAATGACTTGGTAGCACAGGTACAAATCCTCTTGCATCATGAGCAATACAACTTTTCAACCAGGGTCATGTCCAAGATCTTTTTTCTTGTGCGCTTGACCAAGTTCGTAGTGTCACAATTTGTAAGTTCCTTTACACTTCATAATTTAAGATGAAGCTTGTTCATGATTATGATTTGGTTTTTTGTATGTGTTTTTTCCTCTATTCTATTGTAAGTTTGAACATGATTTTAAACATTGAAAACTTTTTTGTTTTTATATTATTAATATATTGAAATATACCATGGTTCATGAATTGAATTTTCATGTGAATAAATAATATATTGTTACAATAATAGTTTAATATTTTAGAGTGTGTAAGGTTGTAGCACCATCTTGGTTGTTTACATCATATTTTGACTTGGCAGCATGCATTCTTCCTGTTTCGACTATGTGAAGGAATAATGATGCTAGAATCATGTCCCCATCAAATGTTAGTTTTCCCATTTGAGTTTCAAGGGTATAATATCTATCTTTGGTGCAGTTAATTTCTTTGTAGTTGTTATGTAAATAATGATCGCATATGACATCATTTTGATTAAGTTGCATGAGTGTTGGTTGTAATATTGTATGTTGGAATTGTAACTACAACAAGTTAACTTGCTTTATTCCTTTTCGAGTTTCATCACGGCCCCATTAATTCAATCAGTAACTTAGAGGAACTTAGAGGGACAAGAAAGTAGAAATATGACCCTTTGATGGTGAGCCACTAAGCAATATTGAAACTTGGCACTAAGTAATATTGAAACTTGGTTCTCGCTATCATGTTACTTAACTTTGAAATTTTGTAATGTGTAAGGAAGCCTTTGTTGCAGGCCAATGCTACATAAACAACTTGTTTCACAATTTTAATATCCATTCATATCATAAAAAGTCATTGTTGTTTAGGTTGCATCAGACAGGTAATATAAGCTTGGGTGATCTGAGTACATATACCTTTACTTTTTAGGAACACAAGGTTTCACATTGTCTTTTGGATTTTCTATCGAATAGAGAGAAATGTTTTTGTTTAGATTTAATCTTTTAGTTATGGTTTCAACTACGAAGGATTGGTTCCCTTAGTTTTTTTTGTGATTTTATCAAAAGATCATCGCTCTAAAATATACCTTGTTAAAAATTAGTGATATTAAAGATAAAAATAGACTGTCTAAATTATAAGTGGGAGGAAATACGGATAAAATCCCACAAAATTAATTGAAAGAAGTGTTCATATCTCCCTCCTTGGTCAGATCCTCTTCACTAAAGCATATATTAACAAGACAGTTATGGATGACATCTATTGAGTCATGGGTGCATATTTAGAGAATTGGAGTTATTCCCCTTAGAGTCTTGGGATAAAGAGGGCCTTCCATTATGAACGCTTCATGTATATTGAACATGGTCTCATTTTTTGTTTTGATCAGTGTTTTTGGGATTGCTTGCTCCCCACCCCCTGAAACTACACTCCAAGAAGGTGCATCTTGGGAGTGCCCCTATTTTAGCTCCTCTTCACTAAAGTAGAGGAGATTAAATGAGAAGATACAAGTGAGTGGCTATTAATATTCCATAATAGCTACTCCATTCAACACATGAAAAGGAAATACAACTTAGATGTTGATGGCAAAGTATGGAGTAGAAACAAATGTCCTAGATGTTAGTTGTCTCACAACAATTAATTCAAATTTTACATATTGGTATGATGTTGTGGTGAAGTTCCCAGTTTCCAACCAAAAGAAAAATTAATAGATCAACATAACATACACTACCAACATGTAACCTAGCCAATGGCTTCGTCATATGTCTCATTCCAGGAAATGGATTTTGCATATTGGACTAGCGGTAGTTAGGTTCTAAATTTAAACCTGATTATTTTAGACAACATATGAGCAGCAGTAGGTTGGGACTGAGCAAATAATCTGGTGACATCATGGCATCATGGTATGGTGTCCCTGTAATAGGCGACCGATTTGGTGACATGCAAAATTATAAATCTTCCATATAGCTGAGTAGTTGGAGTGAAATTTCCTGTTGCAACATCTTTTCATTCAAATACAAGGTAGAATTGTCGGTACCAATAGGAGCCAATTGGCCAAGCATGATGTTTTTTGTAACACCACTAATAGTTTCTTCTTCATCTAATGCAGAAACATCCAAAATGATATCCATAATCTCCTCAAATGAACATCTCATCATTTCTCCTCTATCATTACGATTGATACCATGTCAAGTAATGGTCATTAAATGACGTAGATATTTCATTGTGTCACATAGAATGGCTAGATGCTTGTAGTTCACATATGACGCATCAAAATATATCACAACTCGAAGCTCATCTAGAAGAGCCTTCCTCACAGTCTCAATTCCAAGCACTTCAATAACGTAAATCAAGTAATTACTAGTTTTCCTAGTATCATCCACATCTTCATGGCACATCACAGCTAACACATTGACACCTTATGTGTCTAGCATCCATTCTGTCTTAGTCTGGAATCCATCATTCTCGTCGAACTCGTTACTTTTTTTAGACTTGATAAACACTTTATTGATATCTGGAATTCCCCTTAGAGCTATTTTTGTAAGCATGTTACTTTCATTTTTTTTCAAAAACAAATCATCTTCAGAATTTTCATTTTGTACCTCTCCGTTAGGACCTTCTTCATTCATAATACGTAAATGTAGAATAATTTTTTTTGCATTATCGTCATTAAAAATGCATCTCAAATCATGATCAAACTCAAGGTTAATATTTTCTGCAATGTCTACCATACTCTGTTTTTTATCAACCATCATCTCTTTGTTCAATTCTATACGGAGCAGCCATGGATATATTTTTTTCTATGTGATATCCTCATCTAGCATTTAATAATAGGATTTGACAAATTCAACATCCTCCTCAATGATAGTACTCATTGGATCTAGATTATACCACACTTCAATAGCCTATGTAACACTTCTCAAGGTTGTGTACTCTAAAGCACACTACACATTTTTTGCCCTTTCCTTTGTCATGTTAATCTCAAGTTTTATGTACACGGAAAATGATGGCGTTTTAATATTATTTACCACATTTATGATTTCCCTTTGCCTGGGGACACTGAGAGTAACATTTTTTTCACTGACATCGGCATAATGGAAAGTATTCAATGTCATCCGAGTAGCCGGTTCACCAATGGATTTCACTACAACACAGCCAATCATCTCACCTGGAGCAACTAACGACTACAGAAAATGAGATTCTATCTCACCAATTTCCCATTCAAATGCTTTCCTTGTAAGGTGGTACTCCTTCAGCACACACTTACTAGCAAATGTACTTCTAAGCATAATGTTGAAAAATAGAGTGGCATTATTTAGTGCTTCAATACTCATGGGGTCATCACCGGGAACAACCTTACGTCTTTCCTGAATCCTATAAATTAATTTTATAATATCCATAGGATGCATATTTGATGGTTTTCTCATATCAATTTTGAATGACTTTTGTATGTTCCAGATTAGCCTCTTAAGATTTACAGGAAGAGGCCATGTGTTATCTCTAGTGGTTACAATCCCTGTACCTAGTTGTCATCTATCTACCTCCAGTTTCTGCATTTCTACATGAAAAACATTCTGTAACTCTCGGTTTGTTTTCAAACCTTCGACATGGTCTAGTAACATGTAACTAGGATTCCAATTTTCTTGATCAAGTTCATATTTATAAGTATTTTTAAAATCATTCTTTTTCATCTTCAGAGAATCAAGGTTCTGTTACTCAATCCAAACAGCATCCATACCATCTTCACCATATATAAATTGAATAACATCACAAAGTGACTTCCTAACAGTCTCGTCATATTTAACCATGATATCCTCCGTAGCTTTTACAAGAAGCCTCTATATGTACTCTGTCTCAGAAGTATTCACAGCAGTATATATCAAACCTTCTCTGCCTCCTATTGCATGGAAAAAGAACTCGTATGGAGTTAGAACAGGAAGATAAGATTTTTCCACAAACCCGCAACTTTTTGGACTTTTATCATCCCTTAAAAACTGGGGAGGAGTTCTACCGTAAAATCCATATTGAATTTGTTTTTCTTCCACATTTTGTTGTCCCACACAAGCAGTCATCTATGATATGTTAATAAAACTTCCTTTTGACCCAGTTGTAACCATTTCCTTTAACTTATTACTCTTTGATAATAAAAATTTAGCACTACTTCTTGCATCATCATGGTCCTTGTTAAACACATGCATTAGCGAAAGAAGTTACAATGTTGAGAGGTAGAAAATAATAAATCCTGAAGAAGGAAGACTTTGTAATAGATTCAAGAGTGCAAAGACTCTGTAATAGATTTAAGAGTACCTACCTGATTGACTTTGTTTTCAAAGGAATCCATCATTGTAAAGCCAGGTTTTGCCTCCAATTTTGATTCATGAGCAGCCTTAATAATCTATTTGACTTCATTATTTGCTTTATTCATCGTCTAATTGATAACCTCCATGGTTGCAACATCAAAAAATTTGTCTCCTATATCAATACTGAAACCCTGTTGTAGTAGCCAGTATTTAATGAGCCATTGTTTGTGACCTAAGAACTTCAGAGCAGCATTTGGACCCACCTCCTCCCTACAAAACACAAAAGATAGGATTATGAATTATACATACAAAGAAGAATATAACTCTTGGCAGGCAAATATTAAATATTAAATATAAAACATTATGTAGTAAGTTACGGATTTCCTCATTATCTTTTCATTTTTTCATTTTGTCCATTGGATGAAAATAAAATGATATTTAATAGACAGGATGAAAATGCAGTAAGCCATACATGATGCTAAATATTTACTGATAATCACCAACAATGTCATTATAAAAATTTAACCAAAATCTTTCTGAATATACATTATGTTTTCTATAATTTTAAGTTATTTTCCTTTTTTGAGATGTGTCATAAATGTTATCGTATAGAAAATAGTACATAGAAGTAACTGAAAATTAAAATTGAACATAAAGGCATACCATATCACGAATAAAGCCTCTACCAAAATATTTCTGAATATATAATATGGTTTCTATATTTTCAATTTATTTTTCTTTTTTTTAGATGCATCATATATGGTATCTTATAAGAAAATAGTGCAACAAAGTAACCCAAAAATTAAAATTGAACATAAATGCATACCAAATCACATGAATGCGCTCTCTAGAAGAAGTTCCAAGGGGTTTTTTGCAAAGAGTTTATGTGATCATTTCTCCTTTCTCAATACGTACAACAGTATCTCCTGGAATGGTATATCCAGATTCATACTCTGAATGCCATGCAGCATGTCTTATAAGGTTAGTATGTCTTGGAATTATGAGATTAAATACTCGCTTGCCTGTCCAAATTGGCCTTGGCTTCAAAATCGTTGGAACAAGTAGTTTTCCATCAAATTCCTTCCACCACATTAAAATATTCATAAAGAAATCCTACCTAAACAACATACATATTTTTGTTAATAATTTTATAAAAAACCTATGTAAAAAATTTAACCTGTCGTTTAAAGTGGATACTCTACCTATCATGCAAGAGAAAAAATTTCATGGTAAGCTAACTTTTTAAACATGAAAAACACAAGGAGATGGCCATATAATTCCTCTTATACTTACCTTCTCTATGAATGTGTCTCTTTTATTAACCTTTAGACAACCCAAAAGTGTGTCCTGGACAATACCCATAACTAGCCTATTCGACTTAGGAGAGACAATGCACTTTGGCACCATCATTAGTTCCAAAACTTCTGCTCTCGTCTCAAATGACTGAGGTACATGCATATTCATTTCATATCCATCAAAATCAGCATTATATTGTGATATAACTGACAAGTTTAGTCGAAATGTTGAATATGGCATGATTTTGATCTTGTGCCCCATGATAGACATCTTATGAAGACTAGGTTTTCGATTGAAAAGAACAAAGTGACCATAATTCAAATGTCTTTGCACCTATGAATAACATTTCAAGATAATTATATCATTTAAGACTGTTAGAAAAAAAAAATGGAACATAACCTTATGCATATTTTCACAGTTATTTATATTGTAAGACATTTTTTTGGAAAATAACTGTGTTTTTTAGTTTAGTTTGTGGAAAAAAAATTATGGATACTCCATAGGGACAAAAGATATTTAAGATCGGTGGAGTTTCATCTAACAAACTAGATTCACAAACACAATACTTTTCAAAAATTCATCTTACAAAAATAAAACAATCATGAAAATTGATACTACCTTATAACTCAACTCTAAATGATGGTCACTGCTCTTCTTCATGAATTGAAGATCAAGCCTCTTGCCATCATCCCTGATAATGTATCTAGCACCAGTTTTCCCTGTAGGAGGATGAGCTCCATATTCAACAATTTCTCTTAATATTTTTGACCCATGCACATAGAAATAGTGTAAGTTCTAAAATAATGTCGGTGAAGTAGCGGAGTTTAAAATTTAAAGAGAATATCTTGATGCTATTCAGGTCACACCTGGCCATGTTATATGGAGTCATAGTTGCTGGATATTTCATATTCATTGCAATACTCCAAGGCACTCCTAACTCATCAATGTTGATATTTGGATCAGGAGTGATAACAGTACGTGCAGAAAAATCTACACGTTTCCCCATTAAATTAACTCAGATGCGATCCTCCTTGGCCTTCATTCTACTACATATGGACTTAATAGGTTGTCACGATCGATGATTTTCCTGATGGGAAAAACATAGAGCATTACTTCAGTTCATAACACAAATTTAGAAACCAGCTATATTAACTATATCAACATCAATCATGATGAAGGAATATTTACCATTGGTTAACCAGGGAGATCATTGTCAAAATAGGTAGCAACGTTGAATTGCAACATTTGAGCTAATTCTGTAATAATATGTGTTGGAGCCCCATTCTTTTCTTTTTTCTTAAAATTTTCATTGTTTTTTATGATCGTAGCAAGCTTATGCATGAGATCATCCTGCAAAATATTAGGAAAATTATTGTATTTATAACCTTTGAACATCCAACACAACATAAACACAAGAGTTAAGTGATTTCTCTTGCTATATATTTTCATTAATAAGTATAGCCCATTAATGTTGCAAACCCATGTTTCGTTCTTGTCTAATAGGTTCTTGTTGTTTTTTGTGGCCTGACATATGTATATGTAGGCTCTTGTAGGGTTCCTTATTGTAGTTTATATTCTATTTTTAGAATAAGTTACATAAAGATAATTTTCAAACATCTTGCAGTCAAGTGGTTGAATCAAACAACTTTTCAGTGTTAATACATGGATTGAAACTCCTAGAGAACATGTTGTTATGTCAATATAATGTGGCCAACAGAGCCATATTGCATCTGAGACTAGATGAAAATCTTGGATACCTTCATGACTCATGGATGTATTCCATCTCAGTGGGAGAGGCCAGGTGCAAATCCTGGTTGAACTTGGTGAAATAGAATACCTTTTGGTCATGGAATATAAGGAAATGGTAGACCCACTTCCTTAAAAAAAGGTCATTTACCAACCCAAAGGTTGCAGAACTAACACAAAATGAGGAACAAGAAAACCTATTTCTTTGTTTTTTCACTGAAGGATTGTCAATGGCGATGGCGTTCCATACACGAGGGCACATTGGTTTAGTTTCATGTAAGAATACGATTCTTTAATAAACACAAACTAAAATTGGGCAAAGGGAACATTTTGAATCATATTCTAATAATCATTTAATGAAGTATATGGTGAGTTCAGGTGTTCCCCAATAGATAATGGGGGAATATAACATAGTGCCATCGATCTGGCCAATTTTTTCTCATTAGATGACTATGAGTAGTGAAATTGTAATAGATAACCCATGATGATCAGAAATTTATAAGTGGCTAGTGCATATGTCTCAAGCCATGGTGAGAACGTGGGTTTCTGGAAAGCACAAAGTTATCTAAGCGAAAGGTAGACCGATTTCCTTTAATCAATGGACTACTGAAATAAAAGTTTCAAAAATAAACTTGATATTTATGTGGAAACAACACACTAGATCTCTTTGGTACAGTGCCATGTAATAATACAATGTGTTAATATGCAGAGACTTAAATAGGTTCAAGGGTATTTTTGAATCGTACTATGATAATCAATTAATGAAAAACATGATTCACTGAGGTGATCTGCATAAGGCATGGTGAGGGAATATTTTATAGTGCTAACTCTAGCCAGACTCAATCGTCTGATCTGACAGAGGAAACAAAGGATCTGAAGACTTTAGCGAAAGAGTGTCCCCTTATTGACCGGTTTGATGCATCACAATATGAATTTTTTGGAAAGGATGTTACGCAAGAGGTAGAGATAATTAGACTATTAATCTCATTGTTTAGATTAATGATAAATTTGATCTTATTATATGACATAGTTGATTTCATAAGTTGCAAGTGACCAAAAACAGTGTGACTCGTTATATGATCTGATTTTAGGAAGTTATTTGTTTTTTAAGTACTAGTTAGAGTTGTATTTGAAATGGAAAGGGACTCTTCAAAGGTCACATTAAAGTTTGATCAAGGCCTTCTTCAAATCTGGTCCAAGTTCTGCACCAAATATCACTTCAAATCTACTCCTAAGGTCTGCTCCAACTAATGGTCAAGGATTCTTCAAACAAGGGGTCCAAAATCAACTTTAATTTTGCTACCAATCTGCTACAAGGGAAAATAAAACTGCTCAAATAAGCTTCTTAACTCAGGCCACAAATTTCTTCAACTTAGATCCTCAATCTACTTCAAGAAATTTGCATCAGTATCAAATTCGGATCTCAACTTCCAACTTGCAAGAATTAGAACCTTGTTCACAATTTGTATCTATCTCAGTAACTGCAAATTCGAACCCTCTTACTCAGTGAACTTTTGGTTTGGTCCTTTGGATTATTTTTAGACCTTGAATTTCATCATGAGAATTTTATATTACTTCGGTTCTGTCACATATGCTTGACCTCTTACACAGGAGATTCTAAGGAGGAGCAATTTTGCACAGTTAACTCTTTACTCAATTATCCTTATAGTGGTTTCATTCAATTTCACTTTCAACGCAACCATGGTTTCAATGATTTTACTTATGATTACTCCATAGCTATAACAATATTGGGGGAGAACAATCTTTACAACATTGTCTAGTTTTGATCTATGCTTTACTGCCAAAGCTCGTGATTCAATTAGGTGCCAACACATTGTCACAAACCTTCACTACTGAAACCCATGTTGTATACAATTATCGACTATGTTATTTACAAACCTTGTCACAAATAAAAACAAAAACAATGCCCACTATAGCAGAAATTGTCATGCATTTTGGCCACATTACATTATTATGTAGTTCCTGAGACATTGTTTCTTTGTTTTTTAGTTGATTTTTTAGAAAAATAAAGGTTTATATTTTAAAATATGCTACTATAAGAAGCTCAACACGTGATACATGATGCTCCCCAACAGGTTACAAATGTCCTTCATGCAAGTGAGAGGTAAGCCTCACTTTGGTTTGCTTTACTACTAGCCTATTAGCTAAAGCTCCCTTGTTATGTTTGAGATAGGATTCTATAGTGCAATACTCTGTTGTTTCTATTTCCATTCTTGCAAGGATATAGTTTTTTTACTTATTGCATTAACCCATATTAGTTTCTTGAAGCATATTTATTGTGTTATGTCTACATAATCGATGATATTTATTAAATTACTAATTTTAAACACTGGATACCAAAGCATTCCTTTGGAAATATAGGTTCATAGAATAACTGTGTAAATATCACAGGCTAAAATTTTTAGATGTTACATATTCTACGTCATACGATTTTTGGAACTTAAACTGTTAACTAGACTTTGTGGTTCAATTCCAATTAATATACTATGCTAAGCTTTGATTCAATGATAGAAATAAGATTCCTACAAAGCATTATATATAGCGTAGATTTTGTTTATTGACAGTATGGAGGGTTTTTTTTTTAGATTTGGCCTACAAAGCGGCAGATTTTTGGTTCTAGTTCTATCCTTTCTAAACACTTGGAGGAGCTCCTTGCAAAGGTACAGATTATATATACCATCCAATGAATATCTTGTTTGTAATTTTCTTTTTTTATTATGTTGAATTACTAGATGCTTTCCTTTTAATATACATGCATTCTGATGGTAATTGAGATAATTGTATATCCCAACTAATCATATTTCCCTTCCTATTGCAAAGCTATATTGCGATGTTGGACAAGAATTCTCTATTACCATTAGCATCTGAACTATTTCCAAATCTATTTGACTTATCAGGCCAAGGAATAGCTAGGTCGCTCTCAGCCAATCGAACAACGGTTTTTAGCTTATAATCACCTCTTACCGAAATACACAAGGATCAGACTATTCAGAAGATGCCATTGAACTCCATTATTAATGATCTCAATCTGCTAAAGAATAATGAACTAACTTTTAAACCAAGTACAATGACAGACATCGAAGCTGAAAAATATAGTTTCCCTACCATTGCGACTGCAGAGCCATTTGGAAGCCCAAAGCATGTTGTAGGTGTTTTCTTGCCAATATATTTAAGTTGATTCTAAGACTTGATAGTTTTTCAATGCTCAGGAAATTTTGATATATTCTTTGATCGAGAGATTTCAATTATTAGTTCAAACAATAAAGTGCTCTACTAGCTTATTATTACAGATGGTGTTTTCTCGGAAGTGTTCTTTTCATGGTGATAAGAAAATTATTGATGGCCCTGCAGAGGAATGTGGAAAAAGCTCCAATCATACACCAAACGGTGAGTAACCATTTGTATACCTTTTTAGAAAAGCATTATAAAGATAATTGCATCTTGTGGTGAAACTATTTTTGACATTTTATTTGAACCATGCATTATCATAATAACTGGGAAAATGAAATTATCTCCTACCTCTCATAGATTGTTTTGTGCAAACACATTAATGAACTCATTTGAAACCTGGAGAGAGGCATGTATGCCCTTAATTTCTGTGAACTCATTATAATTATCCTTGAGCTTTGGAACTTTTTTTTGGATATCAAACACTAGTTTACTTGGATTTGTACTATTCTATGAAATTAGTGAACCACGGGGAAAATTTTAGGGGCTACTATTCGCAGGTGGGCTAATTTTCCATGTTTTTTCAAAAAAAAAGATTCGCAAATTTCCATTTTCTTCTAAATTGATTGGCCCAAATTTTATAGTACACCATTATTTTACCTTAAAAATCGCCAAAATATTATATCAACTAATATAAAATAATTGGAAATATAAATATTTCTACAAAAATATCGCCAAATTTTTTACAATTTGCATATTAAGGATAGTAATATTTGCCAAGGTTTCTAAACTTGAAGATAAACTTCAATCCTTAAAATTTTCCCTGGTGAACCATCTAGATTCAATGTGTTGTTATCCTTGATCTTTGGAACTTATCTGGATATGAGACACTGGTTTAGTTGGATTTGTAGTAGTGTCTATATTCAATGCAACCAATGCCCCATTTAGATTAAATGTAATGTTATCCTTGAGCTTTTGAAGTTGGAACTATGATCTAAATATTAGATGCTGCTCTAGATGGATTTTTACTATTGTCTATATTCAATGCAACCAATGGACATTTAGATTCAGTCTACTGCTACACAAGAGTTATAAATCACTACAGTGCCACCCCAACCTCTAGCCTTATATGATTTGTTGAACGTTGTTGAATTCCAATAAGAAATTGTAGCACCTACACTAGTGTGGGAACAATAGGTCCTAGTAGCTCCTACACTAGTGTGGGACCAACAGGTCTTAGTGGCACCTACACTAGTGTGGGCTAAATTTGGTGTAGTGTCTGATTTAATTTTCCCTTAATTAAATTGGACAATAAAATGTAATCTTATCTCAAAATGACTTGTAATAGTTAACTGAGTGTGATATACTTGGTTATCTCATGAATTTCGAGCTGAGAGTAGTTGGTGAGGCATGCAGAGTAATTCTAGTTGAAACAGAGTTCGAATTGCAGTTGGTGCATTAGTTAATGCATGAGAAATCGGTTAACTCAATTTAGGTGATTTAAAGTCAGTTGAGCTATCTGTAGCTGATTGTTGCACTACTAAGAGATCAAGTGAATTAAATATTATTTAATTCACAATCAGTGATCTAGCATGCAACTGATGATTTACTATTATTAGTTGCATGCATGTCAATTCCAATGGAGACCCATTTGAGATAAAGGTGAAAGGGATGCTAACTATCAGTTATAGGTTATTGAGTTGCACCCATGCAACCAAACACACATTGGATTTCCCATGATCTTTGAGCATTTTAGGAAGGCAAAAATTCCTAAAGAATAGGGTTTGAATCCATAAGGAATTGTGTAAGCAAGGCAAGTTGTTTAGAGGCTAATAATTGGCTAACTGTTGGCCAGTTTTGTGCAGGACATTGTGAGACAATTAGATGAGTGCTGGAGACTCTTGTGAGAAAAGTGCATTGTAATTGTTTCATGTTTCCCTGTTGAATATACAATAGAAGATAGTGGGGTTTTGAGCAGCAAGCTTTCCCCAGGAAATTATCTGTGTTGTGGTTTGATTTGATTATTTCTTTGCTTCATGTGATTGGCAATTGTGTTTAATTTCTACAATTGATTTGCAGAAGTGATTCAGTATCTAGCTTTAGTACATTGTTAGATTAGATTGAATCCATGAAATACATATTATTTGTATAATTTCTACAAATGCACCAGCTGATTTCATGGTTGATTGGGTTTGACTTCACCCCACCTTAACCTCTGTTGTAGACTACACCAGTAAAGTGTTAAGAGGCCCCAGTGGTCAAACCTCCTTCATTTAAATTATGGGTCTGTACTAGCTTCCATACTCAGTACATCCAATGCACCTTCATCTACAGTGTAAAATGTCCTTGTTGGCTTCATAATGGATTATTGCCACACTTACCATGACTCCACGACAACCTAGGCTGTATAATGCACCTTTTGACTTCAGGGATAGATTTTGATTTCAACCATCATAGCATATTCTGAATTTAAGGACAAGTAATAATCTTTAGTTTGAATACAAGGATAAGTAAATAAACATGACCAAGGCCCTATTGATAGTATAATAGTGCTATCCCCTTCATTGGATGGTATTGACCTATGTTGACTTGCTTAGGTAGATTATTTACATTTAATGTGATGTGAACAATCAGAATTTATACCCCTTTTATATACAAATACTCATCTACTCTCATGCATAATCCACTTGCATAAGAGAATAGTCTTATCTAGAAATTGATATGTTAAAATTATGTTTCAGCAAAGGCTCTTATGTAAGAGGAGCATTGTCGTACTTATCAATGTCTAATACATGAAGCATATTTATTTTTTATGTATGGACACATTTAGCTTCCTCTGAAGATCTTCATTTTGGATCTCATCGCTCTTTCATTGAAAGGTGCACCTCTGAGCTTGATTTTATTGGCCTATGTGTTTAATTTTATTGCATTATTAGCAAGAGAAAACAAAATGTATTGATAACTACATTCAAACATGCTCCAACTGTTATCAAACCCGTAAATCAATTTTATAATTATTATAAAAAAGGAAATAATAAAATTTATTTTTAGAATTTCATGTTCATGCTACGCGGGATGGTGTACATGATGAAGGATAAAGTTATAGGGTAAATTAGGGTTCATGATGTATGAAGAGTTGGTGCCATATTTTCTTCACCATACTTGCCTATTGAACCTCTCTATTCTAGTATTACGCATGATGGTGTACATAATGAAGAAAAAGGTGCCAAGGGATATTAGGGTTCATGTTGTATGAAGAGTTGGTGACATCTTGTCTGAAAATACACACCATTTTTTTAACCAACATGTTTTTCCTATTCTATGTGACATATTCTAGAAGGTTTCATTCCATGCACATTGTTTGTTCACAGTGATTACAATGGACAAGAATTTTCTAATAATGAAAATTTTCCTATGCATGTTATTGATGAATCATGAAGTATGTCTCCAAGGAATTGGTGTTTTCCAACAAAGATGTGAATATTTTGACCATGTCTATTATTGATGATTTATGAGGTATGACTTGGGAGAAGAGGGTCAAATTGACAATTAGAGAATGAAACTCCCTTGGAAAAGACTTGAAACCAAATAACGGAGTCCCACTGTTCAAATAAGATATCAAATAAATCTAAATTGAGATAGAGACAACAGAACAAGAGAGAAAATAGAATTATGAGATAACATAAGAAACCTAGGGACTCAATTATCCAAGCAAGGTTCCAAACGTTTTTTTTCCATCTACGATTTTGGTCGTCGGAATAGCGACGCAATTTTTTTTGGTCTACCTGTTTGAAGCGTCGGACTAGCGACACACTTACGCGTCAGAATAGTGACGAAATGTTTTTTTGGTCTACCAGCTTCAAGCGTCAGAATAGCGACACTTGCTGTTGGAAGTGCGACTCTTGTGTACTATGACGCGTCGGAGGTGTGACACTATCAAGCATCGGAAGTGCGACGACATGAAATGTCGAAAGTGAAACTATATTAAGTGTCAGAGAATAGCGACACTTGCCATTGGAAGTGCGACTCTTGTGTACTATGAAGCGTCAGAGGTGTGACATTATGAACTGTCGGAAGTGTGATGATATTAAGCGTCAGAAGTGTGATGATATTAAGCGTCGGAAGTGCGACAATATGAAGCGTCGGAATAGCATCGGAAGTGGGACGATATAAAGCGTCAGAATTGCGACAAACTAACAAACGTCGGAGATGCGATGATTATGTCATTTGCGATAGAACAAGAAACAATGTCTTTCCCAACCACAAAGTGTCGCTCTTGGGATGCCTATGTGTCACAATAGTGACATTTTGGCCGTCGGAAATTGTCCCAAATGTGCTAGCACTAGAGGAGTTTTGAGGTCTAAAATGGGCCTCTTAAGGAAAATGTACAATAAAAATTCACTTTATGAGAATCAATCACATTTTAGGGGATGACATCATCCCTAACAGTTGAGGTGACATTGGTTGAGTTAAAGGTACTTACTTGTCACATTCTTAATGGTGGATAAAAATTCATGGTTAACCATGGTAGTGCTCTAAGTACGTTTAAAGTCATAAAGTAAAGCACTCATAATAAATGTCATTTCACACTTTTTGAATAAAATATTATTCTTGTCATTTCAAATTTCTTGAAAGAAACAATGCATATCCCTACAGAATCTTCATGTCTTTATACACTTTCCAATAAATATTATATTTGTATATTTTCATATATTTATTTTTAAATTATATATTCATCTCATTTTATTTAATATTACAATTTCAAATTAATTATAAGTTAATACCTATACATATATATTATACATATGAAATCAAAATAAATAAAAATGTAACCTTGTAATTTTAGTATAAATCAAATCTATAACTAATATTATTATAATATTAATAACAATACAAAAATATTATTAAAAAAATAATAATAATAACACAAACATTTTAGTTTTGTATTATGAAAAAAGTATATTAGTTTTGTATGTTGAAAAAATTTATATTATATTCAACATAGTTTGGAGCCAAAAAAATCTAAATTTCAATGTATATAAATCTTATATTATACTTATAAATATAAATTAAATCTATTTCAATAGTTTTTTTTCTTTAATTTTAAATACAACTCAATTCATTTCATTAGGATTATATTAATATTATATATTATTATATATAATATTATGAAATATGAAAAATAATCTAAATATTATAGAATATATATTATATTCTTGTTTATATTATATATTATTTAATCTTATGTTATAAATCAAATCGAATTAATATGTAATACAAAATTCATACATAAAATAATATATTACATTTATTATATTATATTATATAATTTTTATATAGTATATTAATTACATGTTATTATACAATTTAAATAATATAAATTTTAATTAATAGCATGTAATATAATTAAGAATTTATGAATTTATAAAGTTATTTAAGTACAAAGAACAAATGCATTAGTTGTGCAATAATAATGGTTTTTTCTTGAAGAACTCATTCTTATTTATAGTCACATCAATACAATTTTTTTATTAATTTTATTTTGTTACAACTTTTGAATTGAATTTAACTATGGTTACATGGATTGTGGTGCAAAACGGGAATTGCAAATTCATAAATATTATTTTATTGGTTTAGCTATTATTTTATTATTTCCTTAGGAGGCTCGTTTTAGACCTAACAATTCCCCTAATGTATGCAGTCTCCAAAAACACATTATAAATATCACTTCGTAACTCCTCAACCAAGGATCTTTTTAGAAAATCACTAGGAAGTAACCAAATAGACCCTATTATTCACAAAACCCAAATGGCGGAATTTCAAATTTCGTCTTCCTTTGACTAGAAATTGAACTGCAAGTTTGGTGATGGTTTTCCTTTACGAATTTCCCTCAACAATCTTGTTGATCGACACCTAATTACAGTTGAAGCCAAATATTGTGAATAAACAAGGCTTCACATATTTGGCCTTATTTATATGATATAACATATTTCTTCCACAGTATAGGTTCAATGGAACACTTTCAATCTTAAAGAATCTTACTCAACGATTACAATCAAAGATGCTACAATAATTTCCAGAACTGGCATTTATCATTCTGATGAGAAGTGATATGTATGAATAGATCAAAATGTTGTTACAAGACTCCATACATCATAGCTAAAATACTTGCAATACAAGTTCGAAAGGCCCAATGAAACCCCAATAATATCAATTAAAAAAAACAAATCCCTTCTACGATTTATCACATAGGTGTTGAGAAAATTCCATTCAAGGAAGAGTTCAGTCCAGCTGAGTCACGGTTATGCGTTGACCTCAGAGATACTTGACATACATCGTAATACCAAAATGAATCCCAAAAGAAATACAGTGAATTAAAACCTTTTCAAATTGTTTTATAATATTTTCCAAAATGTTGTAAGAGGGTTTCAGAGACTTGGACAGATTTCATAAGTAAAAAAAATACATCGCACCCCTTTGAAGAGTAATATGTCTTCTCCACGCATTATGAGAACAACTTCAAAATACAGTTGACTCATAATTACACTGTACTCTAATAGTTCAACAATCCTTTACAGCCGAAAGATCAATTCCACTCCAACTCTCAGATAATTTATGAAATTGACAGTGCACCAACAAATATATCACACAGAAATAAATTACGAATTCACAAACAGAGTTAGTTTCCAGATATGCAAATCAATGCTATTTATAAATCATATTCAAATATGAATTACTTGATACAGAATCTGTGTGCAGATAGAGTCTTGGTCTTTTCCTCAATTTCGCACTCTCTTTGGCCTGGTTTTCTTTATTTCAAATCGCCTCCTCTAATGCCTTTGAGGCTTACAAATATATACAAAAGGATTCTGCAACCAATTCTGGTTCAGATCCATAATTGACTCAACCATATCCTAAAAATCCTCTAAGTGCACTTTTGACTCAACTAAATCCCTATTTTAGGACTTCCTAATCCCTAAGATCTTTATGAGATCTTCACAAGTCTAATATCTCTCGTATTCTCAATCATGTGAGAATATTTACATTTAAAACCTCACACACCTATTTCTCATCCAAATTATTAAAAATATACAAATTTAATATTAATCAATTAAAATCTTTAACAAACATTAGACCCCCTAAGTCAACCAAAAATGAAATGGTTTTTTTTAGTAGGATGCTCCTGCGTCACCTTTCCTTCTGCGTTATATGTCTCCTCTTCTTGTAGCTCATACTTATCTTCCAAAATAGAGATCATCCTTTCATTTTCATTACCTTCTTATACATATGAAGCAGACCTCAACTTCGCACTTCTTTATAGTACTTCATGTGATTGTCCCTTTCCTTAATTAGTTTCGGCTTTCTCTTTAGTATGAGATAGATACAGGCCCAAATTAGAGATCTAATATGGTATCATTTTCTTTGCAATACATGCTCCTCTTCTCATCGTACTTTTCTTCTTATCTTTGTATTACACCACAGAAATATCCTAGTTGCTATTACAAACTTGTCTGAACTCCCTTCCTGCAATCTAGTCTAAAAACCTCAAACCAATTCGAACCTGCTTCTCTATGTTTTTTGCGCAGTCCAGTGGGGTATTTATAGTGGTTTTACCCTATAAATTAGCTGACTTGTGTTAGTGAACCGTGGTGACTTATTTTGAGCCGACTTAAGTGTGTATGCTTTGTATTAAGGTTGACTTCATTAAGGAAAATATGTATCATCTTTAAGTCAACTTGTGGAGCCTATTTTACATGGACTTAGAGGCATATATTTACATCAATGAATCGTCTTTGAAAGTGTAACGCCACTTCATATACATGACTCTAAATTATATATTTATGACAAGATGAAAAATCCCTAAATACATCAAGAAGATGTCTTTGACTTATAATAAAAACGTGTTTCTCATGAAACCCATGGAGCAAGTATTTACAAAATAAATTTTATTATCTTTGTCTTCATTACATAAATTCATAATTACCAGTCATTATGAAGACCGAATCTAGTTACACTTTCCAACACTAAGAGGAATCAAATCTCTCAAAGTGCAATTTTTTTCTAAAATTTTATATTCAAAAAATTTTGTACCTCAAAAGATTTGATTCCTCTTGACGCATGATAAATTCTAAGATAAGATAGATCTATCAGAGTTTAAAATATATATAAATAGAACATTTATTATCACTAAAACCATTTTATTTCAATAATTATAATATATTATAATTTACTACATTAATAAATTAATTCTATTTCAAAGTATTAATAAATGCAATTTCAGGTTGTATTAGAATTTGAAAAATTATCCTCAATGGGGGTAACTAACAACAATCTATTAATTCATATATGTTTAATGTTTTACAGAGACCAACAACGAAGAAAATGAATGTTGTTCTAAGAAAAGAAAAAAATAGAACATGCAAATGAAAATGAATTGCTCCTTATCTCATGTGGAGTGGTGTTGGAGATTAACGAAAGGGGGAAAAACCTTTTAAAAAAATTGAGGGATCTAGTGGAACGAATGTATAAATGTTCTTTCCACTTACAATACAAAAATCAATCTAACTATTCCAAGAACCAAATTTTATTTAAACTACAGGAAGAGTTTCCAAAGAATTGGTCAATGAGACATGTCATACTTTTAATAGCAAAAACGTACAACAAAAAAAAAGATTGAAAAAGTGATATTCCTTTAAATGTTTTTCTAGAAATATATGTATATATTACTACAAAGAAATCATTTATAAATATCACTTTTGTTATATTTAGTTTTCATATATCAATATAAAAATTAAATAGTTTATTGTCATGTTACTTTTTTAGATAGATTATGAAAATCTCAAAGGATGAACGAGCTGATATCAGAAATATGCCAATAGGAATGTCCAAACAATTGTATAAGGAGATGATCAAAGAAATGGACATAATTTCATCGCACGAGGAGCCATATCAACAACAACGTGCTTCAAATGTAATATGTAATCATTGAATTTTTCGATTAGGTACAATAAATAAATAATTTAGCATTAAATATTATTTTTCTAGTATTTTCTTGCAGAAAAGAAAAGAAAATGTAACCCATTAAGCACATAAAATGGGACAAGAAGGAATAAAAGGGTTTATATCTAAGTTTGTGAGTAATTGTTACTTCCTTATAACAACTTAAATAGATTTCATTTTTTGTATATTTTAAGTTGTTTTATAGCAATCATCATTGAATGTCTTCAAATAGGTTCTAGCATACAAATAAGAACCATCAGAAGAATTGATTGACACTGGGTTAAATATGGCTTGTCAGTATATGTTGGCATATCAGAAGTTAATAGTGGAATTTTTAAGTATATATCTTGTTTTACTTAGCTCTGTCTATAATTAATAGAATAAAAAAATATTTTATATCAAATCTATGATTTGTTATGGGGTATAAAACTTGCAGGAAACAAAGTATGGAACTGCGCCAACAAATGAATTGTTGAAAGATGGCATGAAATTTGGTTTTGAAATAATGTGTATAGTTCACGAATCAATTCTTGCTATGGTGCATTTATTTTTTATTTAAATTGATGTATATTATTTAATATTGCAATTTTCATTATTCTTACCAATGTAGATACACTCATTACACTTTATTTTTATGTTTGTATATGGAACTTGAAGAAGAATAAAACAATCAACACAATGAACAAAACATTCCTCCAAATAACCCAAGTCATGGAAGTAGCTCGAGCAGTGACAGTAGTTCCAGTGAAGAATGATGATCAATACGTTTGGATATCAAAGCAAGGCGTTGTATTTTTTGAAATATGTGTCTGTTAAATCAGAAATTTTGTTTAATGTAATGGACATAGTGTCCAAATTGTAGAAATTTATTAATATTGATAGTATTACCAGATTATCCTAATCTAAAAAATTAATCTTATGTTAAATACATAATCCTTCCACTTAATTCTTTGCGGAAATTAAATCTCCAATTGCAAAACAGATATGAAGCAAAATCAATCGCACATAAACACAGTTTTTTAACGGGAAAGCTTAAAGCTAAAAACCCCAACTATCATATATTATGTATATCAATGGATCATGTAATAATCTCATACAAATCTTAGTACATCAAGCTCTCAGTACGATCAAAAATCATTACAAACTTTCATGCATAAATTTGCATATCTATGCACCAATTTCTTGCCTCCTGATATTCTGCCTCCACTGCGCAATCCCTGCTGAAGAAGACCATTGAATGAGTTAAAATTGGCCTTGCCTTGACTGTGAAATCCTCATTTTCATCTCCAATGTGTGTTAGATGCATTGAATGCATCACTATAGTCACAACAGATAGTCCATCTCACCCTTTCACCTATCTCTCCATTGGGTCTCCACTAGAACTGACATGCAAGTAGTTAACTGATGTATTTTTCAGTTGCAAGTGAGTCTCTAGTTATGAATTAATTAAATAATTAATTCACTAAACTCTCACTATTGTATCTTTAGTTAGAACTAGATACAATTAGCATAACTGAGTTTAACTCACTTAACTGAGTTAAACTGAATAATAACTCCCATAACTACTCTTCCAACTCTGTCACAACTTTGCCACTTCAATTCTAACTGAGTCCTCCATGCATGAGTCACTAGCCACCCTAGGAATTGCGTAATTCGTTCAGCCCACTGATTTTCCAAATGTATTCACTAAAGTAAAGTGCTCCAAGAGAATAAGTTGATATTTATTGTTGGATTATTATTAAGGGCTAATAATAATCGACATGCATCTATTTTTAGATTGAAGATCTATAAATAGACTTCGCCCAATATTTTGAAAATGGGATCTCATATATTTTTCACATTTGACCAACCATCTACAAATAGCATCCTGCAACTTATAGACTATACTCACCATGTCTAAAAATAGACATACACCTAAAAATAGCCTGCGGGCCCCACTTAGTGAGGGTGCTTAATTTTCACTAAGCTCATCATCTTGTTGAATCTCAACACTCCCTCTCAACAAGATATGGATTATCCTTCACCCCAATCCTGCCTCTATGATATTCTAATTTGCTCTAGCTGAGCACCTTTGTCAGAATATCTGCATCCTGATCTTCTGTAGGAATGTACTGAAGCAACATGATCTTCTGTTGCACACAATCTCTGATATGATGATATCGAATATCTATATGCTTAGATCTATCATGAAACACGGGATTAATCGAGAGTTTAATGCAACTCTAATTATCAAAATGTATCATTGTAGGATCTAGATGAGAACTGAAAAAACCGACCAGGATCTTCCTCATCCAGATAGCCTCACATGCAGCTTGACTTGCTGCCATGTATTCTGCTTCCGTTGAAATGAGTGTCACGGATATTTGTTTCCTGTTGTACCAAGAAACTGATGTATATCCGATACTAAAAACCCCTCTTGATGTGCTCTTTCTATCTGTTGGGCTGCCTGCCCAATCTGCATCCGTGAAGCCATGAAACTTCACCACATCCGTCTGTCTGTACCATAAACCATACTCAGATGTTCCCCTGAGATATCTCAGGACATGCTTGCCTGCCTTCCAAAATATCTTGGTAGGCTTAACCATTGCTTGATTAATCTGGTTCACCACATAGCATATTTCTGGTCTTGTATTAACTAAATACATGAGTGAACACACCAACTATCGATAGACAGTAGCATCCACTACCTCCGCCAATGTAGCATCCTCTTTCCTTCAATTTCCTGGAAGAGGAGTATCCATGGGCTTGTATTCCTCCATGTGAAACTTACCAAGTATCTCCCGAGCATACTTGCCTTGAGACACAAACAGTTCACCTTCTCGCTGTCATATTTCCAATCCAAGGAAATAATGAAGGAGGCCCAAATCCTTCATCTCAAACTCCTTTGCAAGATCTGCCTTGCATGAGTGTATCAACTACTCATCACCCGTTAGTATTAAATCATCAACATAAATAAAAATGACTAAAATCTTACCCTCCACCACAATTTGGTATAGGTTTGCATCCGCCTCACTCTTAGTGAAGCCAAGTCCAGTGAAATATTTTTCAATTCGTGTGTACCAAGCATGAGGTGCTTGCTTCAGCCCATACAGCTCTCTTTTGAGTCTACACACATGCGACTCGCTGCTGAAGATCTCAAATCCTTCAGGTTGCTCAGTGTACACTTCTTCCTCAATGCTCCCATTAGGGAACGTAATCTTCACATCCATCTGATGAATGTGCCAACCCATCTGCGCTGAGAGAGAAAGGATGGTCCTTATGGAAGAATACCGTGTGACAAGTGCAAAGGTTTCTTCATAATCAATCCCCTCGATCTGTGAGAAGCCCCGGGCAACAAATCTTGCCTTATGCTTCTCGAAGCTCCCATAGGCAGCTTGTTTTACCTTGTAGATCCATCTTGAACCTACCACTGATTTACCAACCAGCCTTGGAACAATCTCCCAAGCATTGTTTCTGAAAATGGAGCCATACTCCTCCACCATGGCATCTACCCATGTGGGCTCTTACACTGCTTCTTCAAAATAATATGGCTTTGTCACGATACACTTTCTCATGAGAGCCATGTATCGAGTGAATCAGTCAGGTGATTGTCTTTGTCTGCGCTGTGATGTAGGGACTCCTACATTTTGTGTTGCATCAAGCTTCAGTCTCTCAGCTTCTTCGGTATGCTTTATGCCTGTTCTGATGTTTGGTTTTGCATGAGTGGACTCCTCCACTCCATGAATCTCCTCCTGTGGATGATCCACATCTAGAGGCTCATCTTTGGGAACAAGAAGTTTCTCCTCTGCATGCAAGTGTAGCTCCCTCTCAAGCGGCAACTTCATGGCTTTCACCTCATTGAATTTTATATCCCGTCGCACCACAGTCATCCGATTTTTTGGCAAATACACACGATAATGGGGTGTTTCTGTGTACCCCAAAAATATCCCAACTTCCGCAGTCAACTCCAACTTCTTCATGGCATCCTTTTTCACATGAATGTAAACAGATGAGCCAAAAATATTCAAATGAGAAATATCAGGCTTCTTCCTAGAAAAATATTCTTCAGGTGTACCCATTCCAAGTACTCTATGAGGAAAATGGTTTTGCACATAAACCGCAGTGTTGCATGCATCCGCCCACAAGTGCATTGGTATGCCCTGGTCATGCAGCATAGCTCGTGCAACACCCACGATCGTTCTATTCTTCCTCTCCACGACCCCATTCTTTTGTGGGTTATGAGGTGTTATGAGTTCTCTTTGAATTCCTTATTTTCTACAGAATTCTTTGAATTTTTTCGAGATATATTCACCACCATTATCGCTCCATAGAGCCTTCACTTGCTTCCCTAACTCCTTCTCCACCAATGCTTTAAACTCACAGAACTTTGAGAATGTTTTTCTCTTCTTCTGCATGAAGAAGATCCAGCATCTATGAGAAAATTCATCAACAAATATAACATAATACTTGTGTTTTATTGTTGAATAAATCGAGAAAGGTCCACGCACGTCTATGTGAATTCTCTCCAGGATCACCGAAGCATGGTTCTCCTTCTCATGAAAGGTGGGCTTCACAAAATTACCCATAGTAAATCCCTTGCACTAATCTGACTGCACAAGAGTACCCTTGCGAAGTCCAGTATAAATCTGCTGCAAAATCTTCAAGGCGCCATGGTGAAGATGGCCCAATATCCTGTGCCATAATTCACCCTCATCTCGACTCACCACTTCTTCTGCTTTGCCCATCATTGTAGCGCAGCCATCTACCTCCAGCTTGTAGATATTCTTAACTCAAATCCCTATCCTCTTGGTTTGACCCGTTGTTTTATGTTGCAGGAAATCTTTTCTGTCGCTGAAAAAAACGTCATAACCTCTGTCCTCCAACATAGAAACCGAGACCAAGTTCTTCTTCAGACTTGGAACATGCATAACATCTTTCAACGGAAATGTTTTACCTGAATCCCTCTCAAAGGTAATGGTTCCAATTCCTGTCGCATTGTATCTACCATCATTTCCCATCTCTATATGCATTTGGAGATCCTTCTCCTCCAAGTCACTAAAAAACTAGTTGTCTCCCGTCATATGGAAGAAATCACCACTATCAAGATACCACATTGATCCCATTGCGCTTGAAACCAAGCATGCGATCAAGAGAAATAAATTTCAAATTGCGAGGCTAAGGCCTCACCTGCTGCAGCTCCAATAGCCTTCTTGTTCTTATTTTTCTGTCGGCAGTTAGTGGCGAGATGCCCATGTTCATGACAGTGAAAACACTTCACCTTGGACAAATCAAGCTTCTTGCCTTTAGCCTCGGATTTTGGATGGGATTTCTTCCCCTTCTCTTTCCTTTATTTTGCAGCCAAAACGCTATTCTCTTCATCATCATTCTTTGATGAAGAGCCATTCCTATTATTCCGCCTTATCTCCTCCTGCATAAGATCCGACCAAAGTCGCTCCCAATCCGGCAGTTTCTCCCGTCCATTAATAGAGTCTTCGTAGATGTGCCAACTCTTAGGAAGCCCAAGGAGAGCCAAGCTCACCAAGTCGTCATCCGCAACTGTAATTCCCACACTCCCCAGCTCATCCCTACATTGGAAAACTTCGTGAGATATTTTTTAATATTGTCGCCCTTCTCCATTTTTATTTTTCTGAGCTTATCTTTCAACGCCAACTTCCTATGGTCGTTGCTGCTTTGGAAAAGATCTGTCAAAGCCTTCCACATTGAAAATGGAGTGGCTTTCCCGTGAAGGCTTGACACAATATGGTCTTTCACACCTTCCAACAGAATTCTTCTTGTCTTTGCTACCTTCTTTTTCCATGCGTCAAATATGCAGCATCGCTAGAAGTAGACTTAGGAACACCGCTATCGATGAACTCCTTTAGTCCATTATCTTCAAGAACCGCCTCCTTCTTATCCTTCCAGGTTATGTAGTTTGAGCTACCCTCAAGGGCATACTTCAACCACAACCCACTGAAAGATATTTCAATGAATATTCAACTGTCGCACCAAGAAATTTCTGCATCAAATTTGAATTGTCCACCAACACAAAACTCAGCACCGCTTCAAGTTTGCAATCTCCAATGATTAACAGCGCTCTGATACCATGTATAAATTCATTAATACTGATAGTATTACCGGATTCTCCTGATCTAACAAATTAATATTATGTTAAATACATAATCCCTCCACTTAATTCTTTGCGGAAATTAAATTTCCAATTGCAAAACACATATGAAGCAAAATCAATCGCACATAAACACAGTTGTTTAACAAGAAAGCTTAAAGCTAAAAACCCCAACTATCGTATATTATGTATATCAATGGTTCATGTAATAATCTCATACAAATATTAGTACATCAAGCTCTCAGTACAATCAACAATCATTACACACTGTCATGTAGAAATTTGCATATCTATGCACCAATTTCTTGCCTCGTGACAGCCTGCCTCCACTGTGAAATCCCTGCTGAAGAAGACCACTGATTGAATTCGAATTGGCCTTGCCTTTACTGCACAATCCTCATTGGAATATCCAATGTGTGTCAGATGCATTGAATGCATCACTATAGTCACAACAGATAGTCCATCTCACCCTTTCACTTATCTCTCCACTGGATCTCCACTGGAACTGACATGCAAGTAGTTAACTACTGTATTTGTTTAGTTGCAAGTGAGTCTCTAGTTATGAATTAATTAAATAATTAATTCAATAAACTCTCACTAGTGTATATTCATTTAGAACTAGATACAACTATCACAACTGAGTTTAACTCACTTAACTGAGTTAAACTAAATAACAACTCCCATAACTACTCTTCCAACTCTGTCACAACTTTGCCACTTCAGTTCTAACTGAGTCCTCCATGCATGAGTCAACAGCCACCCTAGGAATTGTGTAATTCCCTCAGCCCGCTGATTTTCCAAACCTATTCACTGAAGTAAAGTGCTCCAAGAGAATAAGTTGATATTTATTATCAGATTATTATTAAGGGCTAATAATAATCGACATGTATCTATTTTTAGATTGACGATATATAAATAGACTTCGCCCAATATTCTAAAAACACAATCTCATCTATTTTTCACATTTGACCAACCATCTACAAATATCATCCTACAACTTATATAATATGCTCACCATGTCTAAAAATAGACATACACCTAAAAATAGCCTACGGGCCTGGTGCTTAATTTTCACTAAGCTCATCATCTTGTTGAATCTCAACACAAATTGAAAGACAAAGGGATACCAATAACTGTCCCATTTTGTATGACAAAGAGTGTCTTATCTATATATATATATATATATATATATATATATATATATATATATATATATATATATATATATATAATATATATATATATATATATATATGTTTTAATTTATTATATTGTGTTCTCCATTGTCATTGTGAAATGTTACACCACTGATTAAATATTATAATGAAGAGATGCGAAATATGATGATATGATATTACAAATTCATCCAAACATCACATTCAAATGCACTAATAATAATTTAATTGATATGAATATTGTTATAAGATATGTGTCGACTTTTGATGAACAATGAATTTTAAAATATCATAATAATTGCACTGTCATAGGTCGATGTTTCTAAAAAATAGAAAATGAACATTGGTGTGTGTGTATCACACTATGCACTAGTGGGTGTGTATGATATTGCGCACTAGTGCGTTTCTACGACCTATGAGCATCGCACCAAATATCAATACCAATTAGAACGCTCAGTGCATTTTATCGATGACTACGACCTGGGCAAATAGGCATTGCATGCACCAGTATGGTTTGCCTTTAAAGCACCGATGTGTTTTTACAACTTAATGTCCCGGTGCATTTTTACACCTTAACAGCTTGGTGAGTTTTTACACCTTAATGGCCCAGTGTGTTTTTACACCTTAACGGGTGTTGGTGCATGCACCTTCTATCATCCCAAGTGTATTTTTTTGTGACAGGAACCGAGACGTTGTTAAATGCCCCGAGGCTTCCGAAATTTGTTTTCCATCCCAGTGCCTGGTATGTTTACAGTACTGGTGCATATCGGTTAAAACACATCAGTGCATTCACACATGAAGCATGCACCAATAAGAAATACATCCATAAAAAACCTCCAACCACCCAGTTTTTTTAGTTGTGTTGAAGTTTCATTAGAAGCTCCGTCAAAACCTCTGTTACCAAAAACAGATGTTGTAGAAAATGTTTTTTTGACAATTTTGGTCAATTTTATAACATTAAAAACCTCCTTTATAACCTTCACTAGAGGTTATTTTCCTTGTAGTGAAAGAACATATGGCTAGGAGGAAGGTTGGAAACTTTTCCCCCTCACAAGGGTCAACCCTCATTATAATTAATGAAAATCATCTCTTGGAATTGTAGGGAGCTTGGGTCAATAAAAAAAATCGTTGAAGTAAAGTATTTAATAAAAAAAATAAAAACCACTAGTCCTCCTACTCTAGGAAACTAATATGGGGGATCGCGAGAACCTTCAAAATGAGAGAAAAATATGGCCTTGAAGTGGCCTCTATTCAATGAGTTCCCGAGGAGCTTTTTAAGGAATTTTCAATTTGTGGGATTCCTCGTCTCCCAAATTTCCATAGCAGTGTTCTTCCACCCATTATTTGGTTATCAAGCTTTTACACATACCTACCAACCAAGTAAGTTTAGTTCTAAATGTGTATATACCTGTTAATTTTCATGAGAAATCATAATGTTGGGCAACATTTCTAACATTGGGACCTACACCTTTAGATATGATATTATTTTTGGAGGGTACATTAACACCACTCTACATCAATGGGTAAAAGAGAGTTATATCCCTCGTAAGTGATTATTTCTAGGAAGTGATAGAAGAATTCATTTACAAGCTAAATTTGCTTGATGTTAATCCAATTGCCAACAAATTTACTTGGAAAAATAAATTATTGATTCTAGAACATATTGCGGCCAAGCTAGGTCGCTTATTGTTCTTGGAAAAGAAGGTTTTTGTGTCCTCTTTAATTCCTCCCTCGGCTTAACTAGGACCACAAACTCATAGAAATGGAATTTTCCACTAAATATAAGCATGGTCCTATTCCATTCTGCCATAATACAATTTGGTTTCATATATAAGGATTTCAAGAATTGGTCAAATAAAGCTATAGATTGTGGCTCACTAACAATTTGATCAAAGTTTGGGAATTAAAGGTGAAGTGGTTAAAGGAATCCATCAAGCAGAGGAGTAAGGTATGGCAAAAATATAAGTATACGACGATCCAAGCACATAAAATAAAAATGGAGTCCCTTCAATCCAAAATAGAAGAAGTTATGGTAACAAAAGAGCTTCTTATGGAGGAAATAAAGGAATTTGCAGCCTATCATAAAGTCCTAAGAGAAAAAGAAGAGGAATGGAAGTTAAAATCCTCAAGTTTATGGATTCAAGCAAGGGACATTAACCCAAAAAATTTTCATAACCAATCCTGAAACAATTTATGGAGAAACAACATAAAAGAATTTGCCAAAAATTGTGGAAATATTTTTGGGAATTAGTGAATTAAAGAGGAAGTTGTTTTCCATTTTTTAAACCTTTATAATGCTCCCTCCTCTACCAGTTTGAAAGTTGAATGTTATATGTTAAAGCGCATACCTGGAATTTTCACCCAAGAATACAATTCGAATATCACCAAAGAGATCATAGAGGAAAAATAAAAAAGGTGTGTTCTCTTTCAATCTAAACAAGGCGCCAAGGTTGGATGGGTTAACTTCTCATGTTATCATCATTTGGGAAGTAATTAAGTTTGACTTTTGTAGGATGATAGATTACTCTTAAAGAAAAATTTCATGGGGGGGGGGGATTAGTTCATCCTTTATAACATTTGTCCCTTAAGAGGCTAATCCCTCCTCCTTCTCTCAATTCAAGCCAATTTCCTTATGCAATGTTTCATTTAAAGTCATCACGAAAATATCACATTTAGATTGAAATATTTTCTTCCTAGATTAATCTAATAAAATCAAGAAGGATTTGTATAAAAAATTTGATAATATAATCTTGGTTCAAGAAGAAATACACTCTAGTTAGGGAAGGCAGGATCAAGGAATGATAATCAAGTTAGACATGGTGAACAATTTTGACAGGATTCGTCATGATTTCCTTCTTCAAATCATGTCTGGGTTTGGATTTGATGAATGGTTTATTAAGTGGGTTTCTTTATGCATTAGTGTTCCATAGATTTCTCCTCTTGTAAATGGAAATGCAGTAGGGTTCTTTCAGAAAACTAGAGGGATTCACCAAGGCTACCCATTATCTCCTTTCCTATATATATTAATGGTAGACTCTAGACTTAGCAATCCACTGCAATTTTAAAGAAAAAGAGAAAGGATTCTTGGTCTCAGGTTTGGGTCTGGGAAAAAGAGTTAAACTCTTTCTCAATTTTTTGATGATACACTTTTATTATGGGGTGGATCCACAATAATTTCCCACATATTTAAAATGGTGTTGGACAATTTAAAAGCAGTAGGAGGATTAACCAACTGAATCAAATATCATGTCTACTTATCGAATGCTTCCTCTAGGAAGCAAGACAAATAGGGAGGATTCCAGGATTCACTATAGTGGTCTCAAGGAAGGAATTTAAATATTTAGGGATACCCATTTGTCTAAAAGGTCACTCTATGTAAGCCTAGAATGGAATTATAGCTAATTTCAAACAGAAATTAGCAACATAGGGAGCAAGATAGCTCAAGCTTGCAGGTCACATAGTTCTGATTAATTAAATCCTATCAGTGCTTCACCTTTGTCAATTTTTTTCTCCTCTACCCTCCCCCCCCTCGCCCTCCCGTGTATTCTTACAGTGATGGCAATGGATATCCACAAATTCCTTTGGGAATATGGGTGAGTCGGCACAAAGAATATTCACTCTATAAATTCTACAACAATCAAGCACTCTAAAATCCATGGGGGGTTGGGTATAAGAGACCCAATGCTCATGAACAAGGCACTAGATGCAAATTTGGTGTGGAGGCTAATCACGCAAGATGAATATTGGTGGAAGGCATTGCTCTAAGACAAATACATGAGAGTCGATCAAGCTTGAAGGTTAGAGTTAATACAAAATTCTAAAGGAGGGTCCACAATTTGGAAACTAATATTTTCTTCAGCTCCTCTGATTTGCTCAGTGTAATATTCCCAATTAGCCCAAGCTAATGGGAATATACAATTTTGTTTCAATTTCCTGTTTTATGAATAAAATTGTGAAGGAGGATCAATAAAAATCCTAATCAGCAAAATAAATCAATGCCCCATGTGAACATAGCTAAATATGGGCTATTTACATATGCACACTTAGGTGTGAAAGAGACTGCAACACTTGAACAAGTCAACCAGGACCAAATCAATAGCGTTGTCTAGATACAGTGAATCTCCTAGAGGAACAGTGCATTTTTAGTTGGAGGCTACTAATGTGAATGGAGCTAAATCATTGAGATGGTTTAGGGTTTGACAAGACTTTCATCCTATAAAAGGACGAGGAGGACAGCAGAAGAAGGTTTTTGATGGTGTATATTTCTGAATATATTGTCTATTTAGACATATATCATTCTCCGATGTTTAGCTTAGGATAGTGTTGTTTAGCACTAGGGTGTTCCTGTTCGGGGATCCCACCTATTCCATTGAGTAGCTCTTGGAAGAGTCTTGCTGATCTCATCCACTATCAGGCATTTGGCCAAGCTCATATTCCAACTACAACGCAGATCATGTTGAGGGTTTGGTTGTCCTTTTAAGCTGCAGCAAGTGGAGGCTAGATCTGTTCAGATCTAGGCCATTCTAGGGCCTCTTTTCACTGGGAAAGTCTTCTATTAAATTGGCAAGAGAGTTCTGAACCTTTGGAGATGTTTTTTCATATCTTGGCATCAGGCCAATCCAGTGCTAGAGCCTAAAGCACAGTTTTCCTTCTAGGACTGCATTATTTGCAATAAGGAAGTTGCAAGGTGTTTTGACACACATTTGGAGGATAGATCTCTGGTGTTGGGGTTTCTGCCCTTCACTATGGTGATCCATGGATTAGACTTATGATCCATGTTCTGTACAGATCTGATATGCTTCTATTGTATTCATCTTTAGAAATTTCTGAATACTACTACAGATCTGCTACTTTAGATCTCAGATCTGCTCTGTGTGTTTCATGTTTTGATCAAAACCCCAAGGGGAATTTGTAAAGGAGCTCTTCTAGTGTACAGATCTAAAATGGATCTATTCTTTTGTACATAGATCTGCTCTAGATCTGGAGTGTAATATACAGCTGCTGCAGCTCTTATAAATAACGTTGTCAAGCTATTTTTCAGTCAATACATGTGTTGCAGCCCTCTTTTTGAGGAATTTGTTCTATTCTTGTCTTCTAGATTCTATCATACATTGTATGGGCCACATTATGGATCTGATTTATTGTTGTATTTATGAATTTTGAGCCATATTATTGGTCTCTTGTTGTTTCTCTCAAAAACTGTGTTATTTTCCTGCAGTATTGTTGCATATTGTTGCAGCCCCATTCTTGGGTGTTTTTCAGCCATACTAGGTGTGGGAGGTCTGTTTACCTCACTATTTTGACTCTTTTTTTCTCCCCTTTTGGATTTAGATACTAGATTTCTAGATCTACAGGATCCAAGGGCTGCAAACTCATTTCAGTGCACATAATTCTGAAAATTGCGTTATTCCAACAGGTATTGCTGAATCTTCCCTTTTGGGGATATTACAGTGGTATCAGAGCAATCATCTTGGCACAGCCTGTGATTTTCTTTATTGAAGATCCAATATGTCTTCAGAAGAAGATGAGCCTCTCACTAACGGAGAGAAGAGGTACCTGAGAAGAATACAGAAGAATTTTGATTACACCAATCATGATAAAGACAAGGGAAAAGCCCCTGAATCTGGAAGTGATGACGATGGGAAGGAGTTTACAAAAAAACTTTTGAAAGCCATGCAAGATCTTGCTAGAGAGATCAAAGAGATGATATTGGACAGGATCAAGGAATCTCCTAGGAGGTTTCATCCTAGAGAAAGCTCTGGCATGTCTCACCACTGGAATGATCAACCAGTGAACCAGCCACAAGCTCCATAATGCTCTACCATGCCTAATTTCTTGGCTATGGAGAATGAAGGGCCTCAAGAGCAAGCATCCCTTGAAGGCTACTTTGAATAATATGAGTCTCAGAGTCATAGATTCAAGGACCACTTGAGTTTTCAAGATTTTTGTCACCTTAAGTACAAAAGAAGACCAAGGCATCAGCATAGAGATGGTGGATTCACTCAGAATCATGATCGACATCACTCTATGGGCAGATTCCTTTTACCCAAGTTTTATGGGTCATCCACTAGTTCTGCCAAATCGTGGGTAGAAAAAACTGGATATTTACTTTCAGTTGAACAAAGTCCCTAAGAAGGAAGCTATCAAGATTGCAGTGCTGCACTTTGAAGGTGAAGCACACAACTGGTGGTTCCATGGGTTGTATACATTGGGTCATGCCAATGTGACTGCCTATTCTGAGTTCACTAGAAGACTGGTGGAGAGGTTTGACAGAAAGGATCCAGAAGCACCTTTCATGAGCCTTGCAAAGTTGAATCAGTCAGGAAATACAGAGTCTTATATCTCTGAATTTTTGAGATTATCTGTCATGGTTCTTGATCTATTTGCAACAAGGAGGGTGTACATGCTCATCGATGGCTTGGATGAACCTTTGCATGGGTTTCTTAAATCTACCAAGACCAATACCTTGCATGATGCCATTGAGAGGGCTAGAGACCTTCAAGATGCATTGCCAAAAGTAAAGGAAAACTTTCAGAACAAGCCCTCTTTTCCTTCTAAAGGAAAGGAAGAGAAAGTTGCTCCTTCAAAGGAGAACTCATACAAGAAGCCTCTTGATGATGAAGTCCGGAGAGATCTAAGAAAGAGGAAGCTATGCTTCACTTTCCAAGATCCATGGGTACCTGGACATAGATGTGTTGTTGTTAAAGCACATTATATAGAGGTCTTCTCAGATCTTGAAGAAGATGAAGATGATAATCCAAGGAGGAGTCACAGCACTGACAATGTTGGAGGAGATCCAACACCATCAGGATATGGGAATGGAGCATTTTCTCCTATTGGAGGAACTCTTGCATCCTTGAGGGGATTACCTAATTACTTGACCTTTAGAGTTCAAGGTTCAATAAGGAATCATAGGGTTTCTATATTGATTGACAGTGGGGCTACCCACAATTTCATTGATGCCCATATTGTGCAAAGGAGGGAAATACCCACTGATACTTTTGAGGGATTCTCTGCTTTGGTCCCAGGAGATAGAAAAATGCAATGCATGCATTATTTTCCATCACCTTCAGTCACCATGGGATCCTACACTTTTTTGGATCACTTCTTTGTAGTTGACATACCAGACACCAATTTTATTTTGGGTGTTCAATGGTTGATTACATTGGGGAAAGTCACCATTGATTGGGAGGCTTTGAAAATGGAATAGGTGGACAAGAAGAGTGGTGAATCTCAAATGATAAAAGGCATGCATACTTACCCCTCACACAACACTTCCACACAAAAACCAGAGATGGATTTGCGTAGTGGAAGAAAGGACCTCACTATCCCTTCCATCATGTTCATGAGATTTCTGCAAGGGACACTCTTATCTAGTGGCAAACCACCTGGGAGGCCACCTGATTCATTTTTGGTGAGAAATATATCACTACTTGATGCTCCAAAATCAGATCCAGGAGGGATGGGAGCATTAGAAGACTTAGCTACAGTGCTCTAAGGCTTGGGAAAGCACAAGAAGGAGGGAGATTCTCTTCTCTCATCATCTTCACCCACCTTCATTTCTGATTCTGTGTTGTTGGAGGAGAATAAGGGAAGGTATGTCCTCCCTACTTGTACCTTTGGCATAGTAAATATCAAAGAAAATATCAGCAACATGGCAGGCATTCCTATTGATGCATCATCGGCGCTATCATTGTTGGGGAGTGTAGATCTATATTGGAAATCACAGCTGTTGGTGGATTATTCCAAGATCTTCACACTTGTATGATGATTGATGACTAGCTGCATGAAGAGGGCTATCTAGTCCATGAGGAAGTCATCTATCATCATGATAGGATCTTCTTACCTAGAGCCTCCAAGCTCAAGGAGAGGATGCTACAAAGGGCCTACAAAGAGTTATGTTTCAGCCCTGCCTATTCTATGAAGATCTACAACACTATCATGAGATGCTTTGAATGGGAAGGCTTTGGATGAGAGCTACATTAGCATTTTCTAGAATTCAAGAGCTAAGTGGAGTTGGGGCAGTCAAAGGACTCTATGCAAGAGTCATTTCAGCCATTTCTTCCTTCTCTTGAAAATGGAGGAAAATCTTTGCACAATTCCATGTATAGAAGAAACATTGATGGTGAAAATCTGATCATGTAATGCAAGCTTCATTTTTTTATTGACACATTCTTTCACCATGTTTTTGCAGGCCATGACACCCAAGATGAGTGTTGTATCATGTAAATCTCATGGAAAACATTGGGCCATTACAATTTCTGAATTTGGCCACTCCCTTGTTGTGCAAAGGGAGATTCTCTTTCATGATGGGTGCTTCCCAAACGCACCAAACATATCTCACATTTTCAGCCATGGTGAGATAACTTGTGCAACAAGTAACTGGTGGGGAAACTACTTACCATATCTAGATCTGATGCAGTCAGGAGATGCACTGCGCTGGTACCATATGTGGGACTATGACCCACCTCCTCATGCTCAAATTTCTGTTTGTGTATATGTAATTATGCTTCCATACTTGGATGATATAGTTGTACTTTTCATGGGATTGTATGGAGGGAGGATGGGAATTTTGCATGTACCACATCGAATGGAAACTCTATATGTACCTTATGCTACATGCTTTAGAGAGAGTATTGTACCAACCATGTTTGTTTCTGTTGAGTTCTTGACTCCTTGTGGGATGGATTATGTACATCTCATAATGACTTTGGAGTAACAATTCATGGGGGCTTGGATTGGTGAACACCTAGCTTGTGAGGAGAGCTTGATCTTTGATGGTGTCACCAATGGAGGAGGAGAAGAGTTGCAGCACTCACCCTATCAGTTGCTTGAGGACAAGCAACATTTTGGAGGGGAGGACTGTAATATTCCCAATTAGCCCAAGCTAATGTGAATATACAATTTTGTTTCAATTTCCCGTTTTATGAATAAAATTGTGAAGGAGGATCAATAAAACTCCTAATCAGCAAAATAAATCAATGCCCCATGTGAACATAGCTAAATCTAGGCTATTTACATAAGCACACTTAGGTGTGAAAGAGACTGCAGCACTTGACCAAGTCAACCAGGACCAAATCAACAGCGCTATCTAGATACAATGAATCTCCTAGAGGAACAGCGTAGTTTTAGTTGGAGGCTACTAATGTGAATGGAGCTAAATCATTGATATGGTTTATGCTTTGACAAGACTTTCATCCTATAAAAGGAAGAGGAGGACAGCAGAATAATGTTGTTGATGGTGTATATTTCTGAATATATTATTTGTTTAGACATATATCATTCCCTGTTGTTTAGCTAAGGATAGTGTTGTTGAGCACTAGGGTGTTCCTGTTCGGGGATCCCACCTCTTCCATTAAGTAGCTCTTGGAAGAGTCTTGTTGATCTCATCCACTATCAGGCATTTGGCCAAGCTCATCTTCCAACTACAATGCAAATCCTGTTGAGGGTTTGGTTTTCCTTGTAAGCTGCAACAAGTGGAGGCTAGATCTGTTCAGATCTAGGCCATTCTAGGGCCTCTTTTCACTTGGAAAGTCTTCTATCCCATTGGCAAGAGAGTTTTGAACCTTTGGAGTTGTTTTTTCATATCTTGTCATTAGGCCAATCAAGTGCTAGATCTTACAGCATATTTTTCCTTCCAGGACTGCGTTATTTGCAAGAAGGAAGTCACAGGGTGTTTTGACACACATTTGGAGGAGAGATATCTGGTGTTGGGGTTTCTGCCCTTCACTATGGTGATCCATGGATTAGAATTTTGATCCATGTTATGTATAGATCTGATCTACTTCTATTGTATTCATCTTCATAAATTTCTGAATACTACTGCAAATCTGCTACTTTAGATCTCAGATTTACTCTCTGTGTTTCATGTTTTGATCAAAACCCCAAGGGGAATTTGTAAAGGAGCTCTTCTAGTGTACAGATCTGAAATGGATCTATTATTTTGTACACATATCTTCTCTATATCTACAGTGTAATATACAGTTGTTGCATCTCTTATAAATAACACTGTCAAGCTATTTTTCAATCAATACATGTGTTGCAGCCCTCTTTTTGAGGAATTTCTTCTATTCTTGTCTTCTACATTCTGTCATACATTGTATGGGCCACAGTATGGATCTAATTTATTGTTTTATATATGAATTTTGAGCCATCTTATTGGTATCTTTCTATTTCTCTCAAAAACTGCGTTATTTTCCTGCAATATTGTTGCATATTGCTGCAGCCCCATTCTTGGGTGTTTTTCAGCCATACTAGGTGTGCGAGGTCTATTTACCTCACCTAATTTGATTTTTTTTTCTCCCCTTTTGGATTTAGATTCTAGATCTCTAGATATAAGGGATCCAAGGGCTGCAAACTGATTTTAGTGCACATACTTCTGAAAAGTGCGTTATTCCAGCAGGTATTGTTGAATCTTCCCTTTTGGGGATATTACACTCAAAAATATTTTGGAAACTGGGGAATGACACAGTGATTGATATATATAAGGATAATATTATGAACAAATCTCCATTAGAGTGCAAGCTTGACTTGCTTCCCTTAAGAAAAAATTTCAATGCTCAAAGCAATATATTAGAATGAGACAACAATGGAAACTCTTTGGGCTGGAATTTTCATGGCATTCCTAAACAATTACAACATTTGATTCCACAAATTAGGAAGGAGTTGGTTGGATGTGCTCCTTGGAAGCGAGAAGAGGCTAACCAATTTTGGTGGAATAACTCTTTGTACATTGTTAAGGTTATGCTTCTCTACTTCCACACACAACCCCCTCCCCCCACCAAAAAAAAATGACTATGTAGAAGAAATTATAGGCTACCAATGCCAATGAAAAGGGGAACACATTTTGTTTTCTCCTTATTCATAGATATAAATAAATAAATAAATACTTATTGTTGATAATTTAAAGAAAATAGGAATATAGGGTCCCTCAAAGGTGCATGTTATATAAAAAACAAGAAGAAACAATTCAACACTTGTTGTTGGACTATGAATTCATTAGAGAGGTTTGGGAAAATGCAACAGCATTTCTCTCTTTCCAATTGAAATGGCCAATATATTCCATACAAGGATACTTATTCTCCTAAAATAAAAAATATGTTGGGAATATTGCTCAAAAATCCTTCTTTAAATATTATTGTTGAGCCCTCCCTAAATTCATCTGCTAGAAGGTGTGGCTAGTCGAGAACATTTCCATTTTCAATAATATGGAAAATCCTCAATTGTGGCAGAAGTGAAGCCTTGGTCTTATGCTTAGAGTTTTGGGAATTTAAAAGTACAAAGGATGACTCACAACAAACCTTATATTTGGTTGAAAATCTTTGGCAGACTAAATTTGCAAATTCCATTAATCATCCTATTGACTTTGAAAAGAAGTCAGGCAATTTACAAGAACATTGGAAGTTGAGAATGATAGATACGAACCTATGATAATTTAAGCACCAAAGGAAAGAAATAAGTATTAACTTTTATGGTGCATCCAAATAGAATCTAGGGGTGGAGGAGGGGGACGGGTGATTTATGACCCCCGGAGAAATTTGGAAGCATGACTAATACATATTCCCTCCTAAAAATAATTTGACTGGAAAAGGAAAAAAAGTGTCCTCTCTCACTATGTTAGGAGACTCAATGTCATTATCCAATATCTAGTGCACGACATTTCTCCAAAAGATAAAATACTGGAAAGCCTCTTGAAGAGAATCAGAAAGATAGGGAAAGGCATAACATCCATAAATTACTATCATGTCCTTAGGGATCTCAATAAATTTGAAAAATACTACATCAATGAACATTGTAATTAAGAATGGGGGTATTAAGAGTAAATGGTCTTAATTAACCAACAAATATTACATCATGCCAATGTCAAAATGGAAGAAAATTAACCCCCAAGGATGGGGGTGGAAAGAAATTTTAAATTAAAAATAAAAATAAAAATGAGGGTTTAGAGGTCAATGTGGCCACCCCAAGTCTATGGTTGCATGAACATGATACAAATGAACTTTTCATTCAATTTAATAACTTGGTGGAGTTAAAATCACATAAGAAGAAATCTCACTACTTTCAATACAGTATCTTGCAAACCAATAACATTGTGGCTTATATGAATTGTTGGGGTGGGATCATTATGAAACATAACATACAGGAACTAAGTGGTGATTATGGGATGGATAAGATGGTTTTAGCACCACTTCACCACACAAGCTTTATTATCCTTTTCCTGAAGAGGAAAAATATCATTATCAATGTATGGCAACATGCTATAGGGAGGAAAGTAGCAGCTTCTTACTTGTAAAATTAGAACAACATGGAAATGGAACTCTCAAATCTGGTAAATCTCTCGTGAAGAACCTCCTCTCTAAATTTCTACATGATAATGTGAATTAATTAAACAGGGTGAAAAAAAATCTTTGGTGACCTGATTTGGGAGATAGGTCGTCATCATAATTTATTTTGCAAGGTTGATGTTTTAATTGGTGCGAGAGATATCAAGATAAGTTGGGTAGATCTTAAACTATTTTTGTTCTCTTTATGGCCAGAACATAAACAGTGCTTCCTTGTTGGAATTGGGAAATCTTCACTCAAAATGTTTCATGAGGAGTCTTGCAGAGAAAACTTATACATTAAGTTGATGCAATTAACGATCGACAAAGGCATTGACATACATAGGTGGGAATTGTGTGAAAGTGGAAATATAGTCTCAACTTAGATGGTGTCAACTCAAGAATTACAACTATGAGAATTAGTGTAGTGTTGAATCAACAAATATGGGGTGCCCAAATAAAGAATCATTGACTTAGCTTACGCAAAGACTAGAATCCATGTTGTTGGATATAATCACTCTTAACCTAAAACTTAATGAAAACAAGGATAATGTATACTACGTGAGGGACAAATCACATAGATTAGAGACCAAAACAAAGTGACAAGATGATGAAGTGAATGCACTTCAAAGAGAAATTGAAGACATGAAGGTACAAGTCTCTAACTTGGAAAATAATTGGAATGATTTTTGTTAGTAATAGTGAATTATCAGTATAAAATGACTCATATATAAATGATCCTACTCAATTAGAAAAATTTCAATCCCATAAATGATTTTATTATCCTCCAATTAAAAATGAAATGTAATTTTTGGTTTTCAGGGAGTCAGTATTGCAAGGTGTATCCTACATGATAGAAAAAGTACATAAAGTAAGACCAAAACAAAGTGACAAGATGATGAAGTGAATGTGCTTCGAAGAAAAATTGAATATTTGAAGGTACAGGTCTCCAACATAGTAAAAGTTGGAATGATTTTGCTAGTACTAGTGTGTTCTCGGTAGCAAGGGGCCCATATATAAATGATCCTACTCAATTATAGCAGGTTCAATACCAAAAATGATCTTATTGTTCTAAGGATAATAGCTATGTATTCCTTATGTACCTATTGTGATCCAAGGACATATTTGAAAATTACTATACATTATCATTTATGTTAAAAAAAAAAGGTGTGAAATGATACCAATCAACATATATCAACCACTTTATTAATGTGGTTTTGCTAATTAGCAGTGAATGTGAATAGGGGGAATTAGTAAACAAGGTTTACTATGGTTAAATATGGTCAAGTTATGATTGATGATAATTGACCATGGTTGAATATAATTAAATAAGGCTAACCATGTTTAATCATGGTTATTGAAATTTAACAATAAGTAATAGTGGTTGACCATTGTTGACAAAGATTATTGAAAAAAAAAAAATTCCAACTTTAAATTATATAAACAATTATAAATACATGTAAGATTATTTTTTGCATTTTTAATTTTAAATTATTTAGTGTAATGATAAATAAATAATTTAAATATGGCTATGGTGAATTATGTTAATATAAATTTACTTTTCAAAAATAAATAAAGCATATATATATATAGACACACTACCACATTATACACACAACCACTAACACATTACACACACATAGCTGGATAATAGGTTGGGATATTTTATGATAATACTAAGAATTAGTATATATTGAAGTTATAACTAATTTTTTATATAAATAAATAAATTTATTATTTTTTCTTTGGTTAATTTTAATCACTATCAATGTAATATGCCCTCTCTACAAACACAAATAAATCGAAATAATCTAAACTTCAAATATTTAATACATAACACTTCATTATCACATATTACTAATTGAACTAATCTCAATGACTAAAACCTGCCTAGATCCTTCTTCACTTTGCATCTATCAAGCATTAAGTGTTGAGAATTTGATAAGGCGTAGTTTAATTAAATTATCTACTTGATAATTACTTGTGAACTTATTTCTCTTACTTTAGATCTTCACTTTATGAGCTTGTTATGTCTTTCATCAAGTCAATTATCAAAATACAAGAGACACAAGATTTTGGCTCTTCAAGCCAGGGCCAAAACCTCTCCCTCTTGGATAGGAAAACCCACAAGTAATTCTTCTTATAGACTTTCAGTTGACAAGTATCATGACCATAACTTAGACCCTTGACCCTTATATGCCTCCAAGACCTTGTCTCTTCTCTTTTCTTAGCTCCTTATACTGATCTCCTTTTTTGCATCATTCTACACCAATACTAGAAAACTGAGTCACTAACTAATGTACTTCTTTTGATGAACTGAACTCGGTCTCTTACAAACCTTGTAGCCTTCTTAGTCATCTTCTTCTGAACTATGGATCCAAGACCTTAACCTTCTTTTGTATCCTTTCCTTTTGCGGTATATGTCTCCCCTTATTGTAGATCGGACTTATCTTCCAAAACAAATATCATCCTTTAGTTGTGATTACCTTGTTATACATATGAAGCATACCTGAACTTCACACTTCCTTATAGTCCTTCATGTGACTGTCTCTTTCCTTACTTAGCTTCGACCTACCTCTGTAGTATGAGATAGATACAGGCACAAAACAGAGATCTGATATGGTATCAGTTTCTTTGCTATACATTATCCTCTTCTAGTTGTACTTGTCTTATTATCTTTGTATTACACCTCAGACATATCCTTGTTGAGATTACAGACTTGTCTGAACTACCTTCCTGCAATCTAGTCCAAAAACCTCAGACCAATCCGAACTTGATTCTATGTGTTTTCTGTGTAGTCCGGTGGGGTATTTATAGTGGTTTGACCCTATAAATTTTCTGACTTGTGTTAGTGGACTGTTGTGATTTATTTTGAACCAACTTGAGTCTGTATCCTTTGTATTGAGGTTGACTTCATCAAGGAGAATATGTATCATCTTTAAGCCGACTTATGGAGCCTATTTGACATGGTCTTGGAGGAACATATTTACATCAATGAATTTTATTTGCAAGTGTAACACCACTTCATATACATGACTCTAAATTAGACATTTATGACAATATGACAAAATTTTCCCTAAATACATCAAGAAGAAGTCTTTGGCCTGCAATAAAAACTCCTTGCTCATGAAACCCATGAAGCAAGTATTTACCAAATACATTTTATTATATTTGTCTTCATTACATAAATTCATAATTACTAGTCATTATGAAGACAGAACCTAGTTACACTTTCCAACACTCCCTCCTAACTAGGGAGGTATTCATAATGGTACATGGTCACTTTCAATTTGAAGAATCTCATAAGAATAATTTGATCAGTAATTCATCTGTTATAACATCATATCATCCACAATTGTCACATAGCAAGGCCTTGACTAACAGCTCCATCTCTCCACAAGATCTTGAGCTACAATGCTGGTGAGACCGATGACTATAGACACCATCGGCATTTTCTCCAAGGTGCATACTCCACCCCGGGTGTTCACTGAGTATTACCTCATAGGAATATTCTTAATTATCAAATAATATTCATCCTTTCATGACTACTCTTTTCATGGATTCCTTAATACATTTCACAGAGTATCGGATGCCAGATAATTACCCAATCCCACATTTCATCTTCCAGAATGATGTGTCTATCTCTGCCTCTCAACTAGGGAGAATCCATTGACCATGTGCCTACATTCCTATTCATGGACTTCACTAAGACTTATTATTGTTAGTCCTGGTCTAGTGCATGACACATTATATATAAAAACACAATTGTCACTCCCTCTTAACCAAAGACCTACAGCAACAATGATGAAAAAAATATAGTTGCTCATGAGGTACTCCTTCCGTTGATGTCATGAATTTAGGAGCCTTCAATTTTGGGATCTCCTCTTAGGACACAGATCATCCATCACTTTCATCCAAGGGCCATGTCTTCTATCAGAAATTGATCCATCAATATTCTCATCTGTTCTAGCTTCATATTATGTTGCTTTCTTTCAAACCATATATCTTCCAAGGATCTTTCATCCTGCCATATGGTTATCAATTTGTGGAAGTCGCCTACTTCCATTTGGAAGCCCTGCATAAGCTCATCAAATGTTATTCAATTGTAATATGAATACTTTAAATCAAAAGTTACCTTAGTAATGATCTTTCACCATGACATCTTGTAGGCATCAGCATCCTTTCTTTATAGATTGACACATCTCCTAAAGATATGCATTGTCAAGGGTCTCCATCCTTTCCAAACTTCTATCAGGGTCTACATATCTTCCCAGGAGATTTTTTAGTCAATTCTTCTCGGCTTCCTTGGATGTTGACTGCCTCTTTTCATGATTTCACTTTTTCGTGATCTCTTCCTTTCTCTTCCACACAATTTTATTTAATTCCCAGGAATTTCCAAGGTGTACCTCCTTGATAGAATATAATCACCTCATATTCCATATGAGGACATATTATGTTGATTGCATCTGGTGTGGAACATATCTATTGACAACCTGTGCATCGGAAGAGCTCCTGCTTTCTTTGATCATACTTATTATACCTGCAACCATATGACTTGTCTACATATCATCCAGTGTCAGAATAAATATATATATGTACCTCATTTATTTTCTTTGAGTCATCCTTCAGCAAATTTCCTTAGAGTGAAGAGTTTTATTCCCTTGACCTGCTTCATCAATATGTCTTCATTTATAATCCCAGAATTATGAAAGTTATAATTTCTCAAGGAAACCTATTGTTTTATTTCTAACCAGTGAGTCCAAAGAGGACTCCATTAGAAAATGTCAGCATATGTTTCCTTCTTTATTATTGAATGATGACCCTTATCTTGATGACTTCCTTCTATGATTTTTTCTTTCTCAGTGACGTTCCCAGGAGCCTCTTATAGCATATGTGTCACATATATGATATAAACATCCTCCTACAACGAGTTCTCCTCCTTCAATGCTTCCATCATGATGTCAATCCTGGAGTTATGAGTTTATCTAGTATACCAAAACAACCTTATAGATACCTATTAAAGATGAAGATGATATTAATTATAATATATATCTTTCACTTCTTCTTTCTTAGGCTTCTTTGAATCTGGTTCTATTTTTCCAATGATATTGGCTTCGTCCTTTTTTTCCTTATTAGATTTTGGACAATATTTCCATAGCATCGTATCATATCCATGTTTCATCTTTTCTTCTTGAGGACCAAACTTACTGAATCTTCCATTTCTCCTTAATACGACAACATATGCTTGATTCTCTTTATTGAATCTTATATCAACTTTATCTTTTAACCTTGTCTCTTTTAATTCTCATAGAGACCATAGAGTCTGGAATAGTGTTTCTTCTTCTTTTTCATAAATTCTTGAAGTGGAGTTTTCCCATTCCTCTGGCAGAGCATTCAGCACCGTTGTAGTTATTACTCTATCAGACATTTCTTCTCCTAATTCCTACAATTGATCTTGTATTTCAGAAATCTTCAAGAAGTTGTTTCCTCCTCTCTAGACATCTCCAACATGTATAGTTCTTGTCTTAGAGCTATTACTTCCCCTGCAGTACTTACCGAGAATAGCTCCACCAATTTGTCATATATTTATTTTGCATATTATATTTTGATACATAGGGAATGAGAGAGTTCTTTATGGATTCTATAAGTATCCTTTGGACTCTTATGTATCCCTTCATGTATTTGGCATGACTTCATTATCCTTTTTCTTCCATGCAAGAAAGTTTGAAACCCTAACCAATTTTTGTATTTCTTTGCAAAAAGAAATTTTGATTGATTCATATGAAGTCATAAAGATACTCACTTTAGTAGATGATTTTTTTCTTCTTCCTTGTTGATGCTGATGTAGATAGAATCTCCCTCTTAGATTGACTCTTTCAAGAGTGGTGTAAAGTGGTAGATCACCTTGGATCCTTGATAATGTTGATGATCAAGGATGATGACTTCAACAAGGTGGCCTGATGATGTCTCCAACAGTGTTGATTTGACTTCAACACCAAATAGTTGTTGATGGTGATGGCTTCTACACGGTGTTCTTCATGACGTATAGGTCCTTGATCTTCTTGAGATGGATTTTCCAAAAAAACTGCCTTTTTAGAACTACAGATTGACTCTTCAATTCGATCTATGACTTTTGATTTATTGACAACTTATTCTTGATCTCTTGGTACTCTAGTGTCTTCTTTCCAAATATTCCTTTCTTGTCTTCAACACCTTAGCTCTGATACCATGTTGAGAATTTGATAGGGCGTATTTTAATTCAATTATCTACTTGATAATTACTTGTGAACTTATTTCTATTACTTTATATCTTCTCTTTATTAGCTAGTTGTGTCTTTCATCAAGTCAATTATCAAAATACAAGAGACATGAGATTTTGGCTCTTCAAGCCAAGGTCAAAAACTCTCCCTCTTGGAGAGGAAAACTCGCAAGTAATTCTCTTATAGACTTTCAGTTGACAAGTATCATGACCATAACTCAGACCCTTGACCCTTATATGCCTCCAAGATATTATCTCTTCTCTTTCTTTGGCTCCTTATATTTATCTCCTTTTATGCACTATTCTACACCAATACTAGAGAACTCAGACTCTAACTAATGTACTTAATATGATAAATTAAACTCGGTCTATTGCACACCTTGTAGCCTTCTTAGTCACCTTCTTCCGAAATGTGGATCCAAGACCTTAACCTTATTTTGCAGCCTTTCCTTCTACAGTATATGTCTCCTCTTCTTGTAGCTTAGACCTATCTTCCAAAACAGATATCATCCTTTCCTTGTCCTTGCTTTCTTATACATATGAAGTAGACCTCAACTTCGCACTACCTTATAGTCCTTCATGTGACTGTACCTTTCCTTAAATAGCTTCAGCCTACCTCTGTAGTATGAGATAGATACTGGCTCGAAACAGAGATCTGATATGGTATCATTTTCTTTTCTAGGCATGCTCCTCTTCTCATTGTACTTATCTTCTTATCTTTGTATTACACCACAGACATATCCTTGTTGATATTATAGAATTGTCTGAACTGCCTTTCTGTAATCTAGTCTGAAAACCTCAGACCAATTCGAACTTGATTCTCTGTGTTTTTTACGCAGTCTGGTGGGGTATTTATAGTGTTTTGACCCTATAAATTAGCCGACTTGTGTTAGTGAACTGTTGTAACTTATTTTGAGCCGACTTGAGTGTGTATCTTTTGTATTGAGGTTGACTTCATCAAGAAGAATATGTATCATATTTAAGCTGACTTGTGGAGCCTATTTGACATGGTCTTGGAGGCATATATTTACATCAATGAATTGTATTTTCAAGTGTAACACCACTCCATATACATGACTCTAAATTATGCATTTATGACAAGATGACTAATCCCTAAAGACATCAAGAAGAAGTCTTGGACCTACAATAAAAACTCATTTCTCATGAAACTCAAGAAGAAAGTATTTAAAAAATACATTTTATTATTTGTCTTCATTACATAAATTCATAATTACTATTCATTATGAAGACCGAACCTAGTTACACTTTCCAACACTAAGAGGAATCAAATCTCTCAAGGTGCAATTTTTTTTCTGAAATTTTATACTTAAAAGAATTTTGTACCTCAAAAGATTTGATTCCTCTTGACGCATGATAAATTAAAAGATAAGATAGATCGATCCTGGTATAAAATATATATAAAAAAAAACATTTATTATCACTAAAACCATTTTATTTCAATAATTATAATATTTATGTTATAATATATTATAATTTACTACATTAATAAATTAATTCTATTTTCAAAGTATTAATAAATGCAATTTCAGATTGTATTAGAATTTGAAAAATTATCCTCAATGGGGGTAACTACCAACGGGAATTTTGGGAGGGAGGAGGCCCCGCCACCCCCATCCACTTTTCATAGGAGTTAAGGTCGTGTGGCATGCATGCTTCATCTTACAAACTCGAGGCGATCCTTCTAGAGAAGGATGGAGATATATGTGGTAAATTATGCCTTGCGGAACCATTTTGGATGCAGGAGGGTATGGGATTTAAGGTGGGGAAATAGTTTGGAAATCTAGATGCACATGGTGGTAGTCTGCTTGTGTATATCCCTACTCCTCAAGTCATGACAAATAAAGGAAGAGCTCAAGCTAGCTCTGATGAAATTTCCAATTTATTTGTTATGGATCGAAGAACATGAATTTGGTATCTAGGTTCAAGGTTCTCTCTTTAGTGTAAATTTGACGTCATCGTCGATCTATCAAGGTGGTCAAGGTAGGGATCAAGTGAAAGGGCTGAAGTGTTAGGGAATTTACTGGCTTTCAAATTCTAGGTAAAAGTTTTGAACCCTGATTTAAGGATGGTTTTCTCTCTTCATTGTACATTCAACATCTTCGTGGCTCTGTCAAGGTGGTCGAGGCAAGGATTGAGTGAAGGGGCGGAAGTGCTATGGAATTTAGTAGCTTTCAATTTCCAGGTAAAATTTCTAAACCATGCTTTAAGGATGGTTTTCCTTATTCCCCACCATTGGTCTACTTGAATGTATGTTGGTTCCATTGGTTAGTTCTTGGATTTTATAGTCGGGCCTGGTGTTAAATTTTGGAGGTTTTTGGCAGTCATGGAAAAGTATCCTCTTTTTCCATTTGTGTTCAAGGTTCTAGAAACTGGAAAAAATCTGGTCGGTGGGCCTTCTAGATTCACCTCTTAAATAAAATCTTTCCTTTTTATGTGAAGGGTTATTCTATAAATCTACGAGGTTTTTCTAAACTCTAGTTTTCTCTTCATATTGTTTGGAATTGCAATAAGTTTGTGCATCCATGTAGGGGTCAGTGTGCTTGTTTGGGAGATTTTTCCAAATTTGTGTGACGGCTTCATGACCTTATATATTTTTCTTTTGGTATCATGGCTAATTGAGGCCTTTCGTGGGGTAAAGGGGTTGTCTTGTTGGTGCATTGGAGGCAAGCTCTCTTTGGGTCGAGACCCGCAAGAATGGGTGGTGCAGATTCCTCCTCCGCATGATAGGGATTGTTAAGGACTAGGTGAGAGGAGAATTCAGGGTTGGCAACAACTCCCTAAACATAGCCATGGAGAAACACTAGACCCTCTAGCCCAGGCCTCCACCCTTAGAAGTGGGAAATGGAAGGCCCGGGCCTCCACTAGTCGGCCACCAAAGAAAAGAGGCAAGAGAATAAGGGAGGAAAATATGCAGAACCTGTTGAATGCATACATTGAAGGCTCCACGGCACAGGTGAAAGCGGAAATTTCAAGATGGGAAATAGAACTGAAAGAGAAGGAAATATAGGAGCTGATCCAAGCGGAAGAATGGGAACCACTAGTAGTAGACCTAAAAAATACTCACGGTTGACCTTGTTCAAACAGGTCGTCCAAACTTACTGGATCATGAAAATCCTACTGGTGAAATCAATGACAAACACGCAACAGCAGTGGGAAGTACCTCACTAGCAAGGCCATCACCAGCCTCAGCAAGAAGAGTCGATATTGTCATTAATTGAGAAGGAAATATAGTCAATCCAAGTGCAACTATTCCACCAGAATTTTCCTCTCATATGCATGGAAAATCAATTGCAAATTATGCAGCAGAAAGAGATGTCGGGATCGAATGCTAAGGACCCGGCCCTTGTAGAATCATCAGAAGATTAACTACTGAAAGTCATGAAGTTTTAGAAAACTTATTTTTATTTTGTTTTAATGATTTCGGATAGCATTTACATTTACAGTAGTAAGAACAGATGGATAGTAGACTTGGTAGCTATTAAAGCTTGGTTGGGCATGCTCAAACTATTTAAATTTTGGATGGCTTATGACGTTGACTGGTGGTCAAAAGACCTAGTTTCCTACAGGCAATTTGAGGTCACCAGAAACACAGGTTGAGGTCACTCGAAACATATTTTGTAACCCGATTTACATATGATTAATAGAGAGGTACTGCCAAGTTTACAAATATATATATATATATATATATATATATATATATATATATATATATATATATATATATGATTACATCATTAATATATATACATATAGTAGAACTAGATGGGGTGATAATCCCTAGGTATTTAAGTGATGGTGGCGAGGGTGTTAATACTCGAAGAACGGAGATGTCAGATGAGTGTTTAGCATGAAGGCAGTTGGTGCAGGAATGGCAAGACATTTGGAATGTTTAGCCCTCGTCGTTCCGTTATAAGTTTGCATGAGGAACTTCACATTCATAGTCTTGTAATGGTTATGGGTGCAAAGGAGGGTGGAAAAAAACTATGGAGTATGCACAGGCTAGGTGGTTGTGCATGCCCCCTTCTTTGTGGTTGTGTCATAGCACAGTTAACCACAACATTGGAGTTGAAGGTGTGGTTGCAGAGGAAGGTGGAATTTCCTGGGTGAGGACCCCGACTAGGCGAGGGCAAGAACGACCAATGTTGTACTTGCCATCGATTTTAGCGGATTCGTAGCTTCCTAGACTATGACCCTATGACGAGAAACTTCTCTTCCTAGACTAGCTCCCTGGGTGAGTTGGTAATCCCTATTATTCCTAGCTCCATCTTGTGGCCTAGTGAGGCTTTCAACTATCTTGCTACTACATTTATTTGGTTTGGTTATATGCTCTGGTATGGTTGTTTGTTCTCAGTGAATTGTGGGGAGCCTTGGTCATGGAGGATTTTGTATTTGGTGTGTCTACAGGGCCTGTGAACTCGTATGAGGGAGGTACCATGTTTTTGAAGGTCTCATCGGCTTCAAGGAGGGTTTTCGGTGGAGGGATTATGCTTCTTGTGCTGAGGGGACATGAAAATGTTATTGTCTTAATCCCCTCAGAGGGGTGCCCCCACGATGGAGGTATGGACCCTGGTTTCGACGGTGCGAGCAGTTGAGCGACAAAGAATTAGCAATGGGACCTGGTGGGCATCCAATTGGTTCATTTCGAGCATAATATGATTCGAAAAATGGGTCAGTCCAGGTGAGGAGGGGCCCCTAGGGGTGATTTATAGGCCCGTGCTAGTAGAGTGGCGACAAAGCTCGACGAGGTTGGGCCTGAGGGCGCGTCTGATGGAGAAGTGGCCCAAGAATTTGACCCCGCGCCTGGGCCAGTAGTCACCCCACCCACACTGGAATCCATAGTTGAGCAGCTTAAGAGGATTATGGTACACCTGGGCGAGTTGAGACAACAGAAGCACAACGATAGGAACGAGTTGATCGCATTACTTAATGATATCCAACACAACTAATGGGTGATGATGGCCATGATGGACTCTATCCGGCATAGCTAATGGCGTGCAATGGAGTAGTTGGACCAAGTGGTTGGCAATATTGATCACCTTGAGCACCATGCTCACGATGAAATTCAACCCCTGCGCCCACTGAAGGTTGTGTAAGGCCCGACGCACCAAAGAAATATCTGATGTCTGTTGGTTTTGTTTTTTATTCTCAATATTTTATGGTGTATCTATGTTTACGATTAATGTTTCAAATATAATATATGAAACTATGTTTTTTAGTTATACATCACTCTCTTAACTAACAAATCCAATTGGAGTAAAGTCAAGAAAACAGTATAAACATAGCAAATCAAATGTAAATTTTTAAAAATATAATAAAAACATTTTTTATTAAAATTATATATATACATTCATACATATAGTAGAACTAATCTTTTCTTTTTTTTTTTTGTTAAAAAACCTTCGGCTATAAAATTTTCATCTCCCCGAGATAAGAAGAGTTTTAGAAGAGAGGGACGACGTTTCACTATTTCTTAATGACAACAATGGAAACGAAAATTTGTGGGGCCACACCCTAGGGAGTGCACAAAATCGAAAAATCAATGAGAAGTTTATGATAAAACAGATGACACGGTTTATTTGAATGATAAGAAGGTTGTTTAGGATGACATGTTCATGGGAACGAAGCATTTCTTTCCACCCAAGCCCCTCAAACGCACATTGTAAATCATAATTTAAAATAATTATGTAAAATATCAAGTTTCAAACGCACATTGTAAATCATAATTTACAATAACTACGTAAAAAAGTCAAGTTTCCTTTATAGGTCATCAAATAATCAATGATTTATTGGTTTTTACCCCTATAATTTAAGAGAGCATGAAATGAAGCCACCAAGCATCTTAAGTGCCACATGGACATAAGTCTTAATTTTAATTTAATATTAAAAAGTTAATTTTTTTAAATTATATTATCATTTCTTAATAGAACTATTATCAGCTCTAAGGGTTAGCTCAAGTGGTAGTGAGCCAATATGTGGTCTTTTCCATTGTGGGAGGTCACGGGTTCAATCTTTGAGTCTTTGGGGTCAGGCGCCACTTATTGCGCCGAACGGTTTACCGTGCGTACCATCCAGAAATTTTGGGGAAGTACGCTCGGGTTTCCCGTAACTATTATCAATGTTTACTATCCTTATTAATCACACTTCATGACACTAATGATAATGATAACTACTAGATCCATAAATATCTTTGTCAGTATCTCTCTCAAATAGTGAGACTAATAATACTTACTAATTCATAAAATATATGAATAATTAAAAATTGCATTCAATATATGGGGTTAAGATGGATCTATGCTAGTTCTAATTTTTTTAATTAAATTTAATACAAAATTAATTTAATTTGGCTCAAAATTTATAACAGCATAAATGTATTTTAACTTTGGACATACAGTCAAGAGGAATTAAATCTTTCAATATGCAAATATTTTTTTGAGTACAAAATTTAAGGAAAGGTTTGCACCTCAAAATATTTTATTTAGTTGGGTGCCTGTAGATTTGGAGCTATCTTGGTTATTATTAGTATTATTTATATTTATATAAATTTCATATTTCTATAGATAGAAATATTCTTATTTTTTTAATTTTATTAAAATCTTGATGTAATCTTTATAGTTGTTAGAATAGAAGGTTAAGATTTATCTTAAAAGTAATTATGTCATTTTTAGCTTTTCATTTTATATAAGAAAATGTTATAAAATTAAATAAATTAATTATAAAAAAAGTATATAAGATATTCTGAATGTCAAATAAGTTTGGTTTTTTGAACATGTAGTATTGATAAGTCATGGCATTGACTTATGTATTACAAAAAAGCTTATTTACAAGTCAATAATCTCCATGGTAAAGTAGAAGTGAATAAGAACCTTGTTATACTATAAGTATGAAGTTTTTATATGTTTTTTAATTAAATTTAAATATAAATTATGAAATATGTTACAAATATGAATCAATATTTTAATTATATGGTAATATGGATCTTAATTATAGATTTGTTTTCCCAAAAAAAAAAACACATGAATGTTTGAATATTTCTGTGGTGTATATTTTAAGCTTGAGTATCTGGAATATGATCCACAGTAGTCATTTTTGAATCAATGTTTCGAGTCTATAACAAACAAACAAAAACACACATATTCTATTTATAGTCAAAATATAATACATTGATTTTATATGGTGTAGCATTATAGTGACACAAAGCCCCAAATATTGTATATTCAGATGACCCATTTGTTAACATATGCAAAATACATCAACTGATGTTATGATCCAACATTGATATCTTCCAAAGAAAAAACAACTCCTGATAATAGTTGAAAACATCATTTAGTCTCTTGTTTGGAAAATATTGTCTTTGTAAAACCATGCTTCCTATAAAAAGAAACTTTTCCTAAGGAGCCAATCAGGGAGAGCCAAGATGCATCTTTTCATTTTTTAGTGCCTTGCTATGCAAAACCAACACATAAATCATGTAAATTCCAACAAATGAAAAATTAAAAGAGAGTCAATACAAAAATATGTTTGTTATCAAAATGGTGTTGTTGACACAACATAAAATATTTGTATGGGAAGAAAATATGATTGATTAATTATGTCTAGGGGCATAGTTTGTGTTGTCTAATTGAGCCTTCATTAATTTCTTGGATTTCCCACTATCCTTGATCTAGTGCCAGTCCTCTCTTTGAAAGTTGATCAGTGGTTTTGTTTTGTTCACTGTGGATATGAGTGAAATATAAGCGAGAAAATGATATTGTTTTATGGGTGAAATTTTGATACAATGGAAGGAGTGTATAAAGTTTTGTTCTAGTTCTTCCCTACATCCATTTTATAATGACCATGGAGTCTCCATAAATATGAATCTCAAAGCGATGTAGATAATTTCCTAACCACAATAATAATTTGAGAGCAAATAACTAAACAAAATTGTTTGATGCATTTTCAATATTGCAAGAGAATGAAAAGAAGTCAGTATTTGTTAGAAAAATAAGACATCCCAAGCCTCCCAAAGAAAAATTTTATTTTGATGCCCCGTTGAAAAAATCTCAAGGTTGGTCTTTATTAATTTCAATTTTGGTGTTGTTCCAAATTTGAGTAGCAGGTTGGTTTTTCGAAATAGAAGTAGAAAGGCAATATTGTTTACTACCACTCTAAGAAATATTGACCTTGGTTTTCAAAGATACAGATGTTTCATTCAATCCATATGCCCCAACATAAATTGTGGGGGGGGGGAGCTCTTATATTATTGGGAGTTTTCCCATCAAGCCAGTATTTTAGGCATTCATCCATTGAGTTCACTTCCCATGTATGAGCGGTTCCATCATATTTCTAAATTTAGACATATGCTCTGGCAATAAAGGGACATTTTATGAGGAGATGAGGGATATATTCCACATCATCCAAATAGAGTGACCACCTACTAGGACCACAAAAGGATCTCTTTTGAATAATCTCCCAAGTTGGGGCTTTATTTTTCAGAAGCAACCACACAAAAAGTTTTGTTTTTGGTGGGTAGTTTTGTTTCTAGATATTTTTGACTTACCAGGCTGGTGGTTGGATTGATGGCTAATGTGCAATACAAATATACCCATATTTTGGCTTGTATATGCCTAAAGGTGCATAAAACCATACCAGAGTGTCTTCAATAGGTGAGAGAAAGACAATATTATGGCAAAGGGACTTGAGATACCTATGCCATTCAATAGCCAAAGCCCCCTCAAGTTGTAAGTCTATTGCCCTCTTCCAAGCTTGTTAGCCCATGAATCTCATCTGAGTAGAAGCCTGATTTAAGAAGAAAATTCCTTGAGAAAGAATAGCATGGATGAGTTGGTTAGTAAGAATGTGTGATTTAGCACTTCCTATCCAAGGATCCTTTCCAACTAGCAGCTTTGAACCATCCCCAATTTTCCATTTGAGGCCTTCAAGAATGACAGTTGTGTATTTTTTAATAGCTTTCTAGACTGGTGACCCGAGAAGTGATGGTCTTCCTGGGGCTTTGATCCAATCTAAAATAGTAGAAGGATAGATATATTTTTTTCCATAATTTAAGCCTAGAGCCCATAACCCTGAATTAATCACCATACTCCCTTTCCAATTATTGCTCTTGAGAACCAAATGAAATTTTTTAAACCCCAACCTCCAAGCTTCTTTGGAACGGAAATAGAAGCCCATGTTGTAAGAGAAAAGGGTCTACAATCTCATTTTTCAACCCAAAGTTATCTTAAGGAGATCTATGTCAAAATTTCAAATACTGAAATCTTATTACCGCAACTGAAAATTATTCTTCTAGTTAATTAATTTTAACAATTTATTTGCTACGGAAAATACCAAATAATTCACATTGCAGCCTTCACAAATAAAATTGCGGAAATAATAACATTGGAAACTGAGAAATGTGCTAGCACACACACAAACACGCACATAAAAATTCAAAAAAAAAATTTAGACATCCCCGGAAAAACCCAACTTGGGAAAATAGGTGCAACAATTGAGGGTTTTTATTATTATGCAGCAGTGAGAAATTTTGAGTACAACCATAATGCCGAAAACTGGAAATCCTGCAAAGAAAATACTGGCAAAAATATTGTGAGGAAGTTTCCTCACTCGTGTTAAAAAATGCAGCAAGATATTCTCAATTTGATTTTGCCTTGATTAAATTGAGAAAAATTGAATTTCCACATCAGCAGACGACTTGGATGTAGTTAAATGAGGTGACATGGCTCTTGTCACTCAGTTAGCTCAATAATTCGAGTTGGAGGAGTTAGAGTTCAGTTAAGCATGTGTTATTTCTAATTTGTAGCAATCAAGGTCATTTATTTCAAGTTGTTTCTAGTTAAACTAGATCTAACTATTGGAGGAACTAGTGGAAGGTCATTTTTGCAGTGGGGCTTCAGTAAAACTTAGTGATAATCCATTTAATTGATCAATTATGTATAAATTAATGTGTAGAATCTAAATTGCTCATGAAATTTTCTAAATCACAAGACTAGAAGTTACTCTACTGATCTGCGGAAGTAAATTCACGATCGAGAACACAAATCATTAACATGCATAAATATTCAACAAACATACACAAAGATATATCTAGGGGAAATAAACTGCTCAAAACCCCTTACTATTTGTATCGCATTGATCAAAGAATCAAGATGAATATAATGTGCTCTACTCAACCTTAAGCTCAACCTACACTTGTATCTTCTATCCTCTGCTTGAGTCACTGACCTTGGCCAATACTTGGCCAAAGTTTTGAGCTTCTGAGCTCATATTTCCTTGCATTATTCGCTTGGGAAATTGACCCTATTTTTTAAGAATTTTTCACCAAACAATTACCATAGGTCAATTCTCTGACTGCATGCACCACTTGTACAACTTGAACTAGCTTACAACTGACAGTACACTTCCCTTAAACTCCAATATCGATTGGGTAACTCAAATTCTCTACATGAATCGGTTATTTTGGGTTGATTGATCAATTAATTGGATGACCACTGAGTGTGACTAAAGTTACACTGCACAACTTGACCCTCCACTAGTTTCTGCAACAGTTGGAACTAGTTTCACTGACAATAACTATACTTAACTGAATTAGATTGCTATAAATTAGCAATCAATCATGTAGAACTGAAGTCAAGTGTCTCCAACTCAAATTTACTAAGTTAAATGAGTGACAAAAGCCATGTCACATTAGCCAACTAGCTCCAAGTATTATGTTGAAATTGAAATTCGAATTTTTTATCTAGTTTGACCAAGGCAAAGTCAAAACAAGATTTTCTTGCTGCATTTTCAACACTCCCTCTCAGCTAGAAAGAGATTATCAGATACCCCAATATTGCTTCTATGGAACTCTAATTTACCTCTTGAAAAATATTTTCTCACAATGTTTGCATCAATTTCCTCATTCGGAATGTACTGCAACAACATGATCTGCCTCTGCACACAATCTCGTAGATGGTGGTACGATATATCTATGTGCTTGGATCAGTCATAAAAAACTGGATTCTCAAAAAATTTGATACAACTATGATTGTCATAGTAAATCATGGTAGGATCCATCATCTAACCAAACAATCCAACAATAATCTTTCTCATCTAGGTAGCCCCACATGCTACTTGACTGGAAGTGGTGTATTCTACTTCTGCTGAGTTGAGTGCAACATATATCTACTTCTTGTTGTACCAAGAAATTGTTGTTGACCCAACACTAAAAATTCCTCTTGGTGTGCTCTTCCATTCTGATGGACTTCCTGCCCAATCTGCATCTTTGAAGCCTTGCAATGTCACTCCCTATGTCCGTTTGTACCAAAGTCAACACTGAGTGGTGCCCCTGAGGTACTGTAGTACATGTTTATAATCTCTCCAAAATAATTTGGTCAGTCGAACCATGGCTTGGCTCAACTGGTTGACTGCTTAACACATGTTTGGTCGTATGTTCACCAGATACGTGAATGAACCCACCAACTACCTGTACACGGTAGCATCAACTTCCTCACCTACATTGGCACCCTCCTTCCTCCCGTGGGTCGCTAGAGGAGTATTCATGGTTTTGCATGCATCCATGCGGAACTTTTGAAGTATCTCATTGCATATTTTCCCTGAGAGACAAACAGTTCTGCTTCTCTCTGCCATACTTCCAAACAAAGGAAATAGTGCATGGGCCCCATGTCCTTCATTTCAAACTCTCTTGTAAGGTCCTCTTTGCAAGACTTAATAATTTGTTCATCACCGATAAAAATCAAGTCATCAACATATAAGACTATAATCAAAAATTTACCTTCTACCAGAATGTGGTAAAGGTTTGCATCTACTTCACTTTTGGTGAATCCCAACCCGATGAGGTATTTATCGATCCTGGTGTACCAAGCACGGGGTGCTTGCTTCAGCGCATACAACCCTCACTTGCATTGACACACATGTGACTCTTGTCGAAGGTCTCAAAACCTTCAGGTTGTTCAATGTACACCTCCTCCTCAATAACTCCATTGAGGAATGTTGTCTTCACATCCATCCAGTGGACTTTCCACCCCATTTGTGCAAGCAAAGAAAGAATTGATCTGATGGAAGAGTACCTTCTTGCAGAAAAGGTCTCTTCATAGTCAATCCCTTCTACCTAAGAGTACCCCTTGTCCACTAATTTTTCCTTGTCCTTCTCGATGCTTCCGCCTGCTGCATGTTGTACCTTGTAAATCCATCTCAAACCCACCACTGACTTATTTGCATGTCTTGGAACCACTTCCCAGACACTTTTTCTGACAATAGAATCATAACATCAACCCATAAAATATTATCTACTGCTTCCTCGATTGTGGTTGGTTTTGTCTCTACTAGCTTAGACATCAGAGCCATGTAGCTAATGTACCGATCTGGTGACCTCCTCTGCCTACATTGTGATGTGGGTGCCCCACATTCTCTCTAGCATCCTGCAATAATCTGTCATCTTCCCTAGTCCATTTCCTTCCTTCCTTGGATCTCTCTACTTGAGTGGATGTCTCCACTCTTTGATCCTCTTCTTGTGGCTACTCCACATCTTCTTTAGGTTCTTCCTTTGGAGTCAAAAGTTCATGATCTTCATGAAACTGAAGTTGCTTTTTCTTCATCGAACTTCACATCTCTATGAACAATTGTCATCCTGAGAGATAACGGGTACACCCAATAGTTGTGAGGTGTATCAATGTACCCCACGAATAAGCCCAACTCTTCTATTGGCTCTAGGTTTTTCCTTACTTCCTTGGAAACATGGAAATATATTGATGATCCAAAGATCTTGAACTGTGACACATTTGGTTTCTTCCCTGGAAAATCTTCTTCTGGTGTACTCATCCAAAGAATCCGATGAGGAATCTTGTTCTATGAATAGACCGTTGTGTTGCATGCTTCAGCCCACTAATGCAGAGGTAGGCCCTGGTCAACCAACATCACCATTGTTGGTCCCACAATACTTTTGCTCTTCCTCTTAGCCACCCCATTCGATTGTGGGTTATGGGGTGATGTCAACTCCCTTCAAACTCCTTCCTTTTCATAGAAATTTTTAAACTCATTTGATTCGTACTCACCATCGTTATCACTCCTGAAAGCCTTCACTTTCATGCTAGTTTCTTTTTCAACAAAAGCTTTAAATTCAACAAACTTGGAGAATTTCTAGTCTTTCTTCTACATGAGTAAAATCATGTACTTACGTGAGAAATCATCTACAAATATAACGTAATACTTGTGCTTGGCAGTGGAAGTCGTCGAGAAAGGTCCACAGACATCGAAGTGGATCATTCCAAGGATTACATGCGCCCTGCTATCCCGATCATTGAAGGTGGATTTTGTGTACTTCCCCAAGGTACACCCTTTGCGTGCATTCTATTGCATTATTGCTTTGTTGGGGAGGCCTATGGTGATCTTCTGCACGGTCTTCAAAGCTCCATGATTCAAATGTCTAAGTATTATATGCCATAATTCGTTGACAAATCACCTCTACACCTTCTATGCCTTTTTGCTCAAAGTAGCACATTCTTCCACATCCAAACTGTAGAGGTTCTTCACTCCAACCATGATCTGCTTCACTTGTCCCATGGCAATGTGTCTCAAGAATGCCTTTCCTTTGTTGAATATCACAATGTATCCACAGTCTTCCAACACTGCGACAGAAACTAGATTCTTCCTTAGACCCGGTACAAACATCACATCCTTGAGCCTAAGAGGAGAGCCCAACTCCCTCTAAAAGGTGATGGTGTCGATCCCGGTCGCATTATACCTTCCATCATCTCCCATATTGATATGCATCTAGGGGTCTTTCTCCTCCTCCAAGTCATTGAAAAAATATTTCTTCCCTATCATACGGAATGAGGCACAGTGGTCGAGATACCACACACTTCCCATTATTGTGCTTTCCATGCATGCAATGAGAGTAAAATCAAGTTCAAAATGTGAATCTATAGCTTTACCTGCCACTCATCCTAAGGTATTATTGCTTGTCTTCTTGTGTGGAAATTTCATGGCATAGTGTCTGAATTCATGACAGTGAAAGCACTTGATTCTAGAAAAGTCTTTCCTCTTTCCCCCTTGACTAAATTCTGTTTTAGATTGGGATTTATTCCCTTTCCCTTTCTTTTCCTTTCCAGCCAAGGCACGGTTCTCCTCATCCTCAACCTTGGATGAAGTCTCATCTCTGTTGCTCCACCTTATTTATTACCGCACTAGATCAGACCATAACCGCTCTCACTGTGATAGTTTTTATAAACCATTTACCGAAAATTGATATCTATGTCAACACTTGGGAAGGCCAAATAGGGCTAGAGCTACTAGATCTTCTTCACGGACAGTAACACCGACTCTACCAAGTTTATCACGACACTTTGTAAACTTTCTCAGGAACTGCAAAATTGTTTCATTATTTTGCATCTTAATACTTTGAATCTTGTCCTTGAGACTCAGCTTCTTGTGGTCATTGTTCTCAAACAACTTTATAGTGTTTTCCACATCGCAAGCGAAGTCTCTTTAACGTGGATATTCGAGACAATATGATCCTAGACTCTGTCCAATATGATCCTCCTCACTTTAGCCACATCCTTCTTCCACTGAGCAAGATCTTGGGCATCAAATGCTGGGGGTTTTGCTACATCAGTCTTGATGTATTCTAGCAGCCCATTATCATCCATTACTGCCTCCATGTGGATCTTCCATGGCACAAAATTTGTTGTTTCTTCCAAAGTATACTCGAGCTTGAGTCCATTCAAAGCCATCTTCTCAATCTTGGAGAAAACCTGTAACACTGATCTTCAAATTCGAACCTTTTGTAATGGAAACTTTGAAATCTCTTCTCTATTGTGAATCTAGCTTTGATACCATGTATAAATTAATGTGTAGATTCTAAACTGCTCATGAAATTTTCTAAATAACAAGACTAGAAGCTACTCTACTAATCTATGGAAGTAAATTCATGATCGAGAACAAAAACCATTAACATGCATTAAGATTCAACACACATACACAGAGATATATCTAGAGGAAAGAAACTGTTCAAAACCCCTTACTATTCATATTACATTAATCAAAGAATATGGATGAATACAATGTGCTTTGCTCAACCTGCACCTGTATTTTTGGGTGTGTGTTATATTATTTCCACAACTAGAAGCAGGCGAGAAGCAAGGGGTAAGAGGGGGGTGGTAGCCTCCCTACGCTTGCGCCGAGCGCAACAAGGGGGTCACGGGGGGGTGCAGCCCCCCCTATCAGGGGGTTTGCAAGGGGGTGGTATTCGCCCTGCACAGGGTCTGGGGCAGTGCCCTGGGAAAAAAAATGGACCCTATATTAAGTGGGCAGACCCGCCTATGGTTTTTTGCAAGGGTTTGCACATGGTTTTGGGCATGATGGTTTTCTGCTCATAGTATATTGTAGATCCGTTCAAAGGAACTACAATTATATTCTAATCCAGGGTTAATGGATTGGGGTTTATGAATGCTTCGGCATTTATATATATATGTGTGTGTGTGTGTGTGTGTGTGTTGTAACATTGAAAGGAATATAATGAAAAATCAAGATGCTAGTCCCAGTTTTGGGATCCAGGGAAAAATATGTGTATATATGTTTATGTTTTATGTTCTCGCCATTGTTTTATTTTCTGTTTTAAGATTTCATTTGCAGAGAATTTTTGTACATGGTTAAAACCTACATGTATCTTCTATTCTTTGCCTGAATGACTGACTGGCCTTGGCAAATACTTAGCCAAAATTTTGAGCCTCTAAGCTCATATTTCTTTGTGTTTTTCCCTTGGGAAATTGCCCCTATTTTTTAGGAATTTCTCACCAAGAAATTGCCCAATTACCATAGGTCAATTCTCTAATTGCATGCACCACCGGTACAACTTGAACTAGTTTACAATTGATATAAGCACACTGCCCTTGAACTCCAATCTCAACTGAGTAACTCAAATTCTCTACATGCATCAGTTATTTTGGGTTGATTGATTAGTTAACTCGATGACCACTGAGTGTATGGTCGATGATTTAGATACCCTCGGGAGAGTCTATCGAGATTTTCAGACCGTGGATGTAACTAGATTCATGTGTGCGAGCACATGGATTCGTGAACCACTTGTAAAAATAATAATAATAAATAAATAAATAAAAATAAAATTGGATGACCACTGAGTGTGACTAAAGTTACACTGCACAACTTGACCCTCCACTAGTTTCTCCAAAAGTTGGAACTATTTTAATTGACAAAAACTCAACTTAATTGAATTAGATTGCTACAAATTAGCAATAAATCATGTGGAACTAAACTCAAGTGTCTCTAACTCGAATTTAATGAGTTAACAGAGTGACAAAAGCCATGTCACCTCAATTAACTACCTCCAAGTATTCTACTGAAATTCAAATTCAAATTTTTGATCTAGTTTAACCAAGGCAAAGTCAAAACTAGATTGTCTTGCTGTATTTTCAACAAATCAGCCCAAAATAGCTAGTGCATGCAAATAATTCTAGTTCCAAGTTGTGGTGGAGATTCCAAGGCAATGCGACGTCAGTGGTATACTAGCCTTGAGTGTACAAGTGTTGCATGCAGTCAGATGATCAACCCAGGGAATTGCACAATCGTTTGGGAGGAATTTCCTAAATAATCGGGGCCTAATTTCTCCAAGAATTGGGAAAGGAAGGTGCAGAGAAGGTGTAGAGTCGCGATGTTGGTGAACTTTGGTACGGAAGACTTGGCCATTTTCATCATGGTGTCCTAAATATTATGTAGTGAATAACCACAGGGCTCCCTAAAGAAGCACTTGAGCAGAAGGATGTATGCAAAGAATGTACCTTAGGGAAGTACAAAAAATCTACATTCCATGAGCAGGACAACAAAGCACATGTAGTCTTAGAAAGGATCCACTTTGATGTCTGTGGACCTTTCTCGATAACCTCCACTGCTAGACACAAATATTTTGTCAGTTTTATTAATGACTTCTCATGGAAGTGTTAGATCTTCTTCATGCGGAAGAAAGATAAGACATTCTCCAAGTTCGTAGAATTCAAGGCACTGGTTAAGAAAGAAACCTACAAGAATGTGAAGGCTCTTGGGAGAAATACTGGAGGTGAGTACGTGTTGAATGTATTTAAAAAAATTGTGTGAAAGAAGACATTCGACGAGAGTTGATAACACCCCACAACCCATAGTAGAATGGGGTGGCTAAGAGAAAGAACCATAGAATTGTAGAAGTAGTGAGGGCAATGTTGAATGACCAAGGCCTACCACTGCATTTTTAGGCAAAGGCATGCAACACAACAGTCTATTTCCAAAACCAGAGTCCTCATCAAATTCTTGGCATGATTACATCGGAGGAGGCTTTCTCGTGGAGAACATAGGATGTGTCGCACTTCAGGATTTTTGGAGCCTATGTCCACTGCCATGTCTCCAACAAATCAAGGAAAAAGCTTGAGCCGACAACAAAATTGGGGGTATTTGTGGGTTGCACATAAACTCCCCACAACTACCGTGTGTACTTGTCATCCCTCAAAATGACAATCGTGTGAAGGGATGTAAAGTTTGATGAGGAGAAAGCGATGTGGTGCTCCCTTAAGAGGGAGCTTCAGATCCCATCAAAGGAGGAGCTTTTAGCTCCAAAGGAAGAACCTCAAGAAGTTGTGGAGAAACCACAAATTGAGGAGCAGAGAGTGGGAACAACCACTCAAACATAACCATCCAGAGATTGCAAGAAAAGGACCAGGGAGGTTGATAGACTAGTGCAAGATGCAAGGGAGAATATGGGAGCTCCTTTAAATTTGTTTAGGCAGAGAAGGTCCCATGATTGGCACACTGGCTACATGGCTTTAATAATTGATCTTGTAGAGACTGGGTCATCCTCTTTCGAGGAAGCAATAGAGAAATGTGTATGAGTTTATGCAATGGTAGAGGAATACGAATCCATTGTAAGGAATAGTGTGTGGGAAGTGGTCCCAAGACCATCAGATAAATCAGTTGTGGGTTCGTGATGGATCTCCAATGTTAAGCAAGCAACAAACGAAAGCATAGATAAGTATAAGGCCAGATTTGTGGCCAAGGGGTACTCTCAAGTTGAGAGAATTGACTATGAGGAAACCTTTGATCCTTTAGCAAGGTACTCATCCATTAAATCAATTATTGTTATGGTTGCGTAGATGGGGCAAAAGATCCACCATATGGATGTAAAAACAACATTTCTTCATGGGATTATTAAGGAGGAGATGTACATCAAACAATTAAAAGGTTTCGAGCATTTGATTAGTGGTCTCATGTGTGCAAACTCAAGCGAGCATTGTACGATATTAAACAAGCACCCCATGCTTGGCACACCAAAATCAATAGTTATCTCACTGGTTTGGATTTCACTAGAAGAAAGTAAATTGTTTATTATTGTCTTATATGTTGATTTGATTTTAACTAGTGATAAACAATTGATCAAATCTTGCAAGCAAGACCTTTCAAGAAAATTTGAAATGAAGGACATGGGTCTCATGCACTACTTCCTCAAGTTGAAAGTACGATAAGGCGATGGGGAACTATTTGTATTTCAAAACAAGTATAAAAATGAAATACCACAGAGATTCTGCATGGAAATTTGTAACTCCATGGAGACACCTCTAGCAACCAACTAGAGGAAGGAGGATGCCACTTCAAATGAGGAAGTGGATGCTACCATTTATCAGTAGCTAGTGGGTTAACTAATGTACCTTATGAACACACAACCAGAGATGTGATATGCAATTAACCAACTAAGCCAAGCTATGGCTAGGCCAACCAAATTAGTTTGGAAGACAACTAAGCATGTTTTACAGTACCTCGAAGGCACTATCCAATATGGACTATGGTACAAACGAACAAAGGGAGTGAAGTTGTGTGGCTTCAAAAATGCAAAGCGGGTGAGCAATCAATCAAACCAAAAGAATACATCAAGTGGAATTTTCAGTGTTCAGCCCACAATTGTTTATGGTACAACAGGAAGCAAAGATATATGGTGCTCAACTTGAGAGAAGCAAAATACATGGTTGCAAATCAAACATGTGAAACAATATAGATGTGAAAGATACTTGTGGAACTATTTGGTCAGATGATGAATCCAACTGCGATCTACTGTGATAATCAGATTTGCATGAAGCTCTCTAAGAATCTTGTTTTTCACAATCAATCCAAACATATAAATATTCGATATCACCATTTACGTGACTATGCACAAAAGCGGATAATGTTGCTACAATACATTCCAAAGAAACAAGATGCTGACATTTTGACAAAGGCCTTGTCAAGAGGAAAATTTGAGTTCCATAAGTGCAAAATAAGTGTGGTTGATAATCCCTTTCTTGTTGAGAGAAAGTGTTGAAAATGCAGCAAAAAAATCTCAATTTGATTTTGCCTTGATTAAATTAAGAAAAAATGACTTTCCACATCAACAAACAACTTGCAATTAAATGAAGTGAGATGGCTCTTGTCACTCACTTAGCTCAATAAATTTGAGTTGGAGTTAGAGTCAATTAAGCATATGTGATTTCCAATTTGTAACAATCAAGGCTACCAATTATTTCAAGTTGTTTTTAGTTAAATTATTTTTCACTGTTAGAAGAACTAGTGGAAAATCAATTGTGTAATGAAACTTCAATAAATCATAACAATCATCCAATTAATTGATCAATCATCCCAAAATAGCTAATGCATGCAAAAAATTCAAGTTCCCTAGTTGTGGTGGATATTCCAAAGCAATGTAACATCAAATGTAGACTAGTCTTGAGTGTACAAGTCTTGCATACAATCAAATAATCAACCCAAGGGAATTGCACAATCATTTTGAAGAATTTTCCTAAATAATAGAAGCCTAATTTCTCAAAAAATTGTGTCAAGAAAATCGAGCTCAAGCAAAAGCAAAAATTGACTAAACCTGAGTCAGAGCTTCTTAATGAAGAGAGAGATAGGTTATTCACTTGCAAGTTATGTAGTTGAGCAAAACAATTGTAATACATTTATATTCATCATATTAATGTAAGTTGGCATTGGCTTTTTTAGCAAATTAATTTTCCCAAGAAAAATATTGTGTGCATGTATATTATTTCTCATTGCATATTTACCATTAATGTCCAAAATTATGAATTACATTCCACGAAACAATAGAATAGATTTGAATCTTGTGATTTTGATTAAAATTTTATTAAAAAATACATATGAACTCTAAACTATAAAGAAAGACTCTAAACTCTAGAGTTCCCTTTATAGTTCATCTTAGTAATTAATCAGTTATAAATTCTTTCGTTCATTAAAATCATCTCCAAATACATTACTCAAAAATGAGAACTGTATTCCGTTCATGTCTAAGGACATTACTATCACAATTTACCAATCAAAAGAAAAGGAATACCAGTTCTAACATGGAATTAATACTATTGCGGATCTAACATGGAATTAATACTCTTGCCATTTACCCTCCTCTAGAAGATGAGGATTGTCATTTAAGCAATCAAAAGAAATTCCATATAATTAATTTCACCATTTACCCTCCTCGCGTTTTTACTTTCAGGCCATATCTAAGCACGGCCGGCCTGTTTCACTCCCATTTTGTTTGAGATATAAATCACAAATGCCTTACCAATCATTACAGAAGTAGAAATCAAATTTAATTCCAGAAGCTTCAGAGCATAGCTTCAGTAATTGTGACAAACAATGCCGCCGATAATGGTCAACCAAATCGGCTCCGACAGGAAGAGACGGTGTTATAAAACACCATTATTATTTTCAGTTACTTCAAAGAAGCAGAGCGATGAAGGTTTTTTCCTATTTAGACGGAGATTTGGGGGACTTTGACGCGGCGGCCTTCTCTGTTTTATCTGCGGTCTTCTTGGGAAGGAGAACCTGATGAATATTTGGCAGCACTCCACCGCTTGCAATTGTAACCCTAGCCAAGAGTTTCCCTAATTCGTCATCATTCCTAACAGCCAGCTGAATGTGGCGAGGGATGATCCTAGTCTTCTTGTTGTCACGGGCAGCGTTTCCGGCCAATTCCAACACCTCGGCGGCCAGATATTCCAAGACAGCGGCAATGTAGACAGCCGCGCCGCTTCCAACACGCTTAGCATACCGCCCTTTCTTCAGATATCTGGCAATCCTCCCCACCGGAAATTGCAATCCGGCCTTCACAGTTTTGCTAACAGACTTCTTCCTGGATCCCGCTCCCTTCCTCCCTCCCTTTCCGCTGCTCTTTCCTGAACTCTCCATTTTTTCTCCCGTTTGCTTCGATAGAGAACCAAAGAAACCAGCGAACAAACACTGTATTGGTGGACAAGAGAATAAATAGCAAGAAGGATCTAATTTAATACATATTGGGTGAGGAATATATTGGACGGTTTAGATTTTACGGAAATCAACGGCCACAATGAACCTTCGCTCCATCCGTGGCATCCCTGGCCGACCAATGGCAACGCTTAATATGTGTTTGTATAGCTCACTCAGACTTTTTCGCTGCAATAATAAGTGCTTAGATTGAAGTATATCAATAAAACTTCAACCTTTGGTCTAAATTTCTATTTGTGCGGCAGATTTCTAATTTTCTTATTATGCCCCTATGGTATTATGAATTCAATTTTGGTATTAATTTATTTTTATGAAAAATATTTGTGGTTTATCTATAATTTAATATTGGGTATTTATTTATTTTTTTGTTATTTTTATAATTATTTAAATTTATTTATTTGTAAAGTGATTGATTGACATTTTATTATGGAAACATAGTGTTCCTTCAACCTTCAAGCCCCTCCGCACAATTTGGAATTCGCTCAGATCGGTTAAGGACCCAATTTGCCCTAAGGAGGGTAAGGGTGTTTACTTGATTCCGTGCTCTTGTGGGACCCCTTATATTGGTGAAACTGGTAGATCTATCAGTCAAAGAATTCATGAACATGCCGCTAACCTAAAGCATAATAGATCTCGCTCCTCTGCCTTAGCAGAGCATGCTGAAAAAACTAAGCATCACATTTGCATTGAAGACGCTGAGGTCATTGCAAAGGTGGACCATTTTCACCATCGAAAGTTTAGGGAGGCCCTTGAGATTGAAAAGAGGCCTGTTAACCTGAACAGAGATGATGGGTGGAGTGTGAGCAAGTGTTGGATCCCTGCTCTTCATTCGTAGTTGTTTGAGTTTTTGCTCTTCTATTTGTCTAAGGTTCGTCGTTTTCTCACCTCTTGTCCTGTTTTGCTTTTCTCCTTTATATTATTCTTTGTTATGTAGGGAAAAAAAAAAAAATATATATATATATATATATATATATATAGATATATTTATTTATTTTTTATTTTTATTTTTTTTAATTAAATAGATTTTATTTATTTAATGTTTATTTATTTTTTTATTTTATGTTATATATATATATATATGATTATTTATTTTTTAGCATAGACTTTATTTGTTTATAATCTAATTTTTATATAAAAGAAATAAATAAATTTATTAATTAATTAATTAATTAAAAAATAAAAATATAATATAATATAATATTATAATAATAATAATAATAATAATAACAATATATATGTTTATATATATGTGTAAATAAATAAAAATAAAGGAATTAATTTAGTTTTAAATTATATTAAATTTTTCAGAAAGAAAAAAAAAAAAAAATATATATATATATATATATATATATATATATATATATATATTATTGATTTGATGTATTTATTTATTTATTTTTTCTAATATTTTTATTTTTATTTGTTAACTTTTTTTATTTACTTTAATGTTCATTTTTATATCGATTCATTTATTATTTTTTATTCTTATATGTTATTCTTAATTTAAAAAATAAATAAAATGAAAATGAAAATGAAAAAATTATTGTTTATTTTTATTGATTTATTTTTCGATTTTATTTTTATTTTTATTTTTATTTATTTTTTGGTCAAACTAGCTGGTATTGTTATTGGTTATTTATTTTTATTTTTAGTGTTTAGTTTTTTATATTTTATTTTATTTTATATTTGTTGTATTTTATTTTTATTTTTAGTTTTAGTTTTATATTTTTAAAGTTTTATGATCAAACTAGCCGTTATTGTACAACGGCTATTTCGAGCTTCTTTTTCTATTTGGAGCTGCTTTTTCTATTTGGAGCTTCTTTTTTATTTTATTTGATTTATTTATTTATTGATTTTTATGGTCAAACTAGCCATTATTGTATAACGGCTAGTTGGAGTTTTTTCTATTTGGAGCTTCTTTTTTATTTTCTATTTTGCTTTATTTAATTATTTATTTTTTGTTCAAACGAGCTGTTATTGTTATTGTTTTTATTTTATTTTATTTTATATATTTGTGATATTTTTAATTTTATTGATTGATTTATTTATTTATTTAATTTTTTATAGTTCTATTTTATTTTTATTGTCAAACTAACCGTTATTGTACAACGGCTATGTGGAGCTTCTTTTTCTATTTACGCTGCGTCCTTGATCAGATTTCATATCTTGTCCTGATGATGAACCACATTGGCTGGTTCGAAACGCGTCGACACAAAATTCTCCATTGTGATTTTCACTGAAAGATTTGATAATTAATTTATGGATCACAGAATTCATATTCCTAATATTTTATTATGGATTATTTAGCCACTTATATTTTTATTAGTTACTAATTTTTTGTTTTTCGATTTGTATTTTTTCTTTTTCTTTTTATTTCCATTTTCATAACTTTTTGTTTTTCCTCAGTATTTTCAAATAAATTTAATAATATATATATATATATATATATATATATATATATATATATATATAATAAAGTGTAAAGGGAGCTCTACTTGAATGGTTCATGAGGCAAAATACTTGCTAAGGTTTTCCAAATGGGGTAGCAAGCTAAGTGGGCTTGATTGTGGGGAAAAACTCCACAATTAAGCGAGCTTGAGCCAGAGGAGTTCTGGGATGGGTGACCTCTTGGGAAGCCCTGGTTACTGGTGCTTGCCCTCCCGGGAAGTCTTGATTACTGGGTGCAAGCCCCGGAAGTGATGATTGATGCTATGTGATTCATTGCACTAGTTTAAATCCCACTTCTTCACCCCTATGAGCATCACCCGATGCAATGAGTGCTAAGTGGACTATGCAAAAATCATGAGAAAGTAGTCACTTACGACTACCTCTCATGGAAATGGTCATAGATGAATGACTTATTTAACACACTTGAATCCCAAAAATGATAATGGTCCTAGATGAATGACTTATTTAACGCAAATGAATCCCAAAAATGATATCTAATATAATGCACTACTGAAAATCTTCATGCTTAAAGTGTATATATGTTAATATAAACAATATTAGTAATCATATTTTTTTAATTTTTGGGAATCAACAATTCAATATTTTAATAGATGTTTTATTTTTATGTTGAAATCTTTGTTTTTATTGTTTTTATAGTTTACTTAAGTTATATGTAAGCTAAGAGGCACGTACTAGCTACTATATAGCCCTTGTTAAATTTGGCACAAAATTTATTTAAAATAGCATAAATGTACCTTACTTTAGATCTACTAAGTGTTTATGTATCTTACTCTAAATCTACTAAGCATCTAGAGGAATTAAATCTCTAAGATGCAATTTTTTTTACTACAAAATATTTCCTCTTTAATTCCTCTCCTCTCAGACTAGCTATACTGGTGCTTTATAATATTATTTATGTTAGATCTAAGACTTTTGTGATCCATAATGTAGAAAAAATGCTTTCAGATTAATCACATTGTTAGGATTAGTTCGACATTTCGAACCAGCTAATGTGGTTCATCCTCAGGACAAGGTGGAGAGACAAGATCTCAAAGAATAAATAGAGGGGATGCATCATTACCCAGAAATATCCGCTGACAAACTAACCGTTAAGATTGCTGATAAGAATTAGCGGTTGGAGAATTAGTTAGTTAGTTAGTTAGTTGAAAATAAATTAATTAACGTCCTGAGGATGAACCACATTAGCTGGTTCGAAACGTCGACCTAATCCTAACAATGTGATTAATCCGAAAGCATTTTTTCTATAATATTATTTATATTTATATAATTTTTATATAAAAAATATTATTATTTACAACAACAACAACAAAAATCACCTTAAAACTTGAGAAAATATTTTCCTCGATAAATTTAATTCCTTTAGACTTTGATAGATCCCTAGCTATATAATATATTGGTCCTAATAATATTATTTATATTTGGGAGAACGATGGCGCGCGCAGGAGAAAACACTGAGCTAGGTTTACAGACCATCGCCGCCGCGGTTGGGTGTTCGCTTTGCAGGCGGCGCCTCCTTGGCTCGGGTTCCTGCATCATCGATGCTCCTTGTGCCATTCGGGCTGGGCATCCTTTCAATCTTGTGAACTTTTTAATTTCTGCTGAGACCGGGTCATGGACCTGCAGAACTACTAGAACGGGGCTCTGGTGCCTGCCCTGTCTCTCATATGACAATGTGGGGCGTGGAATAAGCACCTGCGTGTGCTTTTTGTCCATTGATGACTTTGTTTTTGATATACCGACGGAGTATGCGCACTGCCACATCTCGCATGGTACCTCTGGCCGCATTGCCCTGTATTATGGGTCGACTGCTCAAACAGGGTCCTCTGTCTTGCTTTTTTATTGGGAGCCGACACATGATTACCCTGTTGGCGAGCTGGCATCCACAACCTTGCCCTGGGCCGGGAGAATGGGTAGACTCTGGGCATTCGGAATAAAGGCCAGGCGACATCCACAGTTGCATATGAACCTGGGGCTGCAGGGGTTAGCTCGTCTACCCATTACAGCTGCTGTGGGTTCTTCAGAAGAGACTCCGTGGATGCACACGGACCAGCTGAGACAGACACAGGCGCACGAGGAGGTGCTTACTGTCAAAAATCGCAGCCTGCATACCTGCATCTCCGATTCCCAGGTAGGATCCACATCATATCAAGTGTTCATTAAGCCTCCTGTTGGAAATAGCTTTATTATATGGATTCAAACAATAGATACAATACTACATTTGAAGGCAACGATCCAAACTAAGGTGGGTTACCCAGTCCAGGCTCAGTCTCTGATATTTGGGGGGAAAGCATTAGCTGACCACTGTTCTGTTTTTGACTACTCCATTGTCACGGGATCTTCCATCTGTCTCAACCTCAGACTGAGCGGTGGTATGATGGGACAAAACAGGGCTCATGGTCCCTCCATGGGCGCAAGTGCATCCAAAACTGTACCCACAAAAGGTTCTTACAGATCTTACAGGAATATATTACAGGGGGAAAAAAGCACTCCCACTGCACCTGCCGCCCCTGCTGAAAATTCACCAAAGCCATATATTGTAGAACAGCAGGACAGTGTGCCTGAAATAAACATAGACAGCATAGATATTGATATGCATAAAACTGTTTACGAATCCCAAGCCATTATTGGCAGATTCAACTGCTTCTGGCCCAAACCAATGGAGCTGTTCCATTGGATTTTTACAAACTGGACCATGGAATGTGAAATACACCTATGTTCTAAGGGGTTCTTCATTGTCAAATTTTCATCCACAGAGATCAGAGATGCCATTCTCAGTCAGGGACCATGGTTCTGGGGCTCCACGGGTCTCTTCATTACACCATGGTTCCCAAACTTTGATGCTAATACCATGGAGGTGACCAAAATGCCGGTCTGGGTTAGGCTCTATAACCTCCCGCTACATTTTTGGCATGAAAACGTTCTTGGCTGCATTGGAAATACTCTTGGCAGATACATTAAAACTGATACCCAACGCCTGGAAGAACGCATATTCACTTTTGCACGAATCTGTGTGGAGGTTGATTTGAGCAAGGGACTCCCAGAGTCCATTATACTGAACAACAAACAACAGAGATGGACACAGCACTTAGACTATGAGAACACAGCTTTCAGATGCCGGATATGCAGGTGCACGGGACACCTACAAAACTCATGCCCGGCAGCAAAAAGGGACAACAGGAAAAAGAAGAAAACAGGCAAAGTGGCAAAAGGTTGGCAATTCCCCTCGGAAGAGCCAGAACCACAGGAAGAAGAGGTGGAGCCAACACCACATGAGAATCAACAAACAGATACTTCCTTGGGCACACAAGAACAGGAAATGCAAGATCCTCCTGACACCACCACAAAGTCACCTGGCACATTAGATAGTGGGGGATACAAAAGAACACATACATCAGACACATCTGACTCTGACAAGGATCATGGAGCACCAACAGAAGAAAATCAGCTTCTACTTATCGAGACCGAGCAAACACTCGGTGCTTGGCGTAAGGTTGAAAAGAAGAAGGGGAGAAAATCTTAATTGTATCACCATTGCTTTTTATTTTGCGGCTTTTTGGATGTCTTTGGACATATACCAGCACATACAACATGTAATTTTGTTTTATCATAAATAAAATTACGAACTTTTTTTGTGTGAAAAATATTATTTATATTTATATAAATTTTATATACAAAAAATATTTTTAGTTTTATTTTTTTTAATTTTGATTTAAAATATTTAGTAGTTAGAATAAAGGGGTAAGATTTATTTTAAAAGTTATTATGTCCTTTTGACTTTTAAATTAAATTAAGAAAATGTTATAAAAATAAAATATTTTAAATGTTAAATGAGTTATATAGTTTTTTGAACATGTAGTATTGATAAGCCACCGCAACTTTAACGTTGTTACGTGTTAAAATATATGATCAAGAGGATACTCTGCACTAGGTTCACTCTCTTTTTGGGGAATATACACCCAAAATAGGTTACCAACACCTTATCCTTGCTAACAGAGCAGAATTCCAAGCCTCACGGAGGAAGAGATTGTGGAAATTAAAGTGTTCAGTGAAGGCCAGGGTCTTCATGTGGTGCATCCTTGTAAACAAAATTCCTACCCGGGACAATATTCGAAAAAGGAGGAAGGGCCTAGTTGGTGCAGTTCATGCAAAAATGTTGAAGAGTCAGTTGCACACTTTTTTCTATATCGCCCTTCAGTTTAAAAATATGGAGAGATTGCAAACAAAGAACATGTATAGCTATTGATTGGTCCAGGGAGTCATTTCAGGAGGCTTAGCAGTCTTTGTGGGAGTAGATTAATGAAAAGAATTGCATAAACATACCACCACTCAATTGTTGGGGTTTGTGGCTAGCCAAGAAAATATACATATTCCAAGACAATACTTCTTCAGCAAACCAATTGGTGGCTCAAGCTTTATCCACCTTCTCTTAGTTGTCAGTATTGGATTCCACACATATCCCCTATATCATTGTTGTTGAAGAAATTGACACATCCTCCCCATGGGCATATTTTAATGGAGCATACCTAGAGAATGGTATGTGTGGTGGGGGGTTATTCTATTTCTTCATCAACATCACTCTTTCAAAATGCAACTTGGTTTTGGCAGAGAGACAAATCATTTTGTTGAACTTCTAGCCTAAAAATATCTTGTTCTTTTGTCATAGAAGAAGGATGTCAAAACCTTTAGATTTTTTGAGACTATGGTTGTGATCAATTGGTTTAATGAGACATAGAGATGCCACATTCACACACAACTACCAATTCTAAAGGAAACTCTTCAATTAGAACAATCAATTGAACAAAGTTCATGTTGTCACATATACAAGGAGAAGAATACAACGGCAAACCAACTATCAAAAGCAGGTGCTCAACAAGTTCTAGGCAGGTGGAAGATCTTTGAATAGCTAGAAGGGAACACTCAGGAGTACTACCACAAGCCATTTACAAACATCATGGCACAAGATTAGCTTTATGATTTTTGTGTCAGATTAGAGACCTATTGAACGACACTACATGTTTTTATATGTATATTTATATACCCACAAATGGAGGATTCTATTTCCTTTTATAGTTTTGTACCCTTTTATATGTTTTGAGATTATACTTGATATCGATGGGTCATACTTGTTAATAGCCAACATAGGGAAAAAAAAATTACACAATTTTTGTAGTTTTGGCATTAACATGTACATGCTTTGAACAAAAGGCATTATAAAATGCATCAACAAAATGTAATTTATGACCGAGATGATGGCCACTAAATGTATGACCAACTCCTTACAATATAGAATTCTAAGCCAACCTTGTGAATCACATTCCAAAATAAGGTGAGAAGAAGATACACTATATGAGAAACATAAAAAACACACCTTCAACGCCCATGAATGCCCCTTTTGCACAAATTTTCAATTACAAGAATACTTCCATGAACAAAGGTCCAATAGAAGATGTTTATTTTGACCATCCAAATGGAATATTTTATTCAAAATTCCCATATTGCTATCAAACCAAATGTTGATTTCCTGTCCATTACATGGTATCCACACTAACTATTTTGAAGGAAGGAGATGGATACACTAAGGAGCATCTAAATTTGTGATCCTACTTGAATTGACAAAGCTTGACGAAGGAAACAAATTATGTCTCCTTATAAATATATTCTATGTAACACCCTCTTCCACCAATTGTATTTCCTAGTTATAAGTATCCACAACATTTTGGCACCCAATGCAATATTCATTAGTGTATGGTCCTTCATTTGTAATCCTCCATGGAACTTTAGGGTTTAAACTATAACCAAAATAATTAAATGAAACTAGTTTTGGTTGGACATTCCTCCCTACCAAAGAAAGCATATAAGATATTGAGAAATGGTAAGCTTAACACTAGTCAAAGCTAATAGAGATCAAAAGTAAAAATGTGGAGAGATGATAAAATAGATTTAATTAAAACAAGATAGCTAATAAGATATAGCCATTACTCTCCCCATTTATTAGACTTGGCTTTGATTTTAAGGAGAATATTATTGCACACCATTTTCATTTCCCCAAAATTTGTGATGTAATTAAATACTTGTTTTTTTTATGGATAGATATGGCATGTGGAAAAACAAGTCTGTGTTTATGTTATTAAAGGCATTTTCATGGGTGGAATTGTAGCAAGAAGGTCATTGTAGCAAAAAGATGATATTTCTATCAATACATTTAATCACAATCATTCAGGTCATTATAAAATAGAATAGTTATTCTTGTTGTTGAGCAGGGTATTACAAGTGACAATGTTGTAGTGACCCAATTTAAGATCAACAAAATTGAATTAGGAATGCCTCTCTTTATAAGCCATGCATACACATCAAGAGTGGCTATAAATAGACAGCTTCAGAGAAATTGTAAGGTCATTTCTACAGTGAAATAATAGAAAGTTGTCGAGTTCATAAATTCATTACTAGTGACCATGATGGCTACAGAAGTTGCAACAAATAGAGGAACTAACCCATATGAAGAAAAAGGCATCCAATGATACCTAGAGTTGCAAGGAAAAAAATGATATTAGCTCATATTTAGAGCTCCAACGTCAAAGAGAGATTGTTTGTTTGTAAATATGTGTATAAGAGTTAAAGGAATGTGCCTGGATATATGTGATATAACGACATGGACTTGAAACATGCTTATCATATTTATTTTTCCCGCCATGAACAATGCCAAAAGTAATACTTCTTGAGAATAAACTTTTTGAGAAGTTGTGAAAAGAGAAGATGTTGCTTCTAGAAATGTCAAGAATCTTTATGTATATTGAACCTCTAAAGAATGGCATCATATATTAAAATAACTAACCCAAGCATACAATGACAAAAATCTAGTGTTATCTCACCTGAATTGGTGTCATTAATTATAAATGATTATCCCAACTTGAGTGCCTTGTCTTCTTGTTAAATTAATATCTACACAAGATCAGAAGATTGAAATTCACTCAAAAATGCCATTTCAATTCAGGTACTGCAAAACCTAGAACTATTAGGTACTAGAATGTAAAAATTAAATTTCTTCCTAGAGCAAGCAAGTTCACAAAGCTTCCAATGTATTAGATACAAAAGTTCTTCCTTGCATAATATAAAATTATAAATGATTTTATGCTTGTAGTATTTTGGTTGAAGGTATTAACTAAATAAAAATTGAACATGTAAGCAATGAGCAACACGAGAAGATCATAACTACATGTATCCTTCATCTTGCTACTCATGATATCAACCCCATTCCATCACTTTTGACTAGATAGTGACAAATAAAAACAAATAATACACCTTTGAATTACCATTGCTCATACCTTTTTCCATCTATGGCAGTATGTTCTTGCAAATATGAAGAACTTTATAAGTTGGAATTACCATGTTATACAATAACTCCCTTTAAAATACAAAAGAAATGTCAAGTCAGTTCAAAGATCTACCACTCATATGACTACAAATACAGTAAGTAGTGTAGTGCATTATGTAGAAGCAAAAAGACATCAACTTGAAAGTAACTTCCCTTGAACAACTTTGGCAATTAAACTAGTCATATTTCTTGTTATACGCAGGTGTTAAGGTTATCAAATTTTTGAGTTAGTTAAGGCCTATAATATGCTTGTTTTCATCACCGTCTTTGCTCCAAAATCAATTCAAAATTTGGCACCAATAGCCTCAGATCCGAAGCCCTGATTCAAAGCCACGGGAGGGTCGTTTCAATCCAATTGAGTGCAGATTAAAGGGAGGAATGTACCTGTAATAAAGAGAAGGCTTGGAAGGTGTTTTGTGTTAAAATTTGATGGCAGTATATAGTCACATTTGGGCAAAGGCTGCAGAAGGATTGAGGATCTTGTAGTGAATTAAGGGGTTGAAAGGCCTTAGATAAGTTCAGTCCTAGACTATTAATCAAGAGAATACACCTTGCAGTAGGATCTAAACTGCTCATACACCCATATGATGGTTTCAATGTTACTTTCATAGCCCTCATCCCCAAGTCAAAGAAACCCCCCTCCTTTCATGATTGCAGGCCTAGGGAAAATTTTAAGAACCCCCCTAAATTTATATGTATAATAAATGGGCGAATCCCCATGATACATAGGAAAAATGGAAGGCGATTTTATTAATAATATAATATGTATATATAATTTTTTTGGCGAATCTCTCACGAGATTATATTATCTTGTAAAATCATGGGGAATCACCAATATAAATGGCGAATCACTAGTACAAAATGGCGAATCGTTGTCTAGTGGAGTTAGGGGTGTTGGTTCCAATGAAGATATGGTAGTTAAACCAGGAGTTGAAGGAAGTGAAACACCAAGACCAAGCATGACACATGGTGAATCGCGAGGGAAGTAGTTCTCGTGCAGTTTGGAAAACGCGTTCTAGTTCTACTAAGCATAGTGTTGCTGCTCATGCTACTACTAGCACTGATATTGAGGTTTGAGAGGAGTTGAGGAAGCATGGAAGGTATAAGTGGTGGAGAATTACAAAGAGAACCCCATGATAGGCTCCATTTTGCCCTTTGATATTTGGGCCTGCAAGATCTTCTGTCCATTGAACCAACAATTAATCGTTCAACCAACAATCAACTTGACTGAGTTGATTAGGTATGAGTCAACTTAGACTAATCTTCAAAACTATGCTTTGCACTCTGCCATATTTATCACACTAATGCTACACAACATTGAGCATTTGCACCCAACTCTCATGCATGCGCACAAAATTTTCATTAACATCTATAACCCTAACCAAGTGAGAATTGATCAACAATTTGCACCAAAGTTTGTTATAGTGTTGAAAGTTCATAAGAAATTTATATCCATGGTATCTTAAATAAATTTTTAGATAACCTCCACAAATTAGACCACAATAGAGCAAACTTGTGATAAAATTTAAACCTACAAAAATTAGGATTCATGTTCCTAGGAACGATCATAAGAAGTAGTTGACATATATGTCGAGTTTTGAGCCTTGACACATTGATAATGCAATGGCTTAGGTCAAAACTCACACATTGAAAAGTCATCAATGAAGAGAAGACAATATCATTATGAATTACACATACTCCAAACTTCCTACCAAATTCTACCTAGTTTTCTGCAACTCAGCTCTACATAATCTTATAGTAAATACAAATTCCACAAAGCCTTCTTCACATAGCTAATAAATGGCCATTGGAAGAGCACCCGTTATATAATAGTAATAGTAGCAATCAATTTATTATTTCATATTGAACTTCATAGCCATAGCACTCTTATGTATTGTATGATGTATTGTATCATGTTGACTGCTATAACTTGTACTTTCTCTCTCTGCTAAATTTGAAGAATAATAAGAAGATTTGATCAAAGGGTTTTTCCCACATTGGGGTTTTTCCCTAGCATCCGCAAAAATATTGTGTCCTCTTGTCTTGGCTTGTCTTCTAGTTATTTTCTTATGTTCTATCAACATTTACTGTCAATGTTAATGTGATTGCTAAATAGGAAATTGAATTGGGCTGAAAGATTGAAATAAATTACTCTAAGCATAGAAAATACCATCGTTAACTTAAAATTTACACATTTTTTTATTAATATGTTTCGACATTAATTACAATTTGTTTTAGATCCAAAAATATAGGATCCAATCAACCCAAAATAGGAGAAGAAATTATCATGACAATAGTTATCTCATGATCCTCGGATGATCTCGAGCTCCACCTGGAAATAAAGCCATTTATTGGACACACACATCATCGTTCAATCTAACAAACTAAATTCTCTAGAAATTACCGAGGTAAAATTAGAAAATTAAATTATGCCCCTACATCAATACATGACCATCAAAAAATTAAATGACCATCTAACAAGTGGAGCAGAAAATGTTTTTACAAATGCGGGATCTCTTAGTGCTTTAGATGTGGCATCCTCCACAACTACTTGATATGGACAGTCATCATATATGAACAATGTCTCTATGATTATATCAACTAATAGTGATGCACACTAAATATTGACTACTCCTACACATTCACAGTAATTAGTTCATTGCAAAAAATAACAATAAAAATATAATTCAATAAGAAATGAGGAATTACAATATGAAAAAATTATCCAAATGATCAAACAAGGATGTTAGTGTGAAAAGATTAATCCAAATCGAAAAATGTTATCCACATCAATGCCAACTTTAATGTATAATAGGTTAAATCTGAGATGGAACAAGAAAAAATATTAGAACATAGAAAGGGTTTCCAAGTCCATGTGTGAAGGTTTGCTGCTACCCTAAAAGGCTGGAAATATGGGTTTTGTTGGGGACTCAGAGTGATTTCCAAGTCTCATCAAGGATATCTAGTAGGTCATCAAGCCTTTAGAAAAAGTGGGAATGAAAGGAGACTTGATCCTTTTGTTCAAAGATGCCCTTGCACATGGTGGCTCGGGACCAAAAATGGAAGTTCTGGTCCTATATAGTATCAAAAGGGTGTGATAAGGTAAATACTATTACAATTCTGGATGTCATGACAGGAGAGATAGCAAAAAATAAAAAAGAATATATGGACAACCATCTGATTTGGAGATTTAATAGGTAGTCTATCTTGAGTTTCAGAAAATGAACTAAAAGACAAATTTTTTAAATGGGTTGAAGCATGTAAGGTTTTATTCCATGCTCCAAATTTTATTTATTTTTCCTTTTGAATCTTTGAAGTCATAAGAGACACTGATATGGGAAGGTTCATGGCTCTATGGTAATGATGGATTAGCAATAAAGTTGTGGTTTCATTGATTTAATCTGGAACCCATGAGCCATGAGCCATGAAACCACTAATATGGGAAGGGTCATGGTTCTATGGTATTGTTGGATTAGCAAGAAAGCAGTGGTTTCATGGTTTAATCCAGTGGAAATGGAGTTATTTTTCAGCCCTGAGTCCCAGTTATACTGTTGCTCCCAAATCTCCTTTTAGCTTCTAGGAGTTTCTTTGGCACTCCCACAGTATGTGACTATTGGATGGTATTTTTTAGTCCCATTCACCTAATTTTTTTGGTCATTTGTAGACATTAATAAAATTATATTACCATACATAATGGGAAAGGAAAAGATATTGGGTACGCTGGAGTCTATTGGTAGCTTTTTCTCTGTAATATTGTTAACGTAGTGGTATGGAGCCTTTTAGTAGAATTGTTTCTACAAGTGGGTTTTATTGTTGTTAATACATCTACATATTTATCTAATTCAAATTATATGAGAACGAAGTTGCTATAGATCGCAAAATATACTTATATGAGCTCATCACAACTACACAATGTTTCCTATATTTATTAAAAAAATTGTTGCAACCTAGACTTATAAAAATATTTTCTTAATCCTTTCTAACATGGTATCACTCATCCCGGATGCGGGTGTGCAGACCTGAGTTTATTTCGATGGGACAGGGGCGCGGCGAGGTGGATCGACACCTGCCCACCCAGGACAAGAATGATCTCTCGCCTTTGTTTGCCAGATATTCGCATTTACACCTCGCGGTGTTCAAAGGCAGGGTTCATCGGAGGTCTGGTTTTCATACAATGTATTCCATTCTGGATTCTGCCATCGCATGCTTTGGCATGTTGGAGTCTGCGCTCACCTTCAATGATACAATTATGATGGGGGCTCATCGGTATGCGAGGGGGGTGGATAATGGGCAGGGTGGCATCGGGTTCTCGGTTGTGTTTCATTCGCACAACTCCCATTTCTGCGAGGTCTCGAACCTCATTCCAGTCTTCATTCTGTATGCTGCCGGTTCAACTGCTCTGGTTGTCTCTCGCTGTCTGGAGGGAGTGGCTCTCTTGGAGCCCTGCTCAGATCCTGGGGTGAAGACAACACTGTTGAATCTTGAGCACATTGCTCGGACCTTTGGCCTCTGCTCGCGCTGGTATAAATATGTCGCCGCTGCTGCCCAGCCCCCGCCTGCTCCTTCCATGCCTCGGCTGCGCCACAGGATGAGGAGCCGCAGAGGCAGCTCCAGGGGTTGTCCTCCTAGCACATCTTCCAGCCTTTCGTCTGGCGCGCCTGCTCGCTCCAGTGTTCTGCGGGCTAGCCACTACCCTCATACTCGAAGTGGGAGAGGGCGCTTCAGAGACTCTTATGCTCCCCGCCCTCAGGGTTCTCTGCCTCCGCCCACCACGGGCACTGCGCGCTTCATATTTGATAGCACACTAAATCGCCCAAGGATTTCATTTCTCTTTACTGTTATATTCCAGGAGGAGGCTCAGCCGGGGGAGTCCAGTGCCCATCCAACAGGCCTCGCTTCGGACGCTACCCAGATGCTGAATCCTCAGATGGGAATCGGTCGCGCGCCATTGCAACCTCCAGATGATCCAGCACGCAACGTTCCTGAGGTGGAGATGGCGCCCGCTGATCAGGGCCCCTCTGTTTCTGAAGATGCTCTGGCGCGGTTGGTGTCGCATCGTTGAAGTTCCTCCAGATGAATAGTTTGTTTACTGTGGAGTCTTCTTCTCACCTTGCAGCCCATACAATGGGGCTTGTGTATGTTCAGCCGATTATGTGGATTTTTGGCTTGTTTCTGTTCATTTTTGTTTCCATGCACACTCTGCAATTTCAAGATGTTTACAAGGTGAGCCCCAGCGTGGGTTTTGGATTTTTTTTCCAAACTAGTTTCCCTGTTCAAGGGCAATATTTATATGTGTTTTTCATGTTAATTATACCTTCCCCAAGGCAGTAGATTTTGGCCTCGGTCACGTTGTATTTTTACACCCATGTTAATAGATCAATCTTATTTAGAAAAAAAAAAACATGGTATCACTCAACTCAATACATACCTTAAAAAAATTCTCTAGTTTCACTTCACCTACAAATAATATGGATTTTATACAAGATGGGAATCTGCTATCAGAGATAATCAGAAAGCACAATGCTTAGATGGTCTTAACAAGAGTAAAATATCGGGTGTTTTGTAGATATTTTGAATCAATTTCATCCCACCTTGTTAGCATCAACACATAGAAATGTTTGAAGCCAATTAATTTCTCTTGTACTAGTCGATAAGAAAATGACATCATGGATGTGAATCAAATCTTTAAGCTACATACAATCCTTCCTAAAATTCGATAGTTCATCTCTCGTCACAAAATTTCCAAGCATTGGAATGGTTATAGAAGCACCCTCTGCTTCGTGCTGAGTAAGGTTTGAACCAAAAAAGTTTAGAAAAATACAATCACGTGGATCTCAAAATAAGGAAAAAATAAATCAAGCCACTAAAGGATATAGAAACTACCATACCAAGAAAAATTCACTTCAAATCCTCTATTGTTACATTTCCTTTTAGTTGACCTCCATTCAAACAGTCATCATGAGTATATAAACGTTGGCACAGAGGATTCGACATAGCCACATGATCATGGTAAATTAACGTAATATTTCTAACACCCCAAGCCTACATATTGAAAAAAAACACATTACCTTCAAAGACAAGACTGTAAGATGAATTCTCATGTAAATTAATGGCACCTACCATAATATTACGAGCAGCCTGACACCCAAGTGTACCAGCTCCAAGAAGAAAGCATTTTGTAGATGAAAAGCATTTCAATTCTAGAGATGGTAGAGGCTAGAGCACACAATTTAATAAGTTTCAAATTTAGAACTATTGCTGATAAAGCCAACCTGGAAGTAGTGTCACCTATAAGGTAATTGACATATCATTTCTCTTATTGATACAAGTAAGCTACTCAAACTAACCTCTTTGGATCCATATCGATTGCAAGATTAATCAATGTAGGTCCCATCTTGCCATGTCTATTCAATTCCCATCCAACTACGTCACGAATGAGTTTTCAATTACTCTAACCTTGACATATCCAAACTTTGACATCTTAGTTGAGGAATGGGAAAAACTTGATAATAAGCAAACATGAGATGATTTATTTATTTTATGAGCAATGTTGATTCTCTTTGTGGTTTGGCTACCTGGTGGAGTAGAAACCAATATATCAACAACAAGACATTGTTGCAAATCTCCAATACCTATTTTCTCTATGTAGTGTTAGCCCCCCTATAAATTTTTGACAAGAAAATAGGGGGCTAAAATGTTCTTGAGCCTTCAAGGAATGCATTTCCCCTGAAAACACATCATCCTTGAAGCCTCCTTGTGCCTTTGTCCTTTGATAAAATCCCCTCTGCTGGTTTCCCTTATAAAACCTCTCTGTGTGTGAAGAAATGCCCAAAGGCCTCCTTTTCCCCCTTATTTCACCCCCACTTAACCCCCATTTTGTTCCCCCTTGTCTCCCCTTCTATTTCCCCACTTACCCTCAAAATCATACCCAAATCCCCTTTAAATGCTACCCTTACCCTTTGTTTGGCCAAATTCACATTCTTTCCTCTCATCGTTCCCCTTCCTTAGCCTTGAAATGCATTAAAATGGGGTTAAAACCCACTTTCCAACTTTATATTAAGGCCTAAGCCCCTTTTAAACCACTTCCCCACGTAACCCTTACCCAAAACCAAGCGCTTAATGCCTTGGGGACCGATCGCATAATCGCAAATCGCAAAATCGCATGATCTGTTGTGAATGCCCCGATCACTCATCGCAAATATTTGTGATGCGATCAATCGCATTACAAGTCCCTCTGATCACATCGCAACTTCCCCGTCGTTGTTTAAATCGCATCGCATCCCCCGATCGGTCCATCGCAAAGATTTGCAATGCGATCGATCGCATCGCATCCTCCTCTGATCGCAACTCCGCTCCGATCGATCGCATCGCAATGTGCTTTCTCCCGATTACGATTTCCCCCGCCGGGCCCACCATACCATACTTCCGCCTGTTCATATTTTATAAGACCCTTCCCTTTGTAAATTGAAAATTCGTGTTATTTCAGTTTTACAAAGGGTTTATACCCATCGCATCGGAAAGTTTTGTGTCATATGTATATCCCTCCGCCCCGCTTCGATTGCGATTGCGATTTCTGTATGGGTCCCGCCTCATACACATTTCCATTGCATTTCACGTATTTCGCCCATTTCATACATCATTCCACCGTTTGATCTCTGCCGTTGATCTACGCCCATTGACCACGATCGAACGGCCCACGACGCATTCCTCCGACAATCCCTGTCATTTGCATATTTCACCACTTCACTGCATTTTTCACCATTATTTCATCCTAAAGCATTGTTTTATCGCCTCCGCGTCATCCACCTCTTCTATGCATGGATTTCATGGCTGGGTTGCGTATTTTGCAGGGTTATCAGGCGGGAAGCGCCGCCATGATTACACAGTTTTAATACAGCGGCAGAGATATAAATGAAGCAGCAGAGAGCTCGAGGCAAGAGATAGAAGACTTTGAGCCTTTTCAAGGATTTTAGAAGGCAAAGGTACCAGTTCAAGGATATCATGGATCGCACGAAAGGTACGGCACACAGGGATTTATGTGTATCAGGGTTCGTGCACCAGCAGAATGTTTTCCCCGTAAAGGACAGGACGCCCATACAACTTTTATTCTATGTCGTTTTCTAAAGAGATTTCCTACCCTAGCAGCAGTCATATGCCACTAGAACATTTGATTCACAGCATGGCAGCCCTAGCATCATTTAATTCCTTTTTTATTATTCACCTGAAGCACCACAAAGTACTGCAGCTAAAGTGCACCAGAGATATGCCTGGAGTAAATGGAAATCTAAAGAAGATCATCTTTTCACTCAAAAAGTGACAGGAATTGAATGCTCAGAGCTTAAACAGAGTGGGCTTCGGCCCTCTTTCTTTTCAGAAGTTTTAATACTGCATTTAATTCTTCACCTACCTCCCTAGCTCATCTTTCTTCTCTAAAACTCATGAGAAAATATTGTAATGGTTGTTGATTGGATATCAGTGATAAGCAAGTTGTTTCTCTTGAGACAAGTTCTCTGTGTAAATTTGTAAGATAGATTGAGGAAGGTTCATCAAGCTGAATGTCAAGCTGTAAGCTATGTTGTACATGATTGATGTTGTTCTTAATATGACAAGCACATTTCTTTGGATCCTGATCTAAAGCTGCGGTGATGTTTTTCTATCTCTGTGTTTTATTCCGTTTCATTTCATTTCTTCTGGCTTGCATCAGAAATCTGGCATAGGATTCACCCTTGTTAGGTGCCCTATGTTTCTGCTCTCCTTGCCATTTATGTTTCTCTTCTTAATGTGTTATCTAAGAATCAGTTTCAATTGATTTAACCAGTGTAGTGGATGTTATTGCCCGCTCTTTGATGTATGAATTAATGAAACTGTTTTTAGATGTTCTTGTTAGGATTTAGCTGGAAGATTTGGGAACACTGGGGATTAGAGTTAGCCCTATCCACTAGGATCCTTGTGGCACCAGCTTGCCTTTCTAAGTTCCCTCGTGCTACCTCTGGTTATGTCCAAGCAGGTCTGGAGTTAAATGACCTCTGACCTGATCTATAGACACAATTGGATGGTTTCTCATTCACTCACTTTCAATCCTTAATGTTCCACACCACACTGTAATCTTAAGATCCAAGGCTTTAGATGACTAGCCCAACTGAAAGCTTGCATGTTGATAGCAAGTAAACCCTTTCCTGAATCCATCACCCAATGGTCTTGATGTTTTCCTGATTCACCTCTCTTTAGCCTAAATTACCTTTTGCTCATTCTTGTCTTGCATTGGACCCTTCTTTCCTGATTCCCAACAGCCGAATCATTTAAAACCCCCCTTTGTGCTTCATACCTAGCCTAATATCTCAATTTGAGCTTCAAGGACATATCATTCTTTGCTCTATTCGGAGAGATCCCTCTCCGGGTCCAGGAGGGCTAGATCCTAGGGCCCAAAAGTGGTTCTGATGTTGTCTCATCTTTTGGTCTTGCCAATATGGCCAAAACATGGGAACCCCAACATGTAGCATAGAACTATTGCCTTTTATAGGCCCCACCTCACCATTGAAAATGGAATAAAGTTGTGAAGTGGCCAGCCAGGATTGGTTGGAAGGTGGCATGGGTCATAAAAACCAATAAGCACCTACCAAGTCATATAGATTTCAAATTCAAGCAAAGAATATGAGGAAATTGAACACTAAGGTATGTTTTGCATTTCCATTTTCTACTCAAGCAATACTTTTCCTTTCATTGAAATTCAAATAATATTTATTTGTTCTTATTGTACAAACTGACATCATAAATTAATTCTACTTAAATAACATGTGTTAGATATACATAAAAAAATATTAGTAGCACAACTATGTTACTATTTTTAAAATAATTTTATAGCTTGCTCAAGAATATTGTTACAAAAAAGTATTCCATGAACCCACCTTCCAACCTTCTCGTTGGGATGCTTCACAATCTCTTAATAGTCGTAGTCTAACAACAACATCAGAGATTATGTGAACCAAAAAGAAAGGAACACCTACATTTGGCCAAGTCTTGTTTCTGTGTGAATCAATATATGTTTCGATATTAATTAAGGCTTGAGGATACAAGACATCAAGTGAAAACAACCTCAAATATCACACATTGACCTTCACCAATAACTGCAAGCATATATATTTTGTTTTATGAAAGGGGGCTTGTGCTAACCTATAGTTGATGTTGACTGGTGCCATTCATTACAAGTTGCTAATAAGGTGGATTTGGAACTAAAAGTATGATGAAATATTTTTATTAATTATGAAAATATGGAGTAATCTTATAACATTGAGATAAAATATTGTTTATAGGTTTCAGGCACGAATGGAAGTGAATGAAAAATTTAGGAAGTTTTATTTTGGAACTTTCATATACCTATGGTGGTAGAATACTCATGCCACAATTAGCAGAATTTTAGAAATTTGAACATCTGTAGAACTTCATATGTAGTATATATATTAAACAAGATGGCCACAAACGTATGCATCAGGGGTATGTAAACCCAAACCCAGAGCACATCAAGCAAGTACTGGTATATTTCATACTTTGTACCTAGTAGTACAAGAATACTACAAGTACAGGAATACAACACCACATATTTGTGTGTATTGTGACCATCCGGGTATGATAAGGCCCTCCTTAAAAGTCAATTTAGTGTGGATTTCCCATAAAAAGTGTTTTTTTCTTTTAGAAAGAATGCATAAAAATAAAAGGAGAAGGTGGGTTGAAGATCTCAAACTCTAGCCTATCATTTTCTAGGTGCAAGGAAAAAGTGTATAAATCATGCTTGGGGGCTCTTCATCTAATGTGGGGTGCATGATATGTTAATAACCCTTGGTTGTGCCATGATGGATATTCACACTCAAGATAGCTTGCTTATGGGAATTTCTAGACCTTGTCTTGATGCTTATGTGGTACACTTCCTTAGATCATTGGAGATGTTGATTGCACAATTATTTTCATGGAATGTTTTGACACCTAAAATGAGCCTTGGGTGCATGTTTCATAGAAAAAGAACTATCACCTCTTGAAATTCTCTCACTTTTGGTTTTTTTTTTTTTATCCAAACAAAAAAGGGGTATCCGTATCACCTGCCTATGATCTACAAATAAATCACTGAGAATGAACTATGCCAAAAAGTAAAATAAACAAGGAAAATAGTAATAATATTTGGTAAGGATCCAACAATAGGTGTTTTCCATTGGGTCTTGAAGTCAAATAAGAGATAAAGAATTCCATTGAGGCATCTATGTTAGATGAATCTCAGTACGTAATGCTATTTTGAACCCTACAACATATGCCTAGACACAACCCTACTCTTATTGTTTAAACCTAATCAGAGGAAAGTTCTTACCTTACCAATCTTTGTGGTCAAGGACCACTAGGAAAATTCATAATAATCTTAGTGAAACCAAGGGACAAAGGCCCACACCATGTCACAAAATTAACTTGACTAGGCTGAAAAATAGAGATGTAAGCATTCACCAACAATGGAAAATATATGAGGAAGACGACCAAGTGCCCAAGCTTTACTCATTCCATATTTTTAGGCATTTACAAGTCTTTTAGATTCTGAATCTGCAATGGTTGAGATCAAAACTCTTAGAATTAATCCTCGTTGCAATGATTTTTTCTTATTTTAAAAAGCTATTCCTCCTTGAAACCTGCACATTAAGTCCCAAAATGCCTTGCATGCCGCCAAGAATAGAATTAGGGAGGTGTACCCTTCAGTTCAGTATGCATGCATCTAAGAATGCATACCATCCATCTTAGTAATATTCCTCTTTCCTTGTGTGCACCAATATGTTAATCCATAAAATATAAATATGTACCCTGTTGCAACAGTCCAAAACCATCAATTGAAATGAATATCACAGGTGAAAAATCATGCCATATGACATTTAGCAAGCATATTTAAGATTTTTTCAGTAGATATTTTGTAGATATTTGAATCAATTTCATCCCACCTTGTTAGCATTAGCACATAGAAGTGTTGGAAGCCAATGCATTTCTCTTGTATTGGTCAGCAAGAAAATGACATCATGGATTTCAATCAAATATTTAAGCTGCATACAGTCCTTCCTAATATTTTATAGTCCGTCTATTGTCACAAAATTTCCAAGCATTGGAATGGTCATAGAAACACCCTCTTCTTCCTGCTCATTAAGGTTTGAACCAAAGCAATTTAGCAAAATACAGTCACATACCTCTCAAAATAATTAACAAAGAAATCAAGCCACTAAAGGATATAGAAACTACCACACCAAGAAAAATGTGCTTCAAATTCTATGTTGTTTCATTACCTTTTAGTTGACATTTATTCATAAAATCATCATGAGTATATAAACACTAGCACAGAGGATTCAACATAGCCACATGATCATGGCCAATTAACGTGATATGTCTAACACCCCAAGCCTGCATATTGAAAAAAAAAAACATTACCTTCAAAGACAAGTACTGAGTGGAAGATGCATTCTCATGTAAATTAATGGAACCTACCATAATATTACGAGCAACCTGACACCCAAGTGTACCAGCTACAAGAAGAAGGATAAGGATACCATTCACAGTTCCTATACTATATAAAGTCATAAGATCCAATAGCATTCATCAAGTCCATTCTTCTGAAGATTGATACCTCCCTCTGATTGTTTTTTGTTTTTTGGGCATTTACATTTGAGGATGGATGATGGTCACTTACAATTTTGGGGAGGCCAACTCAATGAAAAGAAAACAATTCGTTTATGATGTGTTATTATACAGTTATTTCCTTCAACATTGAGGGTTCTCTTATTTTATAGTATCATCACTACTATCGTTGATATTATTATATACCGGAAACAAGTGACTGTGATTTGCTTGTGGTGATGATCTTGAACCACTGACTTGCTGGATCACAACTAGAATCCTGGCTCAAACAATTGCATTTTTTAGTTACAACAGATGGCATGGATGAACCATCAAGACACACTGTAGTTCCATCTTCTACCTTTGCAGATAAATGCAATTTAGAATCTGACATCATGCTCCATTGGGTATTGTCACCCATATAGAACATACCCAGCCTCGTTGCCTTTCCTAGTCCAACAGCTTCCATGCAGAAATAATTCCTTTGAGGATGATGATGCCTTAGAGAGTATAATTCCATGACTCGGCTTTTGTACAGGGGCCAAGTGTACTGTCTAACCCAAGTAATGAACACCTTTGGAGGCACAGTCCTGTAGAGGGATAGTATATCATTTGATAAGGAGAACGTTGAGACAAACCTGGACCTGCAGCCACAAAATAGGGTGATTAATTAATCATGGACAAGGCAGCTTGATCCCTGCAAAGGGAGGAGAAAATGATAATGATATTCTATAGATATTACAACATAAACTCATTGGACTTGCAGTGAAGGCCATGTTAGAAATGGTAAACATTATGTTTTATTTAGATATGAATACCCGCTCGAAATTGGGTGAATTTCCTACATTTTCACAAATAATGTATGATCAACCACCATTATCTCTTGATTCTTGTTTAGGTAGTATTTCTTCAGAACATGCATCCTCTTTCTTATATGGAATTTATTTCCAACGGATTTAACTAAGGTTTTAGGTGTGCCTTTTTTGCATATATTGGTTAATTAAAATATTCAAACCTTGAAATTCACAATTTACATAACATTTCATATCACAACACATTATAACTGCCTCCAAAATAAACTGAATAAAACAGAGATGGGAACCCTTGATTATTTAACAGACAAAATACCAAAACAGAGATGCCCCTGAAGAATGGACAAAGGGCTCCTTTCTGGGCAGTCCTTGTTGGAATTCACTGAAACAAAATTTCCTGATTTGGTTTTGCATTATTTAAGTTTTTTTTTTCTTCAGATTTTGCATTATTAGCTACCCTATAGACTTCCCTCTCAACATGCCTTATTTATGGTAAGAAAAAAAAAAGGCCACCTCTCAAGTTTTGCCACTAACTAATAAGCATCAGATGAAAGGGAACTCCTCTAGCTTAATAGGAATTGTTGAAAGAGATGTGCACCCTTACTGGCAATTTTTGGCAGCTTTCAAATATAAAATTTAGTTGATACACAAGGCATACAAAACCAAAACATGCCAATTTTTGAAAGGGGTAATGCATATGGCGCACACACAAATATATTCCAACTATAGGTATGCCAAATACGCTTAGTTGCGTATTTGAGTTTAACAATCAACTTTGGCACAATCACAACCACAGCAGAGGGCAGTTGTAATGTCTCTGCCTTGCATTTCCCAAACAGTGCAGTGTTGTGCCCTTCCAAACAGTCATCTTCCAATAATGTAGGACTGGAAGAGCATTCCTTGGCTAGATTTCGTGAAGGCTTCACAACCTAGAAAGAAAACACTATTACACAAATATCAACGATGTGAAATAATATACTCAAAACTCAACCATCTAAAATTATCATAAATGGATGAACCTTCACTGAAAAAAAGATTTCTTTTTCAAACCTTTGCAGGGGTTTCGCCTTTCTTGATTTGCAATCCCTCTCATAGCCCTTCGTTCAGCTGTGTGCAGACTCTGGACACATGTTCGAGGATAGACTGGTTGTCCAGCACAAAAACCAAGTACAAGGCCCTTTGGATAAAGTGTGATATTTCGTGGGCTATCTTTCAAGAACATAAAGATGATGACTTCCATATGCCAAAAATAGATGAATATTGGCTTCTATCAACAATAATAAATGGTAGTATTGTTGCTTACATGCATATCATTACCAATAAGTAAAATTTAAGACAGAAAGGAAACAAAAGTAGTACATGCGTAAATTCAACATAGTCAATGCAAGATTAAGAGAATACAACCTGCTGGTTGGTTGGAAGTGACTCAGTAAAAATAAGCAATCAAAGAGAAATATAACTTCTGTTCTAAAAATAAGAAGAGATATAATGGGAAAAATCCAGATCTGATGCATGCATGCTCTTCTAGTTTTATGAAAGACAACCAGTTTGCCTCTAAGAGGCTTAGTAGTGCACCCTAAATAGGCGATTGTAATAATATAGAGGAATTATCATTTCTTTTGCTCTTTCCACCCATCACACCATCATCAGAATATCCATGGAATTGGCAGTGTATCTCCGACCATAGGTAATAGAATCACAAAGTTATCCCAACAAGAATTTATCTAATATATGAGGCTCATTCATAGATCAATTCAAAACTTTATAACGAGGCATATGGTAGGTTTTTTTCAAGAATCACCGAGGATCCCACAAGATATATATATATATATATATATATATATATATATATATTATATATATATATATATATATATATATATATATATATATATATATACACTTCTCCATCTCATCATATCTTTAAGCACAAAAATGGTACATCAAGTCTAGGCCTTCCATCTTAAATTTACATCGATAAATGAGAGGGTCATCATTTGATAGGTATACATCATCAAAATGACATATCTCGTCCACTCGCCATAATCATCAAGCTATCTGCAACCTGCCCCCTTCCTATTATTGACCCATAGGTTCACGTACCAAAAACATTAATCATAATCATGCAGGCTCTAAGGTAACAGAGATATATATCAAGCCATCATCAGTGTCATCATAATGAAGTATCTTACTTTCTGTCTTTATCATCAATCATTGGGCAGAAAGAATTCATTTATGAATTCATTTTGCAGCCCTGTTTTATAGCTCCCTCTGAGCCTTGCTATAGGTGATCATCAGCCTAATCCCAGCTCTCCTCGAGAGAATTAAATTTCCAGTAAACTGCAAAAACCAACTTCTAGGAAGCTTGCTTTAGGTCAGAGAGGAAAATTCTGAAGAATCATCATGGTCCTTCTTCAACCAGGGTGAAAAATCCTCTCATGAGATTATCCCAAAAATGTTGCATTATCCTTCAACGCTAGATGAATGCTACCAAGGCATCAAATTCCCCAATCCATGATTAGGAGGGTTCCTTCACATTCAGGCATCCATATCCACAAGACCATTCTTTATAAGTTCCTAACGTAATTCATCAAAGAGCCCAATTACCCAACCAAGATGCTAAAATCAGGGTCTTCTGCTTATCATGCTTGTCAAGACATAAAATCTATTATGCACTTTCTTCAAGGTATGTCTATTTTCATGCTCATAAGGATTGTTACAAGGAATTGCTCCAATGTGCCATGCAATTTTTTACTCCTAGCTGTCAGACTTCCAAGGGGTACCCAACGAAGCCAACATAAAGGTGCTGCATGAACTTGCATTGCTCCAACTGCTAGACAAAGATGTGAATGGCTGCTACCATACACCATTATTGCTCCTGCAACTATTGCCACCATTCACAACTACAGTTTCCACCACCACTGCTCCAAATGTCCATAGTCACCTCCTACACTTCACTGCCTAAAAACACTATGTTGATTAGCCAATCTGATTTCCATTGGTCAACTCATCAAGCTCTCTTAGTCATTAAAGTCAAAGTTATTATCTTATTGATTATTGTCATCATCACTCCCAGTGGTGCCTCTAACGTCTCTGTTCAAACAAACTTAAAGTCTCTGGTCAAGTTATATCAGCTAGTATCATACATTGATCAAATGAATCTGAAGCAACCTGCCTACTATTCTTTGTTTTGCAATTGTCAATGAGAATTATACCAAGTGTGATGATGCCTTTTTGTTCTGAAGCTTCTTGCTATCAACAATATACCACAAGGTTTAGGCTTTTTGATGCCTTTTAGGATCCCTCTAGGTTGTTGGCCTTGTTCTACAAACCACTCATTCAAGACAATGTTAATGACTATAATATCATGCCAGCAAACTCTAGAAGATCTTTGTTCTTAGCGAAACTGTATGATCTTAAGAACTTACTCACCGCAGGTATACTTCAGTTAGGCCCATAGGAGGACTATCATGAAGACTTTAGGATTATTGTCATACAAAAGGTTATTGTCACAAGGGTGTTGTATAAAAAAAATGCAATGATAGTCTTAAGCAACTGCTGCAGGGCAATGATGAACCTTGAGGCTTACTACTGCAATAAGATAAAGTTATTGTATACAATGAGACTGCTTCACAACACAAATACTATGGAAATGATGAGATCTTAATTTTTATGCCCTTTCACTTCTTCAAATTAAATATGCCAAGTGAAAGTAACACATGTCTTCACTTAGGTCATTACTTAAACTGATCACGGGTATTCTCTAGTACAATCATAACTAGTCATTCAAGGTATGATATCAAAAAAGGTATGATATCAAAACAATAAACATACCACTGTGGGTTGATCATACTTCAAGTGTGAACTAAGATATTTAATGAAATTGGAAGATTTCATTCCTCAAATGCGAATGTCTTAAGAGCTTATAGGGATGCTGACATTGTCACGGTTTATGCTCAATTCATCAAGAAAGGTGATCATATTTGTGTCAAATCTCGGATCAGGGTGCCCAAAACTGATCAACAATCAAAATAACCATTAGAGAATCCAAGGCCCATGTTGTCATAGCTACTTTCAATCACAAGATCATATCTGTAGAAGTATCTTGGTTACTTAATACGTATTATATATATATACATATATATATATATATATATATATATATGTATATATATATATATATATATATATATATATGTATATATGCTATATATATATATATATATAACTTTAATAAATATCTAGAGATGCATCAGACATTCCAATTTTTGGTGTGCCAAAATTCTCAAAACACCAGATCTACAAGGACATCTAACATCATCCTTCTGACCATTTATATTCATTCAGATATATTGTTCTAGGAAAGCTCGAAAAAGGAAAAAAAAATTGTGTTTTGAGCAGTTACAGACCTTTCTTGCTACCATATCTAGGTAGTTATCTTGAAAAAGTGAAAGAATTTGGTTTGATGCAGCTCTCAATTCTCTCTTCCGCATATTCTTAAGATCTGTGATCTGAATCATGGCATTGACACCACCAGGCTTGAAATCAAGGAGCTTGATGCCCTTCTCTAGAATTTGGACCCTCCATCTCAGAAACTTCTTCAGCTTCTCATCGTCTCCAAAGATCTTCTGGTAGAGCTCCTTGTCTCAAAAAATCCCATAAGCAATGTAGCACACAGGGTGGCCCACTTTATCATAACAATGCATGAAGGCCACTAAATTCATATTCTCATCAAATTTCAAATCCTCTTCAACTATACTATCAGCTCCAAATGCCTTCCTCCACGCCACACTATTCTGCAACATGATGAATGCATCATTCACCCTGAAATCTCTGGCACGAAGAAAATTTCAGAAGTATAACATCAGTCTCTGGGCCAAATAAGCAAGGGAACCCACTAAGGGTCCATTAATGTAGGTGGAAGGTTGTGATTAATCATAATTTTTTCTCACATCAGTAAACCTATCCATGTTGTCTGGGCCTACCACCACAACTCCCACCAAGATGTTGGGATTGGGTGCACTGTTGTACAAAGATTGGAATCCTTCTTTGTAGGGAATGGGTTGAGGATGATTGGCCTTAGAGGACAGAGAAGAGGCTCTGTGATGAATAAGTTTTGGATAGAGGCAACCATATCCAACCATGTATGACATCCTCATAGGATTATCTCACAATATGTAATCAACCTTCATCAACACAAAATTGATTTAGATCCTGCATACATTAATAAATTTTTGAAATAATAGGAAAATTAAGCATTGGGCTATTATGAATCTATACCTGACGTTTTTCAAGTGCTCTTAGCCTATTAGGAGTGACTGTCACTGTCCCACCACAAGTTACTACTTATTTGAAGGAGCTCAAGTATTTCGCATATGTAAAGAGCAAGAAGGAAGAAGATGTAACGTATTGCAAATTAGTATCCTGCAATGTGTAAAGAAGACCTCCTGCTTACACAACAACATATAGTGTTAAATTTAGAAGAAGAAAGAGAAAGTGTACTATATTTCAATGCTAGTAAAATCTAAGAGATCACCTGGAGTATATTGAACATGTGAATAGGGTGTTCCAAGCAGAAGATAGCAAATAAAATTGTCTGCATGCCCTTTGTATTCTTGAAGAGAGTGCACATTTCGTATCAAGAAATCCTGCACACAAACGACATTAATACAATCATTCATTTACATAGAACATCCAGTAGACAATCAAACTGCCTAAAAAAGTCTCCCTGTAGTTAATTACAATAATAAAGAGGTAGTTGAATATTAAAATCTATTAAGGAATACATATGTGAATTTAGGAAGGGGTATTCAATGCTTTTGGATTTAAACATGTTACCTCTTAAAAATAAACACATGCTATTGTACTGATTGTTGAACTTATAAGGATTGCAAATTCTAGGAATATCTAGGAATCTGACTGTCACTAGAAAGGTCAAACAATTGACCCTCTTGTAACCATCTGATTTCAAGATATTCTAGGAATCTACAATCAACATAATAATACCTTGCTTCTAAATGTTAGGCAACCACAACTACCTTCCATGCTTCCAAAAACAGCCTCGGTTTCACCCTGAGCAATCTCGAAAGAATCATAATAAGCTGATGTGGTTCCTTTGGTTCCACCAACATTGGTGGCATGGTCAGCTGTTTGTGAAACCAGCATTCTAATCTCTTTAGCATTATGATCAACTGCCATTTTTCTTCCCAGGTCAGCGAACTTAGCTCCGCCTTGGCATCAAAAGTGTAATTGCATAAAAGGAATTTCGGTCTCATGCCAATAGGTCTCCTACGATGAATGCGCAGGAACCTAGTACATAGACATTTTTTCTCTTCGCTTAGCTACCCAGGGCTTATTTCCCTTTCCAAATATCAATAATTCTTTTCCAAGAAAAATCTATAATAAGAAAAATATTTTACTATATTCTAAAAGGTGAAGATGTCGAAATCATGCCACAAAGTGAAAGGAAATAAAATATCTTTCCTCAAACCAACAAATATATAAAGAAAACAATAATGATTATAATAATAAAACTAGATCTATTGATCTATGCATGATATGAGACCCATAAGCATTCAAGGGACTAAAAATATCTGACTAAAACAAACCAAAAATTTCAAACTCAACAAAATCCTCTAGAAAAGCAACAAACAAACCACTAAAATTTTCAAATATATCAAAGCTAGACATAAACACAATTTCATGTACTTGAATAAGCCCATTGTTGCTTAGCGTTAGACTTCTTAAATTAGTTATTTATCATTTAATACTAGGACACTATCTATGCGAAAAGAAATAGGTCCCAACTTCATCAAATCCGACTTCATTTCCAATCAAAGATCAAAACCAGCTTCGTTTCCAATACCAATATAAAATCACACATTTTCCAAATATCAATAATTATTTTCCAAGAAAATATAAAACTCGAAACTCAACAAAATTCCCCAAACATAAGCAACATATATACCATTAAAATTTTCCAAGATGTCAGAACTAGACATTAAGGTAGTTTCATGTACTTGAATGAGCCCATTGATGCTTTGTGTTAGTCTTGTTAAATTAGTTATTTATCATTTAATACTAGTCAGACATTATCTATGTGAAAATAAATAGGTCCTGGAATCATCAAATCCAGCTTCATTTCCTGTCACAAATAAGAAACAAACAATGTAAGGATTAAATATGAAACATCAATCTTAAAATAACACGCATGAAAGAAATGTAGCTACAATATTACAATGAAAAATACAAAATATAGAACCCATTTTTACCTGAATTTGACATATAGTAATCTTGCATGATCAATGGGACATGTATACCAAAATAATAGTCCTAGGGTATTTCAATTTCCCAGTTCTCATCTTGGTCATCATTTTCTACATTGTGAACATGATCTTCTCCAGATGTACTATCATTATGAGCCTCAAAAACATTATGTTATGTATCAATTTCATTAGATAAATTTCTCCCCTTCTATCACAATCTGATCGCCAAAGCGCTAATGCTCTTTCATATGGAAAATTGTTAACGTCATACTTTGTTACATATATTCTTAAACATGTATGCACATGTTTATTAAGATTGTTCCTCAACTTTGACTTCAAGAATGATAGTGCACTAAACATTCTCTCATCCTCCACTGATCCCAAAATCATGGTTTGACACAAATCTGCTAATTTGAAATATTCTGATATGTTTTCTTGCAGGTATTGGCTAGCACTTAAAGTATTCCATAATCTTGTTATAGCACCATTTTCATTAGGATTCTCCAAAAAAGGATATTGCTTCCACATTGTTTCAGCAAAGCGTCCACCTTGTTGATACAATTTTGATGAATCTAAAATACCTTCAATCTGTTCTCCATGTATCGAGATTTTCTTGCAAAAGTGGTCTACTAAACATTTTAATCTCTTTTGAAAATCGGCTTTTAAATTTCTTGGACATTGACAATTGTTCCAATATTGAGGGTATACCACACACATGGCCTCCAACAATTCATCTCGACGAAATCGTTCTCTTATCTCTGATGATAGTGATCTTGCAATTTCTATCAAACTTTGTCTCACTGAGATCACAATATTATCAAATTGGTCTCTTGACACGGGGAAATATTTGGTGATTCATCCTGTCTTACTAATATAATGAAAGGGGACCATATACCCACGCACTGTGATACATAGTATCCCTTTTTCATCAAACGTCAAAAAAATTTCAATATTTTCTATATTGATGATCTTATTCCAACTTGTAAACTCTGGACCAGTAAAAGAGTCCAGCATCATATACAAATTATCCAATTCAAGGCATGTTGACTTTCTCACATTTGTGTATTTGGAAATATACATTGTACGATTCTGAGACATTTTCACGAGGACATTCATTTCATGTAGCATAGGAAGAATTCCATCCAATGTCAATAATGTTTCTATATCAGTTAGTCGAAAAAGAAGATCTTGAGCTTTGTCTACATTGTAGTGATTTTCATACATCAACCCTACCAAAGATTTAAACTCACTAAATAGTCTTTGAGCTGGTCCATTTAATGAGATCCATCTTGTATCAACATCTTTCAGTAGGTTTTTTCCATCCGTAACACCATCTGCAAATTTTTGAAACTCTAAATATCATTTGGGACTACGAGAAAAGTATGCATGAGTCTCACGTACAAGATCTTCAACTTTTGAAACTGATGGAAACTTGCTTACTATTTTAAATGCAAGATTCATCCTATGAGCCATACAATGAATATTAAGCATATATGGAAAAGCTGATAGTTGTAGTCTAACACAAATACCATTCCTTTGTCCTTGCATTACTGATGCTCCATCTACTCCAACACATACCAACTTTTTTTCAATCATTAAATGATCCATACCACTTTCCTTCAAAGTATTAAGAACAAGTTCATAAATATTTCCACCTGTAGAAGTCTCTCTCATATTTTTAATCACAAGTAGATAGGAATGCCTAATATGGTCATTAACCATATAAATGCTCATGCAAATCCATGAAGTATTATCAATAGTCGTAACCTCATCCAAAGACAATGCCAAAAACCTAGAATTTGCAATCTCCTGTTTCAAATCATCATTTTATACTTGAGCTAGATATCTTGCCCATTCTCAACCACTAGTTACGAACCAATGAGAAGATGGAAAGTTTGGCACGTGAAGAAAAGATATAAATTTCATGTGATCTGGATAATCTATCATAGGACGACCTTTACATAAGATGTGAAATACAGTGCTCAATTGTATCATCTTGGATAACAAACTTCTTTCCATCGTCTTTTCCAATTGAGATATGATGGTTCCTCCACTTGCCTCAAGTTTCTTCTTACTTATTAAATATTTTTTGTATTCTTCCACACATTGGATATGTCGACATTCCTCCAAAGATCTCCATCTGACAAAATATTTCTCTTTACCATTTACAATTTTCTTTTCATACACCTTTCCTGCATGCTTTTGTACTGTATCTAGGTTCATCTGAAATTTCACTACCTTGCAACTTTTCCAACTACATGCAATACATTTAACTTCTCGTAAATCCTCATTTGTAGGAGGTATTTCTTCAATAAATGGAAAACTTGAGACCAAATAATCTTGGAATTTTCTCCCTACGGTCCACTGGCCTTTTTTCCTTTTTCGCGAATGGTTTGTGTCACCTTCCAAGGAAATATATTTAACATTTTCATCACTAATTTCTATTGAAACTGCATTTATCTCACCCTGATCACTTGAGGAACCTATTATTTCATCCATCATATGGATATTAGATGCATTTTCACAAGAGTTAACATCTCTCACAGTAACAAATTGTTCAAAGGAGCTTGAAGCATGAAGAGAATGTGTATTCTTGGATTGAGACTTTTTAAAGTATGATAATACATCAATTTGCCTTGATATTTCTTCCCAGGATTAGCTTTTGACATCTCACTAAATATTCCAGAAGTAAAATTTCAAATCGATCTAGAAACCTGCATCAATAGTTTCCAAGAGTTGAGAATTACTAGATTTGTAAGTAGCTTTCAAAGTAAAATAAGTGTAATGTTCACAAAAACCATTATGCAATTTTTTATTAAAATGTTGTGCCAAGGCCCAAGCCCAAAAGAAAAAAGAAATCATTATACACAAAACAATAACATCATGATTCATCATCTATAAAACAAAGAACATCATTCAAATGTAAAATATATAAAAATTTCCACTAAATTAATTCATATCTCCAAATCACCTAATGAACACTTGAAAGCTTTAAACAAAACAACAAAATATTACAATAAATTTAATCATCCTTTGCAAAACACATCTCCCTTAAGTTGTAAAGAATTGGTTATAAGAATTTGAAACATATCCTCTATCATTTTCCATGATAAAAGTGAGGAAGGAAACTAGTCAGTTACTAGTGATTCTTTTACTTATCTTTCCCTTGATGAATTGGTTATAAGAAGTTGAAACATATCCTCTATAATTTTCCATGATAAAAGTGAGGAGGAAGGCAACTAGTCAGTTACTAGTGACATTTACACCCTCCATAGAGAAGATGGAGGACTTGGGCTAATTAACATCCATGCTCCAAGGACGGTTTTAGCGACTAAATGGCTTGCAAGGAAAAATGAAGGAGAAGCTCCTTATGAGGTAGTTGTCAAGCATAGGCTAGAAACAACTTCACATATACAAAACATCCAAGTCCCTAATGATTTATGATTTAATCATAGGTGCAAATTCCTTTAATTTTCCTAGATGAACAATTGTCAAAACAATTTGGAATCATTGCAAGTAATATTTCATGAGCTTGACGAGGAGCTAAGGATTTTTAAGAGTGTTCTTACACTAAGACACCAAGTGGGCCACATTTCTAGGTGGGCCAATGATTTGAGTTTACATGCATGGAACAAGCATGGGCAAAAGAAATTGCAAGCGTTAAATCATCTAATGGGTTTGATCAGCGGAATGGACCCTTTGCAGGGTAAAGCAATGGAATGGTATCTTTACACTTGTTTAATCAATAGAATGGACCCTTTCTATAGGTTTAATAAGTGAAATGGAAAAAAAAACCAATAGTATGTATCAAAAAACATAGAATAGGCCAAAAGGACAAATGATTACACCAATTGCAAATAAAAACAATAGTTATGAAAATAAAATAAAATAAATAAATAAATAAAATAAAATTGGATGTGCAAAAAGGACGAGGGAAACCTGAGCAAAAATATGATGCATGTTGTTAATAGCATGAATATAAGAATTGGTTGTATCAAAAAGCCTAGAAATTGCTCTAACCACTTGGAGTGGGAAGGTCAAGGAGAATTCCAAGCAAGAAAACTCCCAATGAGTTTGAAATTGCAAAGCGCTAAAGAGACCTTGATATTGGTACGGGCACACATTGGCAATGTGAATAATTGCATCTAAGAAAAACAGAAACCCAAGAAACTGAGCATGCAAGTAAAGAGGAGATTGTTGCAAGGTGTACCTATGGTACACTCTTCATTGGAATATCTATTTATAGAGGTACAACATTGGTGGAGAGTGATCATCTTTAACCAAGTCTCCTAAGGTTATAATTATAAAATACATATTTAGGTGGGTGATCACATGTGACCAAGCCCCCATGAAATATATAGGATGAAATTGGAAAAACAAAGTGAAAACATAATTACAATTATAATACCTAGTCTAACTAAGTCGGGAGCATAGGGACTACACCTCAATCTCCTTGACTAATGTTTTGTAGTACCCCTAGATACATATACTTAAAAAGAGTTCATTGTTCAATAGACTATATATCGAAGTTCTGAGCACACTTGACATGCTCTAGAATCACTCCAAAATATTTGAATTATGTGTTGTTTCAAGAGGACTGAAACCCATTTTATGCATAAAATAAACTCAAAGCCACTAATTATAAACTGAGCCATCACTCTCCTTCATGTCATCATCTTGGAGAAAGTATTTCACTAATATTACAGTAGTATGTCACATCAAATTTGGTACTAAAGACCCTTTATTCTAGGCATATATATAGAAAATACTATTTTTAAGACTATAAGAAGTGACATCAGTCACCATAAGACCACCTCCTAAGCATAATTATATTAAAAGGATTTAAACATTGGAACCGATATTCCCTGGATTATTTCTAAGCATAAAGGATACCGAGAGCGAAGGCTCACCAAGCTTATCATCTAGATACAGTGACGTTAGAAGATACAATTTGTAGTATAAGTTCAATGTATACTTTCAATGTCAAGATTGGTATATATGTATACACAACTCAAACCGATACAATTCAGTGAGCCAAGAAAAGTTGCAAGTGTCTCTCTTGAAGATCTTTACCAATAAATTTTGATGAAATAAGTCGATATCTTAAGACATGCACACCACATAACCAGACAGGAAGGATGTATACAGTTAAAATTCTTCACGTGACATTAATAAAAGGCATTATACGACTTTATGCAAGACATAAAAATATCAACCTTTGGAAAACCATCATTTTTATAAATGTAATTTTGAATCCTGGTATAGGGAGGCAACAACATCTATGAAATTAGAGAAATGTAACCCAATTTTACTATGTATTCAATACAGTTTACCCCATCCATGGCTGTTAAGAGTGATTTTATCTGTAAAAGACTACTAACAGTAAAATTCAAACCCAAACACTGGTGTAGAAAAATCAAGATGATGACCTGATGAACAAAAAGACTACTAACAGTATAATTCAAGCCAAACAATTGAACATAGAATGGCCCGCCATGAGCTATACCATTCAATTTCATTTGGAAAACAACCAGTTGAGAGAGAATTTTATTTTAACAATAATTTCAGGTAACAGCTATGACATATGTTTCCGTATTCAATCAAACTAGTATGAAACCAATGTAATTGAGAGTTGCAGCCGAAGCCTACGGGAGACCTTTGATGGAAAGTGTCAACAGTTTGGATTTATAGCTATAATTATGTTTAGGTGGTAGTAATAAGTAGTTAGTATAGAAGGCCCTAGACTTGATTTTGTCTCACCTAAGGATTCCTTGAGGCTACTAGGGAAACCTCCCTTGTGTTGGATTTATATTTCACTAAAATAAGGAAGTGATTAATTATGTGATAGTGGTAATATTCCCATGATACATTGTCTTAGGCACTTGTGAAACACTTTGCACTAAGGCGCAATATTTTGTCATAAAAATCCCATAGTATATATATTTCAATGGTTGAACGAAACATTGAGTCCTTACACAATTTGTTTGTAGCTCAGCAAGTTGATTTTTTTGTAATTTTATTGTTTCTAACATCTCTATGTGTAACAAGCACTGAGTCTCCTCTTGTAAGATCAATTGGCTTGTCATTCTGAAGCTGAAGGAATGGATCTTCCATCCATTAAAATACAGAGTGACCATTTCCCTGTAGCACTCTGATTTCATTAATTACTTTTAGCTCTATGTGCATTAATTTATATTTCAAGTTTTCTATACGTTGTTATGAAATCAGAGTGCTACAGATTCACTTTATTCTTGATTCCACTTAGGAAGCATATTATAGTGGTGAAATTCATGGACGTAGTTAAGAAGAGGTTCACCATGTGAGATGCCAACAAATAAGAAAGGGACTTAAAACATTATTGAATCCTCTTGATTTATGATTAATATTTATTTCATTTACATTTTATTTTTAGTAGGCTAGATTGTGTGTTTATGAGTGTGACTAGAGAAAATTCCTCTTTTGTGTATATTACACCAAGTGCCTCACAAGATCATATAAGACTCCAAGCACTGAGTCTCCTCTTGTAAGATCAATTGGCTTGTCATTCTGAAGCTGAAGGAATGGATCTTCCATCCATTAAAATACAGAGTGACCATTTCCCTGTGAATATACTTACTTGAGGTATGACACCAATCCTTAGAGAAGGAAGGTCAAGGATCTCACATACTTCCTTACATACATTGTTTATTAGGTAGAGTTTCATAATATTTAGAAATAGGTCAATTACATCTACATTTGTCGTTATTGAGCTAACTGGAATGTTAACATCAATCCTCTTCAGTATTTACTTATCATAGATCAATTGGCATATGATTTATCTTCCATCCATTAAAATACAGAGTGACCATTTCCCTGTGAATATACTTGCTTGAGGTATGACACCAATCCTTAGAGAAGAAAGGTCAAGGATCTGACATACTTCCTTATATACATTGTTTATTAGGTAGAGTTGCATAATATTAAGAAATAGGTCAATTACATCTACATTTGTCATTATGGAGCTAACTAGAATGTTAACATCAATCTTCTAAGTTCTTCAGTATTTGATGGTCAAACCCTTTTGTATACAAGAATATTGATGCTCATCTTTGCCACAAGATTACATTCCTCTTCTTGTCTTGACATATGAACTGTGATCTCAGTTTTCTTTATTTCACATTAAACTTTGAATAAATAATAATTAAGAGATCATGGGATAGGGACAATGAGGAGTGATTTTCCTTCCATTTGCAACTAGTTTTATGCTTCCAGCCTCCAGGCAAGATGCCATATTTGCTGAGTGTTCTACCTTCTGGTTTAGTCTTGTTATCACATGGTAGAAATCAACGAAATCAATTTTTTTTCCTCTCGTTTGATTCTTGAGATTATTCTTGCAAGATTAAGAACCACTTCACTAAATAAATTTGGCATGTATCTCATACTAAGAGAATAATATCTGATAATGATTAGTTAATAAAATATTTGATGCCTCCCTAGACCCCACCCACCCAAAATTGCTTCTATTACCCCCAGGATCAAGCACATCCCCCCTCCTCCACACACTGGGCAGTTTTGGATTTCCCTTTGAGGCCTTATTGAGAAAGAATATTTTTTTGAGACCTCTCATCTTAGGGATTCATCCTTGTCCATTCAAATTTTCCACCTCCACTTTCACCACTATAATATGCTTCCTAAGTGGAATCAAGAATAAAGTGAATCTGTAGCACTCTGATTTCATAACAGCGTATAGAAAACTTAAAATATAAATTAATGCAAATAGAGCCAAAAGTAATTAATGAAATCAGAGTGCTACAGGGAAATGGTCACTCTATATTTTAATGGATGGAAGATCCATTCCTTCAGCTTCAAAATGACAAGTTGATCCACTAATAGATCTATGTGCCACCCATCCTAGCAATAGATCTTTGATCCAAAACTTTTCCTTCTACTCTAGCATATGGATATTATGCCTCTTCATTTCATTAGCTTGTATCATTTCCATCAACATCCATGAACTTTTGCTGCTACTAGTTTGACATATTGTTTTCTTGATGGATGATAATTCTATTTCTATCCAACCACATTTGCAGACATATGAATTTAGGCATGCCCTGTGAGGCATGTTTTAGAATTTGGTTTTTTAATAAAATTTTGTTTGTATTTTTTGTGCCATGAAGTGAATATAACTTCCCACGTTGAAGGCATTTCCTTTCTGTTATCAATTTCTTCAAAAGCATAACGCAAAATTTGAATAATGAAGTCACAATCGAAGATTCATCTTTGATTTTCTTCCATTTTTTTTATGCAAGACATAAAAATATCAACCTTTGGAAAACCATCATTTTTCTAAATGTAATTTTGAATCCTGGTATAGGTAGGAAACAACATCTCTGAAATTGGAGAAATGTAACCCAATTTTAATATGTATTCAATACAATTTACCCCATCCATGGCTGTCAAGAGTGACTTTATCTGTAAAAGACTACTAACAGTAAAATTCAAGCCCAAACCCTGGTGCAGAAAGATCAAGATGATGACCTGATGAACAAAAATGCTACTAACAGTACAATTCAAGCCAGAACACAGAATGGCCTGCCATGAGCTATACCATTCAATTTCATTTGGAAAACAACCAGTTGAGGGAGAATTTTATTTTAACCAGAATTTCATGTAACAACTATGACATATGTTTCCGTATTCAATCAAACTAGTATGAAACCAATGTAATCGAGAGCTGCAGCCGAAGCCTACGAGAGACCTTTGATGGAAAGTGTCAACAGTTTGGATTTATAGCTATAATTATGTTTAGGTGGTAGTAATAAGTAGTTAGTATAGAAGGCCCTAGACTTGATTTTGTCTCGCCTAAGGATTCCTTGAGGCTACTAGGGAAACCTCCCTTGTGTTGGATTTATATTTCACTAAAAAGAGGAAGTGATTAATTATATGACAGTGGTAATATTCCCATGTTACATTGTCTTAGGCACTTGTGAAACACTTTGCACTAAGGCGCAAGATTTTGTCATAAAAATCCCATAGTATATATATTTTAATGGTTGAACGAAACATTGAGTCCTTTCACAATTTGTTTGTAGTTGAGAAAGTTGATTTTTTTGTAATTTTACTGTTTCTAACATCTCTATGTGTACCAAGCACTGAGTCTCCTCTTGTAAGATCAATTGGCTTTTCGTTCTGAAGCTGAAGGAATGGATCTTCCATCCATTAAAATACAAAGTGACCATTTCCCTGTAGCACTCTGATTTCATTAATTACTTTTAGCTCTATGTTCATTAAATTATATTTCAAGTTTTCTATACGCTGTTATGAAATCAGAGTGATACAAATTCACTTTATTCTTGATTCCACTTAGGAAGCATATTATAGTGGTGAAAGTCATGGACGTAGTTAAGAAGAGGTTCACCATGTGAGATGCCAAAAAATAAGAAAGGGACTTAAACCATTATTGAATCCTCTTTATTTATGATTAATATTTATTTCATTTACATTTTATTCTTAGTAGGATAGATTGTGTGTTTATGAGTGTGACTAGAGAAAATTCCTCTTTTGTGTGTATTACACCGAGTGCCTCGCAAGATCATATAAGAATCCAAGCACTGAGTCTCCTCTTGTAAGATCAATTGGCTTGTCATTCTGAAGCTAAAGGAATGGATCTTCCATCCATTAAAATACAGAGTGACCATTTCCCTGTGAATATATTTGCTTGAGGTATGACACCAATCCTTAGAGAAGGAAGGTCAAGGATCTAACATACTTCCTTACATACACTGTTTATTAGGTATAGTTGCATAATATTTAGAAATAGGTCAATTACATCTACATTTGTCGTTATGGAGCTAACTGGAATGTTAACATCAATCCTCTTCAATATTTACTTATCATAGATCAATTGACTTGTGATTTATCTTCCATCCATCAAAATATAGAGTGACCATTTCCCTGTGAATATACTTGCTTGAGGTATGACACCAATCCTTAGAGAAGGAAGGTCAAGGATCTCACATACTTCCTTACATACATTGTTTATTAGGTAGAGTTGCATAATATTTAGAAATAGGTCAATTACATCTACATTTGTCGTTATAGACTAGATATTAACATAAATATCTTGATGTTTATCTTCAAGTCATTGACTTATGATTTATCTTCCATCCATTAAAATATGATGACCATTTCACAATGAATATACTTGCTTGAGGTATGACATAAATCAACCAAAAGAAGTAAAGTCAAAGATCGACATGCTTCCTTACACTACCTTACACTCTTTATTAGGTAGTGATTACTAATATTTAAAATGAGTCAATTACATCTACATTTAATGCGTTATGGAGCTAACCAGAATGTTAATATCAATCTTCTAGTTCTTGATGTTGTTGGTCAAACCCTTTGTATTCAAAGATATTGGTACATCATCTTACCACAATATTACATTCATCTTCTGTCTTGATACACCATGAACTATGATCTAATTTTCTTTATTTCATTCTAAACTTTGAATAAATAATAATTAAGAGATCATGGGATAGGGACAATGAGGAGTGATTTTCCTTCCATTTGCAACTAGTTTTATGCTTCCAGCCTCCATGCAAGATGCCATATTTGCTAAGTGATCTACCTTCTGGTTTAGTCTTGTTAACACATGGTAGAAATCAACGAAATCATTTATTTTTCCTCTCGTTTGATTCATGAGATTATTCTTGCAAGATTAAGAACCACTTCACTAAATAAATTTGGCATGTCTCTCATACTAAGAGAAGAATATCTGATAGTGATTAGTTAATCAAATATTTGATGCCTCCCTAGACCCCACCCACCCAAAATTTCTTCTATTCCCCCAGGATCAAGCACATCCCCCCCCCCCCCCTCCACACACTGGGCAGTTTTTGATTTCCTTTTGAGGCCTTATTGAGAAAGAGTATTTTTTTGAGATCTCTCATCTTAGGGATTCATCCTCGTCCATTCAAATTTTACACCTCCACTTTCACCACTATAATATGCTTCCTAAGTGGAATCAAGAATAAAGTGAATCTGTAGCACTCTAATTTCATAACAGCGTATAGAAAACTTGAAATATAAATTAATGCGCATAGAGCTAAAAGTAATTAATGAAATCAGAGTGCTACAGGGAAATGGTCACTCTGTATTTTAATGGATCGAAGATCCATTCCTTCAGCTTCAGAATGACAAGATGATCCACTAATAGATCTATGTGCCATCCATCCTAGCAATAGATCTTTGATCCAAACCTTTTCCTTCTGCTCTAGCATATGGATATTATGCCTCTTCATTCCATTAGCTTGTATCGTTTCCATCAACATCCATGAACTTTTTCTGCTACTAGTTTGACATATTGTTTTCTTGATGGATGATAATTCTATTTCTATCCAATCACATTTGCAGACATATGAATTTAGGCATGCTCTGTGAGGCATATTTTAGAATTTGGTTTGTTAATAAAATTTTGTTTGTATTTTTTATGCCATGAAGTGAACATATCTTCCCACGTTGAAGACATTTCATTTCTGTTATCAATTTCTTCAAAAGCATAACGCAAAATTTGAATAGTGAAGTCACAATCACAGATTCATCTTTGATTCTCTTCCATTTTTTTATGCAATTTTTTCTGTAAATTATTTGTTGTTAATAGACGATTACGAACTATGGTCTAGTTCAAAATATCAACCTTTGGAAAACCATCATTTTTCTAAATGTAATTTTGAATCCTGGTATAGGGAGGCAACAACATCTCTAAAATTAGAGAAATGTAACCCAATTTTACTGTGTATTCAATACAATTTACCCCATCAATGGATGTCAAGAGTGATTTTATCTGTAAAATACTACTAACAATAAAATTCAAGCCCAAAAACTGGTGTAGAAAGATCAAGATGATGACCTGATGAACAAAAATACTACTAACAGTACAATTCAAGCCAAATAGTTGAACACAGAATGGCCTACCATGAGCTATACTATTCAATTTCATTTGGAAAACAACCAGTTGAGGGCGAAGTTTATTTTAACTAGAATTTCATGTAACAGTTATGACATATGTTTCTGTATTCAATCAAACTAGTATGTACTATGTAACCAATGTAATCGAGAGCTGTAGCTAAAGCCTACGGGAGACCTTTGATGGAAAGTGTCAACAGTTTGTATTTATAGCTATTGTGACCTTAAAAGAAGGCTGAACAAGTGTAAACTTCTGGATTTGGGCTTACCTCTTGCAAATCACCCATAGAGCACTGAAATTCACCACTGACTAGCACAGAGCAACTGCATTCACCGCATTGTTAGACTCGCTGAACTTTGAAGCAATCACCAGCATTCACCAATGGTCCAGCACATTCGGACTGGAAAATTTATTAAAAAATAATAATTACAGAGCACTGTTAGACTCGCCAAAGCAATCACAACACACTTGAAGAATTCGGACTCAACAAATTTATAAAAAAAAATATAATTACAGTTGCAACCCAAGGGCCAACACCACTGCCCAAACTCCTCCTCGCGGCACGGGTTTAGCTACATGGCAACGAGGAAATGGACTATCTTGGACCTTGGGACTCTAAATCCCTTTCCGAGCAGCTACCGTCTCCCGAAACTAGACGTTGATTCTTATTTCCCTCGTCAATGTGTGCAGTTGTCATCATTCAATGCATCCAGATCTTGTAAGTTTCCACCTCCAATAGCCGATATGGTAGGTTTGCACCTCCCACAATCAACTTCCAAGCCCCAACTTGTTGAAATGGGGGCGAATCACATCAATCTCTCCCCCGACCCAGTAAATTCCAATGAGATCTTTGTTTCACCTCCAACTTCCAAGCCCCAACCAGTGAAAAAATGGGGCGAATCACTCCAACCCCTCCCTCCGACCCAGTAAATCCAGGCGAATGCCATTGAAATCTGCTCCAAACCGGAAAATAGGGAGGCGAATTCCATGGTTTCAGTTTTATGCGCATTTATTTTGCTGGGCTAATACTTAATAATTAATTATTTTTAAAACAATTATAGGGCTAACTTTATAAAACTATAGAAAATGGGTTTATATAAAAAAATCACCCTATCAAAATTTAAAACCCTTTAAAATTTGCCTTTGGGCTAAAATTCGCCCCTAAAATTTTCCCTGTACAAGCCTATCTCTCTTTGTAATTGCATATACAAGATTATATCCAAAATTATTTGTAATCGCCTTAAACCCATCCTCTCTCTCCACATTGGCCAAGAAAAATTTTCATTCCTTCATCACAGACAAATTCATGAAGTGATTGGCACTGCTCAGAAGGTACTGCATTCCATCAAACTCATAAATCTAAAATCTAACATCCTCAAGATAGACTTGGAAAAATCATTTGATTGTGTCAACTGGGACTATTTGAACCTCATTCTGATTCACATTGGATTTCCTCATGCATTCACGAAATGGATAATGCGCTGCATTACCAATGCCTCATTTAGCATCCTAATAAATGGGGCTGCTACTGATTTCTTTCATGATGGGAGGGGTCTTAGACAAGGATGCCCTCTTTCCCCATTGCCTTTCCTATTAATTATGGAAGGTCTATACTCCATCCTAACTCGAGCCAAAGAGGAGGGTTCCATCCATGAGATCAATATTAATGATATGGTGCAATTGACTCATTTATTGTTTGTTGATGATGTTATTATATTTATGGATGGTTCCTGTACCCGAGTCGTCTCCTTCAGCCTCTACAGAGCCTCTTTTGACACCTAAGGGTCCCTTGCAGATCCCTCAGCCTAGGGCGGAGGTTCATACCAAGATCCCTAAGGGACCACTGCACCGAAATGCTGCTTCTGGCAAAGTCACCCATTCGTATAGCATAGTCGATGATTTGGCAGAATCCCCTGCTGCATTTTCAACGCTGGAACTCCTCCAGTCATGCCCTTCAAAACTAAAAGCTCTACTATCTATCGTGGGTGGTGTAGATCCTTCCGACGATCGATTGATTGTCGTTGATGTTGACCAGTCGGAACATCCTCCTCTCCGTGCTTCCGTCGCCTTCAAAATCCCAGTCAAGATCCGGAAAGCTAACGTTTCCCGGTGCATTATTGATGAGGGCCCATCCACCTGCATGATGTCCGCTTCGGTTTGGAAGCAACTCGGATCCCCTAAGTTGGCTTCTTCCACGATCACTCTTCGAGTGTGGGATGGCCACACCTCCAAGCCCATTGGCTTATTCCGTAATTGTCCTATTACTCTTGCGGGCAAGACTATTTGCGTTGACGTAGAAGTCATTGATGCCCCCTTAGATTACAACATTCTATTGGGTTGTAGCTACACTTATGCGATGTATTTTGTCCATTTTGCGGTCCACCGCAAGATGTCCTTCCCTCATAACGAAAAGAGAGTCACCATTGACCAGTTGACATATTACGAACCGAAGTCTCAGACCTCCCCCGAGTCCACTATCTCTTCGATGGCCAACAAGAAAACCGTCGATCCTTTGACCAGTGTTTCACCCGGAGTCTACAAATATTCCTCACTGCTTGGTACATTCTCTGGTCTTCCTCCTCCTGTCTCTTATCCTAGCTCATCGAATGTTTGCATGATGAAATCGTCTCATACTACCTTCAAGCGGGCCGCCTCGGCTAGTCAGCAGCCTCCTTGCACTCTGAAGCCTTCTCCTAGCCCTTCAATTCAGCCTTCTAGACCTCCTCCTCTTGGCCCTTCAGCTGGTATTCATGAGCATATTTACCCTCCTGGAATGGTTCCTCTGGGCCTTAACCATTTAGGAGTCGTCCCGCCTGGCAATTACCCCTCCGGTTAGATACCTTTCCTAGCTCCCCCACCAAGAATCTATACGGCACCTGTCATGGCCACCCTCCCTCTTCCTAACTTGACCCTTGGGATTCTCGTCTAGTACCTTGATCCTCCAGCTGCTACCCCACCGGGTCAATCCAAACCTTACCTTGCTTTGACCCAGGTTCAACCGGTCCCCATGACTTCTTCTGTTGCAACAGTGCCTCAACCACCTTAATAGGAACCCCCTCCTGTTGCGACTGCTCCGAGTAAGAAGGGCAAAGCTCACAAGAGGGCCTCCAAGGACAAGGCTACCCCGACGGACCCTGCACCACCCCTGCCCACAAAGCCCTGTGCTTTGTGTGATGTCATCGGCCATGCCACCCATAACTGTCCTGAGCTACCCCGTATCAAGCCCGTGGTTAAAGTTGTGTTCCCTGAGTCTACGGTCCCTGAAGCCTCCATTTCTTCCTCGACCACAGCCAAGAATTCTAAAAATATTCACACTAACCAACCTTGTGCGTTGTGTAATCTCCATGGCCATCATTCTCACCATTGTCCCCGCCTTACGCATTACTGCACTTCATTAGAGGTATTTCAAGAGTACGAGATTGAACAAAACCAATTTGCCTCCCCCGTACTTGCGTTGTATGTTGCAGGCCAGACTGAGGATTTACCCGCTCCCATTGACATTCCTCCCCCTAAGGTCAAAATGAAGGATCCTGCGGCCACCATCCTCTACCTTTCATCATCCATGAGACCTTGGGTGGAAGCTCCCTTTGAATATTCCCCTGTTGTTCCGCTTGACCTCCCTTCAGCGATCACCCTAGGCTTAACATCAGTAGATCCCTTATCTGCTTATTCTTCCATCATCCCCCGTGACGATGCGCATGTGAACCTTTCTTCTCATGATGATGAGTCACGTAGCTTCGCCGCGTCATGTGGTCTCCCTTCCTCCAGTCACTCCATCTTCTATTCGATGATGACATCATGGAAGCCACGTCCACCCTAGACTTCATCTTTCCTGCCCATCAATGGGATAGCACCACCAATGCCCATGGTGATTTTCGTAATCTCAGCACAAGTTACGCCTCAAGTAGCTCCCACACTCCACCTTACTGTCAGCGTGTGAGTAGTAGACATCTTACCCAGATCACTCCCTCTCGTAGAGTGCGTTCGATTTATACTTTGCGCTCAAGTTTCCAGCATTTTTCATCATCCTTCCAATTATTATATTTTAGCACCTTTCATATGGACCTACCATCCACACCTTATATCAGCTTTTCTAATGGTGCAAGTCGCTACTCCAAGAATCTAGCCTCGACAGGTTGGGCCATTTTTACCCCCTTGCACTCCCTTGTTCTCTCGAACGGGGCATGCATTGGTACTGCTACCAATAACCAGGTCGAATATGATGCAGTACGAGGTTTATTAGCCAATGCTCTTTTACATCGCATCCTCCACCTTCATGTTCGTTTAGATTCCCTGCTTCTTGTCATGCAATTGAATGGTGTCTATCGAGTGCATAATCCTATCCTTTTTAGAAGATATTTACGAGTGAATCTTTTGATGCGTGAATTTGAAATCATCCCATTCATTCATGTACCTAGAGCACAAAATCACTATGTAGATAAGATTGCAAAAAATATTCTAGATTGCCATTTAGCACACGCATTTAACACAATTCAATAACATAAAAATACCAAAATGATGCATATCCATAATATGTGTCGTATTATATGTTTTAGAGTCCATCCACTCTAATACATATGACATGCTCATAGCATGTTACAAAAATCAAAACTGGGGGCAACATCTGCCCCTACACACTAATCACTATCTAGAGGATCCCAAGCCAGTGGCTCTACTCCCGCAGCTCGTAGATCATGCATGCCCTGTCGCATGACCCCTCGCACACACAGAGGGTAGACCAATACATGGCTCTATGTACTGGTCATCTAAGTCCTGCCAGCCGCGCTCTAAAACACAGGTCAGAAGCCTCTCACATCTATGACGAATATCCTCCAAGAGGGATGTTGCATCCTCATTTTGCTGCAACCTCGCTCCACTAGGTCCTGCAGTCCTCGATACTACAGGTCGCCCATATATCCGGCCAGTTTTACCGGTGCTGTATCTGCAAACCAAAAGTGAAAGAATCAATACCCCATACAATTTTTCTAGACCTTTACATGCACATAAAAGATTAGCAATTTTTCACTTACCATCAAGCCCCCATATTCGACTAGGTGGCAGTGGAAAATCTGGATCCCCACAATAACTCATCCCACTATAGGGATAGTCTTCTATATACAGTGCCATCTGGTCCCAATGAGCAAAGAACTCGGGTCGGAACACCCGTACAACCACCCCACCTCCTCCTCTGCACTGTAGTCGCCCCCACCGACGCATCCTAGGCTCTCTCGGGCCCCCATATTGGAGCTATATGTGAGGTCAAAGTGTCGGGATCTTCTCAAAGAAGAATGAGCACAAAATTGTACCATATGCATAGTCATGATTCACTTGCCGCTTGCATAGTGACAACTGTCGTTTCAACGATCACAGCATCATCTGGGCCCACCCATAGTAGGTCCCACTCAAAACACTCTCCATCGACATCATCTGCCCTCTAGTGATGTGATGAAGTGCCTGGTTGCCCAGGATCTGCAGCACCGTTGCGGCCACAACACAAGTCTCTAACCTCTCCAAATCCCCGATGGGTATCCGAGTCCCCTTGACTTGGAGACCTGGTCGGCAATGGCGCTCTACAAACTCTATGATATTCTGCCCCGACGGTAATATTGGCTGAGTATTCCCTACCATCCCAAGTGGTGGGAGACCAGTAAGGAAATATATATCCTAGACCGTCAACTCGATCCAGTGCCCCTGCACTAAAAGACCTCATGGTCCGGGTCCCAATATCTGACAATTCAGGCCAATAAGGGCTTTCCAACTCTCATCAAAGGGTTCTCCACAAATTTCAGAACCCCAAACCTGCCCAGTGCACCGCGGACACCTTGATCCTCCCGGATCTCCGACCGTAATACACCCACGTCTCTTTCTCTCTATTTGATCCATAATTCTTCCATATCTGAACAAAACCATCATATTTTTCAGAATACAGATAGGAAATATTGTATCTCATCATAAAAACCCAGTACTCAGCCAAAAAACAACATCGGAAAACGCCTCCCTGACAAGTCGCACTTTTCAGGCCCAAACCTGGGACAGGTCACACTTTTTTTCCCAAAACCTTCTACCTAAGTCGCACTTTTTTCCGAAAAAAGTGCGACCCGATCGTGAGGAGGAGCAGGGGTCTGTTCCTGAGCTCTGGGGACCTAATCTGAACTTTTAATCCACTGAAAAGAAAGAGTAGGGCTAGGCCTCTTATCTGCAATTGACGGATCTCGATTCCAACGATCGGTTTGTCCACTACGATCAAGATTTAGGGCCTTCTCTCCTCTCTACATTCACCATAGCTCCACATGCAAATGAGTGAATTTGGAGGGAAAATTCCTTATTAAAAGAGAAACCCCTGTTTTTTCTTTCGCTCGCTGCGACCCAACCATAGTCCCGTTTCCCAAACCGTTTGCACCGTTGGAAAGCTCTTACTAAGTCCTAAAATGGGTATTTGTTAGTTTTTAGTGATTTGATACTTCACAAAGACACTTTTTTCCAAGAAGCGTCACTTCACCCCTCCTCAAAATCGAATTTATTCACTTGCAAAACTCGTACTAAGGGGCACCTTTTCGCCCCCACACTTGTCCATGCTCGTGTCGACTTTATTCGTGAGTTACCATCTTGTACTCATGTTTTTATGGTCCCCATTGGACCTTTTCTGTGTGACAGCACCATCGATTCACCCTTGTTTAGAGCATCCAAGTTGAGTCATCATTGCGTTCATGGAGTCTATCCCGAGTCCCTTTGAAACTCCTTATAGTCATCCATCCTTCAATGCTTGGTCCCTCTCTCGTGTCACACATTATGGCCTTCAGTCCCACTATCCCCTATCCCTCATGATATTGTGTCGGTTGCTGCCAGGTCATCCACGCCCTTTATGCTCTAACAAGGAAAGTCATCCATTCACTACTCAGTACCCCCCATTCCATCATCATCATTGGTGTCAGTCTATCAGTCGCTCTACTATTTTCTCTCGTGCCTTAGTTGAGGATTCCTTATTGCCTTACCTATGGAAAACCTCCTTCTGCCGACATCAACTCATTCATTCCAGAAGACAGGTCTAGAGGGCAGTGTACCTTGGTTCCAACTTCCACTCTTGTTTGATGCCTCGAATCGGGCAAAGGGACTCCTTATTTCCCTTTGACTTGGTTGTTTCTTAGCTCCAGCTCCTTTCAGCATGATCGAGATCCGTATACTTCATGGTTCAATGATGCAGCAGTTGATATCAGTGATGCATGGGTGTGTGTGAGATGTCTCAGCCCTCAGGAGGGGGTGGCTCTACAGGTAGCCCCCCACATACCCAGATGACGTCTTCATCACGGCCTTTTGATGCAGCTCCATACATTTGATGATGTCGGCCTTAGCTGCTTGTAGCGCTTTTCGTTTGCATATATCAGTCAGATTTTCAGAGCCCTTTCCTGTCTTTAGGGGCATCTAGGTCGCATTTATACCTCATGTACTCAGATATTATTGTACAAGTCCTAGCTGTTATCCCAGGCACAATATGTATATGGGATTCATTATTGTGTTTTTTATCTGGCTCATGTTTATGCCAGCATGTACTATATTAGCCAGTTTCGTGGTTTTCCGGACGCCTTATTGTTTTTACTTTTCCTCGACGGGCATAGGTATGCCTCCCCCGCTGCCTATAGCATAGGTACTTACTCATCAAAGAGACTTGTCGCACCTGTAAGTCTCGCCTCCTTAGGGTCTAGTTCTTTTTAGCACTTTGGTCTACCTTATACTTCTCTTTCTTTGACTTCCCCTTCGATGTCTATTGATTGAGTTCTTACAATGTACTTCGGTCATACGATTAGCTCCTAACGCTCGCACGCTGGGGGGCAATCTGTTACACCATTTTTTGGTCATCTAAATTATTGTTATTAGATGGACCCAAGTACACCATGTAAGACCAATTTTACCCTAAGTAAAAATCGTTTTCACTATGAAAATAACTTAGTAAACCACCTTTATTAAGTTTTATGGTCTAAATAGGAAACCCCATGAGGAAATATTAAATAAATATACATTTGTTTGATTTTCCTCAAGGAATAATTAGTTAAACAGCATTTTAATTAATATTCCTGGCTATATTTAACCCAAAACAAGGAAATTAATTAGATAAATCATTATTTATCTTATTATTTTCTAAGAATGATTATTTAAACCTTATTTAAATAATATTCTTTGTTAAATATGACTAATTCACCATTAAATAATTAAATAAATCATTATTTATCTGATTATTACTCAACCACATCCTTAAAATGATAAATAAATCATTTATTTATTTATTATTTACAAATAAAGGGATTTGACCCAAATCAAATTCCTTTTCCCTTCAACAAATATAATAAAATATTCCATAAAAGTTGGATCTTGATTTGGTTAATAATATTTTAATTATGCGCCAATATCTAGACTAACTCAATATTTTTTTATAAATAGAAGGGTTTTCCCATTCATTTGCCACCTTTTTTTGCCTAAAGATCACTCTGGATCTATACTTTTGGTCTGACTATTGATCCACCATCATAGTCATATTTTGCTACTATTTTTTTTGTCTGGGTTTTCTACACCATCAAGAGAAGAATTCTAGATCTGAAGTGCTGAGGACTTACAAGAACCCATCCCATTGAGAAGAACAAGGAACACCCTCTTGTGTTTTCCTCCCAGGTGCCATTAATACAAAATTCATTTGCTATATTCTTGTCTTGTCTATTGGATGCATGGATTAAATCTTGTTTTTTCTACTGTTTAATGTCTTCTAATGCATAGATCTAGATTTTTGCAGGATTTATCTTGATCACCTAATTGCAGATCTGAGGATATTAGCAGTCATTTCTGTTGTTAGGGCTGTTTTTTATGCGCAGCTAAAGTGGTATTTTTCATACGCTTGGAATTAAGATTCATACTAATAACTGGCGACTCCACTGGGGTTTACGATTACGACCGCTGTCGTTTTCTAATCCTTTCATATCCACCTGCTTCAAACCCTAGGATTTATCTTCAGAACCTTCTTTCTGTTTTTCTTGATGTTGTTTTTAACCTATAAAACCCTAAAACGATAAAAATTATGACTTCCGTGTGTTTTCGGACCTATTGCGCAAGTGACAGACATCAACCGCAGCTGAGACGACAACTTTTTCTGAAACCTGCCGCCGAGAGTACCGGAAGTGTAGGTCACATTTTTTGGCCCAAAACCTATGACTAGGACCTTCAGGACGCACTTTTCAGCCCAAAAACTGCGACCTCTACCGAAAATAGGTCAGAAACTGCGACCTGGACTTTTTGCAGGGATTTTTCTGAAAGTTTTCTGGGTTTGTCTGAGCCTCTGTTCAGGGTTGTCTGACCTCCATCTCTGCCCATTTTGGACCTGTACTTGTTCTGTTTCACTCAAATAAGTGGGAAACTAGCCCCCTAAGGCTTTAATACCCTCCACTTTTTGTGGAAGAGTTTTTGCTGTTGCAGGTTGTCTGAAATTTCAAAGTCTTCAACCATTTTTTCAGATCTGATACCTCACCTTCAGATCCACTTTAGATTGGCTTTTTATCCATCCAAATCACCTCATATAGCTTTTTTCTGGTTTTCCTCTAGGGTTCACTCCATTTCCCTTCAGGAGATAACCTTTCGCCACCTTTTTTACAACAATTTTCCTTTGATTTGTTGTTGTTTTCTACACCACTTTCCAGCATATTTCGTCTTTTAGATCCCTGTCCCTTTTGAACTTAGATATATTAGCTTTTCTAGTGTGTTTTGATTATTATTTTACTCACCTGTAGACTAGTTTCTGAGCGACCCGCCTCCTTGTGTTTAGATTTCATTTTTAGTTGTTTATTTTCTGTTTGTGCAGGCCTATATACTGTCATTTGCAAGTTTATTTACAGCTATACAGTACACTTTTTCTTTTTCTCTACAAACGTCTGGGTTTAAAAATTAAAATTTGCACACTTTTACACACACACCCTAAGCGAAAAAGGGCTTGGTTAACACCGCCAAGAAAAGACTCTAAAAACATTGAAATCAATTGATCCTGCACCTCCCTGCCCTTGTTTCAACATTGTAATCATTTGATCCTGCACCTCCCTGCCTTTGTCGGTCTCTTTTTCCTTTGTGTCGTGTTTGTGTTATTGTTGAGTCTCAAAAGTGTTTTCCATATTCATACATATTTCCATTATGTCATTACCATTTAGCTCTCATTTCATAACTATCTGACCTAAAACCCTACATCAAGTAACCATTTTCATAAATATATGGGTTAGGATCCTTGTCTTCCAAAGTTATTTATTTTATGTGTTTAAATTGAATTTATGATTAGAAACTAGAAAATTAACATAGTTTCATATATCTATATATGTGTTATGAGTTTTGTGACATGTGTAGGTCAAAAGGAAGCTTCTAAAAGACCTTTATGTGGCCTCCCAAAATCAAATTCGAATTTGAGTGGAGAAGATCATGGGATCATGAGGACATGTGTCTCATTTCCATTTTGTATTGAAACTCTAAGAAGATATGTGTCTCATTTCTTATTTGTATTGAAACTCTAAAAATACATGTGTCTTATCATTTCCTATTTTGATTGTAACTCTAGAGATAGAGGGAAAGATTCATGGACTCTCATTAATAAGATAACTTCTCATATTTTTGGATAAATAGGGGAAGATTATTCCTATCAAGAGTGGAGAAAAATAGAAGAAGAGGAAGGATTATAGAGTGTCTTGTAACAAAGCTTAAGATGGAATGGGATGTAGATTTGTGAGTTTATCAATAAATAAGTTTAGTTCTTTGATGTTGTTTTGATCACATCTTCAAGGAGCTAAGAATTACACCGAATTGGTAGCAGAGGGCCCCTGCTATTTGAGGAGGTTTTACATGTTTTCTAGATAAGTCATTTTCAATTCTGTTTTGTCATATTTCCTTACTTATATTGCTTTCTAAAATCATAGCTTTTAGCATTATTTTTCATGTCATTAATTTAGATAAAGGATCCTCATGATATTGCAGTTAGTCTCTTTCTCAAGCTCTTCCAATACATCTCTATTAAATGAATGGGATTCAATTGTGATATTTTGAGTTATTAGCATTTCATTTTCTGTTATTTAGTGAAAAATAAGATCCTCATTATACTGCAGTTAGTCTCTTTCAAAAGCTTTTCCAATAAACCTCTAATTCACGAATGAGACTAAGTTGTAATATTGTGAGTTATTGGTTGTTTTGTTTCATAGATGATCCTTATCACATTATGATTAATCTTTTTCAAAAGCTCTTCCAATAAACCTCTAACTCATGAATTAGATTTAGTTGTAATGTTATAAGTTGTTTTAGCATTTCATAGGAGATCCTTACCACATTATAGTAATCTTTTTCTCAAGCTCTTCCAATAAACTTCTATCAAATGAATGAGATTTCGATGTAATGTTCTAAGTTATTGTTTGTTTCAACATTTCCTTTTATGTTTTAGGAGATCCTCATTACATTAGAATTAATCTTTTTCACAAGCTCTTCCAACAAATCTCTAACTAAATGAATCAGATTAAGTTGTAGTGTTTTGAGAAGCTGTAATATCCATGGATTAGGACTCTCTATTTTCATCATTTTCTAGTTAGGAACATAACTTGCAAATAAACTCTCTTTTAATTCATTTCATTTTCTCCCTTTTGACATAGATCTAACTTCATGTTTTTAGCATAGAGTAGCATGATAAGAATCAAACATAAAAACCCCAAAACATCAATAAAACACTAAAAACAACGAAGTAAGAAAAAGGGATACTTAGGCACATATAGTGCATCACACTTCATCAGTTTACTGTCCCTGGTCGATAATTTATGTTAGCAATTTAGGACACTAAATTGACTAAACAGTTGTCATCATTGCTCAACCTCCCATGGGCTCTGGTTTTCCTCAAGGGGGGGTAGTACCTCCTGCATTTTTTCCCCTCCCGGTAGCACGTATCCAGGATACGGCATGCCTCCTCTTTTTTCCTAACCTCATGTTTACCACACTGATACCAAACCTCTTTGTTATCTGTATCCACAGCCTGGTGCTCCAGCTCCCCCATCATTAGCACCTCCTCCTCCCTTGCCTTCTCAACCCCCACAACAGCAACCACCACCCCCTCGGGGGCAGGTGCATGCACAGCAGGGTGCGACTTATCCTCTTCCCTCAAAAACGAAGAGGAAAGGCACCCCAAATCAAGTTGTCCCTGGTAATCCTGGAACTAATCAAGGTAATGCGCCTAACACTACAAACCAGCAATAAGGCAATCAACCCAAGCAGGACAAGCCCGTTCACACAAACAAGCCTTATTCTTGTTGTAGTGTTCATGGCCATTACACACATGATTATCCCCTTTTTCCATAGATGCAACAGCTATGGGAGTCTCAAGCAACATTACAAGGACATAAAGCCTCCCCTTCCGTCCCTCCCAGTGTTGCGCCTAGCCAGCCGGTTGTGCTTACTAATCCTTTCCCTCAGCAAGGATTTGTGGCTACCCATCCACTTGAAGGTCAGGTGGTCACCCAACCTTTTCCGTCTGGTACCCTTGATTACCAGATTCTCATGATGAACTCTGAACAAACTTCCACCATAGACATCAATCTTTAGACTCGGTCTCGTCAGTACAACAAGCCTCCCGCTACGTCTGTCCCCAAGCCGCATCCTTCAGCCTCTATAGAGCCTCTTTCGACATCTAAGGGTCCCTTGCAGATCCCTCAGCCTAGGGCAGAGGTTCATACCAAGATCCCTAAGGGACCACTTCACCGAAATGTTGCTTCTGGAAAAGTCGCCCATTCGTATAGCATAGTCGATGATTTGGCACAATCCCCTGCTGCCATTTCGACGTTGGAACACCTCCAGTCGTGCCCTTCACAACAAAAATCTCTACTATTTTCCGTGGGCACTATAGATCCTTTCGACGATTGATTGATTGTCTTTGATGTTGACCGGTCGGAACATCCTCCTCTCCCTGCTTCCGTCGCCTTCCAAATCCCAGTCAAGATCCGGAACGCTAACATTTCCCAGTGCATTATTGATGAGGGGGCATCCACTTGTGTGATGTCCGCTTCGGTTTGGAAGCAACTCGGATCCATTGAATTGGCTTCTTCCACGATCACTCTCCGAGCATGGGATGGCCACGCCTCCAATCCCATTGGCTTATTTCACAATTGTCCTATTACTCTTGCGGGCAAGACGGTTTGTGTTGACGTAGAAGTCATTGATGCCCCCTTAGATTACAACATTCTATTGGGTCGTAGCTACACTTATGTGATGTTTGTTGTCCCTTCCACAGTCCACTGCAAGATGTCCTTCCCTCATAACAGAAAGATAGTCACCATTGACCAGTTGAAATATTACGAACCGAAGTCTCAAACCTCCCCTGAGTCCACTATCTCTTCAGTGGAAACAAGAAAACCGTCAATCCTTTGACCAGTGTTTCACCTGGAGTCTACAAAGATTCCTCACTTCTTGGTACATTCCCTAGTCTTCCTCCTCCTGTCTCTAATCCCAGCTCATCGAATGTTTACATGATGCAATCATCTCGGACTGCCCTCAAGCGGGCCGCCTCTTCTAGTCAGTAGCCTCCTTACCCTCTGCAGCCTTCTCCTAGCACTTCGATTCAGCCTTCTGGACCTCCTCCTCTTGGCCCTTCAGCTGGTATTCATGAGCCCCTTTACCCTCCTAAAACGGTTCCTCCAGGCCTTAACCATTTCGGAGCCGTCCTGCCTGGCCATTACCCCTCTGGTCAGATACCGTTCCTAGCTCCCCCACCAAGAATCTATACGGCACCTATCATGGCCACCCTCTCTCTTCCTAACTTGACCCTTGGGATTCCCGTCTGGTACCTTGATCCTCCAGCCGCTACCCCACCAGGTCAATCCAAACCTTACCTTGCTTTGACCCCGGTTCAACCGGTCCCCATGACTTCTTCCACTGCAACAGTGCCTCAACCACCTCAACAGGAACCCCCTCCTGTTGTGATCGCTCCGGGTAGGAAGGGAAAAGCTCGCAAGAGGGCCTCCAAGGGCAAGGTTGCCTCGAAGGACCCTGCACCACCCCCGCCTGCAAAGCCCTGTGCTTTGTGTGATGTCGTCGGCCACGCCACCCATAACTGTCCTAAGCTGCCCCGTATCAAGCCCATGGTTAAAGTTGCGTTCCCTAAGTCTACAGTCCCTGAAGCCCCCATTTCTTCCTCGAACACAGCCAAGAATCCTAAAACTACTCACACTAACCAACCTTGTGCATTGTGTGATCTCCATGGCCATTATTCTCACCATTTTCCCCGCCTTACGCATTACCGCGCCTCGTTAGAAGTAGTTCGAGAGTACGATATTGAACAAAACCAATCCGCCTCCCCCATACTTACGCAGTATGCTGCAGGCCAGACTGAGGATTTACCCACTCCCATTGACATTCCTCCCCCTTAGGTCGAAATGAAGGAGCCTGTGGCCACCATCCTCTACCTTTCATCATCCATGAGACCTTGGGTGGAAGCTCCCTTTGAATCTTCCCCTGTTGTTCCGCTTGACCTCCCTTCAGCAATCACCCTGGGCTCAACATCAGTAGATCCCTTATATGCTTGTTCTTCAGTCATCCCCATGACAATGTGCATGTGAACCTTTCTTCTCATGATGATGATTCAGGTACATAGAAAATTTTAGGGGCGAATCTTAGCCCATGGGCGAAATTTAAGGAGTTTTACATTTTTTAGAGGCGAATTTTTATTTTACACCCATTTTCTATAGTTTTCTATAGTTCACCCAGAAATTATTTTAAAATAAAATAATTATTATATTTTAGCCATAAAGAATAAGCAGATAAACTTTGAAACCCGCCGATTCGCCTTGTTTTGAGGTGGATTTTTTCTACAATAGCCCCCGATTTCCAGAAATGCAGGTGGGCTTGGCTTCCAAACGCCCCGATTTCCAGGAATGCATGTTGAATTGGCTTCCAATCGCCCTGATTTCAAGGAATTTAGGCGGGGTTTGCTTCCAATCGCCCTCAATCCAGGAATGTCACTGGCCCGATCCGGGAATGGAACTGGTTAATTCAGGGGTTTGCACTTTGATTCTCTTGTATAAGGAACAAGTCCGTGACTGCTTTGAACTTTGATTCTCTTGTATAAGGAACAAGTCTGCGATTGATTGTGTCTTCAGAGTGGGGGTAAACAAGAAAGGAGCGGGGGACAGGTGTTTCACCCCCGAATCCGAACTCCTTTGCAGCCAAGTTATCACTAGAGCTGCAGAGAGATATTCATTTGATTCTTATTCTTAATGTTTCACTAGCTACCCGAACTCCTTTTAGGTTCAGCTCCTTATGGCGGGGTGGGGGAGCAACTAGCTACCGATCGATGGCGGTCCGACATGTCCTGCTCACTGAAAGGGATGTCTCTTGCTTCTTATGCTCATAATACCTACTAGTATGGATGTGAAAAAAATCAATTCCATAGTCGCACCTACCCGTTTATGCATGCCTGTTTTTTGAGCCTAGATCTTACATTCGACCTAGTCTTGCGTAAAGCACAATAAGACACCGCCCAGTCCAAAAACAACAGACAAAAAGAAGTCTGTAACCTTTTCTCTTTAACCTCTCACCAGATTCCTTTTTCTTTGACCCCTGAACCTCTCATCTCATCTTAGGCCTTAATCACTTGCCTCACCAAGGACATTAGAAGCCTAAGAAGGTCCAACAGAAGTCTGTAACCCTTTTCCTTCATCAAAATAATGAACTAGTCCAGCAGAAGGAAGGAAGGATGCCCCCAGATTCAAATCTACTGTTAATTTAAATGGAAAAGTATTTGAAAGCCCAAACTACAACAACACATTGAGACAAGTTGAACATGTTGCTGCAGAGGAGGCCCTTAATACTCTTTCCCAGAGAGGCCCTTCCCGAGCTCTTGCTGCAAGAATACCTATATGGATTTTGTTTTGGTGGAGTTTTGAAACTTATTTTTTGGATGTTCTATTTCCTTTGATGGTCATCACATGTGGTTTGAATAGGATGAGACGAGGGTATAGAAAAAATTGTTGCAAGAGATAGCTCAGAGAGCAGGAGTAGCACTGCCTATGTATATTATTGTGCAGTCTGTTCTAGGCTATTTGCCCTATTTTACTTGAAATTTGGAGTTAGTTGGGTCAATATCTACAGGGGAACGAGCACAAAAACATTCCGAGAAGAATGCTTCCATGACTGCCTAGTCAAGTTTAAAAAAATGTAAGTGCTTCTTAAAATTTTACTATTTTATATATAGTTTAAGATGTATTTTTCTTATAATAGGTATTATATTTCAGTGCTTGTGTTTTTATGTGATGTTTGAGAAACATTTTTTTGCCTTGTTACTAAATATTTTAGTATGTCTGATAATGATTTATATATGTTAATTGGTATTGGCACACCAACTTGGGTTTTTCTCACAGACACCAGCGGAGGGAGAATGTAATGATGAGAGAATAAAATCACTATTGCCAGAGCATTTGTACATCATAGGTCCAAGGAGGTAGCATTGGCCAACAGTTAAAACAACAACACTCAACATCCATCTAGCAGAAAGATGCTCACCCAGAGAGAGAGGGTAATAGCCATTCTATTAAACACCAACATTATGAACCCCGTGATGGAGGAGAGTCACAATGGGTTTCTTCTTATTTTCTTGCAAAAGGTTGTTCCAGCTTCAATTCTAGTCACAATCATCGTTTTCAGCAGTAGTTGCATCGTCCTGCTCTGCCATCGTTTGGGTCTAGAATTTTTCCCCTAATTAGATCTATTTTTCCAAAGAATAACAGATCGGGCTCTCTTAATTATTCACCTTCTTCCTCCTCTCTCAAAAGGGAAGCTATTGCAGCTAATAGATATCCGGAACAAGCACAAAAACAGTCCGAGAAGAATGCTTCCATGACTGCCTGGTCAAGTTTAAAAAAATGTAAGTGCTTCTTAAAATTTTATTGTTTTATATATAGTTTAAGATGTATTTTTCTTATAATAGGTATTATAGTTATGTGCTTGTGTTTTTATGTGATGTTTGAGAAACATTTTTCTGCCTTGTTACTAAATATTTTAGTATGTCTGATAATGATTTATATATGTTAATTGGTAGTGGCACACCAACTTGGGTTTTTCTCACAGACACCAGCGGAGGGAGAATGTAATGATGAGAGAATAAAATCACTATTTCCAGAGCATTTGCACATCATAGGTCCAAGGAGATAGCATTGGCCAGCAGTTAAAACAACAACACTCAACATCCATCTAGCAGAAAGATGCTCACCCAGAGAGAGAGGGTAATAGCCATTCTATTAAACACCAACATTAAGAACCCCAAGATGGAGGAGAGTCACAATGGGTTTCTTCTGATTTTCCTGCAGAAGGTCATTCCAGCTTCAATTTCTAGTCACAATCATCGTTTTCAGCAGCAGTTGCATCATCCTGCTCTACCATCGTTTGGGTCTAGAATTTTTCCCCTAATTAGATCTATTTTTCCGAAGAGTAATAGATTGGGCTCTCTTAATTATTCACCTTCTTCCTCCTCTCTCAAAAGGGAAGTTATTGCAACTAATAGATATCCGGTTGGTGACTGTGTTGGGAGCTCTCTACATGAGCCATTGCCATTAGCACTATCTAGGGAAGACATTGTAGCAAACAAAGCTGGTGCAAATGCTATAAATGTACATAGAATATCATCTCAGCAAGTGCCCACCCCATTTGAATAAAATGAGAGAGATGAAGAGGAATGACTTGTCCCATTTCAAGAACATTAGAGAGATGAAGAGGAATGAATTAACGACGATATCCCAAGGGATAACAACATTCCTAAATTGGGAATTTCCAATGTATTGGAGTGGGTTGAAACATTTTCTTCTACAGATTTGTCACCCTAGTCCAATTCAATGCAATTTTTGGGTTTGCATAGGCAGCAACAGCAGCATAGGCAACAACAATGGATGCCACAAACTATTTCTCAACCTGGGTCATCCTTTTTAGCACCTGGATACTGTGGGTCTCCTTCATCAATGGCTATACCAGTGACAATAAGGACATCAATACCCAGGTTCCTCATGAATTATGACCTGCTACTATTGTATGTATGGTGTGTTTAATTGCTTGAATGTTTTGTTCTGGTTATGAATGCAAGCATCACATGTTCATTCCAACTCATGACTGCACCAAAATCTTTATATTGGTCCTATTATTGTTTTTCTAATACACCTACAACATTCCAACTGTAATTTTACTTGAGTGGTGAATGATAGCCATAGCGTTCAAATCGATTGGATGGTTGGGCATTTATGTGCCACTACATTGATCATAGAGGTATAATTTTTCCCATCTTTTTTCAATTCATTAATGAACCATAGATCTATGATTAGTCTGTTGGATCACTGATTGCACTGACAATGTTGTTGTTGTTTGAGGAATTAGTGGAATTTTGAGTCACAGGGAACCATTGATTGGTATTCGACACCTCGTTGATGGAAGTCATTATCCTTCCTTCATTCATTGTGTGAGACATATTAGACAACCATACATCAGCCCTAAAAGGAAAAATGGTCTTAATACGTACAATCATTGTTCAAGGGTTTCTAGCTAGGAATATAGTGCATATGGTTAATGCCTCTTGTAATTGGGAGATTGAATATTTTAGCAAAGTGATATGTCCTGATTAGTTGGTTGTTTGCATTATCTGAATGGTCGCACATTGTTGAATATATGCATAGGTTACTTTTCCTTTTTGGTTTTTGAATCTGAGGCAGTTACAACAGAGCTTTCTTGAATCTCAAGCACTAAATCCATTGTATCCTTAATTTCCTTCCAGTGGGCTGCTATTAAGTAATCCTCCTCCTAAATTATTGCATTTATATCATTATCATAACTAGTTTGTACCCTTTCCTTGAGTCTAGAAACACTATTATTTGATGCAGGATCTTCCATAAATCAATGTTTCTTTCTTACAGCAACAAATGCCTCAAACTTTCCATCTTCTTTAGATGTACAGTTTATTTGTTTGTCCATTTTTTCTTCTCTAATTACCTTCCGACGTGTTGGGGAAACCTTCTACGCCTTCAATATGTCTTACAATGATATTTAAAATGTATTTTTTTTTAATATAACACGTCAATAATACCTGAAACGTGTATGCTTGACATAAATCTACAATTTATATCGAAAACGTCTATGCTTGAGAATTTATAAATTAATAACACCTAAAACACCTATGCTTGACATAGATCTACAATAAATTTTCTGCTCAAGTGTATATGTAACCTAAAGTTGTTAATTCTATGCAATGATTTTTATTAATTGCACTCGTCCTTTTGGTTACTTCACGAATAGTTTGATTCAGATGCATTGAAAAATGCCCTGCTATGTATATCATAATCCTTCATTTACCATGGTGTTACCTTTTGCCAAATAAGCATTGTAATTTTCACTGACACTCTCCAAGGTTGATATATTCATAGCAGTATGAATATAGCTGATCTAACATATATAAATGATAAAGAATCGTATTGACACTTGGAAAAAATTGTCAACCATAAACGTTTCTGGTATTATTGAGGTATTATATTAAAAAAACATACATTTTAGGTATCATTGTATGGCGTATTGAAAAAACTTAAAAGTGACTCCAGGAGATGAACGAGTAACTGGAATGTAAGATTATATTATTGCAAATGAAAGGGATGGACTAGCCACTGGAAGGTAGGATTATATCTATAAGAAAACATGGAATTAATGCAAAGTAATTTCTACTAGATCAATTCTTCCTTTGTAATGCACTGGCATAATTGGCCCTCTAGTATCCAATACTGATTGTGGTTGGAACCAAATGGAACCTCCTTCTAAGTTCTGGTAGGTTGGTCTTCACTGTACAATTTGATCTTACAACCTTCTTCAAACAAGGTGCATGAAAGATTGGATGAATCTTAGAGTGGGTTGGAAGAGCTAGTCTATAGGCAACTTGATCACTGCATTGTATCATTATGATTTGATAGGGCCCATATAACTTAGGAGCTATCTTATGGGAGAACTTTGTACTTACGAGATTTTTGTTGATAACATTGTAGGAGAAAAGACACTTGATCCTCTTCAAGAAAATAAAATTTAGATCTATGTTAATCAACTTGTTGTTTCATTTGATTTTGTGCCATATCCAAGTTTTCCTTGAGGATATGTATGATAGCTTCTCTACTGTGAAGTGTTATATCTACTACATGAAACTTGGATGTTCTTGGTACATAGGATGCCACCGATGGGGGTTTTTGGCCATAAATTGCTTCATATGATGTCATTTTGGTAGCTCCATCATAAATGGTATTGTACCACCATTTAGCCAAGGGAAACCATTGTGCCCACAGGTGCCACCTTTTAAGGCAAAGCATCTCAAATATGTTTCTAAGAAATTATTGACTACTTTTTTTTGACCATCCGTTCAAGGATGATATGTAGTGTTCATATTTAGTTGTGTACCATGAGGTTTAAAAAACTCCTGCCAAAATCTGTTGGTGAATGTGGGGTCTCGATTTGAAACAATGGAAGTTGGCATACTGTGTAGCTTGAAGATATTATCCATGAATGCCTGGGAAATTGAGAAAGGAGTGAAAGGATGAGTGGAGGCGCGAAAATGAGTTTCTTTTAAAAGACAATCTACCATGACCTTACTCACTGTTTTGTTGCTCGCTTTTGGAAGTCCAAAAATAAAATTCATTGAAATGTCTGTCCAAATATGTGCTGGGATTAATAAAGGCTGCATTGTGCAATGCCCCTAGTAAATTCTTTGTGTTGCTTTGGCAAGCATCCTAGGATGCTACAAAATCTTGGATGTATGTTTTCATGCCTCCCCTGAAGATTGAATTCTTAGTTTTTTCATAAGTCTTAGGAAAGCCAAAATGTGATGTTGTTGGTGTTGGGTGTAGCTTCACTAAACTTGTTTTAGGGTTGAATATTTTGCTAAAACAATGGGCCCTTTATATCATAATGTATAATTTTTAGCAGGTTTGGGATCGATCTGAATCTTTTGGATGAGCCACCTTAAAGAACTGTTTGCAAGTCATTCCTTATTTGCCAAAGGAATTATGAATACATTGCTTAAGTTGAAAAGCTGCAGCTTATTTCTCTGCAAGCTCTTGTACTTGGTCTTTTGTTTGGTTTGGATGGATTTTGCGTTTGTGATTTTGAGTCATGATGAAGACTGATTTCCTTCCTATTATTCTGCAAACTTCACAAATAGTGATTATAATTGTTTGTGGGATTTTTAAGTATCCTTGCAAACCTGATTCTTTAATTATCCATCAGTTTTTTCCTGTTTTGTAGTGTTTTCCTCTCTCAGGACTTTTTGTTTTTGTTTTGTTTTGTTAGAATCCCCCGAGCCCATCCTGCAAAATTCGATATTTTTGAAACTCTTCCTATTTTCCCCATGTTAACTGGGCATTCAGTACTTGCTTCTTTGTTGGTTGCATCCAAAACTCTTTCTTGTGCAATTATTTTCCCCAACCCTTCAGAAAGAAAGTGGAATGCTTGATTAATGTTATGCAGGTTATGAGATAATAATAGCCTTGTACCTTAAATGCTCGTTGATCGAGTAACCTTTTACTTACACTCGGAGGCAGGAGTTCACTTCACTTAGCTTTTTTTCACATCAGCTTGTGGGAAGACATCTATGTGAAAACTAATTAACCAATGTCAATTTCAATTTTACCTGAATTAAAAGCCTGGAAACAGATTTATAGGAACAAGTTTCAATTGCATGTTCTTCCATTTATTTTGATATGTAACTTCCTCTAAACATTTCTTAGTGTAGAGAATGTTGTGTATAAATTATTCTTGAGCCCTTGAATTCATTTTGAACTGAGTATAATTACTGAACATTGCTTCAGGCATCGTTGGTGGCAGTGCGCAATAAGAAACGAATTGGTTACTCTTATGAGATCGCCTTGAAGTTTCAAGGTGAGGCTTATTTAATATTTTTATATGATTATGAAATGTATAAGGTTGGTCTATAATCTGAGTCAAATTTTGGTTTGAAACAGGTGAGTGGTTGACTGAGGAGGAAATGAAGCAAATTCAGGGCACTCTAAATGTTCTAGAGGCTTCTTATGGTGATTTGGAAGATATGCAGGTGTGTATATGAAAAGTATTGAAAGTAATAAATTGCTTGAATATTTCTGGCGAGTTACTTTTTTATCATGCTGTCAATTTCTTTCTATGTTGTTTTGATATTCTAGAGAGTGAGGTATGTGGTTTACCGTTTGTTTTGTGGATACCTTTAGAGAATTTTTATAGATGGACCCCCTTTAGGGTATTGCTAGAAACATTAGTCCTGGGTAGATCTGTATCAAAGGGTGCAGATGTAGAGTAGTATTGGGTAAAATCAATGTTCTTAGTTCATTGGAAGTAAATACTGAGAAGATCAATGATTGCACTGAAGTGAGGCACACTCTACAACCTTGGTGGAATAGATGTGTTATGTATGTGGTAATGCTAGCTCTAATGAACTACAATGGAAAACTAGTTGTGGTTTGGCATGTAATGTCAAAAGTAAAAAGTTGGTTGTTTGTTAATTTCCATCATGTTAAAAAGACAAAAACCTAGCATATATTCATCTTAACTCTGATCCATTAACAAGCGAGATATTTATGCCTGTAGACTAACATGTGCCTGTTTGATCTCTCTCTCTATATATATGCTTAATGGGTTTGGGTTTAAGATGATCTATGCCAGTTTAGAAATAAACATTGTAAGATATTTTTACGCATGTCTAAATACAAGGTAGCATGGTAAAGATGTGCACATGAGCTAAAGAACTAATGAGTTTTTAATGCGTTGGAAAATTTGGACGTCTGTTTTTCCCCAATGTGTGAATTTAGAGTTTGTTAATTTTGAAAATGACCTTATGAGCATGTTCTAAAAATTTTGTCCCTTTTGGGTTTGTCATTTTTATAAGTATTAACCTTAGTTTGTCAGGGAACTCCATAGCTGTATTAGTACAACCTCAATACAACTTATAAATATTAAACTTTAGTTATACAGATTGACTAAAGCACCTAACAACAAATTGACTAATCCCAAATTAGTCATGAGGATTCTCTATAATTTAACAAGAAAGATCACAACACTTCCTAGCTTGTTTCTTTAGTTTTTTTATAATATATAATTTACAAAATTCAAGAAGAGGAAGAGATAACCAAGGAAGATGATATTTTGTGATTGTTAGTGATTGCCAGTGTTTTGTGTGCAAACTGTTAATCTGTCCAATCATGCCAGTGGCTATCAGTGGTTAATCTCTGATCTCTTTAGGGATCAAATAGACATCAATTACATGGTGTGTACAAATGAACACTTGCAGAACTTGATCGACCTACAAACTAAACAAGAAAATGGAATATAGAAGAGCAATGGTAGAATGATACCTCATAAACATTAATTACAATAAACCGACAATTGACCAAAGCATCACCCTTCCTTTGTGTAAGATTCAATGATGCCACATTTCCAACGCTGTTGTAGGAGCAACATCTTAAAACATGGGTAGATGCTTCCACCATATTTGCCTTTATCCTCTTTTCAACCAGCTTGTGGAGGTTCTTTCATGTTCACATTGTCAACATTGTTATACCATCCATGTTTGAATAAAAAATGACCTGATTCAGATGTAATTGTTAATTAGGATTTAGTTGTTTCTTAATGTTAGATGCCCAGCTTGAACCTTAAAAGATGCTTTGGTGAACATAATGCTCACTACTTTTTTGAACTTGGGCCAAATCCAATACGTCATTATATCCAGAGATTGGGATAATTCTAGAGAGAGCACAGAGTCATCTACAAAGTGGATTTTAAAACATCTTGTAGGCACCTGATAAGGATCGTTCCTTCCATTTTCACTTGACTCTAGCTAACCTAGAGCATTAGCTATGATGAAATGTTTTATTGGAAAAAGAAAACCCTTTCTGAAGGACCATTTCTGGCTTGCTGTCATCGTATCTGAAGTAAAATGCCATTCTAATCTGTGTAGGACTTTATCAAAATCAATTTTGAGGAGCAGATCTTATTGATGGATTTCTCCAGCCCACCTGATAGCTTTGAAGCTTCCATAATGTTATATAGAATGAATCTACCCATTAAGTAGCCACGTGTTAATTTATTTGTGGTTAATACTTCTGCAGGAGTCTTGAAAGCCATGTAAAGTAGAATGATTAGCATGGGATCATTAATTGAGTTCCTGTTGGATGAGTTGTGGTTTATAACTTTATATTGAATATGCCTGCATTATTTTGCTCTGCAAGTGGTTCTAGATGAAGAGCTTCCAAGCATATGTTTAAAAGGTTTCCCAATGGTGTCTCAGAAACCCTTGTAGAATTTTATAGGGAGACCATATTTCCTTGGATATTATCATGTTTCAAGGAGGGATAGATCTGGGGTTAAGGCCAAGACGAGGAAGTAAGTTCCACATTCCCACCACAAATTCCACTCGACACGGGCAATAGAACAGGGAAGTAAGTTCCACATTCCCACCACAAATTCCACTTGACATGGGCAATAGAACAGGGAAGTAAGTTCCACATTCCCACCACAAATTCCACTCGACACGGGTAATAGAACAGGGGAGTAAGTTCCACATTTGCTGAGTAATTTTCCTACACTCCAATTATTTGAGGTGGGAAACATTAAGCTTAAAAATGAATTTGTGTTTCCTACACAATGAATTTGATATCATAGCTTGTTACTGAAGTAAGGACCTCTATTGCATGAGTAAAATCACTTGGGAATGAAAAGCCCATTTTGTTTTTCTTGTTGGACCAAATAGTGCATTGGCATGGATCATGTGCTTTTGCCTGCCATCAATGAGAGGAATGAACCTCATATTTATCACCTTCCCAATTGATCGTATTCAAACCAGCTCCTAGAAGCCAACTGATAGCAGTTGATCAGCTATCCATTGCCACAAACGGTTATCAGCTATCCATAACCACAAATGGCTCCTTTCTGGCTCTGAGTTAGGAGAGTATCAGTGGAGCTGAAATCCAAAACACTAGTTGAAAGAGTAGTAATTATATAAGCATACATGTTTTCTGGATCACAAATAGGTCTCTTTCGTGGTCTTAGCAAGGAGAAACGAAAAATACTATTTGAAAGAGAAACAAGAATGTAAACACACATGTTTTCTAGCTTATATTTATTTAGAATGTGGGGTGGGCCATAAGTAAACACCACTAAGTGTTGGCGTTTACCAGATGGATGTTCTTTGTCTACACATATGTTGAGAAACAGTTTTATTTTAAATTGTTGTCATGCTTAAGATCTGTTGTGTCAAGCTTCTGGATGGTGTAAATCAATGTTGGTAAATTATCCTCATCTAAATAGCAAAGATCCCAGCTGGTACTATTGTTTATTTATATTGTTGTCCAGAAATTCAATGTGATGTGCTGTATAATTTGTGTTGTATTATATAGATTTTCTTTAAAACTAGTTTTAAAGTCTGCTAGTCATATATGATATTCAAAAACTTGATTATAAAATTTCCTTGTCTTTTTTTTGTTAGTTGAACGTGTCTTTGGACGCTGACAAGGGAATCCTGGACTCCAAAAGACGTACAATTATTAAATATCTTACGTCATTCTTGTCTCCAATTCAGAATAGATTGCTCCAGTTTGAAGCAGAGCTAAAAGAAAGATGAATTTATGGTTTTGTTTAGAGTTGTTCAGGGTAATTGGTGCTAGGCTAAGCCTACTGTGTTTTTGTAATGTTGCCTCTTTCTGTCTGGAGATTTTTACTGTGGTTTTGTAACCTTGAAATATAACTCTTTTGATATATTGTAACATTGACTGAGATTGGACTGTAGAACAGGTACAAATTCCAGTTTGCCTCTCAGAGAGTGTCCTCCACTTCTCATTCAAATTGGGCCCAAACTTTTGTTGGTTATAATAACTTGCATGCAAAATTCATAGATCATTACACGTCAAACCGACTTTACGCCTTGACTGACATTGCATTCAACATTGTGCACAAGTATGATTTACATGTATCAATCAAAACTATGATTGTATCTATATTTGATACTGCAAGTTGAATACAACATACAATACATAGGAGTGCTATGGCTATGAAGTTCAATATGAAATAATCTATTGATTGCTACTATTACTATTATATAAGGGGTGCTCTTCCAATGGCCATTTATTAGCTATGTGAAGAAGGCTTTGTGGATTTTGTATTTACTATAAGATTATGTATAGCTGAGTTGCAGACAAATAAGTAGAATTTGGTAGGAAGTTTGGAGTATGTGTAATTCATAATGATATTGTCTTCTCTTCATTGATGACTTTTCAATGTGTGAGTTTTGACCTAAGCCATTGCATTATCAATGTGTCAAGGCTCAAAACTCGAACTATATGTCAACTACTTCTTATGATTGTTCCTAGGAACACGAATCCTAATTTTTGTAGGTTTAAAATTTATCACAAGTTTGCTCTATTGTGGTCAAATTTGTGGAGGTTATCTCAAAATTTATTTAAGGTACCATGGATCTAAATTTATTATGAACTTTCCACACTATAACAAACTTTGGTGCAAATTGTTGATCAATTTTCACTTGGTTAGGGTTATAGATGTTAATGAAAATTTTGTGTGCATGCATGAGAGTTGGGTGCAAATGCTCAATGTTGTGTAGCATTAGTGTGATAAATATGGGATAATGCAAAGCATAGTTTTGAAGATTAGTCTAAGTTGACTCGTACCTAATCAACTCAGTGAAGTTGATTGTTGGTTGAACGGTTAATTGTTGGTTCAATGGACATAAGATCTTGCAGGCCCAAATACCAAAGGGCAAAATGGAGCCCATCATGGGGTTCTCTTTGTAATTCTCCACCACTGCTACCTTCCATGCTTCCTCAAACTCCGCTCCAACCTCAATATCAGTGCTAGTAGAACTAGAACGTGTTTTCCAAACTGCACGAGAACTACTTCCCTCACGAGTCACCATGTGCCATGCTTGGTCTCGATGGTTCGCTTCCTTCAACTCTTGGTTCAACTACCATATCTTCATTGGAACCAACACCCCAAACTCCACTAGACAACAATTCGCCATTTTTTACTAGTGATTCGCCATTTGTACTGGTGATTTGCCATGATTTTACAAGATAATATAATCTCGTGAGAGATTCGTCAAAAAAGTATATATACATATTATATTATTAATAAAATCGCCTTCCATTTTTCCTATGTATCATGGGAATTCGCCCATTTATTATACATATAAATTTAGGGGGGTTCTTAAAATTTTCCCTGGTCAGGTAGCTTCGCCGCGCCATGTGGTCTCCCTTCCTCTAGTCATTCCATCTTCTATTGCGATGATGACATCATGGAAGCCACGTCCACCCCGGACTTCATCTTTCCCGCCCATCAATGGGATAGCACCACCCATGCCCATGGTGACTTTCCTAATCTCAGCACAAGTTATGCCTCCGGTAGCTCCCACACGCCACCTTACCGTCAGTGTGTGAGTAGTAGACATCTTACCCAGATCACTTCCTCCCGCGAAGTGCGTTTGATTTATAATTTGCGCTCAGGTTGCTAGCATTTTTCATCATCCTTCCATTTATTATCTTTTGGCACCTTTCATATGGACCTACCATCCACACCTTATATCGGTTTTGCTGATGGTGCAAGTCGCTACTCCAAGAATCTAGCCTCAGCAGGTTGGGCCATTTTTACCCCCTTGCACTCCCTTGTTCTCTCGAACGGGGCATGCATTGGTACTGCTACCAATAACCAGGCCGAATATGATGCAGTATGAGGTTTATTAGCCGATGCCCTTTTACATCGCATCCTCCACCTTCATGTTTGTTTAGATTCCCTGCTTCTTGTCATGCAATTGAATGGTGTCTATCGGGTGCATAATCCTATCCTTTTTAGAAGATATTTACGAGTGAAGCTTTTGATGCAGGAATTTGAAATCATTACATTCAGTCGTGTACCTAGAGCACAAAATCACTATCTAGATAACATTGCAAAAAATATTCTAGATTGGAATTTAGCACACGCATTTAACACAAGTCAATAACATAAAAATACCAAAACGATGCATATCCATAATATGTGTCGTATTATATGTTTTAGAGTCCATCCACTCTGATACATATGGCATTCCCATAGGATGCTACAAAACTCAAAACTGGGGGCAACATCTTCCCCTACACACTAATCACTATCTGGAGGATCCCGAGCCAGTGGCTCTGCTCCCACAACTCGTAGATCACACATGCCCTATCCGGTCATCGCCATGCACCGCATGACCCCTCGCCACTTAGAGAGTAGACCAATACATGGCTCTATGTACTGCTAATCTAAGTCCTGCCAGGCGCGCTCTGAAACACTGGTCAAAAGCCTCTCACATCTATGACGAATATCCTCTAGGAGGGTTGTTGCATCCTCATTTTTCTGCGACCTCGCTCCACTAGGTCCTGCGGTCCCCGATACTACAGGTCGCCCCATATATCCGGCCGGTTTTACCAGTGCTGTATCTGCATACCAAAAGTGAAAGAATCAATACCACATACATTTTTTCTAGAAATTTACATGCACATTAAATATTAGCAATTTGTCACTTACCATCAGGCCCCCATATCCGCCCAAGTGGCAGTGGCAAATCCGGATCCCCATAATAACTCATCCCACTATAGGGATAGTCATCTATATACAATGGCATCTGGTCCCAATGAGCAAAGAACTCGGGTCGAAACACCCGTCCAACTGCCCCACCTCCTCCTCTACACGGTAGTCGCCCCCACCGGCGCATCCTAGGCTCTCTCAGGCCCCCATCTTGGACCTGTATGCAAGGTCGAAGTGTCGGGATCTTCTCAAAGAAGAATGAGCACAAAACTGTGCCATATGAACAGTCATGATTCACTTGCCTCTTGCATAGCGACAACTGTCATTTCAGCGATGGCAGCATCATCTGGGCCCACCCATAGTAGGTCCCACTCAAAACACTCTCCACCGACATCATTTGCCCTCTAGTGATGTGATGAAGTGTTTGGTTGCCCAGGATCCGCATCACCGCTACGGCCACAGCACGGGTCTCTAACCTCTCCAAATCCACGATGGGTATCTGAGTCCCCTTGACTTGGAGACTTGGTCGGAAATGGCGCTCTACAAACTCTATGATATTCAGCCCCCATGGTAATACTGGCTAAGTATTCCTTACCATCCTAAGTGGTGGGAGACCAATCAGGAAATATATATCCTGGACCGTCAACTTGATCTGGTGCCCCTGCACTATAAAGACCTCATGGTCCGGGTCCCAATAGCTGACAATCCGGGCCAATAAGGGCTCTCTAGCTCTCATCAAAGGGTTCTCCACAAATTTCAAAACCCCAAATCTAGCCAGTGCACCGCGAACACCCTGATCCTCCTGGATCTCTGACCGTAATATGCCCAGGTCTATTTATCTCCAGTTGATCCGTAATTCTACCATATCTGCACAAAACCATCATATTTGTCAGAATACAGATAGGAAAGACTGTATCTCATCATAAAAACCCAGTACTCAGCTAAAAAACAGCATCGGTAAACCCCTCCCTGACAGGTCGCACTTTTCAGGCCCAAACCTGGGACAGGTTGCAGTTTTTTGCCCAAAACATGCTACCCAGGTCGCGCTTTTTGCCCCAAAAAGTGCGACCCGGCCGTGAGGAGGAGCAAGGGTCTGTTCCTAAGCCGTGGGGACCTAATCTGAACTTTTAATCCACTGAAAAGAAAGAGTAGGGTTAGGCCTCTTACCTGCAACTGAAGAATCTCGATTCCAACGGTCGATTTGCCCGCTACGATCCCCGCAAGATTTAGGGCCTTCTCTCCTCTCTACATTCACCACAGCTCCACATGCAAATGAGTGAATTTGGAGGGAAAATGCCTTATTAAAAGAGAAACCCCCATTTTTTCTTTCGCTCGCTGCAACCCAACCGTAGCCCCGTTTCCCAAACCGTTTGCACCGTTGGAAAGATCTCACCGAGTCCTAAAATGGGTATCTATTAGTTTTTAGTGATTTGATACTTCACCGCAACAATTTTTTCCAAGAAGTGTCACTTCACCCCTCCTCAAAATCGAATTTCTTCACTTGCAACACTCGTACTGAGGGGCACCTTTTCGCCCCCACACTTGTCCATGCTCGTGTTGACTTTTGTCATGAGTTACCATATTGTACTCATGTTTTCATGGTCCCCATTGGACCTTTTCTTTGTGGTAGCACCATCGATTCACCCTTGTTTAGAGCATCCGATTTGAGTCATCATTGCATTCATGGAGTCTATCCCGAGTCCCTTTGAATCCCGTTATAGTCATCCATCCTTCAATGCTTGGTCCCTCTCTCGTGTTGCACATTATGGCCTTCAATCCCACTGTCCCCTATCCCTCATGATATTGTGTCGGTCACTGCTAGGTCATCCACCCCCTTTATGCTCTAACAAGGGAAGTCGTTTGTTCGCTACTCAGTACCCCCCATTCCATCATCATCATTGGTGTCAGTCTGTCAGTCGCTCTACTATTTTCTCTCATGCCTCAGTTGAGGATTCCTTATTGCCTCACCTATGGCAGACCTCCTTCTGTCGACATCAGCTCATTCATTCCAGAAGATAGGTCTAGAGGGCGGTGTACCTTGGTTCCAGCTTCCACTCTTGTTCGATGCCTCGAATCAGGCAAATGGACTCCTTATTTCCATTTGACTTGGTTGTTTCTCAGCTCCAGCTCCTTTCAGCATGATAGAGATCCGTATACTTCATGGTTCAGTGATACAGCAGTTGATATCAGTGATGTCTGGGTGTATGTGAGATGTCTCAGCCCTCATGAGGGGGTGGCCCTATAGGTAGCCCCCCACATACCCGAATGACCTCTTCATCACGGCCTTTTGATGCAGCTCCATACATTTGATGATGTCGGCCTTAGCCGCTTCCAGTGCTTTTTGTTTGCATATATCAGTCAGATTTTCAGCGCCCTTTCCTGTCTTCAGGGGCATCTAGGTCGCATTTATACCTCATGTACTCAGATATTATTGTACAAGTCCTGGATGTTATCCCAGGCACAATATGTATATGGGATTCATTATTGTGTTTTTTATCTGGCTCATGTTTATGTCAGCATGTACTATATTGGCCAGTTTTGTGGTTTTCCGGATGCCTTATTGTTTGTACTTTGCCTCGGCGGGCATAGGTATGCCTCCCCCGCCGCCTATAGCATAGGTACTTACTCATCAAAGAGACTTGTCGCACCTGTAAGTCTCGCCTCCTCGGGGTCTAGTTATTTTCAACACTTTGGTCTACCTTATACTTCTCTTTCTTTGACTTCCCCTTTGATGTCTAGTGATTGAGATCTTACAATGTACTTCGGTCATACGATTAGCTCCTAATGCTTGCACACTGGGGGGCAATCTGTTACACCATTTTTTGGTCATCTAACCTATTGTTATTAGATGGATCCAAGTACACCATGTAAAACCAATTTTACCCTAAGTAAAATTGCTTTCAATTTGAAAATAACTTAGTAAACCACCTTTATTAAGTTGTTTATGGTCTAAACAGGAAACCCCATGAGGAAATATTAAATAAATATACATTTGTTTGATTTTCCTTAAGGAATAATTAGTTAAACAGCATTTTAACTAATATTCCTGGTTATATTTAACCCAAAACAAGGAAATTAATTAGATAAATCATTATTTATCTTATTATTTTCTAAGAATGATTATTTAAACCTTATTTAAATAATATTCTTTGTTAAATATGACTAATTCACCCTTAAATAATTAAATAAATCATTATTTATTTGATTATTACTCAACCATATCCTTAAAATGATAAATAAATCATTTATTTATTTATTATTTACAAATAAAGGGATTTGACCCAAATCAAATTCATTTTCCCTCCAACAATTATAATAAAATATTCCATAAAAGTTGGATCTTGATTTGGTTAATAATATTTTAATTATGCACCAATATCTAGACTAACTCAATATTTTGTTATAAATAGAAGGGTTTTCCCATTCATTTACCACCTTTTTTTGCCTAAAGATCACTCTAGATCTATACTTTTGGTCTGACTACTGATCCACCATCATAGTCATATTTTGCTACTATTTTTTGTCTGGGTTTTGTACACCATCAAGAGAGAGGAATTCTAGATCTGAAGTGTTGAGGACTTACAAGAACCCATCCCATTGAGGAGAACAGGGAACACCCTCTTGTGTTTTCCTCCCAGGTGCCATTAATACAAAATTCATTTGATATATTCTTGTCTTGTCTATTGGATGCATGGAGTAAATCTTGTTTTTTCTACTATTTAATGTCTTCTAATGCATAGATATATATTTTTACAGCATTTATCTTGATCACCTAATTACAGATCTGAGGATATTAGCAGTCATTTCTATTGTTAGGGTTGTTTTTTATGCGCAGCTAAAGTGGTATTTTTTCGTACGCTTGGAATTAAGATTCATACTAACATAGTTGTTGCTTCTCCCAACTTGACTGCATTGTCTTCTTATTAAATTAATATCTACACAAGATCAGAAGATTGCAATTCACTCAAAAGTTCCAATTCAATTCAAGTATTGTAAAACATAGAATTAGTTGGTACTGGAATATACAGATTATATATCTTCCTATTGTAAGCAAGTTCACAGAGCTTCTAATGTCTAGGGTTTGTATAAATCCATCCTCCCACATTTACCCAAGTTAACCAGTCTCATGGGGTAAACATGTGACGAGATGCTACTATGATCTGATTAAACCTCCCAGATCACCTTAAGGAATTGGAACTGACACAACATAACCATCCTGACCTTCTACACATGCAATAGAACCCCCATGAGCCATCCAATCCATCCAAGTGACTAGCCCCTAAGACAAACTGATATTTTTATGCATTAAAACCTCTAACGCTCCCTTGACATGGGCATGCATGCGACTGGGACCCTCCAGTCACTCCCACAGCAAGGCATGCCTACAACTGGGGACTTTTCTAGGTAGTTTTGTGCCAGCGACTCTAGATTTTGTGCAACATTTTAAGGGCCAGAACTTAGGTCACTTCCCAGAACTCCATGAAACTTTCAGAAATGGAAAATAACATCGAAACAATGATACAAATACAAATACTTGAATAGGTACTTCACTAGGCCCCTACTAGCCATGAAAGGTATTTTGTCAAACGTGTCACAAAGATGCATTCTACAGGTCATAATAACATATGTGAGCATAGGGGTCTCATGCTTATCTGAGAATCGCTAAGAAGCATTGATGCCTTATCACATTATCTGTATTATCATCTATTAGATCATAGATTCATTGATCATTCATTTACAAATTAAAACATGATGAGAACCATACATGTTCATTGTCATAAAACATATTCATAACCAAGATATAAACAAAAAATAATAATGAGGATACAACATCTAGGAATGCCACATATGAACCAGTAATTTTACAAATAAAATACCAAGAAAAGTAACTCTTATTAATTAATGCAAATGTCAACCCGATATGGGACTACCACGTTCCACCCGACCATAGATCGACTAAGCCAAATCTCTCTTCATCCAATCACCCATGTGCCATATTCCAAGCATGAATGTGGGACTCGAAACCAAAAGAATCAACCAGGGCTTCCCAAGCCTAAACCACCTCACCATCATCAATAGAACCAGGCTTTACCGCACTCCTCACTATATCTCTAAGCCATAAACAAGCATGGATGCATCCGGATCTCTCCACCTAAACCATGAGGAATTTGTTCGTCTCAACCTCTCAGCTTTATCGTGTATCCCACCATTACCAGTCAAGGGATTCTTGTGCCTATGAGGTCTCCACCCTTTGGGATTTACCATGTATCCCAACCCGGGATTCCTAGGCCCAATCAAGGGTAATCACCACCGAGTTTTACCATGTATCGCGCCATTCATCGGTCAAGGGATTCCTGAGCTTAATCGAGGTGTCCACATCCAGGCTTTACCATGTATCCCAACCCAAGATTCCTAGGCCTTGGGAGTAATCCTGAGACCACCCCACTCAGATTCGAGTCCATCTGGAAATCCAAATCAACCAAAACATGGTAACCCCATCACACCATGGATATCTGGAAATAGCGAGGCAAGGCTAAAGAACAATGTCACACCTGGAAAAACCCATGACAATGACAACAAGAGAACCAATAACACACATGCATAACCATGCATGCCAAATATAGCAAGGAAATCATACATGCAAATCAATACCTAAAATTAATCTCGTTGTAGTTGCTTGATCCTGCTCTTCCTTGATTGATATTTTCTCTTCCTTGCTTGATCTTTTGCTTGATCTGATCTAGGAGTAATTTGTTGGCTACCTTTTTGTAAGTTAAAATAAGATAAAACCTATGAAATAAGGACACATCCCTAGGCTTGGAATCTGAAATGTATGAGGTAGTCATGTCACCATTTAAAGAGAACTAAAAAGCACATAAAGGTAGTAAGGAAGAAGAGTTAAGGTCGAGTTTTTTTATGGATTGTTGTGTATAAGATTGAATATTTTTTGGAGTATTTTGAGATCTAATTAGAAGTTTAAGAAGATTCAAATCAGATTAAATCAAATCTGGGCCACCATTATACCAACTAAATTGAGTATAAATCTTTGAACCAAGTCTTAATCCCTGTGCAAGAAATTTGTGGATTCTAAGATTATTCAAATCATGAAGGCCATTGATCTAAAATAGGCGAGCGGTCCAAGAAAAGGTCTATCCTATGAAAAAAAATGAATTTTGTAAGCTCAAGATAGGGAAGCCTGCAATGACATAGGAATAGCCCTACAGTCCTGTGAAGAGAATCAAATTGATAACGAATATAGCCCAAAAGTTGGAATGGCATTATAAGCCTGAAATTAAGGTCTTTGAAGTGATTGTAACAAGCCTTATCCAAAGGATCAAAAGTTTCAAATGTGGTAGCATAAGCTTCATTCCAGATCTATCATCAAGGAGGGCAAAGGATTGATGTAGCAAAAGAAGCAACAATTGATCATCTTGAGGAGTGAATTCCTTCATCATGCCTGTTGTGTAAATCTTATGTGTGGTTTTATTTCTCTGCTATACACTATTGTTCAATGTTATTTAGGCTTATTTTCATGCTTATAATTCACAAATTCATCTATGTTTCATGGTTAAATTCCTCAATCCTTAAGCAAAAAAATGGAGACAAATATGTACATGTTTATTAACTGAAAAGACACTCACCATAGCAAAACTAATACAGTCCTTTCAGATCATATTGGTATTAGAGCAAGATTTTATTCTCTGGTGTTGTTGTGTGTAAAGATTTGTTTAACTGTTTGCAAGTTTCACTTGCTTACTAGGCTCAAGCTCAAGAGAGGAAAAGGCAAATTAGTGGAAGCAAGAGGGTCTCAAAGTGAGCCACAACAAAGGAGGGCAAGGTTTCCACATTCTCCCAAAGTCAGCTACACTACGCTCTGTTGTACCATGATTCCTTAGGAAATTCAATGGTGGTGGATTCATCTATAGAAACTAAAGGCACCACCAAAAACAAGATTATTGATGTGGTGCATACTTTCAAACTACACCCCAACAGAAGACAACCTCTCTCGGTGGGTTTTTCAAGGGCCATTCAGATGTTGTCTGTGCCTCTCCCATGCAGAAGATGTGAACCACTTATTTCCTATATTTCCCGGCTATCAAACCTCTGTGGCAGCACATGACCGCGGCGGTGGGGTGTTCAATCACATGGCACAGTAATTCTGTTTGGGAGGCATGGGATAACTTGTGGAAGGAATCCTATCCACCCAAAGTATGGAACCTCCCTCTGCTCATTGCGTGGGGTATCTGGATGGCTAGGAACCAGACCATCTTCAGGAGCAAGGCTACGGACTGGGATCACATCAGCAGACTCATAGCCACCATTTACCTATTGATTCCTAATGATGAACCTGTGAACAACGTCTGAACTATCATCCCTAAACTGATTGATCATACATATTCGTGGGCATATTTCGATGGGGCATCCAATATTCATCGATGCGGATGGAGTGTTGTTCTTTACTTGAATAATTCGCACTTTTTCCATCTCAAGATGGGCCTTGGCCCGAGTACCAACAATTATGTGGAGCTCAATAGCCTAAGACTTCTTCTTCCTTTTTCCCGTGAACATGAATGCAACAGGCTCCAGATTTTTGGGGATTCAAAAATAATTATTGACAGGTTCAATCTGAAGACACAATGTCATACTCACATTATTAGAGCACTGTTGAATGAGATATTTACACTTAAATCATATTTTGAACTTATTTTTGTCTCTCATATTTACAGGCAGAGAAATCAGGTGGCTTATCAACTTTCCAAAGTTGCCACGCAGCTAGAATGGGGAAAATGGCACATTACTGAACATGTGGGCGTCCAGATTTACCAGTACTATCATAGGCCATTTATTGAAGACATGGAGGTTTCGGTCACAGTCTAGAGAGACTGCATAGTTTTGGCTTTTGACACGCTACGGAGGCGGCATTAATATATTTTGTTTCAATGTATATTGTATATATTTATCCTAGATTATTCTAATTTTATTCCAAGTATGTTATAGATGATATAGGAGATGATGTGACTGCACTATGTTCACTATGGAACATGATATTATACTTGATCTATGCATTGTTGAAATGCAGAAAATACATGTAATTTTTCCTTATATAATGAAAACTTATGAATTTTTTCCTAGGAAAAAAAAATGTCGAGTACATAAAGAAATATGTAGTAATAATTCAGTAACATATAACATTCATTCATTCATTCATTAATCATAGACACAAAATACTTCATCTTAATAAATTTTATCATAAAAAATATGTTTTCATAATATAGTACGTGATGTTTCTAATGATATAACTAGTGCAGTCGTTTCTTTTTCTTTTTCTTTTTCTTTATTTTTGACAGTCTAGTCGTGTACTCACAATTTCGTTGAGGCTACTATAGGAGGGGTGGATCATCAGTTATAACATGAAAGAAATGTTGAATTGATATTTTTTGTACTATAGGAGGGGTGGATCATCAGTTGTAACATGAAAGATATGTTATATTCATCATTTTTGTTATTATTATTACAAGTATCTCATTAATAAAAAGAGCATTAGAGTTTTCTTTACCTTGTGCACTAGTCAACATTGTTGGAATGTATGTATTTTGCTCCTCTTCTAGTACAGGATCCTCATGTATGGCATTCTCTACCATGAAATTTGGCTCATGGCGATCGTATTTTATGGTGTGATCTCTGCCAAAAAAATTATATAAGAAATAAAATGTTGTTGTTGTTTTTTTTTTTTTTTTTTTTTTTTTTAAATGTCGTAAGTTCAATTATGAATGTTTGTTTCTAACTCTTTAAAATATGGTTATTACTTGATATCTCTGAAGATGTTGGTTGAACATGTTGATCCTATCTTTAATCTCAGGACTTTAATTTCTATTTTGAATCAAACAATCAAGTTCTTTGTTCATTCTAACCACAAGCTTATTAATTGTTATGATTGGGTCGGGAGAAATGAACAACTCATCATCATCAAACCTCAATAACGTGGTAAATCCGAAAGACAACTTCATAATCATCAAACCAATTAGGATCATTGTGGTCATGTCCCTCAAACTACATATTTCAACAAAAGAAAAAAAAATTCGATTATCTAAATAAATAATCAATCTCACATTAAGTTATTTCAATTATTTAAACAAATAATCTCCTACCTTCTTTTCATACCTTACCAATATTTATGAAATATATCTTCAGCGAAATAAAACATTTTATTTTCCTATTGTAAACATTCCTAGGATGCAGTGAAATAAATAAAACATTTTCATTTCCTTTCATAAACATTCTTGGAAGTAGTGAAATAAATAGATTGAAATAACCTACCATGCATATAGTATAGAGAGCAAGGCAAGAAGTAAAGGAGGCACCACTCTCATGCATTGTTCCTACCTTGACTTATGATGAAGTGAAGTGAAGGAGGAACATGTGAATTTTACTCTTCTCATGGTTAACAATACTTCTGCAATCAAGGTGTCCAAGAATCCCATATTACATGAGAAAACCAACTTGCATGTCAAGATAAAGTACCATCTGATTCAATATCATGTAGAGGGAAAGACTATTCATTTGAGACATTGTTTCGTAAATGAGAAAATTGTTGACATCTTCACCAAATTACTTGGAAGAGAAAATTTCGAAAATTTTAAAATGATGCTTGGACTCAAAAACACCCATTCAAATTAAGTGGGAAATTTTAGATACATAATCCTTTGGATTTGTTGTTGTTGTACATAATTCACAGGTAGGTGAAATGAACAGTCCTAAGGAAGAACAATAGTCTCTCATGGAATGTGAAGAAATTAGCCACTTCCTTTTGTATATATGCATGCTTTGAATTACTAAATATAAAAAAAAATGTGAAGTTATTCCTCTTCCCATCTTGATTTTATTAGAATCCATGGCACATACATTTCTATATGCCCTAGTGGTTGTAAGGCCTAATTGTCTCATCACTTCCAAAGGTATGACATCAATTGTTGCTCCAGAATATAGCATATAGTTGTTGCTTCTCCCAACTTGACTGCATTGTCTTCTTGTTAAATTAATATCTACAAAAGATTAGAAGATTGCAATTCACTCAAAAGTTCCATTTCAATTCAGGTATTGTAAAACCTAGAATTAGTAGGTACTCGAATGTACAAATTAAATTTCTACCTATCGTAAGCAAGTTCACAAAGCTTCCAATGTCTAGGGTTTGTATAAATCCCTCCTCCCACATTTACCCAAGTTAACCAGTCTCATGGGGTAAACATTTGATGAGAGGCTATTGTGATCTTATTAAACCTCCTAGATCATCTTTGGGAAGTGGAACTGACACAACACAACCATCCTGACCTTCTACACATGCAATAGAACCCCCATGATCCATCCAATCCATCCAAGTGACTAGCCCCTGAGACAAACTGATATTTTGATGCATTAAAGCCTCAGACACTCCCTTGACATGGGCATGCATGCGACTGGGACCCTCCAGTCACTCCCATAGTAAGGCATGCCTACAACTGGGGACTTTTCTAGGTAGTTTTGTGCCAGCGACTCCAGAGTTTGTGCAGCTTTTTCAGGGCCAGGACTCAGGTCACTTCCCAGAACTCCATGAAACTTTCAGAAATGGAAAATAACATCGAAACAATTATACAAATACAAATACTTGAATAGGTACTTCACTGGACCCCTACTAGCCATGAAAGGTATTTTGTCAAACGTGTCACAAAGATGCATTCTACAGGTTATAATAACATATCTGAGCATAGGAGTCTCATAATTATCTGAGAATCGATAATAAGCATTGGTGCCTTATCACATTAGCTACATTATCAACTATTAGATCATAGATTCATTGATCATTCATTTACAAATCAAAACATGATGAGAACCATACATGTTCATTTTCATAAAACATATTCATAACCAACATATAAACAACAAAAAATAATGAGGATACAACATCCATGAATGCCACATATGAACCAGTAATTTTACACATAAAATACCAAGGAAAGGAACTCTTATTAATTAATGCAAATGTCAACCCGATATGGGACTACCACGTTCCACCCGACCATATATCGACTAAGCCAAGTCTCTCTTCATCCAATCACTCACGTGCCATATTCCAGGCATGAATGTGGGACTCGAAACCAAAGGAATCAACCAGAACTTCCCAAGGCTAAACCACCTCACCCTCATCAATAGAACCAGGATTTATTGCACTCCTCACTAGATCTTTAAGCCATAAACGAGCATGGATGCATCCGGATCTCTCCACCTAAACCATGAGGAATTTTTTCGTCTCAACCTCTTGGCTTTATCGTGTATCCCGCCATTACCAGTCAAGGGATTCCTATGCCTATGAGGTCTCCACCCTTTTTGATTTACCGTGTATCCAAACCTGGGATTCCTAGGCCCAATCAAGGGTAATCACCACCGATTTTTACCGTGTATCGCGTCATTCATTGGTCAATGGATTCCTAGGCTCAATCGAGGTGTCCACATCCAGGCTTTACCATGTATCCCAACCCGGGATTCCTAGGCCTTGGGAATAATCCTGAGACCACCCCACTCAGCTTCGAGTCCATCTGGCAATCCAACTCAACCAAAACATGGTAACCCCATCACACCATGGATATCCGGAAATAGCAAGGCAAGGCTGAAGAACAATGTCACACCTGGAAAAGCCCATGACAATGACAACAAGAGAACCAATAACATGTATGCATAACCATGCATGCCAAATATAGCAAGGAAATCATACATGCAAATCGATACCTAAAATTAATCTCGTTGTAGTTGCTTGATCCTACTCTTGCTTGCTTGATCTTTTGCTTGCTCTAATCTAGGATTAATTTCTTGGCTACCTTTGTGTAAATTAAAATAAGAACAAACCTATGAAATAAGGACGCATCCCTAGGCTTGGAATCTGAAATGTACAAGGTAGTCATGTCACCATTTCAAGAGAACCGAAAATCACATAAAGGAAGTAAGGAAGAAGAGTTAAGGTTGAGTTTTTTATGGATTGTTGTGTATAAGATTGAATATTTTTGGGAGTATTTTGAGATCTGCTTAGAATTTTAAGAAGAGTCAAATCATATTAAATCAACTCTGGGCCTCCGTTATACCAACAACATTGAGTATAAATCTTTGAACCAAGTCTTAATCCCTGTGCAAGAAAATTGTGGATTCTAATATTATTCAAAGCATGAAGGTCATTGATCTGAAATAGGTCGAGCGGTCCAAGAAAAGGTCTATCCTACGAAAAAAAATGAATTTTGTAAGCTCGAGATTGGGAATCCTACAATGACATAGGAATAGCCCTACAATCCTGTGAAGAGAAGCAACTTGATGAGGAATATAGCCTGAAATTTGGAATGGCATTATAAGCCTGAAATCAAGGTCTTTGAAGTGATTGTAGCAAGCCTTATCCAAAGGATCAAAAGTTGCAAATGTGGTAGCATAAGCTTCATTCCAGATCTATCATCAAGGAGGGAAAAGGATTGATGTAGCAAAAGAAGCAACAATTGATCATCTTGAGAAATCATCTTGACTTGGGATTCTCTTGAAGGTAGTATTGAAAAAGAGATCATGACAGTAGTGGAAGTGACAATGCCTTGAAATATAAGATCAAGTTTTAAGATCTTTAAGAAGGCGTTGTAGTTGCTTCCTATTATTATGAAGGACAAAGATATGTAAACCTTGTAAAGAAGGATTTGTAGCAGCTTCCAATAATCACAGAAAATAAGGGTACATTAAACAATGTGTCATCTAATATTTGCAAAAGGAGGAGGCATGAGGTATGTGCAAATTTTACTTATGTGCATTTCAAGTTATAAAGGATTTTTTTAGTAATTAGGGTTTTGCAAGACTAGAAACTAGGGTTTGAAAGCTTTTGGAATCTAGGGATTAAAAATCCTAGAGGAGAATTGAATTAGAAAACCTTGTTAATTAAGTAACCCTAACCCTAATATGGTTGTTCCCTCATAGAAACCCTAACTACTAAATTTTAGAGTTTGCAGGGAAGATCTAGGGGCTTATGGTAAAATCTAGCGAGGGTGGAAATAGATAAAGTTTAGGGTATGACTAAAAAACCTTAGGGTTGATGTTTCAAAGGAGAATTCAATGAATGTAGGGTTTTTGTCTAAGAACCCTAGGAGTACAATCTCTAAGAAATACATAAAAGCCTTATATCATCATCATGTCTTTGTCTTTGTATATCCTGCTTGGTTGCACTTAAAGTTACAAGTACATAAAGAAAGCAAGATAAAGAGGAATAAGGGTCAAATCAAAGCATGATAGAAGGGGGGAATGGTAAGGACCCAGAAGAAAATAATGTTAAAGGAGTAAGCATGCATCATTGTATTAAAATCTTGTTTGTGTATGGCATCATAGAAAGAAGCATGTAGTATATCTAGAATCTACTTTATTGAGTTGATTTGTAAAAATCATCTAGTATTTCAAGAATAAGAAGCCTCAAGGACCATCTTGCATAAATGTTTATCCATACAGTGTCTAACATTATGTTAGAAGCATTCATTTTGTGCCTAAAGTGGATCATTGTGATCCTCTAAGAGTCATAATTTTTTAATACTCTTAGAAGAAGCATTATGACAATAATAGTGTACATTCCATAGAGTATGGAAATACTCTTGAAGGATGAAGGAATGTTGTTAATCAAGTTGTATGGTCATTTGATGTAGGATAGTTGGTCAAGGACATATATCTAAATGATTATATGAAATATTGAATGCATGTTTAAATAACACTTGGATATGATTCATATACACAGAATCCTATAAGAAATGGTTAGTCTTGAATTATGCATGATGAATATTTCATTTAATAGCTAAAAGGATGAATTTGGCTTACTCTATAATGGATAAAATGCTAAAAATTTCTCGAATCAATATTAAAATCAAATGGTAACTTGGTAATAAAGTTCAATCCTTGGGCACCATGATCCAAGAATGAATATTTGAGTGGAAATGGATCATGAGAATGTTGATGAGAAAGTTTTCATGATGAGGTAAGTCTAATGTTAATAATTTTATTGATTATCTGGTTAACATATTGTTTTTATACCTAGAATAATGTTGTAGGAATTCATGTTGAGTTGAAGCAAATTAAACTATATGGAAAATATTGAAGTTCAACGATAGGAAACTATGAAGTCAAGATGTGCTCATCTTCAATAACAGTGTGAGAAGATAACCTGGAGGTCAAAGGAACCACTTTCTCGAGAAAGCTTTAATTAGCTGAAAGTCTAGGAAGGTTGGATTGATGATGACAACATGAAATAGTTGAAAGCGAGAGATTAAGATACATAAATAAACAAATAGAAAACATTCATTCATTCATTCGTACATCCACAAAATAGTTCATCTCAATAAATTTTATCACAAAAAATATGTTTACATAATATGAAATAACATCATTCTAATTTTTTTAAACGGAAAAATTGCAACCTTTTATTAAGATAGTAAAAAGTTACATGTGCACATGCCATGAGGCATTCAACCCATTAATAAAAAATGTGGTACTCAAAAAAACGAGCTCTAAATAAACAAGTACGGTCATTTATTGTTAAGTCTCTTTCTCTTTTTTAGGTATATCGCAAGGACGTCATCTCGCCCTTCAACTGTTATGGGCTATGTATGCCTTACTCCTGACCTGGTCCTACGTTTACACTGCTCCAAGGGAGTCGGAGCATCAACTGCAATAATAAAGAAATCTTAAACTCATATTTACATAATTATTATTACAAGTGTTTTATTAATAAAAATATTAGTAGAGTGTTCTTTACATGCTTCGATAGTGGAGAAACACGAAGTACTTTTGGATGTATCTTCGGATGTCTCTATATGTTCCTCCTCTTGTCTGGCCTCATCTTGTACATGCCCTGAAGTAGAAACAAGAAAGGTTATAATTAATACACTATTTTCATTTAAATATTTTAAATTGTAATCCACACTACAATTTTTTTATAACACATAAAATACCTCCATTGTCGAGTTGAACATCAGTTTCAATAGGCACTTCACTGTCACTAGGCTCATGTTTGTATCTACAATGTTTGTCTATTTTTTAAAATCAAACACATTACTTTATGGCCAAAAAAAAAAACCATAATAGATTGTACAAGTAATAATTTATAAGTGTCCTTTGTTGCTTTTATTTACCCGAGTGTCAAGTTGGGTGTCGGAACACTGTGTAGACCCCAAGCTTGTCCTACGTTCAACCACAGCTTGATAGTCATGCTTTAAAGAAATCTTGAGGTCTTCCTTCGTGGGATCCTCTTTGAATTTTGACCCCTGCAATTTTGCATGAGAACATGATTTTTTTTTCTTCTGTGATATTAAATTAAAATTGTTAAGAATTTATAATTTGGATGCAATTTTTTTTTTTATACTTACAATTTTTGTTGTCGGTTTTGAGTAAACACTCGAGCCAAGATGATGCTTCCCTTGTTTAGCTATTATAGCCTTCGTGGATTTGGATGTATCTAGGAGCCTATATTTAAAATTTTAAAAAACTTAATTAGATGTCACAATGATGATAAAGCATCATAATTGCATTATTAAAATTGCCTCATACCTTCCAGGTCTGAGCGGTGTCTTCCCTTGCTTTCGAAGAACCTATCATTTTCACCTGCCATGAGGGATCTCCACTCCCTCTCTGGAATTGCTAGAGGGAACTCATATGACCTCCTATTTTCCAAATTAACCCTATATTGGTCCCACATTTGTTTTAAATGTAATCCTACCTTGGAGGTAACTCAAGTTTTGTCGAAGATACCCTCATCGAACAAGTCAACCATCTTGTTTATAAATTGATCCTTCAACTTTGAACTTTGGGATTTCCAGTTTGTGTGAATGGTGAGCCCAAAGAGACGTTATTTCATACAAGCGCCTATAGAATACATATTTTCCTGCAAAACGATACTGTCAATAGTTTAAAATAATCACAAAATATATTATATTTCAATTAGATTCTACTTAATATTTAAGTCACTCCTTAAATACCTGGAAGCTTCTCTAATTTCATGGGGATGTTGTCATCATCTGCCAAAAACATAATCGGTAGTGTTCATGTGCTAATAACACGGGAAGATCCAGGAAATCTCACTTCAAAATCTACGATGGGATCATGCTCTACATCCACATCATCATGTGCAGATCCTTGTGTGTGTTGTTCAGGGGGTGCAAATCATTAACCGATTTACATGATTCAAAAGCCCAAGAAGAGTCTCTTTGAATGTACAATGACTCTATAAACTCAATATTAATCCTAGGAGTCCACAATGGGGACTTTTACTAATATAATGATGACCCAAGCATGAATCTCATGCTTTAATAAGTCATTTTTATAATAAAATTAAAAAAAAAAAAAAAAAAAATCTTTAATATTTTGTCAAGTACATTTCATGATGACTCAAATACATTAAATGAAGACTGAACCTAGTTTAAATTTCCAACACTCCCTCTTAAATATGGAGGTATTCATCATATACAAATACAATAGAAGATCTCAAATTATATGAAACAATGAAAAACTTTAGGCACCGCAATGCCATGGACTAAATTCCTGACCAGGGAAATCTATCCATTGGTCTCTCAACAATTTAGGCACCGCAATGCCACGTACTAGATTCCTGACTAGGGAAATCTATCAAAGTGGTAATAAGGTGGAATCAAGATTTCAACCCATTTAGGTACCATCAGGATTACTTGCTAACCACCAACCCAAGGACCTAGGTGTGTATCAAAGGTCAAAGCTCCATGACCCACACCACCCTTCCCTTCTTTGGGACCTAGGTGTCAACACAAAGTGTTGGCCATATGTCCTCCCATCTAATGCATCATTCATAAAGCCTCAACAAATATCTGCCATTTCTTATCATCAATACAATCAACAATGTCTACCAAACCCAGCAGGTTTCTCAAATATCCAAACTTCTTATTTGGAAGAGGCTTTGTTAGTATGTTTGCTAAATGTTTATCTATTGAGACATACTCCAAATTTACGATACCATCCTGCACCAAGTTCCTAATAAAGTGGAACTTATTATTCATATGTTTCATTCTAGCATGAAACACAAGATCTCTAGACATCTTGATACAACTATTATTATCATAGCTAATCACAGTAGGACCCAAGGACTTCTCGAACGAATCTGTCAAAAGATTCATTAACCAAACAGCCTCCTTTCCTAGTTCACATGCAGCTACATATTTTGCCTCAACACTACTCAACACAACGAGATATTGCTTCCTGCTCATCCATGAGATTGATCAGGAGTTCATATTTTTTTCTCAAAATTGAAAGTGCTCAAAATTGTACCGAAATTGAGCAACCGAGTAGATATCGTCGTTTTGACTCTGGCGCTGCGAAGGGTTCGAAAAACCGATGTCGTATGAGGGAGATATCACGTTCTGATCGATTTTCGAAACAGCTAAAATTGCGACAGGTTTGACTAAGATGCCCAGTCAGCATGCAAAGGTACAGTCAGAAAAAAGCGAAATATTCCTGATAATATTCCATTTTCCAAGCCAATGACATTTTTCCAAGTGGCACATTATGATTCGCTGATGTGGATGGTACATTGTTATTTTGGGGCTAATGGATGGGTGACACGTGGCTAGCCCTGAGACTGCCACGTGTCCCCTGTATGGTTGAAAAAAAAATTGTTAGGTCCGAGGGGTTTGACCTCGCGACCTTAGGTGCATGCACAAAGACTCTCCACCAACTACTCTACATAATGTTTCTTACCCCTTAGGGGCGCCAGCAATATTTATGTTTTACAAATATTATATATGGGGGGGGAAGCCCCCGGCGGTCCCAACCCACCTACATCCCCAACGATAATGGTCACTTGTTACCGTTTGTAAACCCCAACATTTGTTACAGCGGATACTATGTCGGCATTAAACTTTAATTATGAGCCTTGTCACATGGTTACAAAAACCGCGGTCAGTTGCAACGGATAATGTCGACGGTTCTGCTTGGCGGTTTGCATAACCGCGGGGTTCGAGGGTTGGCATGTGGCCACCCCCTCCCCCTTAACTGTTAACATTAAAAACTCGCGGTTTCGCTTGGCGAATAGTTTAGCACGCCCTCCAAATTCGGATTATTGCTATTTTTAACTGCAGTTAACTGCACTCCTCTAGTTTTAGTGGAGGTTTTGTAGGAGATATTGAGAAAAAGGATAGGAGGGTCAATGTTAGACCACTTTGGGTGAAACAAAAATCTACCTAGACTAATTGGAGCATTCTGGAGCCATTGGTGTGGAAAAAACAGCGATTGGAGGCTTGTAAACATATGTATTTGCAAAATTTTGAGCATAATGAAAGATGGACATGCCATTGGGAGCTGGACCAGCAGATCTAGCCCATGAGGAGTGAACTGCTTCATCATGCCTATTGTGTAAATCTTATGTGTGGTTTTATTTCTCTGTTATACAATGTTGTTCAGTGTTATTTAGGCTTATTTTCGTACTTATAATTCACAAATTCATCTATGTTTCATGGTTAAATTCCTCAATCCTTAAGCAAACAAATGGAGACAAATATGTACATGCTTATTAACTGAAAAGACACTTAGCATAGCAAAACTAATACAGTCCTTTCAGATCAAGTTGGTATTAGAGCTAGAGTTTATTCTCTGGTGTTTTTGTGTGCAAAGATTTGTTTAACTGTTTGCAAGTTTCACATGCTTACTAGGCTCAAGCTCAAGAGAGGAGAAGATAAATTGGTGGAAGCAAGAGGGTCTCAAAGTGAGCCACAATAAAGGAGGGCAAGATTGTCACATTCTCCACCACCTAGTTCACATCCTAAAGAAGCAGAAGCAGCATTAGGCATGCCTCCAGAGGAAGGAGAAATCCATGAAGAAATGGATCCCATAGAGGAAGAAAGAGTGTACAGAAAAGCATTTCTTGACTTGACTGAGATGGTTAGAATCCTTTATAAAGAAAGTAATGAGAAACTAGAAGGAGAAGGATCCAAACTTCACAAGGAAGGACAAGGATCATCAAGAGGTCACAATGACGAAGATAAGTCAAAGAAGGGTAATGGAGGAAATGGAGGCAGTGGAAAGTCACCATCCTCACCCTCATCATCATCATCCTCTACTTCATCTTCAGTACATTAGCCACACAAGTCAAAGAACACTGGTAAAAGTATTTTTCTAAAACTTGATGTTAAGTTTGAATTGCCAATGTTTGATGGTGAAGTCAATGCAGAAAAGCTTGATAATTGGATTAGGCAATTGGAGGTCTATTTGAGAATCCATAATTTTCATGATGATGATACCAAAATCCAAGTAGCTTCATTGAGAATAGAAGGTGGAGCACTTGTTTAGTGGGAAGCCAAGACAAAGGAGGATATAAAGAAGCATGGTAAGATTATTCTATCATGGACTGATTTCATATTTGCAATAAAATGACAGTTTTATCCATTAGCTCACATGCATAAATCCATAATGGACTAACAAAATTTTAAACAATTGAAAGGACAGAATGTACAAGTTTACACCCAAGAATTTAGGAGAAGAGTTGTCTTATTAGGGGTAGATTTTCAGAGCCAAGATATTTTTCTCAAGTACATAGGAGGCTTACATAGCTACCTTAGACATACTATTCTCATGTTTAACCCCACCAGTCTAGATGAAGTTTGTGTACAAGCCACACACTTGGAGGCAAGGGGAAAACAAAACATAGAGGAGAAAGAGGAAAATGAGTTTAAGGGAAAATGGAAGAAAAAAGAAGAATGAAAATATCAGGAAAGAGAAGGGAAAATTATTTTGCAAAAACTGTTCAAAAACTGGCCATGATGAAGACCATTGTAGGAAACTTCATCCAGAATTGAAACCAGATAGCTTAAAAGCCAAAGAGAAAGGAAAAATTGTTGCTAAAGCTGAACAATACTTCGGTTCAGATTCAAGAGATGAAACAAAAATTACTGCTATGGGTTTGAAAGGGAAACATGTTGAATGTACTAGTTCCTCAAATAGTCACATCAACACTCCAAATGAAGACATAAGAGAATAATTGTTCCATGTTAGATTGATTTCTAATCATACAAAGATTGATGCATTATTTGATACGGGATCACAAGAAAACTTGATTTCAGAAGATTTAGTCAAAAATCTTAACCTTGAAACTATGGCACATCATAAACCATACCCTTTGGGATGGATAGTTAAGAATGCTAATTTACAGGTTATAAGGAAATGCATTTTTAGATTTTCTACTATTGCAAACTTTGTTGATGAAGTTCAGTTAGATATAATTCCACTTGACATTCCCGGGATTATCTTGGGAAGTCCATATTTGTATGACAGGAAAGCGGTATTCTACCATCGTGAGAACAAATATCAATTGCTCAAATATGGAGTGAAGTATATTGTGAGAGCTCATCACAAGAAACTGAATACTTATTTAGTTAATGCAGGGAAAATGAAGAGGCTAGTCAATGCAAGCCAAAACTTGACATTGATGATGATAAAACAAAGAGGTGTTTTGCATCATACTTTTCAAAAAAATGTTTATATATGTAATGAGTTGTTTCAGATTGATAACAGGTTGTGTTTGAAAGAAGGTGACAAGCATTTGCAGCAATCAACATTGGTGTTGAATGGTGTTGAAAACAAGGTGCCACTGCAAGAGGTTGTAAAGGTCAAAGAGAGGAAAAAGCAGCTTGGAAAAGAAGGCACAGGTTTCACAAATGTTCATTGTTGGTTTCCAAAAGGCACATTACAATGGTGAAGAAACTTGGTCAAGAGTCAACACAAGTTCAAGGCAAAAGTAGCTAAAAATCACCATAATGACAGAGTGCAAGGTGAGAAAGATTCCAAGTTTCCCTTGATTATTGACCAAGGTAGAAACAAAAAAAATTTTGCAAAACTAGACTGTTGTTCTGCAAATTCAGAAAATGTGCAACATGATGGTGTCAAAGACAGCAATAGATGGTCGTCAGAAATAAGGAAAAAATTGTCTTTTCATGAAAAGCTCCAATTGATGAAATTAGGAAAATTTCAACGGATAAAGATTGGAAGGGTGAGGACACAGTCTCCTCATATTCATAGTCATTAATCCAAAGAACTTTTGGGGTCCAAAAGCTTCCCAATGGGGAGGTGTGATCAAGAGTTCATAATTTTTTCTCAAATTTGAAAGTACTCTAAATTGTACCGAACTTGAGCGATCAGGTAGATCTCATCATTCTGATTACGGCACCGCGAATGATTCAAAAAACTAATGTCGTATAAGGGAGATATCAATCGATTTCCCAAATAGCTAAAATTGAGACAGGTTTGACTAGGATGCCCAATCAGCATGCAGAGGTACAGTCAACAAAAAGGGGAATATTCTTGAGAATATTTTGTTTTCCAAGCCAATGACATTTCGAGAAGTGGCGCATTCTGATTCGCTAATGTGGATGGTACGTTGTTATTTTGGGGCCAATGGATGGGTGACACGTGGCAGCCCTCCCCTGTATGGTTGAATAAAATTTTGTTAGATCCGGGAGGTTCGACCCCGCGACCTTAGGCGCGCGCACAAAGACTCTCCACCAACTCCTCTACACAATGTTTCTTACCCCTTAGGGGCGCCAACAATATTTATATTTTACAAATATTATATATGAGGGGGGGAGGGGGGTGTCGGGAAGGGGGAGACCACCGCCGACCCCAACGATAATGGTCACATGTTTTCGTTTGTAAACCCCGACATTTGTTACGGCGCATACTCTGGTGGCATTAAACTTTAATTATGAGCCTTGTCACATGGCTACGAAAACCGCTGTCAGTTGTGATGGATAATGCCAACGGTTCCGCTCGGCGATTAGCATAACCGCGGGGTTCGGGGGTTGGAATGTGGCCACCCCCTCCCCTTTAACTATTAACATTAAAAACTGGCAGTTTTTCTTGGCAAACATTTTAGTGCACCTTCCAAATTCAGATTATTGCTATTTTTAACTACAGTTAACTGCAGTCCTCCAATTTTAGTAGAGGTTTTGTAGGAGATATTGGGAAAAAGGCTAGGAGAGTCAATTTTCGACCAATTTGGATGAAACAAGAGTCTACCTAGACTAATTGGAGCATTCTGGAGCCATTGGTGCAGAGAAAACAGTCATTAGAGGCTTGTAAACACATGTATTTGCAAAATTTTGAGCATAATGAAAAATGGACATGCCATTGGGAGTTGGACCAACAAATGTAGCCCAGGAGGGGTGAACTGCTTCATCATGCCTGCTGTGTAAATCTTATGTGTGGTTTTATTTCTATGTTTTACATTGATGTTTAGTGTTATTTAGGCTTATTTTCATGCTTATAATTCACAAATTCATCTATGTTTCATGGTTAAATTCGTCAATCCTTAAGCAAACAAATGGAGACAAATATGTCATGTTTATTAACTGAAAAGACACTTAGCACAGCGAAACTAATACAGTCCTTTCAGATCATCATAGTAGCTCCCAGACTAAAACATCCTCTGGTAGTGCTTCTTCCATCAGTGTCACTACGACCCCAATCAAATTCCGTGAAGCCAATTATATTGACTTCCTTACTATCGTATTTTAAGTAGTGATGTACAGTGCCACAAAGATACCTCGGTATATGTTTGGCGGCTATCTAGTGACCGTGATAGGGTTCCAACTGAAACTGACTAAGAATGTTTACTGAAAAACATATATCTAGCCTAGTATTTACAAGATACATCAGGGAACCCACCAACTGACAATATGAGGTAGGATCCACGAGACTAGAGTCAGAGTCCCTCAACTTCTTAAGATGGGTGATAATAGGAGTAGTCATCGGCTTGGAATCCATCATCCCAAATTTCTACAACAACATGATGATGTACTTTCCTTGCCCCAAATATTTCTCCCAAGGTCTCTACCATACTTTTAGACCTATGTAATAGTGCATTAGTCATAGATCCTTCATTTCAAATTCAGTTGCCAACATCTTCTTACATTCTTGAATTCTTTGCTTTACACTTGTGATGAATCTATCATCAACATCTAGTAGAATAATGACGGGCTCATTATTCACGACCTTGATGTAGAGATTCAGACCATCAGAACTCTTTACGAACCCAATTTTAAGTAGATATGTATCCATCCTAACATGCCATGCCCTTGGTGCTTGCTTCAAACCATATAGGGCCTTCTTAAATCTCCAAACATGAGAATCTCTGTTATTAACTTCAAAGCCTTTGGGTTGTTCGATGTATACTTCCTCATAAATGGTCCCATTCAGAATTGTGGTCTTCACATCCATTTGATGGATATTCCACCCCATTGTAGCACCCAATGAAACCAATGATGTAATAATAGTTTACCTTGTTGTAGGTGGAAATTTTTCTTCATAATCAATGTCTTTCTTTCGAGAGAAACCCCTTGCAACAAATTTTGCTTTATACTTTTCTATAATTCCATCAACTGCATGTTTGATCTTATAGATCCATTTAAATGTGACAATCGATTTTCCATTCGGTCTAAGAACGATTTCCTAAACCCCATTCTTCATGATGGATAGATATTCTTCCTACATTTCTTTCTTCCAAACCTCTTGATGCGTAGCTTCCCTGAATGTAGATGGTTTGGCTTCTATCAATTTTGTCATATATGCAGCATAACCAGAATATATTTTTGGTTTCTTTCTTTCCCTAAAGGATCCTGCAGCGTCATGTCCTTCGTCGTCTTCCAATGTAGCTTTCAACCAATTTGGCCTCTTCCTTGTGGTTGGGATGACCACTAATTGAATAGGCTCACTTGGTCCTTCTTCTTCGATATTTGTAGTAGAGTTTTCATGATGAAATTATTCTTCTTCAAATATGGGAACTTCTTCGTCATTAGAATCAATAGGAATATCCTTTGATTTTTTGTATGTTTAATTATCATCAAATATGAGATCATTACTTACTTCAATATATCGTCATTCATTGATGTATATTCTATATGCTTTTGAAGAGAGACTATATCCAACAAATATTCCTCTGATACTTGTAGATTCCAACTTCTTTTGCTTGTGTTTCAAAACATGGATATATGTTGTACTTCCAAAGATTCGGAGGTGATCCACACTCAGCTTCTTTCCTGTGAATATTTCTTCGGGCGTTGTATCATCAAGACCTTTATGAGGACTTCTATTTGATTATATATGGTTGTCAATGAAGCTTCTACCCATAAGAACTTCGGTAGATCTTGATCAAGGAGCATAGTTTGAATGCCTGCTTCAATTGACCTATTCTTCCTTTCGGCGAATCCATTTTGTTTGGGATAATAGGGAACAATGAGCCCATGTTAAATTTAGATAACCATGGTGTTCTATGCTTGATGAAATTTTACTTCAATCTTTCTTAGGCCTGATACAAAATAGCAATCACATAAACATGAAAGTAAAATGCTATAGAACACAATAATAGATCAACAGAAGACAGGCCAATAATATAGATCGGATTTACAATTCCTTTTGTCCAGCAAAGATATGAGATATTGTGCATTATGCCAGTCAAAAAGATGCTTCAGCCAGCAAAGTCTTTCTCAGTCAGCCAATCCTCCAAGTGTCACACCCACAGCCCTCAAATACAGCACATCACAAGTCAACGATGGTCAACCCAAAGTCAACAAATAAAAGTCAATGCATGACAACAACGTAAAGTCAACGCTACAGATTAGGGTTTCAATCAAACAGCTCTAATTTCCTCGATTTTAGTGCCCAGCAGTACAACCTCTCAAAATCAGAATTTTGGCAGAGATTTGAGGTCAAACGACCAAGGATTGACCATGGTCAATGCTACAGCAACAAGCCCTAAACAAATCCGCAGAAAACTACTCCTCTAGCTCTGCACGTGTTGAAGGGAATAGGCCTCCAAAGGCTAACAAACAAATCAGATCACAATGAGAGATGTGTGATGAGTTGATGATGAAAATGACCTCTAAGTCTCTCCAATTTATATCCATCAGTGAGGGTGTGTGACACATCTATTAGGCATGTGAGCCTACATTACAAATCTAGGCAACCTTGCACATGTGTGGAAAATAAATTCAAAATATATGTTCTGCTCATCCAATCAAGATGATCTTTAGATCAATCTTGCACTTCTCTGAAAGAGGAATCCAACAAAAATATGACCATCGTCATATGAGCAGTGCAACATGTAGTTTGGACATAGTTGCCCAAAATTAACAGCTCCCTCTTAATACATGTTTGCTTACAATATGCAATCAATTCCTTAAAGTGTATTCCCCACCATTATCAGATCTCAAAGTTTTTATCTTTCTTTCGGTTAGGGTTTATACTTCAGCCCTAAACTCTTTAAACTTATCAAATACTTCATCTTTTGTTTTGAGAAGGTAGAGCCATGTCTTTCTAGAATGGTCATCAACAAATGTCACATAGTAGATATGACCTCCAAGTGATTTGTTAGACATGGGCCCACACACATCAGAATGGATGATGTCTAATATCTCTTTAGACCTAGTTTCACTATTGTGAAAAGGATTTCTTGTACGTTTTCCCAAAGAACATCCCTTGCACAAACCTTCACGATACAACTTCATATTAGGAATACCAAAACCTTCATGATACAACTTCATATTAGGAATACCATGAACCAATTGACTAAGAGTAAGGATGACTTTATAATGGAGATCACCATACCTCCTATGCCATAGTTCAATGGGACTTATTTCCATATGAACCAAAGCTTGAGAATATGGTGTAATGACAAAGTAAATTCTTTTTCAAACATGGAACATATAGAATGTTGTTGAGGTGTAGCTTCGATCCATTATCTAGCTTCAACGATATTGATCCCAGGCCTTTAACAGCATAGCTTTTGTTGTCACTCAATTCCACTGCCATTAGGGGAATTTTGAGGTCTATAATGGGCATCCTAAGGAAATAATAAAATAATATCTAAACCAATAAAATAATATTTATGAATTTACAATTCAATTTTTCCACCAAAATCCATGTACCATGGTAAATTCAATTGAAAAGTTATACCAAAATAAAATTAATATAAAAAATTGTTTTGATGTGACTATAAATAAAAATTATATTTTCAAGAAAAAATCATTATAATTGAACTAATGCATTTGTACTTTGTACTTAAATAATTTAAAATAAATTATAAATGTAAATTCATAAATTCTTAGTTGTACAACATACCATTGATTAAAATTTATATTATTTAAATTATAAAATTAAATTATATAACATGATGTAATTAATATTATGAAGAAATATTTCGGTAATAATCACATTACAATAAACAATGTCGATGTGTTTTGAACCAATCAGTGCGGTTCATCATCAGGACTAGGTGAGAGATCAGATCCGGTCGTTGAGTTTAAATAGATGTAGAAATGGCAAAACAGGCTTCTAGAATAACAGCTAATTTGACTTTGAAATTTAATAACGGTTAGTTCTATTAATTTAATTATTTATTTAATTACTTAATAAAATCCCAACGGCTAGTTTGACTTTGAAATTAATAACAGTTAGTTCTATTTAATAGCTTAATTTATATATAAAAATCTTTTTATTTTATTAATATAGTTACTTAATTATTAATATTATTTTATTATAATTATTTATTTATCTATCTAAAAAAAAAGGATCAGTGAACATGCGGCTGACATTAGGCATGGAAGGTCCCGCATCTCTGCCCTAGCTGAGCATGTGGAAAAGACTAACCATCATATCTGCATCGAAGACGCTAAGGTCTTAGCCAGGATTGACCAATTTCATCATCGTAAGTTAAGAGAGGCCCTTGAAATTGAAAAAAAAACCCGTAAATCTCAATAGAGATGACGGTTGGAATATAAGCAGGTGTTGGATCCATGCCTTATATTCTTAATTGTCTCTTTTCTTTTTCTTTTTTCTTTTTCTTTTCATTTTTTTTATTTTCTAAATTATTTTATTTTATTTTTTTATTTTATTTTATTTATTTTTTATTTTTTATTTTATTATTTTTTATTTTTTTAATGTATTTATTTTTTATTAGATAGATAAATAAATAATTATAATAAAATAATATTAATAATTAATTAACTATATTAATAAAATAAAAAGATTTTTATATATAAATTAAGCTATTAAATAGAACTAGCGGTTATTAATTTCAAAGTCAAACTAGCCGTTAGGATTTTATTAAGTGATTAAATAATTAATTAAATTAATAGCACTAACCGTTATTAAATTTCAAAGTCAAATTCGCTGTTATTCTAGCGACCTGTTTTGCCATTTCTACATCTATTTAAGCTCAACGACCAGATCTGATCTCTCACCTAGTCCTGATGATGAATCACACTAATTGGTTCGAAATGCGTCGACATTGTTCATTGTAATGTGATTATTACCGAAAGATTTCTTCATAATTTAACGATGAATCACAAAAGCTAAAAATCTATATGTAATTAATATATTATATAAAAATTAAATAATATAATAAAATAAATGTAATATATTATTTTATGTATTAATTTTATATTACATATTGATTGATTTGATTTATAACATAAGAAGAAGAAATATATAATATAAAATTAATATGATATATGGAAAGTGTGTAAATACATGAAGATTGTATAGGGATATGCATTGTTTCTTTCAAAAAATATGAAATGAAAATAATAATATTTTATTCAAAAAGTGTGAAATGACATTTATTATGATTTATGACTTTAAAAGTACTTAGAATACTACCATGGTTAACCATGAGTTTTTATCCACCATTGAGAATGTGACAAGTAAGGAAATTTAACTCAAGTAATGCCACCTCAACCATGGGGGGTGATGTCATCCCCTAAAATGTGATTGGTTCTCATAAAATGAATTTTGAATGTACATTTTCCTTAGGAGGCTCATATTTGACCTCAAAATTCCCCTAATGATGAAAAGATGCCTCATTTGATAGTGCATGCAGTTGTTTACTTTCTCTTGTCATGTATCTCAATGCTCCACTATCAATAATCCATGTTGCATTGTCATCATTAAGAGACCCTGTAAGGATAGCAAAAAATCCTTGAATTTTGACCTTGTTAAATAGGAAATAGATTACCTTCTTGATCCAGCTTCCAGCAGTGTTGATACCCATTCTTATGTAGTCCATCAAAGAGGGAAAATCCATGCCAACAAAGTGATCTTCAATTCTTCCTTACCTTAGCTCTGATACCATGTTGGAAAATCAAAGTGGTTATATTAGGGTTTGATTCTGTGATCTTGATAATTACTTGTGAGTGTGTTGGCTTCTTTTACTTGTTTATTATCCTATCTTTCATCAAGCAATTACCATATTATGTGTGCATGAAAATCACAAAACAAGAGACACAAGATGTAGGCATTATGCCAGAGCAAAACCCCCCTCAAGGGAAAAACCCAGTCAAGCAATTATTCATTTCAATAGTATTATTTGAGACTGCAATCTTGACATATACCATACCTTACCTCCACACCAATTCAGCCTCCCAGATCTTCAACCCCTTTCCAGCGATTTCGACTAGGCAGTGATTTCCAGCAAAAAACAGCGTCTGGTCGCAGCAAAACTTGGAAGACTTTGATCTCCCAATCTAGGGCATGAAATAGAGAGAGAGATGCACCAAAAGTTCGATTTTCTTCCTCTCCTTAGACTTCTCCAAACTCGCACTTCTTTCGGCTACCCTGCAATAGACTTCGAACTTCACCCACTACTCTTGAGATATCGAACTAGCTTGAGAGAGTGTACTTCAAATGAATTCGACTTCCTTCCTTTTATAGGCTCCATGTGAGGTCGAATAGGTGTCTCTTTGGCAGACATGATCCCCTTTAGGCCGACTTGGTGTGGAAGTTACATAATTCATATTTAACTCTATTCTTAACCGATTTACATGATTCAAAAGCCCAAAAAATGGGTCTCTTTGAATGTACAATGACTCTATAAATTCAATATTAATCCTAGGGGTCCACAATGGAGACTTTGACTAATATAATGATGACCCAAGCATGAAACCCATGCTTTAATAAATCATAGTTACAATAATAAAAATATTTACTTTTATATTTTGTCCAGTACATTTCATGATGACTCAAATACATTAAATGAAAACTGAACCTAGTTACAATTTCCAACACTTTCACCCTTCGGTTGCCTACATATTCGACACTTTTTTAGGCTAATTGAGAGCATGATCATCACATTTGTAGTTTGAAGTTTTGATGGCTACCTCTGTGGTTCGATAGATGTTTATCTTTTGTGGTTCGATGGATACTTATGTGGCTCGTTATTTCTGTGATTTGTATTACATATACAATGGCATCGCATCTCTTTTATAGTCGTAACGCATCTTACAGAGGCATCGCATCTTTCAGTGGCATTACATCTCTCTTAATGTGGCTCTGAGACTTGGGTCTATGGGGCTTGCTCTGAGGCTTGGGTATGTGCCTCGCACTATCACCCAGTGACTTACGTGTATTGTAGTGGCACGTTGACTCATATGTCTCTGTGGTCCGATGGATCTCAAACTTATGTGGATCAATCGCATACTTTGGCTTGCAATTATAGTGGATCACATACTCCCTATGGCTTGCATTACACTGACAACATCGCTATACTCTATAAGTCTCATCAGTATGGTCTGTATGGCATCGTTATCTTTACATTGGTACAGTGCCTTTGTGACATTGTTATCTCTACAATCGTTCTTTGTGGCATTGCATATGTTTTTATGTATTACAACGATAGTGGCATCGATATACCATACTATGTGGCTCTGAGGTTAACAATATATTTATGTGGCTAACAGTTTGATATAAAATGTTTTCTATGACAGTGACTTAGAGACACAATTGTCATCAGAGAAATTGAGTTCAAAAATGGGCCTCAAAACAAAAATGTACAACCAAAACCAACTTTATAAGAACTAATAGGATTCAAGATGATAATGTCAACCATGGGGAATGATTTACCATTTTTGAAGTAAAAACTTAAAAATATTAAAAAATAAAAAACTATTTTTTCATCTTGTATTTTCAACTTATCTTCTTACGGACTTACTCAAATTTCGAGTAGGAGCACTCGTTGGTTGCGGAAATTAATTCCCCATACAAGTAATACCCAGATTACATACTTTCGATGGACCCTGCTACACGAAAAATAAGAAATACATGAAAAATGTGATTGCAATCAATACATGAAAAATGTGATTGAAATACATGAAAAATGTGATTGCAATCACATTTTTCATGTATTTCTCATTTTTTGTGTAGCAGGGTCCATCGGAAGTCTGCAACATGGATATTTCTTGGATGAAGAATTAGATTTTGCATCTAATGAGTGCTCCCATTTAAAGTTTGAGTAAACCCATAAAAAGATAAGTTGAAATTTTAGTTGAAAAATTAATTTCTTTTTTTTTCCCTCTAAAATTTGATGATGTAATCTAATCTTATTTTATTATTTCCACTATTATTTTATAATATTCCTTAGGAGGCTCATTTTAAACCTCAAAATTTCTCTAATCAATCTTCATACCCTTTATCTTGATGCATGATTGTAATGTATATGATAGAACCTTGATACAAGATAGAGAACTCATAACATAGCATAAACAGTGACCTTAATATAGCGGTGAATGTGTTATATGACAATGACAGTGATCTTGTATATATAGTACCCTTGTTGATAGTGTGTTAGTGTCATCACAACAGTAACTTTGATATGACAAACTTTGATATAGTCAGTGACAATGACCTTGTTATCAATAGAGATTGTAACTCTTATATGGCAGTGACAATGATACATGTCACAGTAACCTTGCTCTTATGATACATGATAGTAATGATGACTCTTGACGATGATATTGATGACACTTATTACATTGACATGAATGACGCAATGATATAATAGCAGCTTTCTTGGTCTTGTTTGACTATTGGAGATCAGATCGTTCAGTTCACAAACGTAGTTGTGAACTAACTTGGGTTGGCCTAGGAGGCCTGATGTGAACAATTGATGAATATATAATACGCTGCCCAATCACACCCCATGGCCCCTTGCCTAGTGGAAAGGGGCTTAATTAGTTAATTTACTAAGATGTGTCCATCCTTGTGGATTTTAAACTCTTAGATGTAAAAGCGTTAGAGGCCACTAATCAAAAGGATCTTTCTCTCTCCTTTTGGAATCATGGTTTTTCCACCTCTCTTTGAAGAGAAGGCAAATCAAGAACTAATCCTTCATAGTGGCCACTAATTTATTGGATCTCAAAGTTTATACCTCAATAGATGGAACCCTAATTTCAATCCAAATAATGATATCCTTGTCCATCTGCCTCTTCATTATTAGAACAAAGATGCAATCTAGAATATCAACAATGCTACAAGGAAATACATCAATCACACCAAGCCACAAGACGATATATTTGCCTATGCATGAATCTATGTGAAGGTTGACTTGGAAAAGGGTTTACCAAAAGTGATCAAACTCACCCTATACAACTGGACTTTCATTCAATTGATGGACTATGATCAACTCCCCTTCAAGTGCAAAGTTTATCATGAGTAAGATCACTTCACCAAGAACTACTTCAAAGCCACAATGTTTTCTCGCCAAACAAATCAAGGTGAGCAATGGAAACAACCCAAGAGGAGAAGAGACTCGACTCACCAAGACCCTAATCCTCAAATCTCTAATCCTAATGCCTTTGCTCGTGAAGGCCCATCCTCATCCAAGCATCCCTCTAAAGATCCTTTCCAATTAAAGAATAAAGGACAAAAGAGGTATACCACTCCCCAACTCATGGAACTTCACTTTTGGTTGCACCTTTTCCACGGCTTTCTCTCTGAATGAGGGCCCAAAAGAGGAATTTAAGTGAGATTTGGTGGCAAGCAAGACTCCCAAGAAGGTTGGGAGAAGACCAAACAAGGAACAAGAGAAGAGAAAATTAAGACATCCAATCAATGATCAAAAACATGTACACTTGGAGCACCTAAATCTTTAAGACTCAAACTAGCCCTACTCCCCCCCAAGGAGCATCCCCAAAATGTGCAAGTAATATAGATTATCTCTTAAAATTGCAAGATTTGTTTAGTGAATGGAGAACCTCCACAATCTGAGATTTGATTAATTTACAAAATTTCCAATTTCTTTTGCTCCAAGAGACAAAAATTGAAAACTCAAGATTATATTGTTCCAAGAGACGTAACTGGAAGAATAAAAGGTCCTCAAAAGAAGCAAGGTTGTGGAAAATATATGAAGTCAAGGATATAAGCTCCATAGGCACTTCTAATGATCTTAGCACCCTTTTGTTACCTTCAATCTTCCCCTTGACCTAGATTTGTAGTACTCAACATTGACTTGGTATCAATCGTTGCCATATCCCTTTAATAAGGTATGCCAGCTTATTAATGTTTATATGTCCTTCACTTACCATGAAAATATTTTTTGGACTTCCCTACATAGTTTTCAAGAGTCATGTCTACTCACAAATTGTGTTTTTGCGAGGGATTTCAATGTCACTCTCCACCGATGGGGAAAAAGGGAGGAAGCCCATTTAGAGATCCATTTCAAGAGAAAATGGAAGATTTACCAACAATTTGGATCTAATCGACATTAAGCCTTCAAAAGGAAAGTTTACTTGGAACGACATAGTTTAGGCCCAAAGCATATAGCGACACGCTTGTACTAGTTCAAGTTTACTTGGAACGACATAGTTTAGGCCCAAAGCATATAGTGACATGCTTGTACTACACTTGTACTAGTTCTTGATTCACAATTCTTTCTTAGAAAAAAGTTTCTCATTTCCCAAATCCTTCCTTAGGAAGGTTCAAACCATAAGTTGTAATGTCACCTATGAATTAATTACCCAAGGGGCAAAGTAGCCTATCAATCCTCATGGGCTATAGCCTTTGATATAAGGGAAACCTCAAATTACCCAACGTTTGGGCAACATGGGTAAGTTTTAGGGCAATTTAGACAAAAATCCCAAGGTTGGGGGTTGTCACAAACCCCTTTCAATTAATTAAAGAGAAACACACACAAGGAAATCTATAAATAGAAAAGAGTAAAATCATTTTGGTCATCAATTAGATTGGATTAATTTGTCTCTATTTTTAAGCTAGTCTCTCGGGGTTTTGAGACCCCTTTCTCTTCCTTAACTAGTTTCAGTGGAGGTGATCCCGCCCTTCCTAGTCACCCTCTCTTTCTTGTTCTAGCATGATAGCAACATTGGAGCATCTATAGTCTATTTTAGGAGTATCTAATTATCAACCTCTCTAAGAAGAATCTACACCCAAAACCCTAAATTTGTCTTTTTTTTTTAAGTAGAAAAAACAGTGGTATATATAATGTCCAGTTCAAATACGAAACTTAGATTTCTTAAAAAAAATGAAATGAGTATAAAACTCCACTGAGTACCTTTCATCATAAGGAGAAAACTTTTCTTCCAAACAGTATTCAACTATTAGCCTACAGACTTATCACATTTTAAAGCCTTCTTGCCTTCTTACAAAAAACAATATGTTGTGATCAAAAATAAAACAAGTCTATACATTCATGAGTTCTCTTCAATCCATCCGTTGTGATAGCCTCCTTCATGTAACTGGATTTGGAAAACCCAAAAACAAGATGGTCACTGCCACCATGTTTAGTACCATCCCAATAATTAAAACATTATACAAGAAACAATCCCAGCCTCCTACCAGGAAATCCTGTAGAGTGTGGTGTTGACAGTGACAGAAAAACATTACCTGACCAGAATAGCAAACTCAAAGAGTGCAGGAACGGACAAGGAGTCTTAAGAGAACCGGACCATACCTTTAGCCCCTTCCCCCGATGATTTTGATAGCTCATAAAACATCCGACCAAAAACACCATACAAATCCTTTTTAGACACTGTCTGCCTAGGAGTTCTTTTCACGAAATATGTGCTTAAAACAGATAGTGGTGAAGGATTTCCTTAACATCTCAATGCGCTCCAGCCAAGTCTCAAGATGACCTGAAGAAAACTTGTTTCCTCTGTTAAGGTAATCAATGAGTACCTTTGAATCACCATACACCCATAAATCCTCAATGCAAAGCTGAGAGGCAAACCATAAGAGTCCCCATAGTGCAAGTACCTCTGCTCTCATATTTGTCCCCCTTCCACCAGACCAATAGATCTTATAGTGACAATTTGATGAGAGCGTCAACCAAGCCCCGCACCCACATCTATGCTGTTGAGAAGCACCATCAAAAAATCCTACAAGGTAATTTATTTCAAACGGTCTCATTCTCAAGGAGAGATGCCCGAGAGGTTTTGGCGTAGTTCTAAGTCTGTCCCAATGTTGTAAAATGAAAGTAGCAGTCCCCATAGGCCAACACCGCGCCTTCCTAAAAATCCAATTGTTCTCGTCACACCAAATGGCCTAGTGGAAAAGTCTCAAAATGTTCCTGTAATTTATATTTTTCATATTCCACCATGTAATGAAATCTTTTGTGTTCTTTATATTAGGGCCTTGCATCTTAAAGTACTCACAAATCGCCTTCACAACATTTTTGGCATACAAGCATTTATAAAAAAAGGTGTATTATCTTCGTCCTCCTTCATACATAGCCTACAAATTCCAAGGTAACTCTATTAGTCAGCAATTTGGACCAACAAAGGTCTTTAGACACTAGAAGCTCAATTAAGTAGAGTTGAACTACAATGAAGCTTCCCTCAAGCACTGAGGTCCAAATCTACACCAACAAGGAAGTGTTTGGGCAACAACAAAGGTCTAGTGTGGCTCAAACCATCCACAATCAACACAACTATCACAAGGGCTACTTCAACCACAAATCTCATTTAATAATTTGTCATTTGCATAAGCTCAAACCAAAAAGAGGCAATCCCAAGTCAAAGCAAATCCTTATGCAGTCTATAGCACAATCAAGGATGGAATTCGACTGGCAAATTGATGTCACAAGGCGATTTATCAATTAAATACAGTTTAAAATCTTACTAAACCTTCGAGATATTTCCTTGAAACCATGAATATGGGTAGAGGTGGTGTCAAAACCGGAAAATTTGATGAGTAAGTCTATTTCGAAATTCCAACCCTGAGCACAATAGATAATAGATTGTTATAACATAATTGAACTAGTTAGTTTAACATGGTTACAATGTGTAATATTTTACAAACTATTTACACTTCAAATTGGCATTTAGCATAGTTACAATTTACTAGCTTACAAATTACTATCACTACAAATCAGCATTGTATTGTGGGATCATTACTTAGATACATTCACTATTATTGGGAAATATGCCCTAAGTTGTTATGCATTGATTAAAGCACTATATTATTGTGGAAATCTTATTTTCATGCATACATTATAAATGTGTATTGTTTCCTTTCGTTTATTTGGAAATAGGAAACCCTAACCAAAATTAGAAACCCTAAAGTCAAAAAATTTACCCTATGACATTACAATAGCCCCATTACACCCTCCCTTTCTAATTTAATCCACTATGAGTTCAAAAGCCTTTCTAATTAAAATTTACCCTATGACATTACAATAACCCCATTACACCCTCCCTTTCCCTATGACATTACAATAACCCCATTACACCCTCCCTTTCTAATTTAATCCACTACGGGTTCAAAAGCCTTTCTAATTTAATCCACTATGGGTTCAAAAGCGTAATGTAAGCCTAAATTTTTTAGGCAGCCTCAAAGGCTTATAGATCAAATGGATTGTAGGCTTATATGTCTAAAATCGCAAATATATGGAATTCATTACCCAAATACATATGTGGGAAGGTCTAGCTCACCATGAATCAATCCAATGAGTCTAGCTCACCATGACTTTGAATCAATCCATCCAAGGCATTTCATCTCAACTAGATTTAGTATCAATTTGGGCCCTTTCACTTTTATCAAAGCATCTTCTCTCTAAAACTCTCATCCGATCTTCTCCCCAATGCAAAGAATCAATCCATCCAAGGCATTTCATCTCAACTAGATTTAAGTATCAATTTGGGCCCTTTCACTTTTATCAAAGCATCTTCTCTCTAAAACTCTCATCCCATCTTCTCCCCAATGCAAAGAATCAACCCATCCAAAGCATTTCATCTCAACTAGATTTAAGTATCAATTTGAGCCCTTTCACTTTTATCAAAGCATCTTCTCTTAAGACTCACATCCTATCTTCTTCCCAATGCAGAGAATCAATCCATCCAAGGCATTTCATCTGAACTAGATTTAAGTATCAATTTGGGCCCTTTCACTTTTATCAAAGCATCTTCTCTCTAAGACTCTCAGCCTATCTTCTCCCCAATGCAAAGTTGGACTTGAGTAACAATTGTGCAATTTCTTCATGGGAATAGGGCAATATCTTCTTATACGGAATATCATGAGAATACAGAAGATATCCTTTTGAATGGAAATTTCTCATATAAGGCTGGAAATCTGCTCAAATATTCTAATATACCCATATAATTAATGAGTTTATGCACCTAAGCTCCTACAAGGAAAGAAAGAACCTTCTATAACAAGGTTATGGCCTCTTAAACAACTAAGCCTCGAGCATTTGTACAATTACACTTCATACTATCATCATGAATTATCGAATGCCCAAACTACAACAGGGCTGATGCACATTATTAAATTAACTTCCAAGTTCATTTTGAGATCCTACATCCTTTTTGAAAGGACAAAAGGCTACACAACATGATAGCATACAGTCAAGTAAGTCTGTGTCTCTAACTAGCACTATATCTGTGGCTCTCACTAACACAGGTTTGTACTAGGTTATGTGCTCTTCTAGGTCATCTTTTTTATGTGCTCTCCTGGGTGATCTCTTTTGTGTCTGTGGCTCCAACTAGCCCAGGTTTGTACTGGATTATCCGCTCTCGCTAGCACAGGTTTGTACTGGGTTATGCATTCTTCTGGATGATCTCTTTTACCACAGGTTTGTACTGAGATATTGATATACATTACATTTAACCAAACAAGATAAATGTATTTAATTTGCACCGCATTTTATATATGCATACGCATGTAATAGAACACAGAACATGACTGTATATAATCAAGTTTGTTTACATGATTTTAAAATGTTTTTCATATAAAAGATAGCAAACTACATCATGTAACATCGACACATTATAACCCCAAAACTTCTTTTGAAACCCCACTGATGTAAGAGCTTCGAACTTTCCTCTCTTGGTTAGTCCTCGTGATCAATATGATAGAGTTCTCTTGAACAATTTGGAAGTAGTGACAGACAGTATACTATTATCTTTTCTTCCATTATAAAGCTATCATGAACAATTTTAAACGAGTGTCAGAAACTATGTTATTATCATATTTAAAAATGAAAAATGCCCATTTTTAATCTCAAACCCGGCTTCGAAACCCCACTCATGCAAAAGCTTATGCTTTTAGTCTCAAACCTAGCTTTGAAACCCCACTGATGCAAAAGCTTCTAGATTCTCTCACAGTTAAGTCCTGATCCTGATCAATATTATAAAGTTCTCCTGGACAATACGAAAGCAGTGTGAGAAAATAAACTGTTGCCATGTCTTTCATACTAAAGTTCTCCTAATCAATTTAATAGAGTTCTCCTGAACATTAGAAACCACTGAGAAAGCATGTCATCATCACATTTTGCCAATGAAACCATGGCTCAGCAATATAGCGACTAAATATGTTAACTTTAGGTTTGTTCGTGCATCTTTAACACCTGGTTTCAATCTTTTCTTATGAAGTATTCACACCAAAGCCTCATTCCAAGCTATAATTAACAAATAATGGCCCTTATGGTGATTAAACAAAACAACCCCGACAAGAAGAAGTGGTGTTAATAAAACACCATTGATTGTTCTCAATTAATTCGAAAGAAAGCTGGGGTTGATCCTTTTACTTCTTGGGAGACTTTGGCGTAGAAGCCTTCTCCGCTTTCTCGGCGACCTTCTTGGGGAGAAGAACCTGATGAATATTTGGCAGAACTCCGCCACTGGCGATGGTCACTTTGCCCAAAAGTTTCCCCAATTCGTCATCATTTCTCACCGCCAGCTGAATGTGTCGGGGTATGATTCTGGTCTTCTTGTTGTCACGGGCAGCGTTTCCTGCCAATTCCAACACCTCGGCAGCCAGGTATTCCAAAACAGCAGCAACATAGACGGCTGCACCGCCTCCAACCCGCTTGGCATAGCGACCCTTTTTGAGATACCTAGCGATCCTCCCCACTGGAAACTGCAGTCCGGCCTTCGCAGTTCTACTGACCGACTTCTTCCGTGAGCCTGCTCCCTTCCTCCCTCCCTTTCCGCTGCCCTTGCTCTCCATTTCTCAATACAACTATTTTCACTCCTTTCAATCTATCAGAAAGCCAATGGAATAGCAATGCAAGTGTACTAATGCAAGAGTAGAACAGAGTTTAAATAGTAAGAAGGCTTCAATTTAAAACGTATCCGACGGTTTATATTTGACCAACGAACGGCCTGGATTGTTTCTCGTTCGATCCGTGGCTTGCCTTACCGACCAATCACAAACTTGTGCCTGCAGTGTATCATGGTTATTGTTTTATTTTATTATTGTTTTACTTTTTTCTAGAATTACATATTCTAAAATCTGATGATAAGTTAATTTTACATTTTTTTTTCAATCAAAAAAACCCTTCTTACTTTCATTAGTAGTTATAATATCATAGTTCCTCGTGTTTTTTCTGGGGTGCATTTATCTAAGTTTTAGATATAAACTATGCACATAGCAATTGATTTTATGAGATATCAACAAAATGCATTAAAGTTCAAAATATAATTTATTTTGCTTCAATTTTACTAGATGAAGTATTATCCCTATTACATTTTTGTCAAAATATAATTGTGACTCTATTTGGTTTAATAGATCAATTTTACTCGATGAAGTATTATCTTTATTATATTTTTGTACTATATTGGTCTAATAAATCAATTTTATTAGAGGAAGTATTATCTCTATTATATTTTTGTTAAAATATAATTGTGACTATATTTGTCTAATAAATCATCTTAACAATAAGATATAAATCCCATAACTATTTTATCATGCAAAACTACAAAAAGAAAATTGTAGGAGTCAAACAATATTAGACCATCATATTTTTGTATTCCTCGAGCTACAAAGGAGATTGTTTTCAAAAGTTGAATAGTAAATCTTTCCTTGCGAGCAAACACATCTTTTTTTTGAAAGGTAATCTACTAATTGGTTATGTTCCCTACAAATATGTGATATGGAACTCCTCTGGAAAGACCTCATTGTAGATCTTATGTGTTGCATCCAGTGAGATAACGAAGGAGGCCAAAAACGTGTTCCCAACTACATCGAGTCGATGATTACCTTTAAGTCACCATAGATTGCTAGGACCTCAATAGCGACAATTTTCCAAATAATCACCATTTCTAGTGATATACCTAAGTGCATCAAATGTTATCACATATGTCTGCTTATACTATGTCTCTCAAGAGATTGAAACATGTAAATAGAAACATAAAACAAGCACTAATTCTCAAAATTTTATGACAATAGTACCAAATATGACAACATAGAAGGTCTACATCAAAAGAGATTAAACTTATGTGTAGTTGATTTTCCCCATCCATTGTAGTAGGTAGAATATATAGTCTCCTCAGGTAAAGATTTGTGTCCCACTTTTGATAATGCATCAGCAAATCCATTTTGTTCTCTATATATGTGGGGAAAAGTCACCCCACTGAAGACTCTAATCAACATCCTAATTCTTTTCATCCAACTAATGAGCATATGAGGATCAGAAGAAGATTGCTTCATATCCAAATCAATAACAACCTTTGAATCACTAAAGATATCCATTGACTCTGTGGATAACCAATTTGCACAAAATAATACCCCCCAAAAGAGCAATAGTCTTTTCCCTAGTGTTGGATCCCATCCCATTGTTCCAATTAAGATGATAATAGTGACTTGGCTTTATGACGATGAATGCCCCACTGCCACGCTTATATTTCCTTGCCACCCCATAAAATAAAAAAAACCTATAGGAAATATGCACCATATATTCGATAATTGAGAGCATCTTGAAGTTCCCTTATATACCACATGCACAACTTCGATGAAATAAACTCATGTCTTCAAGCAGGTACATTTAATGTTCTATGGAGAAATATAAAAAATAATAGCATTTCTCCATCTCCAAATTCCCTGAAAAATGCAAATAGGGAGTGTGTGATATTCCTTATAGCCCGACTGCCACTCCTGTAAACATGTTTCTATAAAAGAGGAATTCCAATCTTCAAGTATATTCAAGATATTCATCACCCTGGTCCATGTAGATACCACAAATGGACATTTAAGGAACATGTGAACAACGTCCTTTAGTGCATTCAAACACAAAACACATCTTCCAAGACCAATGAACCCATGCCTACATAGATTATCCTAAGTTAAAATTGTATTTTTCCATGTCATCCACCCAAAGCATTTGAGCTTTTGTGGAAGCTTCCATTTCCAGATTTTACTATACCACCCACTAGTCACATATCGTTAATGTGCATAAGTGATATACCTATATGCCTCAACAATAGTGATCTATCCCTACAAAGATTTCCCATCCCAAGCAAAAAAATCATCCTTCCCATCCAAAGTGATACCACCCATGTATAAATTGCAAACATACTTGTCCCAAGATACAACCAGTTTGCCATATAAGCCCAAATCCCGTGAGCTAATCTAAGAAGGACATTTAGAGTTTGAAACAAGAGGAGCTTGTATTTGATTAATGAACTAATAACCCAGATTACGAATGAACCTGATAAGCATAATGGGAAAAGTATGGTCACCAAAAAATCTTCTAATAGGATCCAGACTAATCTGCACCAAATTTCCTGAACCAATCTCCATGCTTAAATTTCCAATCAATGATTGTTTCACTTTGATAAAATTGCTCCATATATAAGAGATAGAACACACAGATCGAGCTACATCCTTTATCCAATCTAGCACATAATAGTTTCTAAGGTGTTTATCCTTAATAATCTGCTACCAAAAGCCATCACCTTTTAGTGCACGACAAAAGCTCTTAACCAACAATTCCCAACCAAACTACTCAACATTCTTAATCCCCCATACTCCATCCTCAGTTTGCACATAAATGTCCTCCAACTAGAAAAGATATATCTTCTTTACATTGTTGGCACATGCCCATAATAATTTTGAGATATATGAATTAACCCTCCTAATAATGTAGATGAGCAAAAGAGATAAATACATCCAATAAACCGAAATACTTTGTAAAACAAATTGCACATGGATCGACTCCCCTCAAGAGACAACCATTTATTTACCCAAGATGACGATCTGTGATCGAAATTTAAATTAGCAAGTTTTATTCTTTAATTCCATATTTATTTGGTTTCAGATGGAAACCAAGATATTGAAATACACAATCCAGTGAGACCGTCTCAATTGCATATAAATTAGCAATCTCCAAAACCATGTCATCATCTAGCGTTGGCGCAATCATAAGAGATTTAGTTTTACTCATGTAGAGTCATGAAGCATCACCAAAATAACATATAATCAAATGTAAGGTTGTCCATTCTCCAATGGAAAACGTCCCCATAATAAGAACATTGTCAACAAATATAAGGTGGGTAATGGTAATCGATTTTGTGATCATAAACCCATAAAATATTCCCCTTGGAATGTTCCTTTGTGATCATTCTACTTATCCCTTCAATAACTAATAAAAATAAGAATGAAGAAAGTGCACATACCTGCCTTAATCCCCTATTTTCCTTGAAAAAACAAATAGGTACCCCATTAATTAAGACAACAAATTTCACCAAGGTAATACAAGCCATAACCCAATTGACGACCCTCATGGAAAAACCGATTTTATGCAAAACCATCTACAAATAATCCCAATCTACACAATCATATGCCATGATCATATATACTTTCATTAGTATAGCATCCTTCTTTTTAAAACCTTCATAAAATGTATACATTCCTATGAAATAGCCATTGCATCTTCAATCTGCTTATTTTTTAAGAACCCAAAATGTTAAGGAGCATTAAATTTTGACAATGTATCATTTAACCAGGAAGTGATGATCTTCGATATCAATTTATACAAAATATTGCAAAGTGAAGTAGGCCTATAAACCATGAAAGTAGTAGGCATAGGGATTTTTGAAATCAAAGTGATGAAAGTAGAATCTACCACATTAGATATGGAGTCGTCTTTAATGCGACTTTTTGGAGTTTTCGGTGGATTTTCTAGCTGGAATCCGACGGAAAATTTTGAGGTGAAATCTCAATTTGTGTTATTTAAACTAGTTTTTTAACTGCATATATGGATTCAGCACCCTGAAAAATCCTTAGGGCACTTCGATTGTGCAGATTTTACCCATAAAACTTGTGATTTCAATGAATTCATGTCAAATTTTAGACAAATTAGATCGGAAAAATAAATCAGAAAACTTTTCAAAACGTCGCATTAAAGACAACTCCATTAGAGATTAATACATGGTGGCAGGAACCAACTAAATTTCACCAAAAGATAGAGGGAATTTATAGGAAAAATTCATTAAGGAGAGTTTACCAATACCTCAAGGCTATGTGTTGTAGAATGTATAGGCAAGAAAGCATTCAGTTATGTGAATCAGTGTGGATTTACATGTTTTATCCAATTGTTACAGAAAGAAAGTTCTTTAACTGGTTAGACATACTCGCCCAACAACTGCATATAAATGTGTCAAAGGTGAAAAAGGTTACACAAAGAAAGCAACTTGAATTCTATGTGTATGCATACCTGCTTGATGGAATATGTGCTAGAAATGAGTTTCTAGGTCTAGAGTGAAAATGGACCCAACAACAACTCTCTATCAAAATTTATCACAAGTGATTGTTAGAAGTCATTTACAAAGGATTATACAACAAATTCAATAAGCACTCCTTTCTCGTGATTTATCGAATGATCATTGAAGTTGAGGCACCCTGCATGACCAACCAAGCCAAAGTAGTTGTTATTGAAGTTGCAAATTGATTTGCTTCTTCTCAGGGCACACATATCAGAGTCTTCAGTCCCAGAAGTTGGCACACCTTTTTCCGAAGTATGTCACCAACAGGGTGGTCATGCAAGGAGATTGGTTATTAACTTCTCTGGGGATTCTCACAACAATTACAGAAGAAGAAGAAGTCACCTTGGTCGAACTTCCCTTTGTAAGTGGGGTCAAGTGATCTAAAGAGTCTATAGGCAGCAGAAGTAGAACTTGCAAAAATTAGTCACCTCAAATTTGGAGAAATGATCTTTCATCGATATGACCCTCGGGGAGCATGCAAACGACATTATGCAAAGCTAAATTTTGCTTGGCGATATGTTTCTAACTCCTTAGAAGATTAGGAGAAGATTAAGAAATGGTATGACACTTCCAGAGAAGATTGACCAAGTGATGAGGTGGGTCCTTCTCATGCAACTCATGTACTAGATATTCATCTAGAAGGCACCCAACAAGAAGTTGTTGCTCAAGTTGATGTTGGGTCGAAGAGGAAGTTAAGGCATTATGTTGAATATGAGAGGAGAAGGAAATTCAAATAATATCTAAATACCAAGGGTGCAATTGATGCTAAAAGGAAAAGGAAGGAATGGGAAGAAGCGAGGAGGAAGCAACAGGAAGAAGAGCGGAAATGAGAAGAATAACGCAAGCAGGAGGAGGAACGTAAAAATAAAGAAAAATAGGAAAAGAAGAAGTAGGAAGACATGCATAATTGAAAGGAAGAATTGAAGAAAATAAAAAGAAGAGGAATCACAAAAGAAGTAGCAAGAAGAAGCATTGAGAAATCAAAGGGAAGAAGAAGAATGATAGAAGCTACTAGCAGAGAAAGAAAATAGAAGGAAACAGGAGGAAGATTTGGCAAGAAAGTTGGAGGAAGATTTGCAGGTCTAGGATGTAGATGAAGAACAAGAGGAGGATGACTAGGTGGTAGCCCGTTTAGTGAAATGGGGATTCATCCCCCACCTGATGATAGGGTCATGTTTATTTCTAACTTCACCTTTGATGAGTTGAAGAATAATATTGTACAAGAAAGATGAAGGTACTTCCATAATGATCATGGTCATCTTGTTTCCATCAATAGAGAAAAAGGTAATTGTGTTGAGCACTAGGATGAATCTTAAAGTAGTCGCTTCAGCCAATACGACCTTTGCGGTGGTAGCAAAAAAGAATACATGTTTCTTGATGAAAAGGACTAAATAGTTAGAGGAAGAGTTGGTTATTGCAATGCAACAAATTGATAATCTCATTGTAGAGAATTAGAGAATTTCTTCTGCTAGTGCTAGTATAGAGGATTGAAGGTGATAATGCTTGAATAACTCAAGTCATTGGAAGACACCATGAAACAATTGTATGAGGAGATGATCACTCTACATGAGGCAGTGGTGCCCTTGCATTAAGTACAAAAAGGATCACAGGAGATGGTGAAGCAATTGAAGACAACTTATGCATCCATAAATGTGATCCAAGAGTGGGGAACCAAGTATTTGAATATACTTGCGGCGTTGGTTAAGAATGGAAGGCAGGATGCTGAAATAGAAAGGGCATAAATCATAATGTTTATATTTGATCTTCTATCTCACGCAAACATGCCATGTTAGATAAACCAAATAGAGACATAATCAAAATCATACCTTAGTGCATTTCAGGGGAGGCTATCTCGTCTGCACAAACAATCCATATTAGAATGATATAGATACACAATGACATGAACATATCAACATCATGCATGATAACACAAAACTGCAATAATGACCACATGTATAATAACCATAACCATCATAATGCATGCATAGTGGACACATATACAATTAACATGCATGCAGAGAAATATGCATTTAGCTCATCTAGTCCAAGTGTTTGAACCTAGAAGCTCTGATACCACCCTGTGGTATCAGATATCACCCAAAGAGAAAGAAACCAGCTCTGATACCATACTATAATGCCACCTCCCACATTTATCCACTTTTACAAGCTCTTCAAGGTAAATATGTGTTGAGTGTCACTATGATATGAACCGACCTCCAAGTTTCAGTTATGAAAGTGGGACATACAAACCGACAACAAATTGAGATCCCTTAGAGACTATAGATCACTTAGGAGCCTAACAACCACCCCAGGTGATCAATCCCTTACTTGGAACTCTTTTTCACAAGGTTTACTCCCCAACCATACCCATAACATTCGGGAGGCTATAACCGCACCCACAGGCATTTCTCCATGCAATTATGATCCAATTTCCCCTATTATTTGCATGTGGTTGCAAGATCTATGCCACTTTTTCAGGATAGCCTCCAAACCACTACCTAGAACTGTCTGTAACTTTCCATAATCATGATAATAATGATAACAATGCTAAATAATCAAAACTTTAGCAAGATCTTGATCAATACATGCCTACTACAAGCTAGACATTTCGTTGAACATATGATAAAAATATAAGCTACAGGTCATGAATGCGTGTCTTATCAAAAACTTCTGAACGTCATACGATAATCACCAATAAGGCTCAATTCCCTCTTAAGCTAGTTGCAACAACACTTGTTAGTCCATGCATTCATCAATCATCCAATAAATTATCAAATCACGAACAAGAGTCATAGCTAGAACACATCATAAAACCATGCATATAACCAACATATAATCAGAATATAAAATATGAAAAATCAACCCTAAAATCACCATAATAACCAGTACAAGTTCTCATAGATCACAATAGGAAAATAACTCATATTAAGATATGAAAATTCCACCCAATTCAGGGACTTCCATGTACCACCCGATCATAGATTGGACTAAACGAAATCTATCTTTTATCCAATCACTCCCATGCCATATTCCAAGCATGAATGTGGTATCGTAAGGGTTAAACCAAAACAAAACCAACCAGGTCTTCCAGAGGCCAAACCACCTCAAGCCTATACCATAGTGATCTCACCTATATGGTCCAGAAATCACTAACGACAACCAGATCGTTCAGGCTACCCAAGTTTTCAATGGATCTAGGAACTGGTAACTCAAACCATAGCCTCCAGGGTCCCAAGTTGTTATAGGGCTCTAGAGATCTCCCACCTCAACCCACAGCCTCTAGGGAACCCAAGTTGTTTCAGGGCTCCATAGAATTTGTCCTAACCCACAACCATAGGAAACCTAAGAACCAATCAACAAACCAAATTGGGAACCCACTACATCATGGTTATCTAGGAAATAGCAAGGCAAGGTTGAAACCATTGTCAATCCAGCCAAATCTCCATGCCAATGACAACACATAACCAAGGAAACACATGCATATACCATGCATAAAAAAACCAACCAGGAGATCACACATGCAACCCGTTACCTGCAAAGCAAGCTTGTTGTAGTTACTGATCCAACTGTCTCCTTGCGCTAAATTGCTTTCTCCAAATCCAAGTGAATGTTAGAGTGCTCCAATAATGCTCCAAGTGTGCAAGAATATATGAGAGAATGAACGAGAGCTAAACTAAAAACTATCAAAAAGCTAGCAATTGATTCTTTGATGCCTTTTTATTATTGGTGTCTCCTTTTTCTTCATTTTCCTTCATTTTTCCTCTAATTTTCCTTGCATGCAAATTTGTGTCTCTTCACCTTCATTTTATCGTATTTTCCTTTATTTTCATAATTAAATGTATTTTATTGCCTCTTTGCCTTTGCCAATTTCCATAGCCATTATCAAACCACAAGTGATGCCTTCTATAATGTTTACCCACCATTCAACTTAGTATATGTGACCCATGACCTTGGTTTTATTTTATTTACATGAAAAATCAACTAGACGTTGTTACAAATATGGCCACATTTTTGTCATATGTAATTTTGTATTTTGACAAATAATGAGAAAATGTAAAATGTGTGAGTGGAATTCCAAGAGTCACATGAGGAATATGAAGAGTCATGAGGTACTCCAAAGGTCTTAGAGAAGCTCAAAAGACATATGGAATCCCAAGAGCCATGAGGAAGCTCAAGAGTCACAAGGGGAATTTAATAATCTTAGCCTTGGCTTCTCTAGCTTAGCATAGGAGAGAATATCATTCTTTGGAGGAGTAAGTGGTAGCTTCATGTTCCATTATTGGGACTAGTGTTGCATCATTTTAATTGAGTACTTGGAGCTTTCACTTAATATCTTGAAGATATAAGAGCCGACTCACTTTTATGCATGTATCGTGGATGTTGTATGTTTGTGTTCATACATACTAAAGAAAATGAACTATTTCATTCGATTTGGTGTACATCTTGTTGAATGTGCATTGTTACTTGCTTTTATGATCGTTGTTACCTTGTGAACTATTTTTCAGGTTAACTAATGATTCTTTCTATGCTTGCGTGTGTCTTTATTGGGATATTACTATTAATTTTCTTCTAAAGGCTCACTCTCTTTCTTCCAGTCCATGAAATAACTTTGTATGCATTGCAATTGGTGTCTCACAAAGTTAATTCACTTGCTTATCTCAAGGTCACGTGCATACTCTCTTCTGTTATTGATTGCATCTAACTAATGGAGCTCCTATCCCAAATGGTGTGAGGTCTAGTTGGGACTTCATATCGGGGAGACCCCCTGTATGTTGGTGGTTTCCAGCACCGACAACACCAACGTTCCCTTCACTTATTTTTTGTCCTTTTACTTTATTTCTGATTATTTCTTCAACCTAACATTTTTATGTTATCATTAATTTTTCTTCTTTTTCCACGCCTACTCTTTATTTGACCCTACCCCCTTTAACCCCCTCATTTTTATCATTTTGAATTTTCTTTAATTTCAACTTTTAACATTTTTTTTCTAGTTTCACCCTTTTATTTTCTCTCTCACTCACTATTTAAATTATTAAGAATTTTTTTTGAACCTTATCCTTCATCCTCCTTTCATAATTTAATAATTTTCTTTTCCAATGAAAAAAACAACAATCTTATTTATAAGAAAATATAATTACATTTGCATATGCCCCAAAAATTCTCGTAGCTTTCCTAGACTTAAAAAAGTTCAAAAATTACGTTACATTTTTTAAGATCACTATTGAAATATCTATTAAGTATCGTGATTTATTGTTGTCCAATAACTCTCTTATATATGTTGTCCCTCAAAACTATGGCAGATGTCTATTATGACACAATTGTGCCTCTAATATAATAACATTTTTACAAAATAGACCATCTCAAAATACATATATGAAAATAGACAAAAGAGAGAAAAAAAGATGTGAGTGATTCTAGTGAGTCCTAAGGGTCAACAAAATAAACATAGCACCAACCTTCTTTGCATTCTATGATTTTCCATAAGCCTTAGTCTATTTCCAATCTATTGAAAGAGCATATATTTATGAGTTTCTTGATTTTTAAATGCGATCAAAATAAATGTGAGAGAAAAAAGTGATCATGTGCGTGACTTGTTGATATTGAGGTGGAAGAGTATAATTTATTAGACTTATTGCACCCTTCATCCAGTTGATAACCACTTGTGAGTCCCCATAAATATGAAATGAGTTAGTCCTCTAAAGAATAGCTAACCATGAAGTTTTAGGGCACAAAATTTTGTGAAATAATTTGTTGCAAGGCCAATATTGCAGGAGAAGATTGAGAAATGAAATTCAAGGAAAATAATTCCACCACCCTCCCCCCACGTTGAGGGAGATAGTTGTGTTGTGCCATCAAAGAAACCCCATGGAGTGTCTTTTTGGATTTTGATTTCTATTGGGGAGCTGATAGAAAGGGTCAATTGAGAGTTGGAAGACATGGAGTTTTGCAAAGCTAGACTATGAAGAGCAACTTTGGTATAAGAATGCCCCTTATTTAAAAAAATGACATGATTTCTTTCTAACCAAATTCCCAAAGCTACCACCAAAGGTAGAGCTCTATGTTATATCTTGTGATTTACCACTAGCCAAGTGTAACACTCCCCTCATCAACTCTAATAAGTGGAGTTGGTTATTGTATTAAGCTGATTTCCATGGTGCAATTATGGAAATGGGGTATAAAGTTTTTTTTCTTCCAAAATTTCATTCTCGAAGAGTATTACAAAGAACACCAACAACTAATAAATGTCCACTTCCCATTACAACAATGCTTTTGAGATAAAGGAATGTCATAATCTCGTTGTTGCAATAATTTAGCTCAATTTCTCCTTCAATCACTAGATTCTAACAACTCAAATCTATGGAGAATATTGAGAACTTTGGCAACCTGCACACAACATTAACAGTCAATTAATGTTTTACATGCTCGTTGATTGGCTATACACAATGTTAAAAACTTTGTTGATGGAATGGGTGGCCCTATATGCCATACATGGTCTATACACATGGACCATTAGAAGTGCTCTCCGTGGTGAAATTTGTGGTAACCTTCTTACTTGATCGTACATTAGGTGGTTGGTTGTAATATAGGTGAATTTAATTATTGAAATATTCCATTAACCTCTATAGCACAAGATTTTACCATCTAACAGACCAATTGATAATATGTGAAGTTGATTTGGCACTTCCTAGTGTTGAATTGCATGGTAATTGACTCACACACTCCACTATTCCATAGTTTGTCACTTGTTATACCTACATCTTATGTGCACAATGAAGGGGGTGGAAAAATTTAGAGTAAGAGGACCCCAATGAATTAGTGTATGGCATTGGTTTATGTCTCTTCATCATCCATTGAATGTTTCAATATTCACATCGATATTGGAGCACTGTGACAATCTGAAGACCATTCTTGACTTTACATTTGTTGGAGTGATTTATTTATTTGATAGTAAAACATTGTGTTGGCCCCTACAACTATGGGTAGAGCCATCTCACATTTGTGAAGGGGTTGGCATGTTGGTTGTTTCATAATACAACTGGTTATAAGCTACTCATTTGATTAATATAATAATTCTTACTCTATATGCATCAATTGATGCCCTAAAACATCAATTATAATCACTAAAACTTTGGTTTTAAGCTCCAACATACAAAATTGCCCTACACACCATATCTAACATATATATAACAATGAACACTAAACTAGGTGAGGAGTACAAGGGTATGTGAAGGATTTATTCAAGTTCTCATGGTTATTTGGTGGTTAAAAAAACAACACACACTAACACCTCTATTCTTTAATCATACTAGGTAATATATATGTGTGTGTGTGTGTTTCTTAATTGTGGGAATGGTGTATAAGCACATGTTATAAACCACATTGGTATCTAAACACAAGAATTAGAATGGATAACATACATAGTAATGATAGTGTCTTAGCCTTGTTTATCTTGAAATAATGATTTCAATTGAATATCAAGTTGAGAAGGAGCCAGTTGAAATTTGAGCAAACTGTGTGTTATTGACCAACATATAACACAACAAATTAGCATCTCAATTTGGCAATTACAGAACATAAATTGATTTTTTCCCACTACTCGCATTTGGTCTCGGCATTTCCCAACTAACAAATAAAGCATTCCTCACATGCTAGCTAAAGAACAATGAGCAAAGTAGTTGCACTCAGAATTGCATTAAGCATAGAAGACCAGGAGATCAATTATGAAACATAACACTCAACACCATACAAATAACAAAGATCAAAATCAATTTCCACAAAGGATATGTGTTGGTGAATCAAGTGGGTTGTAAATACCTTATTTAAGGATCATATCTACCAACTTTCTAGCAAAAAGAGAAAAAAATTCATCTAAGAGTTTTCATATGAATCTAGGGCACTTTGATGCATGCAAGAGCACTATGTCATCCAACAATATGGCTATCCTATGGATTTCCTACAACAATCACTTGTTATCATACAAAGCATATTGTCATTAGACACAAAACTTTAGTTCATCATTTCCAAATATTAATTTGGTTTCATCTTCACAGAATTTTACTCATTAGATAATTACTAAACAATCCAATTATTACATCCAATGAACCATTAAGATTTCCTTCTATCCAAGCTTTCACCTCAAATACCTTTTTCTTATTGGAAACAAGCTTTTCGGCTTCGTTGTTTTGTATTTGTCAACCCACAAGTCTCTTTCAACAATATGAGCAGTTCGTGTTCTTTGATTTCTGTTTTTTTTTTGCAATGCAGATTGCTACTGAAGAGGATAAGCTTCATAAAATTTCTCAGGGCTAAAAGCAGGCCAATCCAATATCTTTGAAGGACATTTGACATATATTTCTAACAAAGAAGTTGCTACACTAAGTTCTTGAAAGATTGCCTTTTGCAACTGAATTTCAAGACCATAATAACCTTTGTCATCCTTGAGCTTCTTTTATTCACCATAAGCCCTGGTTTTTTTAATTACAATTAAAAATATTTGAAGAATGCATATTCTTAATACAATCTTCCTCATTTGAGGAAGATAATATTACCAGTTGATGGGGCCTCTTTCCCATCATTACCACCCATAGGATTAAGTTTGCTTGTGCACAATGCCCCATTGCTATAAATATATGGTGGCAGGTTAAATATGTAAAAGAGAAAATAAAACCACCCAGATTTTAGAATTTGGTAAAATGTTGTAGTGGGAATTTCCTCCCATGTCTATGAAATGACTATACGATCTATTTTGCAATCCATGGATCATCAGAACCTAAAATTTTGTTTGAGTTGCTAAAATGGGTGTCAGACAGTCACTCTCTCTGGATTACATATATATTGTAATATTGCCCAACTAAAATGATTCTATATGAGCCAAAGAGTTGATAGGAAAAGATAATTCTTTCCACATTTCCTGTGTAGGTTGGTGCAATAAGAAAACTACCATTTATTTTTATTTTTCGTTTTCTTAATATAAATCTATAAGATTTGAGAGGAGGAAATTTGACATCACGTGTTCTAAGATTGCATCCATTGAAAGATATTTTTAGCTAGAGCCGTAGACATGCTCCAAGCCCCTCTATTGGAAGGACACGATTGTGGCTTTGGAGGGATGAAATTATCTCTAGTGAACAAGCCAAATGCAACCCAGAGGATGGAATTCGACTTGTCGATAAAATGGAACACAACCATCAGGCCCATTTAGACAAGGGAACAGCTGGGTGGATTTTTTTGATACTTCAAATAATTTACACTATTAGTGTCAGTATTAGCATACTTCCACCAGGGATCAAAAAACATTTGCATGTGTATCTTAGGTGTCCCATTCTGAATAATTTTTTCATCATTCCATTAGGTCATGACATAAATTTTTCCACTGGTGGTTGTCTTTGTCAAATAAGCTTCTTTCTACCTTAGAAGATCATATTGAATGATTCATTTTCATGATTCCTTGAGCATGATAACACTTATGGAGATGCTCTGTTCACTTGGAAATCTTTAAAGTCAAAATCTCATTCAAAGTTAGGTCAAAAAATGGTTCCATTAGGTCATTAGGGTTTTTCATTTCTCAAGGTCACTCCTTCATTCAGATAAGTTCAACACATAAATGAGAGGGATTAAATAAGATCATCATGATGTATTTATTATACTTTTAAAGTTGTATTTTTAGTTTAATGACTTTTATATCAAAATGTCATTTTGATAGAAAAGTCGAATTTGTAATTTATTTCAATTTTTCCAAATGTAATTTTATGTTATTATATGTAATAAATGCAAATCTAAAAGCTGTCAAAGTGCAATCATGTCCAGCCCAAGTGAGCAAGGAAATCCAAACTCTAGGTTGATCAAGCCTGCAATACCAAAAGGTCAGAAATCAAAAAGTGTCAGTGTCAAAGAAAAAAAATGAACATTAGAAAAGTGGGTAATTTGAATTAAATTTCAAATTCACTAAAGCTATAAATCCCATCAAGCACTTCAAACAAGTCATTGTTTCCATTCAGCTATTAAGAGTCTTCAACAATGGATAAAATCCAAGTTTGTGAGAAATTTGGGCGAAAATCTCTTGGCGTTGCAATTTTTCACCTAGGCGCTGCGCTGATGTCCAAGCGTTGTGCTAATACCCAAGCGTACTGCGCTAATGCTTGAGGAACACAGTGTATTTAACACAGGCGTTGCGCTAATAGACGGAGGCGTTGCGCTAATACACAGTTTGTTCTATGAGCCTCAAAACTTGGTCAAGGTGCCTCCAAAACTTAAGAAAAGTGTTTCTAAAGCCTTTTGACAAGTAAGTACCAATGGAATTCACTCCCTTGCCGTCATTAAAAATATTTTCATGGTGATTTTGTTTTCATTGTGAAATTTGGAGGTTGGATAGTTTATAAAACCCTAGTTTCAGTGTTTATTCCCATTGTTCCCCAATTTGGCACTCCTAAACCTCATATTGTCTTCCTCCATCATATCCCTATTCCCTAGACCCCACTCCTTCCTTACAACACCATTTCCCTATTCCCTAAAGCCTATTTCACTCCCCATCCCCATCTACCTCATCCCTAGGGTTTCAAAGCTTTCAAACTCAAAATGTCGGAAGAAGAGGACAGATATATCAGTGAGGAACAATCACCCAAGAAAAGTGATCACAAAGGAGGAAAAATTAATATATTTTAACCAATAACTACAAGGGAACTCATGGCCTCTCCTCTCACCGTGTCTTGTTTCAAGCATGTTGGTTGTTTTGAGATTTGTAAGAGGGTGTAGCAAATTCAATATCACTCTGAGTTAACAAGGTTGTTCATCACAAATCTTCATGATGGGTATGTCACTCTTGCTGGGGTCACATTTACCATGTCCGCTAGTGCTATTTCAACTGCTACAGGGATCCCTAATGTAGGAGAGAAATGGTTTAAGAAAGGTAAACCTTGATTTGAGCTATTATAAGCCATACCTTCTCCTTGACCAGTATGTTCCCATGATGAAAATAAGTTTTCTCGACTCTATTCATACCATATCAGACTCCTCATGCACTTCACTAGAGTCAAAATGCTTCATATACTTTACTGTATTTCCCAAAGCATTGACAAAATGCCATACATTGTACAAATGAGGCATTATAATCATCAAATGGAGAGTCTTTTTCACCATTCACTCATTAAGATGGTAGTTATGCATCGGCTTGAGCAGAAGAACATTTCATGGGATACATTCATTGGAAATGAAGTTTTCACTACCACACCTAGTCATCATGAGCAAAGCTTCCCTTCATCATCTCATCCTCCCATATCTGCTTCTCCATCTTATCCTGTTGCTCATACATCATCACCTAGTCATATGCCTTCACCTCATGTTGACCCTACTTTTTCACCTTTCCGCAATCCTTCACCATCACCCCATCATGATATTGGAGCATCAAGCAGTCAAAAGGGACATTGAGGCAACTTGGGCTAATGTGATTGATGTTGAGCCATTTCCAAAGACCTATCAGAGAGGCCACAGGCATGTGTTTGCTTCACTTGGAGTGAAAGTGGCCATGCCTTCTTCATCAAAAAAACAGGTAGACAGGGGCAAAGAGCCAATCATTGAAAAGCAGGAAGACAAACATGAAATAGAGCAGGATTTTTAGTTGATTGACCTTGATGAGGAGGGATGAGGATATAATCACTAGTGCATTGATCAGAAGCAAAGAGGCAAAGCTTAGTGAACTTCAAGCTAATCTTGACAGAGCACAATATGTGATTGGTTTTCTTGAGAAAGATAATCAACTATTGAAAACCAAGCAAATCATTGATGAGGTCAAGACCATCAAAGAAAAGAAAGAGGCGGAGAGGGCTAAAGCCTTGTTGGAGGAGAACTTGGAAATATTTGGTGAGATTGATGATGAGCAGGATCAACCTCCTAGAAAGAGACCAATGACTAGAGGGCTGAAAAGAGCTCTAGCCTGTGAGAAACATAGAGAGGCTGACTTGGTAGAGCAGCTCACTCCAAGTGAGCTGCTTTACCTTGAGATTAGTAGTGATAGAGAGTCATGGCTTGATAGAGTCAACTTGCATCTAGAGGGCTTACTAGATAAAGCCAAGAAGGACAATGATATTCAGAGGAAGATGGAAAAACACTATGCCACGAGAAACAAAATTGCAAGGGCCAAGCTCAAACGAGCCCATGCAAAGATTCAAGCTTTGACCGAGCAAAAGGAGAAGGAGAGGTTAGAAATACTTGCTAAGGTGTCTCTTCGTGCCTCTAACCCTTGATCAGCAAGTAAACTCACACTTTTGACAAATTTTGACACATTTGGCACTATGGTGCATTTTTTGGATTTTGGGCAATTTTGATACTGAGTCACACTGCCAAAAACGCAGCACCCTTGGCGCTGTGCTTTTTCTTGGAAAATACAATGAAGGAATGGTAACCACCATCATGTTCAGAATGATGAGGACATTAAATCCAACAAGTTTCAGAATATTTGGAGGAGGACTGGTCCCTCAAAAAGGCAAAAAACCACCAAAAAAACATGTTTTGCCCTTGTTTTTGCCTAGGCATTGCGCTAATACCAGTCTTGGGAGAAATAATTTTTGACAGGGCATATGGACACCATTTTGGAAACTGGAGGCATATTTGGAAATGAGACTCAGAGATATGTCCAATGAACTATCATGGGGCTGATTTGGACACTGGGAAGGCCTCCAAAAGTGGCTTGCAAAAGAGGTTATTTTTTCTGTCATGGCGCTGCGCTTTTGCCAGGAAATTGTCATTTTCACAATCTTCAACAAATTTTGACTTTTTGACTTTTTACTTGAAAAAATGAATAAAATCACTGATTTAAATGGTCATGGTGAATTTAAATGCCATGTTTTGACTTTCATCTAGGATATGTACATTAGATAAGTCCTTTAGAGGTCAAATGAATCAGTTTCCTCTCTTTTAGAGGCAAATTGTTGAGTTTTCCTAGTCTTCAGATTGTTGTTTGAGAGTAGGTGAAACTGATCCCTATCTCATCGATTTGATACCCTGAGGCTAGGAAGAGTGGTTTTTAGGTCTATTTAATTTATTTTCTCAGTCATTGTAATGGTTGGATTCACTTGGAGCTTTGGCATCTCAACAGACATATTTGTATCAGTTTGGCTTGGACATTAATGATAAATTTGCAGTTATTTCTTTGGGATCCATGTGGTATGCAGTGTTTGACATATTTTATTCTTTGTGATCATTTGTATGAATGTATTGTAAGTTCATAAACCATTTCTATGTCTATGATATGCTTAATTTCAAGTTGAAAGGTTGAATTCATGTTTCATGCTTTGTTTTGGGAAATTTTGCATAATTTGTTTATTTTCTTCATTTTAGGGAGAATTCATTTCAGATGCTCTTCCTAACTCCTCACCAGTCTATTCACCTCACCACAATCATCTTTTAATTTCAAACCTTTTACCTACCTCGCCCCTTAGAACACCATGCAGATTTTGACCTAATCTCCTTGCCCTAGTTGTTTGACTCTTCCTGATTAACAAAACCCTACACAAAATCAAAAATCAAAACCCTGAGCTACTATACCTAGCCTAATATCTTATTTCCTCAGTCATTTTTACTGTGATCCATACGGAGAGAGCCCTCTCCTAGCCTAGTAGGGCTAGCAACTTGGCTACGTGTGGTTTGAGGTTACCTTAGAATTGCCTCTCTCAGCCTGAGGTTCAATCTGAGTGATAACATTTTGGCGACCATACTGGGGAAGAAAGAGTAAGATCAGATCAAACCTAGTGATAAGTTTTCATTGAAATTCTTAAACCTGTGGATGAAAATTTTAGAGTTTATTCAAAGGCTGAATTGAAAAATTTGTAAAGCGCATATTTGTTTTTGAAATTGGACATACTGGCTTCTCGAAGATACACCAGATCCAACCTCGATCCAAATCCTCCCACCATTGTTAGTGATCCTAATAACATTGGAAGAAAAGCTAAAGTTGTTGTTGAGACTTCTAGTTCAGTCAAAAATCAATCAGAAGGAAGTTCCATCCCCAGAGCTCATTCATTTCCCGAAGGGTCAGAAAACTTGCAAGATATTGAATTTGATGTAAATTTTGAACAAATTTTATTTCGTAGAAAATCTTTGAGTTGGATCGATGGAACAATTGTTGATTCCTCCATTCCCTTTCACAGTCCTGTTGAAGATCTGCTTTCACACTCTCAATAAGAGACACAACTTTTACAAGTTCTTAAAGATCTGTAAAAATATTCTTCACAAGTAAATGCTTGGGTGATAAGTAGACCTCAGATCTCAACTTCTTCTACTAGCACTTCATCTACTGTTACCTAAAATATTCCTGTTCCCCCACCTCCTTCTTCATCTGTTGTTCATACTACTCAATCAGTGGTCAATCCTCCCACATCAGGCATCCAAATCCCTGTTATAAACTCTGTTATAAATCCTCCACCTCCAGTCATCATGGATTCAAGATATTCCCCCCTTGTTCTCCCTCAGAACCCGAGTGCTATGCCTGCAGATTATCAAACTAAAATCCTTTTGTTTGAGAATACTCAGCCTATGACACCTCAAAAGCACGTAGATAATATGAATGACTTCTTTGACCTTCATGAAATTGATATAAAGGATGTGAAGATGAGGTTGTTTGCACAAATTTTGGGAGGGGAAGTGAGCAAATGGTTCAGAGCTCTACCAACAACCACTATTGACACCTTAGAAGTTTTGCATCGTTAGTTTGTACAAAGATAGGAAGAAAAAAAGAATCCCCTTCAAATCCTGTCTGAATATGAGAACATCAAAAGGAATGTTGGTGAGTCTGTTAGGGATTGTTGTGTGAGATTTAATGCAGTGTACAATGCTCTTCCTGCACATATGAAACCACCAGAGGGTATGGTTTTGGTTAAACTTTCGGATGGATTTGATGCTGATATGGCATATCATTTGCATGAATGTGATCCTACAACTTTAGCAGATATGAAAAAGTGTTGGGTATGTGTTATATTCTTTCCACGACTAGTCACGCGTGGGGGGGGGGGGGGGGTCACAGGGGGGTGATAGCCCCCCCTATACGTTGCGTCGGGTGTAGCAGGGGGGGTCACCGGGGGCCGACAGCCCCCCCTGTTCAGGGTCTGGGGTAGTGCCCAAGGAAAAAAAAATAGGACCCTATTTTACGGTGGGCGGACCCGCCCATGGTTTTGTACATGAGTTTGCACATGGTTTTGGGGCATGATGGTTTTCGGCCACTGGTATTTTGTAGATCTGGTCAAGGGAACTACGGTTATGTTCTAATCCAGGGTTAATGGATTGGGGTTTATGTATGCTTCAACTTGTATATATATGTGTTGTAACACTAAAAGGAATATAATGAAAAATAAAGCTGGTGGTCCCGATTTGGGATCCAGGGGAAAATCTCTATGTATATCTCTTTTATGTTTTATGCTCTCGCTATTGTTTATTTTCTGTTTTTAAGATTCATTTGCAGATAATTTTTGTACAGGGTTAAAATCTACAAAAAGAATGTTGTAAGTGTGGAATCGAATTTGCTGGCAAAGAGAGCAAGGATGAGATCATAAAAGAGGGTAACCATCAAAGAGGAGTCATCTGCTTCTGATGCAAAAATGGATTCATTACTCTGGAATATGGAGAAAATGGTTGATCGGTTGTCTATCTCAGATAGACCTGAACCACAGATCCGTAATCCGAATTTTAGAGGGCAATGACCTCAGTTTAGAATCAAGCAGAGAGAGAAGAAGGCACCTGACCAAACAGCACAACAACAACAACAGATTAGGACCCCGTTACAACAAAATTATGTCCAAGGAGTGGAAGAAGAGGAAGATGAAGATCCGGTAGTTGAAACAAATCATTTCTTTACAACAGATGGCTTGCCCATGTTCCTGACTGAAGATGAAGAGTATATTGAAAATATGGATTCTCCAAAATATGAAGACTATATCTTGGCAAATGATGATGATTTGGAAATAGAATCAGATGATTACCAGTGTTATCACCAAAATCATACCTGATTGGCTGCTGATCAGACAACTTCAGTGTAACTATTTCAAACCAATCTTGTGACTAAGGCTTAGCCTCCTCAATCTGAGAGGGCTCTCTCAAGGGTTAATGATATGGAATAAAGATATAGATGGCTAACTCTATTTAGGAAATAATTTGGTTATGATGAATGTAGGTTGAAAAGATAAGAGCTTAATACCATTGGGCTATGGAGTCAGTGAAAGGGATCTCAATAACAAGGCTTTCCTTGTGGAAGCTGAGGCTTGTAAATATTTCAATGAAAGAGCAAGACATACAGGAGGTTTTCAATAGCTTGAGGTTCAAAGGAAGTCAGAGCGTATGATACACAAATTCTGAGTAATGAGACATCAAGGCATTGGAAGAAAACTATTAAGAGAGATAAATCATGGCTTAATACTCAAAGGAAGTAAAAGCATGAACGGCCATGAGTTCTGAGTAATAAGCATTAATACATTGAAGAAAACCCTTCAAAATATAGGACAAAAAATCATTGAAATATAATAAGAATCTCAGCTGAAGAAAAGTTGTGTTGTTACTGTATATAGCATAAACTTCAATAGCTTTACAATCAAATAGTATTATGAGATAACATCCCCAACCTGATGAGTGTAGATTGAAAATAATATCAGTATGTAGGCATTGACTTATGGAGTCAAAAATTTCAGTGATTTTAGTGAGTTACTTGACATAGAAGTTGAGGTTGTTCAGAGTTTCTAGAAGTAGGACACACACAAATAAAACATGAGTATACACAGTCAATTCACATATAAAGGAAGTCAGAGCATCTAATAGATGAATTCTAAGTAATATAAGTGAAAAAAACTGCAAGTGAGATACATAAGAGGTATAAATAGAATAGGAAAGCACTAAAAACTCCTTCAGAATCTCAAGTTGTTCAAGTAGCAAATCTTTGTATTAGCTGAAACAATCCATTACAATAAGTTGCTATTTTGCCAAAAATCTTCCAACCCTTGAAAAATTTGACCCATTGGCCTTTAATAGACTTCTTACATCATCAAATGATCTGCCTCTAGGCTAGATACATCGAATTTCTGTCCACTGACACCTTGCATAACCATAAAACATGAAATTTATTACAAAATGACACCTACCCTACTTGATATTCCTATTTCAAAAAGGACTCAAACTCCTTATTACTATCTATAACAACCTTATCTATTTGAAATTACATCACTGACAAGTGTATCATCACATGGTCAAATTTGGATAATGACATTCATTTCTTCATGACCACTTAGCTGACCTCCTCAAAAATAGGAAACAGAGCCCTGTTTTGTAGGCAAAGGACCTTTTTCCTTCTTTGAAAATTCTGACTATCATTTAATCTTCATTTCGTGGTCCTTGGATGTTTAAAGTTGGCTTAACATGTCCCATAACTCTTTATTAGCTTCCATTTGTCTAAAACCGCTTCAAAAACTACTCAAAAGGATGTAATGTATTGTGCTATGAAAATACAATAGTTTTGTAGCGCTTTCTGTAGCGCTGCTATTACAAGCCTTTGTTTTCCAAAAAATTGACTCTTTCCTTTTGCATCATTTTAATCACCCTTCAACACCTATTTTATAGCAATTTCAGCTCTTAACTCATCCTTTAACCCCTTAAATACTGATCAAAGGAAACAAAAAAGGCAGCTACAACAGTTTCGTAGCGCTTCTCTGCTTTTTAAGCATGTAGGTGCTACAAAACTACTGAGTATGCATATTTTTTCATAAATGTGTCAAATGAAAACTGTAGTTGCTCAAAAACTTAAAATATAACCTATATTAATCATATAAAAACCATACAAACCATAAACCAACTTCATTTTAGTTTCCTTGAGACATTTCTTCTTCATTATTTAAGACATCTTTGCAGATTTTTCCTGTTTTTTTCCTGAAAAATAGGTCTTGAAACAGAGCCTATATCTCCTAATAAATGGTGTATTTTGAGAAAATGAAGGAGGTTTTTGTAGGCCATTATGTATTGAATAAAAACCTTTTTTTTTTTTTGAAACACATCTCCTTATGTCGAGAAATGGCATTTTCAAAACATGTGTAAAATAGAAAAACTCTATTTCCGGAAATAGGGCTTCAATGAAATCCTTGTATCTCCCAACTGATAATACCTGTGAGAAAATTGAGAGAGGTTATTGTATCTAGGGCTGTGATTAAGAAAAACCTCTTTCATAATTCCAAAAAACTTTTTAATTTGGCCATAAACTAAACTTGAAGTTGACCGCTAAACAGTCATGTACAAGACAGTTTAGTAACAACAGTTTCATAGCGCATTTTAATTTATCAATTTATGCCACCTCCTAATGAATTTTAGGAAACTGAGAGAGGTTTTTATATTTAGGTCTGTTATGAAGAAAAATCTCTTTCATATTTCCAAAATTCATTTTCAGTGGCTCATAAACTGCCTTTGAAGTTGACTGCTCCAAACCAGAAAACAAATAAATGCTTCACATTCGCTACAAAACTATTAGCTAGTTTCGTAGCGTTTTCTGCCTATTTTACACTAAATGCGCTACAAAAGTATGGATTCTTGGCTAAAATGGAATTTTTGGTACAAAAATCTTGAAAATTGAAATCAGTCAGAAAATGATGAGTGATGTGACATGAGGGAGTTTGAAAGTGAGTGGGTTTAAACCTTAGGGTAAGATTTAAACAAGAAAAATTCAAAATTTCCCTTGACCAAGTAATGAGAAATGAATTGTATGACCCTACCATTGACACATGAACCTATAGGACTTTGTCAACTGATGCTTCATTTTTATGAGTGATAACAGTGGCTCCACTTGGGATGGTGTGCCCCTGTGGTACACTAAAGAACCTGTAGTTCTAGTGCTATCCATCTTCTTGGAAATAAAAACTCTGAAATTTTGCCAAGTCTTTTTCAAAATCTTATGGCCTTCACCTCTGGCTCAAGCTTGATGATCATTGCAAAATAACCAAATATGTACCTACTGAAAAGATGCTCAGTCAACTTTGAGCTTATTCACACACTCCTACCTACCCTAACAGCTGCAATGTCCATTTTTAAGTCAAGCAACATGAAACTTCCAATGAAGCCAGTCATTGATCTGATCTGAAACTTGAACCTGTTGACTACACTTGAACCAAAAATAAGCATGATACTGAAATGACCGAGGCAACATAAAATAGATTTGATCCTCATAATGAAAATATAATTGACAATCTGGACTGTAGAACTCTTCCATGTAGTCAGCTATAGGATCAAAGAAGACATGATCTGTTTGATGCTTCTCATGATATTCTACAACTTTGGACAACTCATGTATGCTTTGCTCAGCCACACAAGATTTCAGTTGTGTGATATCAAACTACTATTCAAACTGATTTTCAAAAACAGTGTATTCTTCCTCAATCTCAAAAGAGAAAGGAAGCAACACCCTCTCTTTGTGTTCTGGCATGGAAAGCTTTTGAAAAGAATGATCATGATCATGAAGACTATATGATTGAATTTGACCTTATAAAACTTCAATGTCTTTCTCAATGTTCTTAGCAACTTCATCCAAAAATTGAATCTTATCTTTTGACTTGCATTCAAATTATTTTAGATAAGAAGACAAGGACAAAGATAAATTTTCATCTACTTCCTCATTAATATGATCATCATTCCATTGTTTAAAGCCTTGAATTGAAGGAGAGTCTGCCACCAACTCTATTCTTTCTATCCATTCTTCTAAAAACATAAGCCAAAAATCTGCAAATGACTTAATAGATATGACAGGAAAGCTTTCAATCCACTGTTTACATTTTCCTTGAAATGAACCATAGAACAATATGATGCAAACATCTTCATGTTTGACTCTAAGAAGCTCAGTAAAGTCACAGAAATCTGATATATGCTTCAAAGTCAAACTCAAATATTCTCCATTGAATTTTGGACCATTCCTTAAAAAATATGCATCCTTGGGAAAATGATTTGGGAAACCATGAATTCCTGAAAAATCTATACATGCATACCTTGAAACAAGAATGGCAGCATCTGAGCTCTTCATATGTCTAGTGGAATCACCATGAATCTATGAATTTTGAATTCTTCAACAATGGAGTCACCAAGGTAGTTGCAGCCTCGTACAAATTTTGAGCTCCTGCTACCTTCAAGAGTTCAACTTCATAATTTTCGGGAGATGTATAGCTTTAGACTCCCGGCAGACGCACCAAAATGTTATCACCAAAATCGTACCTGATTGGTTGCTGATCAGACAACTTCCGTGTAACTATTTCAAACCAATCTTGTGACTGAGGCTTAGCCTCCTCAATTTGAGAGGGCTCTCTCAAGGGTTAATGATATGGAATAAAGATATAGATGGCTAACTCTATTTAGGAAATAAACTGGTTATGATGAATGTAGGTTGAAAAGATCAAAGCTTAATACCATTGGGCTATGGAGTCAGTGAAAGGGATCTCAATAACAAGGCTTTCCTTGTGGAAGCTGAGGCTTGTAAATATTTCAATGAAAGAGCAAGACATATAGGAAGTTTTCAATAGCTTGAGGTTCAAAGGAAGCCAGGGTGTATGACACACGAATTCTGAGTAATGAGACATCAAGACATTGGAAGAAAACTATTAAGAGAGATAAATCATGGCTTAATACTTAAAGGAAGTCAGAGCATGAACAATCATGAGTTCTGAGTAATAAGCATTAAGACATTGAAGAAAACCTTTCAAAATATAGGACAAAAACTCATTGAAATATAATAAAAAATCTCATGTGAAGAAAAGTTGTGTTGTTACTGTATATAGCAGAAACTCCAATAGCTTTACAATCAAATAGTCTTCTGAGATAACATCTCCAACCTGATGAGTGTAGATTGAAAATAATATCACTATGTAGGCATTGTCTTATGGAGTCAAAACTTTCAGTGATTTCAGTGAGTTACTTGACATGGAAGTTGAGGCTGTTCAGAGTTTCTGGAAGTAGGACACACACAAATAAAACATGAGTATACACAATCAATTCACATATAAAGGAAGTCAAAGCATCTCATAGATGAATTATGAGTAATATAAGTGAAAACCACTACAATTGATATACATAAGATGTATAAATAGAATAGGAAAGCACTAAAAACTCCTTCAGAATCTCAAGTTGTTCAAGTAACAGATCTTTGTATTAGCTGAAACAGTCCATTATAATAAGCTGCTATTTTGCCAAAAATCTTCCAACCCTTGACAAATTCGACCCATTGGCCTTTAATAGACTTCTTACATCATCATATGATTTGCCTCTAGGCTAGATACATAGAATTTCTGTCCACAAACATCTTGGATAACCATAAAACATGAAATTTATTACAAAAAGACACATATCCTACTTGACAGTCCTATTTCAAAAAGGACTCAAACTCCTTATTACTATCTATAACAACCTTATCTATTTGAAATTACATCATTGACATGTGTATCATCACATGGTTGAATTTGGATAATGGCATTCAGTTCTTCATGACCAATTAGCTGACCACCTCAAAAATAGGAAACAGAACCCTGTTTTTAAGGCAAAGGACCTGTTTCCTTCTTTGAACATTCTGACTATCATTTAATCTTCATTTCGTGGTCCTTGGTTGTTGAAAGTTGGCTTAACATGTCCCATAACTCTTTATTAGCCTCCAGCTGTCTAAAACCGCTTCAAAAACTACTCAAAAGAATGTAATGTATTATGCTACGGAAATACAACAGTTTCGTAGCGCTACTATTACAAGCCTTTTTTCTCCAAAAACTTGACTCTTTCCTCTTGCATAATTTTAATCACCCTTAAACACCTCTTTCATAGAAATTTAAGCTCTTAAATTAGCCTTTAACCCCTTAAATATTGATCAAAGGAAACAAAAAAGGCAGCTACAGCAGTTTCGTAGCGCTTTTCTGCTTTTTAAGCCTGGAGGCGCTACGAAACTGCTAAGTATGAAGATTTTTTCATAAATGTGTTAAATTAAAACTGTAGTTGCTCAAAAAATTAGACTATAACCTGTCTTCATCATCTACAAACCATACAAACCATAAACCAACTTCATTTTAGTTTCCTTGAGGCATTTCTTCTTCATTATTTAAGACATCCTTGCAGATTTTTCCTATTTTTTCCTGAAAAATAGGTCTTGAAACAGAGCCTATATCTCCTAATACATGATGTAGTTTGAGAAACTGAAGGAGGTTTTTGTAGGCCATTATTTCTTGAATAAAATATCTCTTGGTTTTTTGAAACAAATCTCCTGCTATCCGGAAACTGCATTTTCAAAACATGTGTAAAACAGGAAAACTCTGTTTCTGAAAATATGGCTTCAATGAAATCCTTGTATCTCCCAACTGATAACACCTGTGAGAAAATTGAGAGACGTTTTTGTAGTGGGGACTATGATGAAGAAAAACCTCTTTCATAATTCCATTTTTTTTTTTAAATTTGGCTAGAAACTGAACTTGAAGTTGACTGCTAAACAGTCATGTACAAAACAATTTAGTAACAGCAGTTTCGTAGCGCATTTTAATTTATCAATTTCTTCCACCTCCTAATGAATTTGAAGAAACTGAGAGAGGTTTTTGTAGTTAGGTCTGTTATTAAGAAATACCTCCTTCATATTTCCAAAATTTGTTTTCAGTTGCTCAGAAAACGCCTTTTAAGTTGACTGCTCCAAACCAGAAAACAGAGAAATGCTTCACATTCGCTACGAAACTATTAGCTAGTTTCGTAGTGTTTTCTGCCTATTTTACACTGAATGTGCTACGAAAGTAGGCATTCTTAGCTAAAATGAAATTTTCAGTCCAAAAATCTTGAAAATTGAAATCAGTCATAAAATAATGAGTGATGTGACATGATGGAGTTTGAAAGTGAGTGGGTTTAGACCTTAGGGTAAGATTTAAACAAGATAAATTCAAAATTTCCCTTGACCAAGTAATGGGAAATGAATTATATGACCCTACCATTGACACATGAACCTCTAGGACTTTGTCAACTGATGCTTCATTTTTATGAGTGATAACAACCAGCGTGGGTATATGAATGCTTTGAGTGCACAACAGAAACAATATTCTTTAAGGAGCAGAGATGTACCTGTCAATCCCATTCAGAAAAGGAAAGAGGTCCAGTCAAAGAATGATCTTTCTAATAATCATAGAAAGGGTTAAGAGCATGTAGATAAGAATCATAGCAATATCAATCAGCCATCAACAAGCTCAGCTACTAAAGAGAAGGACACTCAGAAAAAGGAAAGTATAACAAAGGATCCTATTGTCAAAGAGGTAGATAAAGTTACAACTTTTAATTTAGAAAATGAAATAGCTAAATTGAAAGTGTCCATTCCTCTGACAGAATTAGTGAAGAATAGTCATTACAAACATCAGGTGTCTACAATGTTTCTTGTTAATCCTTTGTCTGATATGGTTAATGTTGAATATGACCACCTCGAGCTCATTTTCGGTCCAGCTATAGATGGTCAATTAGAAGAGAGTGAGGTTCCTCCTTTTTATTTGAGCCTTAGAATGCATGAGTACATACTTCATAATGATATGCGGTGTACAATGCTCTTCCTGCACATATGAAACCACCGAAGGGTATGGTTTTGGTCAAATTTCCAGATGGATTTGATGCTGATATGGCATATCAGTTGCGTGAACGTGATCCTACAACTTTAGCAGGTATGCAAAAGAATGTTGTAAGTGTGGAATCGAATTTTCTGGCAAAGAGAGCAAGGATGAGATCAGAAAAGAGGGTGACCATCAAAGAGGAGTCATCTACTTCTGATGCAAAAATGGATTCATTACTCTGGACTGTGGAGAAAATGGTTGATCGATTGTATATCTCAGATAGACCTGAACCACAGATCCATAACCCAAATTTCAAAGGGCAGCAACCTCAGTTTAGAATCAAGCAGAGAGAGTAGAAGGCACCTGACCAAACAACACAACAACAACAACAGATTAGGACCCCGTTACAACATAATTATGTCTAAAGAGTGGAAGAAGAGGAAGATGAAGATCCAGTAGTTGAAACAAATCATTTCTTTATAATAGATGGCTTGCCCATGCTCCTGACTGAAGAAGAAGAGTATACTGAAAATATGGATTCTCCAAAAGACGAAGACTATATCTTGGCAAATGATGATGATTTGGAAACAAAATCAGATGATTACCAACGTGGGTATATGAATGCTTTGAGTGCACAACAGAAACAATATTCTTTAAGGAGCATAGATGTACCTGTCAATTCCATTCAGAAAAGGAAAGAGGTCCAGTCAAAGAATGATCTTTCTAATAATTAGAGAAAGGGTAAAGAGCATGCAAATCAAAATCATAGCAATATAAACCAGCCATCAACAAGCTCAGCTACTAAATAGAAGGACACTCAGAAAAAGGAAAGTATAACAAAGGATCCTGTTGTCAAAGAGGTAGATAAAGTTACAACTTTTTATTTAGAAAATGAAATAGCTAAATTGAAATTGTCCATTCCTTTGACAGAATTAGCGAAGAATAGTCATTACAAACATCAAGTGTCTAAAATGTTGCTATTTGATCCTTTTTCCGATATGGTTAATGTTGAAGATGACCACCCCGAGCTCATTTTCGGTCCAGCTATAGATGGTCAATTAGAAGAGAGTGAGGTTCCTCCTTTTTATTTGAGCCTTAGACTGCATGAGTACATACTTCATAATGCTATGCTTGATTCTGGGGCTTCTCACAATTTGATGCTTAAGGCTATTATGGAAAAGATGGGCATGGATATCACCCGACCTTATCATGATTTGTATTCATTTAATTCTGGTAGAGTTCACTGCATTGGTGTTAAATTTGGAAAACTAGGTCCAAACTCCATATTAAGATGCTCAGATTAAGAGGCTAATATTTTTGTTGGATTCCTCTTTCTGAGAGGTGTAAAATCCATATAAAATATGTCTTAATCCGATGAGCAAAACTTATATTTTGAATTTATTATTTTTAATAAATTATATGTGCAAGGTCGGCCAGTTTTGTAATGTAGGCTCGGATGCCCAACAGATGTGTCACACACCCTCATGATGGATATATATACAGGAAAAGTTGGAGAGATTTTCATCATCATCATCAACTCACATCTTCCTCTCTCATCTAGGAATACGAGCTACCAAGAAGGACGAATTTAATCCACACGTGTGAAGGACGAAGAGGACAAACTGTACGGTCAAGCTGAAGTACGGATTTGCTGCTGCTAGGGTTTCGCAGTAACTTTGACCAGCGTTGACTTTGGTCAACGCTTGGTCCAAACAAGCCGAAAATTGGTGGAAGGTTCGATTTATGAAGGCCGTACTACCTGGCACAAAAATCGAGGTCAAAGGGTTGACCGTTTTGCTGCTGCGTTGACTTTTAGCTTGCTGCCCCTGCGTTGACTTTTCAGGACAGCGTTGACTTTTGCAGAGTTGACTTGGGTTGACTCATCTACAGTTTGGAGGGTTGTTGTGACACATGCTGGGCTGGCCGACCAAAGGAGACTTTGCTGGTTGAAGCATCCTGTTGACCGCCGAAACGAATACACACATTTTTCCTGTTTCTGATTTGTCTTCTGTAAGATCTACTTATATGTTCTATCTGCATTTTGCTTACCTACTTGTATGATTGCTGAAATAAAAGTGAAATTGCTTCTAGCATAGAACATCTACGAAACTTTACAATTGGTCTCATCAAAGATTTAGTGGTTTCCTTGGACCAAATCACAACCAAGAATGTTTTGATGGATGTGGTGGTGGCTGATATACCACCTCGTTTCGGCATGCTACTGTCTAGATCATGGGGAGCTAAACTCAAAGGTACTTTAAAACTTGATTTCTCTTATGCTACTATTCCTGTTTTCAGGTAATTGAGGAAATTGTATCGGGAAAAGAAAATGAAATATATGATAACTAGTAAGGAGAATCTTATCAATCATCCAATAAAGGTTGAACATACAGATCTAAAATCTTTTATATTGTATAATGATGGTGATTTGAATGATGTAAATAATCAGCTAGTATTAGTAGAAGATGTGCCAGAAGTTTCAGAAAGTTTCAGAGCAGCTCTTGATAAGGAAAAAGAAATGGTGGCTACTTCTGAAAAGCCTCTTGAAGAACAGAAAATCAGTACAAAACATAAAAATGAGGTTACTAGCCAAGGCAAATCAGAACCAAAAGTCAAATTTTAGCATCTAGAAGATGAAGAGGGCCTCTGGAGCATGGATTTCGATAGTGCTTTGGGTAAGGAAGGTGCAGGTATTGGTATTTGGATCCGAAGTCCTGTTTGTAAATCTGGTGGAATTCCATGTAATGTTAAAGAATGCTCTTATAATTTGGCTTTTGACTGTTCTAATAATGAAGCGGAGTATGAAGCATTGATCATAGGTCTCAATATTTTGAAGAAACTTGGTGCAAAAAGAATTTATGTTTATGGTGATTGTGAGCTTGTCATAAAGAAGGTGAAAGGGGAATATCAAGCCAAGCATCTACGGATGAGAGCCTATAGAAATGCAGTCTTGGATATGTTAAAAATATTTCCTGAGTATACATTAACAACAGTGCCAAGAACTCATATCATCATTGCAGATTCGATTTCTATAGTGGCAAGTAATCTCAAAATTCCGATGAACTCCAGTAATAAATTTGAAATTCATGTCAAACATAGACCTATTGTTTCAAATAATTTAAGGTACTGGCAAGTTTTTTGGGAAGAAAAGGAAATTAATAGCTTTTTGCAGAATGAAGGAAAATTCAAAGATACTTTTATTGATGATGTTTGTGATGTTGATGATCAAGACATAGAGGCCAATTAGATGAATGCTTTGTAGCTGAAAGAAAATATTATTCCTAGAGGTCTGATACCTTTAGAAGATTTGTTCGATCAGGATGATGTGGTCAGAAAACCAACATTGACTCCTACAGAAAAGGGTGTGGAAGATGTGAACATTGGAACAACAGACAAGCCCAAGATGGTTAAGTTGTCTAAGACATTATCTCCCGAGGCGAAAGATAAGTACATTAAATTGTTGTCTGAATTTTCTAATATTTTTGCATGGGATTATGCAGATTTAAAGGTTTATGACAAGAATATTATTCAACACACTACTCCCATCAGGCCGAATCAAAAACCTTTTAGATAGAAGTTGAGAAGGATAAACCCAAGATTGTTGTCATCCATCGAGAAAGAGGTAAACTAGTTGTACAAATCAGGTATCATTGTGCCAATTAGGTTTTCAGATTGGATTTCAAATTTGGTTCCGGTAAGGAAAAAGACTGGAGAGATAAGGCTAAGCATGGATTTCCGGAATTTGAATAAAGTATCTTTAAAGGATAATTACCCCCTTCCTAAGATGGACCATGTTTTGCAAAGGGTAGTTGGAGCATCATGGATGTCATTGCTTGACGATTATTCAGGTTATAATATGATTTTGGTACATGAATAAGGACAAGGTAAAACTGATTTCACAACACCTTGGGGACCTTTTAGTATGTTATAATGCCATTTAGACTCAGGAATGCAGGGGCTAATTTTCAGCGGGTGATATATAAAGCCTTTTTTAACGAGAAATATGTTTTCTTAGTAGTGTATCTAGATGATTTGACAGTGTTTTCTGGTTCTGATGATCAAAATTTGTATCATTTGAGAATTATTTTTCAGAAATGCAGGGAGTTCAGAATTTCTCTAAATCCGAAGAAGAGTCTTTTTGCCATGGAGGAAGGCAAACTTCTTGGTCACATAATTTCCAAAGATGGCATTCGCATTGATCCTTCCAGAGTAGAAGCCATTCAGAAGATAGATTTTCCACAAAACAAAAAGGAGATACAGGCTTTCAACGGTAAGATGAAATTCTTACGCAGATTTGTTCCTAATTTAGCTGAGCATTTGCGAGAAATAACTAATATGTTGAAGAAGGAAAGCAGTGTAAAATGGACCACTGATTCTATGAAGTCTTTCAACTTGGTATAGCTTGCTAACGACAGCCCCTATTTTGGTTAGTCTAGATTATACTAGTGATTTCATAATATTTTCATTTTCATCTGAGCACACCTTGGCTGTGGTTTTGATGCAAAAGAAAGATCAGGTTGAAGAGACTATTTCTTTCTTCAGTCGAGCCATTAGAGATCATGCTCTTCGCTATAACATTATTGAGAAACAAGATTTATCCCTAATCAAATCTTTGAAATATTTATGGATTTACATTCTACATTCACATACTATAGCCTATGTTCCAAATGCAGCGGTAAAAGAGATTCTCACACAGACTGATCCTGAAGGTCGGAGAGGTAAGTGGATAGCAGAAATGCTAGAGTATAATCTCGAGATCATGCCTACCAAACTGATCAAGGGACAGGGGTTAGCCAAGCTAATGGTTGAATCCAACTTGCATGCTCTAGACATAAACCTGATTTTAGCAATGTCAGATGATGAAAAAGATGGAGCTCTAATACAGGTATTATAAATGTTTCTCAATTCACCGTTGTATTCTGATATAGTGTATGTTCTTCAGCACTTATGTCTTGCTCCTAGAATGTCAAAAAGTCAGGGTAGGTCTTTGAAATTGAAATATGCTAAATACTGCATTCTAGGTAGTGCCCTTTATTGGAAAGATCCAAGAGGTGTTCTTTTGAATTGTCTAATTGAATATGAGGCTAAGCAGGTAATGGATGACTTCCATAGGGGAGATTGTGGGGGTCATTTGTTTTCGAAAACAATAGCTAACAAAGTGTTGAGAGCAGGGTATTATTGGCCAAATTTATTTTTCTGATTTGTACAAAACAGTCACAAACTGTCATGAATGTCAGGTTTTTCAGGGAAAAAGGAAACTCCTTCATCTCTCGCTGAAACATGTTGTAGTAAATGCTCATTCTCAACAGTGGAAACTTGATTTTATTGGGGAAATTCATCCCACATCATCGGCACAGCACGATGGATTCTAAAAAACATTGACTACTTCACCAAGTGGATCGAGGCTATTCCTACAAGGCAAGCTACGGACACGATAATTATTCAATTTTTAGAATCCAATATTTTGTCTTGTTTTGGTTGTCCTCACGAGATTATTACAGATAATGCTGCAGCATTTAAGTCGAAGAGGATGGTTGAGTTTTGTCATAAGTATAATATTAGATTGGGCCATTCCATCGCATATTATCCACAGGGCAATGGATTAGCTGAGTCCTCTAATAAATCCTTGGTGAATATCATTAATAAAATGTTGGAGGAGAATAAGAAAAACTGGCATAGGAAGCTTACCAATGCTTTATGGGCAGACCGAGTGAGCACCAAGAAGTCTATAGGTATGTCACCCTTTGAATTGGTTTATGGTACAGATACAATGTTTCCTACATCACTTGTAGTCTCGATTATGAGATTATTGCAGGAGGAAAATAGTGAGGAAGATGATATGCAACGTCGAATCAATCAAATGATTCATCTTCAACAAACAAGGGAGGAAGTTTCTTAGACTTCTTCTAAGCTTCAGGAAAAAATTAAGAAGATTTATGATTGCAAAACCAAAGCAGGTAAGTTTTAGCTGGAGGATGTAGCGCTGCGGTGGGATGCAAGAAATGAAGATAAAGGTAAGCACGGGAAGTTTGAAAATCTTTGGAAAGGACCCTACAAGATCTTGGCTTATCGAGGACATAATGCCTACTTACTAAAGAAAATGAATGGATAGTAATGTTCAGGAGGACAAGCTAATGGTATGCTATTGAAACATTATTATTTTTTATGCAACTTCTAAGAGAATGTTTCAATTTCATTATAAATACTAGTTTATATTTTCTGCAAGGTTTGGATGCAGATAGTCATCTAAGCTTGGGGCTCGAAGTGAAGGTTATAATTCTTTTTTATTTTCTGTTGTTTATAGAGTTTTGGAGTTAGTTTTGAATTACTGTCAGAGTCAGTGTTTGAGTCAGTTACCAGTCACTTTAAATGGTTTTTGAGTCAGTTTAATAATCTGCAGTATTTTGGATTGTTTGACCGTATTTACCCAATGGTTAGGCACTTGGTCTACGATGTTCTTGACACCTCCAACGAGATACCATCCCCAATAAGGCCAATGTTAGTGTCAGTATTAGCATACTTCCACCAACGATCAAAACACATTTTCATGTGCATCTTAGGTGTCCCATTCTGAATAAATTTTTCATCATTCCATTAGGTCATGACATAAAATTGTTCCACTGGTGGTTGTCTTTGTCAAATAAGCTTCTTTATCCCTCAAAAGATCATATTGATTGATTCATTTTCATGATTTTTTGAGCATGGTAACACCTATGGAGATGCTCTGTTCACTTGGAAAACTTTAAGTCAAATTCTCATTCAAAAGTCAGGTAAAAAAACAGTTCCATTAGGTCATCAGGGTTTTGCATCTCTCAAGGTCACTCCTTCATTCAGATAAGGTTAGCACATATATGAGAGGGATTAAATAAGATCATCATGATGTATTTATTATACTTTTAAAGTTGTATTTTTAGTTTAATGACTTTTATATCAAAATTTCATTTTGATAGAAAAGTCAAATTTGTAATTTATTTCAATTTTTCCAAATGTAATTTTATGTTATTATATGTAATAAATGCAAATCCCAAAGTTTTCAAAGTGCAATCATGTCCAGCCTAAGTGATCAAGGAAAGCCAAACTCCAGGTTGATCAAGCCTGCAATGCCAAAAGGTCAGAAAGCAAAAGTTTCAGTGTCAAAGAAGAAAAATGAACATTAGAAAAGTGGGCGATTTGAATTATATTCCAAATTCACTAAAGCTATAAAGCCCATCAAGCACTTCAAACAAGTCATTATTTCCATTCAGCTATTAAGAGTATTCAGCAAAGGAGAAAATCCAAGTTTGTGAGAAATTTCGCTAAAAATCTCTTGGCGCTGCGTTTTTTCACTTAGGCGCTGCGCTAATGTGCAGGCGTTGTGCTAATACCTAGTCGCGCTGCGCTAATGCCTGAGGAACGTAGTGTATTTAACACAGGCGCTGTGCTAATAGCCGAAGGCGCTGCGCTAATGTCCAGGCGTTGCGCTAATGTCTGAAACGCTGCGCTAATACACAATTTGGTCTATGAGCCTCAAAACTCGGTTAAGGTGCCTCCAAAACTTCAGCAAAGTGTTTCTAAAGCCTTTTGACAAGTAAGTACCAACGAAATTCACCCCCTTGCTATCATTAAAAATATTTTCATGGTGATTTTGTTTTCTTTGTGAAGATATTTTATAAAACCGTAGTTTCAGTCTTTATTCCCGTTGTTCCCCAATTTGGCACTCCTAAACCTCATATTGTCTTCCCCCATCATATCCCTATTCCCTAGACCCTACTCTTTCCCTACAACACCATTTCCCTATTCCCTAAAGCCTATTTCACTCCCCATCCCCATCTACCTCATCCCTAGGGTTTCAAAGCTTTCAAACTCAAAATGTCGGAAGAAGAGGACAGAGATACCAGTGAGGAACAATCACCCAAGAAAAGTGATCACAAAGGAGTGAAAATTAATAGATTTGAACCAATAACTACAAGGGAACTCATGGCCTCTCCTCTCACTGTGTCTTTTTTCAAGCATGTTGGTTGTTTTGAGTTTTGTGAGAGGGTGCAGCAGATTCAATATCACTCTGAGTTAACAAGGTTGTTCATCACAAATATTCATGATGGGCATGCCACTCTTGTTGGGGTCACACTTACCATGTCCGCTAGTGCTATTTTAGCTGCTACAGGGATCCCTAATGTAGAAGAGAAATGGTTTAAAAGGTAAACCTTTATTTGAGCTAATATGAGCCATACCTTAAACCTAGATACAAGGATGCTACGAAAAATGTTTTCCCTTTCTCTCATCTCCTTGACCGGTATGTTCCCATGATGAAAATAATCATGAAGTATTTCAATTGTGAGGGGAGATTTTCTCGACTCTGGTCATACCATATCAGACTCCTCCTACACTTCACTAGAGTCAGAATGCTTCATATACCTTACTATCTTTCCCAAAGCATTGACAAAATGGCATACATTATACAAAGGAGGCATTATAATCATCAAATGCAGAGTATTTTTCAGCATTCACTCATTAAGATGGTAGTCATGCATCAGCTCGAGCAAAAGAACATTTCATGGGATACATTCATTGCAAATGAAGTTTTCACTACAACACCTAGTCATCATGAGAAAAGCTTCCCTTCATCATCTCATCCTCCCATATCCACTTCTCCATCTCAGCATGTTGCTCATACATCATCACCTTGTCATATGTCTTCACCTCATGTTGGCCCTACTTTTTCATCTTTTCGCAATCCTTCACCATCACCCCATCATGATATTGGAGCATCAAGCAGTGAAAGGGACATTGAGGAAACTTGGGCTAATTTGACTGATGTTGAGCCATTTCCCAAGACCTATCAAAGAGGCCACAGGCATGTCTTTGCTTCACTTGGAGTGAAAGGGGCCATGCCTTATTCATCAGAAAAACAGGTAGACAAGGGCAAAGAGCCAATCATTGAGGAGCATGAGGATAAACATAAAACAAAGCAAAAGTTTCAGTCGATTGACCTTGATGAGGAGGATTAGGATAGAATCACTAGTGCATTGATCAGAAGCAAAGAGGCAAAGATTAGTGAACTTCAAGCTAATCTTGACAGAGCACGATATGTGATTGGTTTTCTTGAGCAAGAGAATCTGCAGCTGAAAACCAAGCAAATCCTTGATGAGGTCAAGACTATCAAAGCAAAGAAAGAGGCGGAGAGGGATAAAGCCTTGTTGGAGGATACCTTGGACAGATTTGGTGAGATTGATGATGAGGAGGATCAACCTCCTAGACAAAGACCAAATACTAGATGGCTGAAAAGAGCTCTAGCCCGTGAGAAACAGAGAGAGGCTGAGTTGGCAAAGAAGCTCACTTGAAGTGAGTTGCTTGCCCTTGAGATTAGCAGAGATAGAGAGTCACGGCTTGATAGATCCAAATTTCATCTGGAGGGCTTACTAGAGAAAGCCAAGAAGGACAATGATATTCAGAGGAAGATGGCAAAATACTATGCCATGAGAAACAAAATTGTAAGGGCCAAGCTCAAACGAGCCCATGCAAAGATTCAAGATTTAACCGAGAAAAAGGAGAAGGAGAGGTCAGACATACTTGATGAGGTGTCTCTTCATGCCTCTAATCCTTGATCAGCAAGTAAACTCACAATTTTGACCAATTTTGACACATTTGGCACTGTGGTGCATTTTTTGGATTTTGGGCAATTTTGACACGCAGTCACACTGGCAAAAACGCAGCGCACTTGGCGCTGTACTTTTTCTTGGAAAATCCAATGAAGGAATGGTAACCACCATCATGTTCAGAATTACGAAGACATTAACTCCAGCAAGTTTCAGAAGATTTGGAGGAGGATTGGTTCCTCAAAAAGGCAAAAAACCACTAAAAAAACATGTTTATGCCCATGTTTTTGCCTAGGCGTTGCGCTAATACTAGTCTTGGGAGAAATGATTTTTGACAGGGCATATGGACACCATTTTAGAAAATGGAGGAATATTTGGAAACTAGACTCAGATAGATTTCTAATGAGCTGTCATGAAGATGATTTGGACACCAGAAGGGGCTCCAAAAGTGGATTGCAAGATAGGCTATTTTTTCTGTCATGGCACTGCACTTTTGCCAGGAAATTGCCATTTTCACAATCTTCAGCAAAATTTGACTTTTTGACTTTTTACTTGGGAAAATGAAGAAAATCACTGATGTAAATGGTCATGGTGAATGTAAATGTCATTTTTTTACTTACATATAGGATATGTACATTAGATAAGTCTTGTAGAGGTCAAATGAATCAGTTTCCTCTCTTTTAGAGGCAAATTGTTGAGTTTTCCTAGTGTTCAGATTCTTGTTTGGGAGTAGGTGAAATTGATCCCTATCTCATGGATTCGACTCCCTGAGGCTAGGAAGAGTGGTTTTGAGGTCTATTTAATGTATTTTCTCAGTCATTGTAATGTTTGGATTCACTTGGAGCTTTGGCATCTCAAGAGACATATTTGTATCAATTTGGCTTGGACATTAATGATAAATTTGCAGGTATTTCTTTGGGATCCATGTGGTATGCAGTGTTTGACATAGTTTATTCTTTGTGGTAATTTGTATGAATGTATTGTAAGTTCATAAACCATTTCTATGTCTATGATATGCTTAATTTCAAGTTGAAAGGCATAATTCATGTTTCATGCTCTGTTTTGGGAAATTTTGCATAATTTGTTTAATTTCTTTAGTTTAGGGAGAATTCATTTCAGATGCTCTTCCTAACTCCTCACCAGTCTATTCACCTCACCACAATCATATTTTAATGTCAAACCTTCTACCTACCTTTCCCCTTAGAACACCCTGCTAATTTTGACCTAATGTCCTTGCCCTAGTTGTTTAACTCTTGATCCAACAAAACCCTACACAAAATCAAAAATCAAAGCCTTGAGCTACTATACCTAGCCTAATATCTTCTTTCGCCAGTAATTTTGATTGTGATCCATATGGAGAGAGCCCTCTCCTGGCCTAGTAGGGCTAGCTACTTGGCTAAGCATGGTTTGAGGTTACCTCGGAATTGCCTCTCTCAGCCCGAGGTTCAATCTGAGTGATAGCATATATAGTTCTAGGTTTTAGGTTAGCAAGTTCAGATATTGGATATGGAATTATTTTCCATGAACCCATTACCGCTACACACATTTTTGTTTAGGGTCCAACTCTTTCAAATCCTGGAAAATAAAAACCAAGTTCTACTTATATTATGGTGCTGATAAAAGGGTTACATGCATAGCCAGAAAAGTGGTGAAACAGTTCCAAATATCATCAAAATCATAACCCAACACACTAAAAATATCTAACATTCAAACTAATAGAAAAAATAAGGAAAATTAGTATTAATCCCATCACCTGATACTCCAACCTGTACACGTACAAACCATGAAATCTTTTAGCATATAAAATAGCTTAAACCACAAATTTCTAAATTGAATTAACCTAGTGTAGTAACAAAATAATCCCTAGAGTTCCTTGACACTGAAACAAACCTTGCATCCTCTTGTATGAATACAAACCATATAGTACATAATACATATTCATTCTTACAATAAACATGTTCGAGGTTTCTGTAAATCCCACTACAGTGAAAAACTAGTAAGGTTGCAGTCCCCAACATTGAAATTAAGCTCACACTCTTTGAATACTATAGTTGTGCACTAAAACAATATTTTATGACAAATCCCATCAATACTCTATCAACTAAATTGAGCTACGAATAGTTCTGAAGCGCAGCGAAACCATTTTGACTGAAGTAACTAATGTATGTTAGAAAACAAAAAATTATCCCAACCTTATTTGGACATAAAAGGCATGTTCCTATGGTTAAGATAAATAAATTTAAAGTGCAATGGAAAAGTAAGTGAGAACCAAAAAAAATGAACTGCACAATGATCGAGAGATGGCATAAAATTGGCTCAAGTACTAGTGAAGCCTCGAGATAAATGTCAAGAATATCTAAAGGTTCATACAATAGTTTTGCAGAGTATGGAAGATTTCCTCTCAAGATGACAAACTAGTAAGGAGCAATTTCACATATCTAGTTAACAATTAAACGATTCTAAAAATGTAAACATGATATTCATTAGTCACAAATATGGCGATAGATACTTATCTCAAATCAAGACCAGGAAACTAAGTTCAAGACCACGCTTCTCCACCCAACCTTAGACCAAGTTGCACCGTAATGTTTCTTGCAGCCCATTCACCCTCAAGATAAGTTATAGGGATTTATAAGGTTGCTCAAAGGATGGCACAATTTTTCCAGATGAATCAGGAATTCTAGAGGTGCTACTTCCAACCCTCAACTCTTCTTGTGCCACTTTCTTCATAGCAAATCGAACCACCATTCTGCCCACGTAAATTTCTTCACCTTCAACTCCCTCCAATGTTTTCCTTGCCATTGAAAATATCTAAGGGCCATTATCTTCAGATAGGATACACACCAACAAAGTTAGATAATCATGCCCCTCAAGATTCTACACCCAATCCCCCTGATAATCACCTCTCTATGGTTGTTCTACGTCTGCCTCCTGGTGGTTAGTGTCCAGCCTCGTCCAAATCCTCTCAACCAATTGAAATTGTTCCATCTGTCCTTCTATTTAAGATATTTTTTTTGTTAACCATATTATCACTCATTGATTGTGTCTATCTGCCACTTAATCTCTTGCCCCTAGCTTGAGATTTGTCACCTCCAAGGCTAATTAAAAAAAAAAAAAAACAACAATATGTCCCAAGTTGCAAATCGTCCCTAGCCTGGAACCCGTGTCACTTAACTCAAACTGTTTACAATGTTTATAATAAGAGGGAGATGGATATTACAAATCCCTCCCCTTTGGGGGAACACCATCCTCAGTGTCCAAAAATATATTTAAAAGACCAAACAAAACTAATATATATATATATATATATACACACATCCTGTATGTACAATGGCTTGTATAGCTACTTAGTAAATATTAATTTATAAATTCAACCATATTCCAATGGACCTCTTTGCAGTGTTTTGATGCATTAGATATGCTCAATCCAACTTGGATTTGTTCCCTTTCTATGAAGTGCTTCTTGCCTCCAATGTCCAGTGTTGCTATCCTTGTGCTCCTTGTTCCTTTAGCAAACAATTCTCGGCTCATTGTTTCTGAGCACAACCCCAATGTGCTTCTGATTCCAATCAACTATGCTCATGACCAAAAACCAATTTATTTTATGGCCTTCCCTTCTCTGCTTCCTAGTCTGTCGAGTAATTCAGTAACCCCCCTTTTGTGTAGTCACTCACCCTCCAAGTTCAGGCATCCCCTTTTCTACTTTCCAGTCCCTCATGTAATCCATTCCTTGGAAAGGTTTCCTCGCATCAAAAGGCTCTCAAAACCTAGGAATATCCCTGCCTCAGCACTATCATATCGGTCATGGCATGATTTATGGAAATCAGTCGGCACCATTGGTGCTAGTGTCCCACAATGGCCCTGTTCCTGAAATATTTGGCCTTTGCACACTATTGTTGTTCCATTTAGAAATATCTTGTATATTCCCACATTATAGACACACATGTCCCATTAGATTCATCATAAATAAAAATTTAATTAATGTAAATTATACCTTATTTGGAGTTTATCCTTGTAATGAACTTTGAATTTTCCATAATTCCTACAAAAAACCAGGTTAGTGCATAAATCAAATCATCATAAACTAAAACATATCATCAAGTTAGATCAATAATCCAAGTTATCATAAATAATGCTCATAATTTAAAGATTCAAAAGATCAATAAGTCATTGGTGCTTATCTTTATTTTATGGCTTCCGCTTTTCTCGTACACACACGAGGTTGATTGCCTATCCTGGCAAGCACCCAGACATGTTCCTATAGTTGTGCACTAAAACAATATTTTATGACAAATCCCGTCAATACTCTATCAACTAAATTGAGCTACAAATAGTTCTGAAGCGCAGCGAAACCATTTTGATTGAAGTAACTAATGTATGTTAGAAAACAAAAATGTTTCCCAACCTTATTTGGACATTAAAGGCATGTTCCTATGGTTAAAGTAAATAAATTTAAACTGCAATGGAAAAGTAAGTGAGAACCAACAAAAATGAACTGCACAATGATCGAGAGATGGCATAAAATTGGCTCAAGTACTAGTGAAGCCTCGAGATAAATGTCAATAATATCTAAAGGTTCATACAATAGTTTTGCAAAGTATGGAAGAGTTCCTCTCAAGATGACAAACTAGTAAGGAGCAATTTCACATATTTAGTTAACAATTAAACGATTCTAAAAATGTAAACATGAGATTCATTAGTCACAACTATGGCGATAGATACTTATCTCAAATCAAGACCGGGAAACTAAGTTCAAGACCACGCTTCTCCACCCAACCTTAGACCAAGTTGCACTGTAATCTTTCTTGCAGCCCATTCACCCTCGAGATAGGTTATAGGGATTTAGAAGGTTGCTCAAAGGATGGCACAATTTTTCCAGATGAATCATGAATTCTAGAGGTGCTACTTCCAACCCTCAACTCTTCCTGTGCCACTTTCTTTATAACAAATCGAACCACCATTCTGCCTACGTAAATTTCTTCACCTTCAAGTCCCTCCAATGTTTTCCTTGCCATTGAAAATATATAAGGGTCAGTATCTTCAGATAGGATACACACCAAAAAATTTAGATAATCATGCCCCTCAAGATTCTACACCCAATCCCCCTAATAATCACCTCTCTTTGGTTGTTCTACCTCTGCCTCCTAGTGGTTAGTGTCCAGCCTCATCCAAATCCTTTGAACCAATTAAAATTGTTCCATCTGTCCTTCTATTTAAGATGTTTTTTTTGTTAACCATATCATCACTCATTGATTTTTGTGTCTATCTTCCACTTAATCTCTTGCCCCTAGCTTGCGATTTGTCACCTCCAAGGCTAATTATAAAAAAAAAAAAAAAAACCACAATATGTCCCAAGCTGCAAATCGTCCCTAGCCTGGAACCCATGTCACTTAACTCAAATTGTTTACAATGTTAGTAATTAGAGGGAGATGGATATTACAAATCCCTCCCCTTTGGGGGAACACCATCCTCAGTGTCAAAAAATATATTTAAAAGACCAAACACAACTAAGATGGATATATATATATATATATATATATATATATATATATATATATATATCATTTCAACTTTTACAATCCATCTTGTAGGATAGAATCCAAAGACCACACCGTCTGTATTTATGTGAACTGGGTCATACTACCCCTTTTGTTTTTCCACATTCACAATATTTGCATGGGAAAAATTTGAGAGTCATGTTCTCATGATATTAGAATCATAATTCAATATTAATTTATTTTTGTCGATAAATGTTATCCATGAGAAGTTATATTTCCATTCGAATGGCCCTTGACAACCCTGTTAGAAAAAATGTAAATTTCATATCTATATGCAACAACATAATCATGTATACAATATATAAGTACACGTGCAAGTAAAATCGAGGTTAATATAACTCCCTTTCATTGTCCATCATTTTCATGGACTCAACCAACCTACTTGGTTGTCAGCTTGTTGTTATGTGACAATTTTCCAGCCAATATATTTTCATTTTTTCTTGTTATCTTGTTCATACTCAGTCTGTAATTCGTGTGTTTCCCCTTTCTTGAGAATCAGTGACCTCCCTGCCACCTCAACTAACTTGCTTCAAGGACCCCAAGCATGTAAATTAAAGGGTAGTTATAAAGTCAATGGATAATGTAAAAAAAAAAAACGAAAAAAAGAGCAACATTGCAAAGGCATTAAAATCCATAATTGCAATCATAACAAAAAACCACAAACAAAACAACATGGCCATGCATATTAAAAAATCATTAAGAAACCAATCACAAGATTAAATTTTAAAGGAATAACATAACAATATCAACATGTAGTCCAAAAATTGACTTTATGTCCTCAGCCCAACACTCATGGTACTATCAACCATGCATAAACATATATAACAAAATCAATTTCCCTTCTTTTTCAGCTTGTGGTATTAGTCTCGTTTTAGGTGCTCTTCCCCACAATACCATCACCATATAGGTTTTATTTCCTTCTTAGTCTCATGGGGTCTTTTTCTGCCATCATCGCTTCCATTTTCTAAGGGTTGAACCCGGTATGTCAATTCCTGCAAGCGTTCTTATAGTTCATAGTTTCAATCTGTCAGTTCTTATTGTTTCCTAGCAAGGTTCTTTATCTCTGCCTTGCAGATCCTGAGTTCAGTTTCTAATTACCTAAGTTGAGCCTTCAAGTATTTAATTCCTCCCATGTGCTGCCACACACACTCGACTATTAGTTTATAATGACAATAAGAATACATAATCAATGGTTTACCAAGTGAACTCAAACATGTTGCCCTATAGCTGTTCACGTAACATTTTCATAAGTATGCTTTCAAATTTAGGGTCACACACACACACACACACACACACACACACACACACACACATTAGTCATAACCATTATCCTACAAACGTAGCTGTTGGAAATTCAATCTCTAACCCATATTAACAAAGTGATGAAAGTCAAATCTCCACCGAAATTACAATTATCATCCTAAATCAACGGTTTAAAAACTTAGATTCAACCTTCTTACTAAGTCCAACTATAATAGCACCTGCAACCTAATAGAAATAGTTAGCATGCATCACATTTTTAAAATTTCATATCTATAAAAGGAGAATGCATGACAAAACCTACAAGAAACTCAAGTTTACATATAATATGGATGTAACCCATTATCATAGTGTTAGAACCAATACCTGCCAACAAGTGTTTGTGAGTTGTTAAGTTCCGAATAATGTACATCCTATCATACAAGTCATGGGATCCATCCAGTGCATGCATACATGTATACATAACCATGTCTATACAATGTGAGCAACGTGCAAGATAAGAGACATTATGGAGTTATTCACGTGCATACATATTAGTAGTACCAAATTTATGCATAAAATCATACATGAAGTGCTTCTAATAGCTAAATTAACACATGCATTGCCACGGTTCAATAAGTCTCCATCACGCTAAAAGCATCCCTGCGACACATATTCAATTTCGTAAGTAGGGTTACACCTTTAGAATTTCATTCCTTTCGCGGTAGAGCCCATTAGGGCCAATTGTTGAACCTAGAATCTCTAATACCACATGTAACACACCCCTCCTTATCAACTCTGATAAGTATAGGTGGTTATTGTATTAACCCGGTTTACATGGTGCAATTATGGAAATGGGGTATAAAGTTTTCTTTTTCCAAAATTTCATTCTCAGATAGTATTTTGAAGAACACCAACAACTAATAATTATCCATTGTTCATTACAATGAGAGTGTTGAGATCAAGGGATGTCATAAACTTGTTGTTGCAATAATTTAGCTCAATTTCTCCTTCAATCACTAGATTCTAACAACTCACATATATGGAGAACTTTGTGTACTCAAGCAACATGCACACAACATTAACAGTTTATTGAAGTCGTACACGCTCATGGACTCGCTCTACACAATGTTCAAAACTTTGTTGATGGAGTGGGTGTCCCTACATGGCATACATGGTTTGCACACATCCATTAGAAGTGCTCTCCATGGTGAAATTTGTGGTAACCTTCTTCCTTGACTGTACATCAGGTGGTTGGTTGTAATATCGGTGAATTAAAATTATTGAAATATTCCGTTAACCTCTATAACACAAGATTTTACCATCCAACACACCATTTGATAAGATGTTAAGTTGATTTGGCACTTCCAAGTGTTGAATTGCATGGTAATTTACTCACATACTCCACTATTCCATAATTTTTCACCTATTATACATATAGCATATGTGCATAATGAAGGGGGTGGGAAAAACACAGAGTAAGAGGACCCAAAGGAATTAGTGTATGACAATGGTCTTGTGTCTCTTAATCCTCCATTGAAAGTTTCAATAATCACATTGATATTGGAGCACTTTGACCATTTGATTACCATTCTTTACTTTACATTTGTTGGGGTGATTAACCGGATAGGCTTTTTATTGTGAGGTTCTACCTCATGACATTGTAGCAGATTTGTCGGCCTAAAACGAATATGCTACAAATTTCTTTGTTTCGGCGAAACACCCGCGATGCGAATTGATCAAAAAACCCGATCCAAAATCCATGGACTGATCTTGCATATCACATTTGATCTAGGTGGCTCCAGACACACTCAGCAGACCAAGAGGGCTCATAAATGGTCAAAATTCAAAGTGGTTGGATTGCTCTCGAAACCAAGTTCAGATTGAAGTGCTCATCACCCTTATTCCAACAGTGTGAACAGATCTCCAGTCTGAGCTCGTATGGAGGAGGTTAGAGCAAGTCAAATTTTTTTAGTCAAAGTTGAACTTGGGGTAGGATTAAGTGTTGAAAATGGCAACAAGAATCAGTGAAGGAGGCCTCCTGAAACATCTTTCCTGATCCTAGTTGGAAAGTGATCACCTAAACTAGGTGGGGACCACACATGTGATTTTTGTCGAAAAATCTATTTTTAGACTATGTCTATTTTTAGACATATGGAGCATGGTCCAAGGGTTGCAGTATGTTATTCTTGGAGTATTGGTCATGTTGGTAAAAATAGATGGACCTCTATTTTTTGGACCTATAGGTCGAAGTCTATAGGGAAGTCAAATATTATTTACCCTTAATAATATTTGGACTCTAAACTTCAGTTTACTCTCTTGGAGCACTTCAGTTTGACCCCCGGAGGTGGGGCATGCAGCTTCCAGAAGGATTTACGCTTTTCCTATGAGTTAGGTGAGCTAATGCATGGTTGAATTCAGTTAGAGCTCAAGTGGCGGAGTTCGGTGGAGTTGATGCGACAGTTAATGGAGATGGTGTTCTGGTTAACTAGTTGAACTAGTTGTATTTAGTTTAACTGGCTAATACACTAGAGATGAGTTGTGTAAATTAAATATTATTTAATTCACTAATTATTAACTCATTATTCAACTAAAGAAAACATCAATTTAACTCAGTGCATGGATAGTTCAGTGGCGACAAGTGAAAGAGGTAGATGAAAGGGTTGAGATAGCTATCAATTGTGACATTAGTTGTGCATGAGATTTGCACCACACTTGGAGGAAATTACCAATGACAGTTATGCCAGCTTGGACCCAAAGGAGATCTGAACCCGGATCTCTATTTAGGTCAGCCTTGGATTGCATTGTAGGTAGAGATCGTGTTCTCGCCACATGAACCTCGTGGACGTGTTCAAAACCAAGCTAGTTTTTGTGTAGCTTTGGGAGATAGTACTGAGTACTTGTGAGGAGTTTGTACTATGTATTTGCTGCATGTTCTCTCCATTTATATTATACTATAGCTGGGGGTTTTCAGCTATAAGCTTTCCCCATACATACCGTGTTAATGTGTGTGATGATTTGATGTGCTATCGCTTCTATTCTTTCCGCATGTGACAATTAATTGTAGAAGAGATTATGTGTTATGCATGCAATTCGAAATTGATGTGTGATCAGGTTAATCTACATTGAATAAGTGATTTATTCAGCAAATTTCTACATTAAGTGTCCCACAAATTCACCATCAACTGGCAGGGAACTTAGCTCTAGAAAACGGGTGAAATTGTGGCCTCTTTAAAATGACCAATGACCCTTATTTTCATTAAATTAAAAAATAAGAATAAGAAGAAGAAGATAAACATAGGGGTGGCGAGCTACCACCCTTGCCACCCCCACATGGATCCATAACTATAATATATGTTAATGGTTGGGGGCGGGTTCTCAACCCCGCCGCCTGAAACCTCCACCATAAATGAGAAACAGACAGTGGGCGGGCCACCTCCGGTGGACTCGACCCACCAATTGTATCTTGCACAGGAATAGAGGGGGTCGAACTTGCCCGGCCCACATGGCTGGCCCCCAAGCGGGCGGTCGCCAAAACTTCAATACCAAAACAAACATTACCAACGCTTCAAAAAAACTCCAACATACAATGACTATTTTGAGAGGGGCGAGATTTGATCCCCCAATCCCTCTCCAGCTAACTACCTCAATTACCATTGCGCTAGACGGGCGTGCTTTGTAAAAGCCACCCACCAAATCATATAAAAAACCCAAAAATTCATTTTCTCGGGGGAGGTGGACCAGCGTAGCAGAATAGTGTAGCAAGGTGAAACCACGAGGCATGGAGACGGTGGAACCATACCCCAAGGAATCTTGAGGGCATCAAAAATATTCCTTGAGGCCCAAAACTTGTCGGAGCCAGTTTTTGACAAATTTAATGTCGATTTTACACCTCTCAGTGACAAGAATCCGATGGCGATGAATGTTTTAGCAGCAGATCTTCCCATTTTTATGGCCTTTTGGAGATTGGAGTAACAGTGTCATATTCTCAAGTGTGGATAGTCGATTGGAGTATCATTATTCAGGAGATGTAATATGTTATGTAGATCATTGCTCGATATATGTTGCGGGATCTATGTTTTTACTTCATGTGATATGTATTCTCCGTGGATTGTTATGATCCCTATGTAACCTTGTTGAAGGGATCCTCATCGTCACCTTGTGTGATATTATGTCATGTTGATAGGAGGCCTGTTGTGAGTGATACTTCTTGTAGCGGAACATCTCGTGGAGAGACAACCCACTCATGTTGAGGGCATATATCCTTATATGACAGAAAACATAGTCCATGTACATCATCACCATTTCCAACACTATATGAACCAGCCTACCCCATTTTGACACTGAGCCCGAAGATGTAGCCCACATTGGGTGAACTCCATTATCAACGTCTCATGTTCTTATGTTGTTTAGTGTTGTCTTGTTCCTCTTGCTTAAAGCATGCATATGTGTTCTTTTAATTCACTTTTCAGTGCAATTCTAACCACATCATAAAAGTAAAAGATCAGGGGTAAATCCAGTAGCTGACGGGCCTGGATCAAGTGGTATCAGAGCGGTCTTCTTGCTGATGTGAATTGCGAGCGTGAACAACGATTGAACGTGCAGAAATGGAGGACGACAAAGACATGTATCAATCCATGCTGAGGATGTCCAAAATGGTGGACATAATGTACGACTCTTATGAGAAGAGAATAGAGGAAGAGGAGAAAGGAAGATCAGAGAATGATTCTTCATCCACATCTTCCAGTGCTTATGCATATTCTTCGTCACCTTCATCGTCTTCTCATAATTCGAATGAGGAGATAAACCAGAGTCTTCGAGAAGAGAATGTTGAATTAAGGAGGCTATTGCAAGAAGATAAAGAAGAGAAGCAGAGATTGCAGCTTCAGTTGCGAGCCACGGAAGAGGACTTGGAGAAGTTGAAGCACAACGAAGGCTTAAAGAAGCCATAATCATCTCTTTCAGAATCGAAAAGTGAGGTAAACAATGTTGATTAATCTTTTTTTTTATCTTCACATGCTATTATTTCTATTGGAAATGTGGAGATACCCCTTACAGGAACTGGCATGAGACTCCTTACCAAAATGGGGTACAAGAAGGAGGACTTGGTGTGAATGGACAAGGCATAACTCAGCCATTGGAGGTTGTGCAAAGACCTTGATTCACAGGTTTGGGATACACTGAAGGACAGTGCTCAAAGGTGTCATAATATTCCAATACATGGTTGAAGCCATTGGGGAAAGAGAATGATGGGAACACTTCACCATCATCTTATGACAACACACATTGGAGAGGAAGAGCTGAGGCAAGCTCTCGTCACCACGATCGCACCAGAGACAACCAAGAAAGGTATAACAAGTCTCGATATTCTAGTGTTGATTTTCATTACAGGCATGTTTCTAACAATGAACATGGATTGTGGCAACGGAAAACATGTAGTTTTTGTGGATTACATAACCATGTATTTGTTGAGTGTTGGAAAAGAATGGCAGCATGAAAGAGGATGAGGCGTGAAATGCCTTCTCCACCATAGGAAAAGAAGAAGGTAAAGCAGGTATGGAAGAAGAAGACTCATTGCAGCCATTGCGACATAAGTGGCCATCAAAGAGCCCCGTGTTGGAGGCTCCATCCAGAGCAACATCTCAAGGGAAAAATGTCTATACATGAACCAATTGAAACAATTGTTCGACGGGAAAATGCGCCACGGAGAGATGACCCATTCACTTTGATAAATGAGAGATGGTTTTTCTAGGTGTGGTAGTGTGTCATGACCTTATTTTGTAAATCATGTGTTGCAATTTAAAATGTAAAATTGATGGCGTGTTTTCCATCACTTGTGAAGCAACAATGATGTTTTGGCCTTGTATTGATAGTTGGGGTATTGATTCCATTTTAGTATAAAATTGACCATATAATTTGAGTTATAAACTCAAGGAAAGTATTGGATTCTTGGATCATAGTCGATCAGGTAATTGAGCATGCAATTTGTCAGAAGAATGTACTACAGGTTTGTAGTGGATGCAGGTGTCGGCTCATCACTTATGGCTATGAAGAACAAAGGTGAAGGAGAATGAAGGGTGACCTTTCAGGACACTTGTGGTGTAGACGAGGTACAAAACAACTGCATATTATGTTCATGCTTTTGGTGGAACAAAAGCTCATTGGTGGCGGGGATTGATCCAAGTGGCTCCATACACCCTCATGATACCAAGAGGGCTTAGAAATGGTCAAAATTCAAAGTGGTCGGATTTCTCTCTAACCAAGTTCTGATCGAAGTGCTCGTCACCTTGATTCCAATGGCATGAACAAATCTCCAATCCAAGCCTGTATGGAGGAGTTAGAGAAAGTTAAATTTTTGGTCAAAGTTGGACTTAAGCCAAGATTAAGTGTCCCACAAATTCACCATCAACCGGCAGGGAACTTAGCTCTCGAAAACGAGCGAAATTGTGGCCTCTTTAATTTTCCCAATGACCCTTATTTTCATTAAAATAAAAACTTTGTTTAAAATATATGTATATATAGGGGTGGAGGGTTTCCACCCCCGCCACCCTCACATGGATCCATAACTATAATATATGTTAATGGTTGGGGGTGGGTTGTCAACCCCGCCGCTCGGAACCTCCACCATAAACGAGAAACGGGTAGTGGGCGGGCCACCTCCGGTGGACTCAGCCAACGGCCCACCGTATGTCACATGCGTTAATCGCCGAAGGTAGCAGGAAAAACAGGACTAGAGAGGGTCGAACCCGCCCGACCCATGTGGCCGGCCCCCGAGCGGGCAGTCCCCAAAACTTCAATACCAAAGCAAACATTACCAATGCTTCAAACAAACTCCAATGTTCAATGACTATTTTGAGAGGGGCGGGATTTGATCCCCTAACCCCTCTCCAACCAACTACCTCAATTACCATTGTGCCAGGTGGGCACGCTTTGTAAAAGCCGCCTACCAAATCATATAAAAAACCCAAAAATTCATTTTCACAGGGGAGGGCAGACCAACGGAGCAAAATAGTGCAGCAGGGCAGAACCACGAGCCATGGAGATAGTGGAACCATGCCCCAAGGAATCTCGAGGGCATAAAAAATATTCCTTAAGGCCAAGAACTTGCCAGAGCCAGTTTTTGACGAATTTTATGTTGATTTTACACCTCTCGGCGACAGGAATCCGATGGCGATGTTCATTTTAGTAGCAAAGCTTTCCATTTTTGGCCATTTTCCATATTGGAGTAACAATGTCAGATTCTCAAGTGTGTACAGTCAATTTTATGCCTCTCGATGCCACGAATTCGATGGTGCAGCCAAATTCAGCAGTTGAGCATCCACTTCTTCAACCAACTTCAGGGGTTGAGGTATATGTAGTATTGATATCATGTGCCTCTTTTATCATTTGTTGTGAGATGTAATATTTTGTTTAGATCCTTGCTCGATGTATGCTGTAGGATCTATGTTTTTACTTCATGTGAGATGTATTATCCATGGATTTTTATGATCCCTATGTAACCTTGTTGAAGGGATCCTCATCGTCACCTTGTGTGAGATTATGTCATGTTGATAGGAGGCATATTGTGAGTGAGAGTTCCTATAGCAAAACATCTCGTGGAGATACAATCCACTCATGTTGAGGGCATATATCCTAGTATGACATAAAACATAGTCCATGTACATCATCACCATTTCCTGCACTATACGAAGCGACCCACCCCATTTTAACATCGGGCCCAGAGATGTAGCCCACACTGGGTGAAATTCGTTATCAATGTCTCGTGTTGTTATGTTGTTGATTATTGTCTTGTTCCTCTTTCTTAAAGCATGCATATGTGTTCTTTTAATGCTCTTTTCAGTGCAATTCTAACCACATCACAGAAGTAAAAGATCATGGGTAAATCTGGTAGCTGATGGACCCGGATCAACACTCCCCTCCTTGGTCACAGATTGGACAATCCAACGGATAATTCATCAACATAAACTCCATCACCCCTTCCCTCACCTTTTTTTTCCATCGGGGTATCAGTGTTTATCTTCATGTCTGACAATTAAAATCAGCATCCTTCAAATTCATATCCTCCAACATCATTTAACAACTTGGGGATTGAATCAAACCAAAGGGAAAATAGTGAAAGCATTAAATTAAACCAAAGGCTAAGCTCTCCCAAATCCCTCCACACTCAGACATATACAATTCCTTTGGATCCACTTTTGGTATAAAGATTAATTTGATAGACACAATCCCCTTTGATGAGATGTGCCTCTTTTTCTCTCTCAATCTTTTGGCTCAAACTGCACTACTTAAAATAACATAGCTAATTTGGGCTTAACACCGACTGCCAAATTTATAGAGTTTCATGTCAGGAGAAGTGGACCTGCTAAATTTATAGAGTTTATATACTTTCATGTCATTTCCATGGGAAACAATGTTTGTGCAAGCTCTCAAGTTGATTTGGAACCACGTTAACATTCAATCAAGCTTGGAATTTATGTGTCTAAAAACTGAAATAAGCATGGAGGGTTTGCAGGCTTGCGCTTTCTTTCCTCGACTAGCACCTTGCTTCTTGACCTATAGAATAGCTTGCAGAATTCAATTGATCGAGAAAAACATATATGGAAGAGGTGGAAGAATTCTAAATATATGGAAGATGTGATTATCAAACTATTACTTGCCTACTTGGAGTGGAAATGAGCCAAATAAGGGATATCAATGGAAATAAACGTCGGCTCCCATTATAACCACCACTAGAAGAGTGAAGAAAAATAAAAGGGAGAATAAAGTCCATGGTATATTTCAAGAATACCTAGCAGATTTCAAGAACGAAAGAATTAAATTACCAGGAAGCGCAAGCATGGCGCAAGATGCCACTAGCTTGGATCTCTTATTGACCTTGACGAGATACATACGGAAATTTATGGTGATAGAGAGGCGAGGATGATAGAAGAAGCGAGGGATATCGACCCCTGCTAACTCGCAAGCTTGGAGTACCCTCATTCCCTTCGAAATCTTGATTGGGTGACCATCCACGATCACTTTGAGAGCCTTTTTTGTCTTGGGGATATCCACCCTCGCTCCTCCCACCGATGTTCTTTTCTCTGTGCTTGCTTCTGTTTCCCTCATTGGAGACGAAGATATTGCCTGCATCCACATCCCGCCATTGGGTCCCAATGCCTCTAGCTATTGTTGCATGGCCCATAAGCACCCCACTAGTGATTTTGATCTCTTTGTCGCCTGAAATGCAAGCATTCCAATTCCCATTTTGGCCTTCCTGCCCTCTGCAACGAAGTAAATTAAAATATAAGTCTCACAATGTGCAATTAAGAGCACTATAAAGGCCTGTTTTCCATGGAATTACTTGCAGTGTAGCCCAGTGACCTGCAATATACTCAGTTACAACTCACCACTTGATTATCCTCGATAAAAGACCCTGCCAATGGTCATTTCCAATGACCATCAACGACCCTCGAGCATCCCAACATTTAATGTGTGGCTTTGTGACAATGTTAAGGGTTTATAAACATTTAATGTGTGGATATGTGTAACACATCTCTAAGGGGATTTCAATCCTGGAGGAGTTAATGAATAACCCCACTTTTCCATGTAGATAAGTCCCCATTGACAATCCCTAGCAACTTTGGAATGCATTATTTAACAACATGACAAAGACATTGCGATGAATGTATTTTATTTTTATCTATTAAGAGGGGTGGGTACTGAGAATGTTGAAAATGTAAATTCCATTAGATGTGACAATGAAATGAAGAGTAGAGACTTCTATGACTCAAAAGTTAATTGAACTTTCAAAATGATTGTCCTAATAAAATGTGCAAAATTCAAATATTTGTAGAGCTATTCAAGGTGTCAACAAATGGTTTACCATGCAGTGATTGTGCACCCAAATCAATGTTGGTAACCTAAAGGATATGGGAACTAATAGTGAGCACCAACTACATGTTATGCAACCAGCTCACAAAATAGAAGAAAAGATAGCTCACGACTTAGAAATGAGCCTCTTCGAGGGGGCAACCTCCTTTACATTACATAAACGACAATTCTTGGATGATACAAATGACAAAACCTACCTTCTATATAGAGGAGTCTACGGGGTCACAATATAACAATATGGGGAAAACATGGGCACAACAATAACAATAATGGGGCTACACCTATGGGGCACAATAAAAAAATATGGGGACTACATGGGCACACCAATAACAATAATGGGGCTACACTAACAATAATAACGGGCTTCACTGGTATTATGGGACCTAACACTACAACTCTTCACATGAAAACATTGGCCTTGTGCATTATTAGGGAGGAGAAGATAGGTTTAGTAAAGGGAAGATTCATTCGTAAGATTGTTATCTCTCTATGGGAGGCCATGGATCGGGCTAGGGATATTGGACAAAATTCTTTGTTTCTTAAGATTGATTTTGCAAAGATTATGAAAAGGAGGTTGGCCTTCCATCATATAGATGTTTCTGTTTCGTCTGAGTTGTATTGCAATGGTGAAAACCATATTTTCTAATGCTTCAACCATTGTCCCAATTAACAACACTCTAACCAAATGCATTCCACTGCATAAATTGATCCGACAGGGGTGTCCTCTTGCTCCTATGTTTTATTTGTAGATGCCTTAGGCTATTTATTGGTGTCTACAAGGACGCAAAGTAGATTCCATGAAATCTCCCTTTAATATGGATTGGAATTGATCACTGGCCATATTGCTGATAATTCTCTTCTTTCTATGTGCTTGGACCAGGATTTAGCACAAACTACTAGGGTTTGTTTGAATACTTTATGTTGTGCTTATAGGGATATGGTCAGTGAATGTAAAACTGATTACTGATTGATCTGGATCCTCGAATCCTCAAATTTGGATTATATTTTATGGAATTGGATCAATCTTAACATGATTGTTTCACAATCTTAGGATTTCATTTAATATTTACCTCTCCGTTGTTGATAATTGAAAGTTGAAACTAATGTCCTAAGAGGTTGTAGCCAAAGTTTTTGGTTCAGCAACACAAGGATCTCCTTTTAGCTAGGAATCTTACTTTGGTATCACGTTTTCTCCAAGCCTCACACATCTACTATGTCTCTCACTGGCTCCCAAGCAGGGTTCAATTCAAGAGATGAGAACAAATTATCAAGTCCATTCTTTGGTCCAAATATGATGGCATGTAAGGTCTTCCTATGGTTCTTTGGGAAGTTTGGACTATAGGGAGGGTGGCTTTAGCATTGTTGATGTGGAAATGCAGGGTCATTTTGATTGCATAATGGACTGCCAGGTGTCTTGGAGGATCCACCCCAAGGAAAATTTTAACGCTCATAGATTCCAGTCTGCTCAACATCTACTTTTAAACTAAAGCCAGTTTGAGTTGTTTGATATTATCTCATCCCCTCAATCCTTTAATGTGCCTGGATCAGTCATCTATTGCAGCATATGGGAGGCTTCCAAGTTTGCTTCTCCTTTGGTTAGTTCATTTTTACCAAGGGTGTTCTACTATGGGTCGCTCCCACCTTAGAACCATGCTCATAGCGGCAACATACAAGGAGCATCCATCGGAGCATGCTTCAATCCATTTTGGCATGTTCCCTACCATTTTTGGGAACGGAAAACTCCCAATGATATGAGATAACTAGCCCATCAAAAGCCTCTTCTACCTCCAATAGACTGTCCATAAAAGACATGGTGGGTTTTCTTCCTCCTAAGGATCATTACAAGATGAATATTGATATGAAAGGTTTTTTTGGAGAGATTGAGAATGAAAACTTAGGGAGATATGGGAAGACACTTCAAAAATATGATTCCAAGAAACTATACTATGATCTGTATCAGTGGCAACCATGGTCACTGTCCAGTACAAAATAATGTCAGTATTGATACAAAGGGGAGGATTAAGCTTAAATCCAAAGGCACTCTTATCTTCAGAAAACAAAAATTTATGGATTGCGTCTCGTAGAGTTTTCTCTGAAGCATAACTTTTAGTGTAAGTGGCCTAGGAATTTATATGGTATGAAAGGTAGAGCTCTACAATGCCAATTTTGGGTATGTGGGCGATCTTATTCCTTGCAGTAGAGAGGGCATGAGACGAAGAGGAGCAAGATAAGGTTCATATGGACATTTTTTCGTTGGAATATAACTATTTTTTGTTGTTATATGACACACTTTCGACTCATTGTCTTACACTATTTACAAGTTGGTTGGTATTGGGGATATTTAGACTTGATATCAGCTACCTAATTTATAGTTTTGAACCACCTTCCCAAGTGGTTGTTGTCGTTAAATCCTATGGAGATGTTGTGCTCATCTTCACACCAATTTTTATGTTCATCATGTATGTATAAATGTACTTATTGCACTCAAGACTTTAGAACTGCGCTTTGTTTGAGATGGTTGATTAATAAAATGTTTGTGTACTTTGACTTTGCCGTTATAAGACTTTTAAGATATTTAAGTTTCTAGACAATTTTGTTGCATTCAAATTTTAAATTATAACAAATCCATGCTTTTGTTCTATTGTATCATCACTTTCTAGTTATCCATGGGCATCAAGTATCAAGACTCAGTAAATTTGCTGCAGCACTACAACTACATCACTCTACATTCATCTACACTTATATCGACGTGTCTTTGCACTTTTTTGGTGCAAATGCAAGTTTATTTCTTTGATAGTAAAACATTGTGTTGGCTTGTTAGGTCCCTATATTACTAGTGTAGTCCCTTATTGTTGTTAGTGTATCCCCCTTATTGTTGTTAGTGTAGTCCCTTTATTGTTATTGTTGTACCACTGTAACCCCAATATTGCTATTATTGTACCCTTACATTATTATTGTTAGGTCGGTTAAGAATATATTGTGACCCTATGGACTCTTATATATAGAAGGAGGTTTTGTCATTTGTATCATCCAAAAATTGTCCATTTATGCAATGTAAAGGAGGTTTCCCCCCTCAAGGTGGTTTATTTCTAAGGTGTTGATCTCTCTTTTCTTCTATTTTTAGAGCTAGTTTCATAACATTTGGTATCAGAGCTTTGGATTTTAGGGTTTCATTGCTCCAAATAGGTCATCATGGCATTTTCGCTATAATTTTTTTCTACGAAGGTTAAGAAGCTGAAATTTTTATCACCCGAAGCCGAAATCCTACGAAACTTTGTGTGAAAATTTCAGATATTGGTTCACAATATTTTCGGAGATATGATCCATGGAAGTTAGGGTTTTTGCAAGCTCCTGAATTTCATCTAAAAGAGGTGACCTTGGTAAAATCATCATAACGCTCGCTTTGAGCATCAAATTGGAATTATGTAAAAAGTGTCTGAACGTGCACAAAATTTAGTTTCCTGTGTATCAATTTCAGAGCCGAATGAGGAAACAGTGACACGTGGCTCGTCGTACAAGTTCGCTCTACTGAACCAGTCCATAATTAGGTCATTGTGGGAGATGGAAAATAACTTTGCCTTGAAGCATCCAAATCAGGTCAGACATGTGGCATTCGAAAGAAGCTTGAGAGGGCTAATACATGACCAAATTTCAGATATTGAAGATCCGAATTTACAGAGATACATCAGTTTCAATATCGAGCTCCTCAAAATCAAGAAAACAATGTGTATTTTTTTTCTTCAAATTGCATAAGTCTTGTTTGAAAAATCATTTTGAAGTGATTCCAAGGGAATATTTAAACATAGATACTAGTATTGGGTTCTAAAATGCCACCTAAAAATAATTCAACACCCATTAAGCCTTCAGAAGGCTCTACTATGAATCATGAAGAGGAAGAATTACAACATCACATATCAAAATTACAAGAGCAAGTGCACCAAATTTCTCTCTCGCTAAGAGTAACAAAAAATGAAATGGAAGTTTTGAAGAAAAACGTGGAAGCTAAGATGGATGGGTTGAAGAAAAGCGTGGAAACTAAAATGGATGGTTTGAAGAGTGGCATGGAAGCTACGATGGATGACATGGAAGCTAAGATTGATGAAAAAATTAAAGACAACATGGAAAACATGAATAATGATCTAAAAGCAGACATGAAAGGTTTGAAGGAAGGTTTGACAAGGTTGATACAAGAAATGATTCCTAATTGCGGAAAGATAGTAGAGGAAACTCATGATGAGAACAAAATAAATGTTAATTATGATTTCATAAACTCTAATGTTGGATTGAAGACCCACCATATTCCAAAGATCGATGTGAGGAAGTTTGATGGCAAAGATCCTGTAACATGGATACTATAGATGGAGCAATATTTTGACCTCAATAATGTGAAAAACACACAAAAGGTACGCATTGCAACTTTATATTTAGAAAAAAAATACATTTGTATGGTATCGATGGGTTTGCTCCCGTAAAAAAAATTTCACTTGGTTAATTTTTACGGAGGAAATGATAGCACATTATGAGGATACAAAGAGAAACACCTTCTTTAGCCAATTTATAAATCTCAAACAAAAGGGTTCAATGGTGGAGCACATTGAGGACTTCCAAAAATTGAATATAAGGGTAGCTGATATTCCAAAGGAACACATGATTGATGTCTTCATAGGGACTTTAAAGGATAACATCCAACATGAAGTTCGAGTTTGGGAACCTGATTCATTGGAGAAGGCATTCAAGTTGGCAAGAAAAATTGAAAGTAAAATTATGGCGACAAGGAAGCCTACCACTCACATCTGTACAGATGGAAGTGTTGCTACTCCTAGACTTCCATAACCTACAAGGTTGACACCACAACAATTAGAAGAAAAAGGAGAAAAAGGGCTTTGCTACAGTTGTGATAGCAAATACACTAAAGGTCATAAGTGTGCTAAGAATGAATTATTTTACATAGGTTGTGAAGAGGAGGAATAAAATAAACAAAAAACTTCAAAAGAAGAGGATATACACTAGGAACCACCCTTAGAGAAAGAAGAAATGAGTCTAACCATATCATGTAATGCACTGGCAGGAATTACCACTCCTCAAACTCTCAAGATAGAAGGACATATCAAGAAGAAAAAATTAATAGTGTTGATTTATTCGGCTAGTACCTATAATTTTATTCATTGTAAGGTATCCAAGGAATTGAATTGCTTTTTATACCCAGCACCACAATGTAAAGTGATGGTTGCAAATGGATGAACTATAAATTGCTCTGGAAAATGCCATAATATCAAGCTAGTCATGGGGGAATATGCATTGAATAGTCCAATGCTTTCCATTCCAATGGGAGGTGTTGATGTTGCACTAGGAGTATAATGGTTACAATCTTTGGGGACGATAGCTTTTAATTTTCAAGAACTTTTCTTGAAATTTTTTTCAGAAGGAAAGGAAGTCGAATTGCGGGGTATCGCAAGGAAGCCGGGAAAGATAATAAGCTCTAATGTCATGACAAAGCTTCTGAAGAAAGAAAAACGAGGTGTAATTGCACAATTATGCTCACTAGAAGTTCCAACATCAAAATCATCTATTCTCCAGATCTCCAAAAAGCATTGGAAAATCATTCCAAGGTGTTTGAAACTCCCAAAGGAGTCCCACCTATTCGTGATCATGATCATGTTATTCATCTAATTCCATGAAGTGTTCCTCCAAACATCATGCCTTACAGATATCCTTATGTCCAAAAGAGTTAAATTAAACGTATGATTGCAGAAATGTTAGAGGCTGGTATAATTCAACCTATTTAAAGTTATTTCTCTACTCCAGTAGTATTGGTGCACAAGAAGGATGGATCATGGAGCATGTGTCCAGATTTTAGGGAGCTCAATAAGCTCATTGTTAAAGATAAATTTCCCATTCCTTTTATTGATGAATTATTGGATGAATTACATGGAGAAATTTATTTTACCAAGTTGGATCTTCGTTCAAGATATCATCAAATTAGAATGAAAACTGGAGATATTCCAAAATCAACATTTCGAACTCATGAGGGTCATTATGAATTTTTGGTAATGCCTTTTGGCCTTGCCAATACACATTCTAAATTTCAAGGGTTGATGAATTCCATTTTCAAACCCTTCCTTAGAAAAATTGTGTTAGTATTTTTTGATGATATACTAATCTACAACAGGTCTTGGAAGGATCATGTTCAACATGTTGACGGGGTGCTCAAACTGTTGGAGGAGAAACAATAATACGCAAAAACCTCCAAATGTTTCTTTGGAGTACAAGAGGTGGAATATCTGGGTCATATTGTATCTCACGAGGGTGTTAAGGTAGACCCTAACAAAATTAAAGCCATTAGGGAATGGAAAGTCCCCACAACCATAAAGTAGTTGCGAGGATTTCTCGGGTTAACAGGGTATTATCGCAAGTTTGTTAAGAATTATGGGAGAATAGCAGCACCTCTAACAACATTATTGAAGAAAGATGCATTTTCATGGACTCCTGAAGCAACTAAGACCTTTGAACATCTTAAAGAGGCAATGTGCCTAGCACCAGTCTTAGCTACGCCAGACTTCACAAAAACCTTTATTGTGGAATGTGATGCCTCAGGAAATGGAATTGGTGTTGTTTTAATGCAAGAAGGAAGACCCATTGCTTTTGAAAGTCATCCAATCAAAGGAAAGTATTTACATAAATCTATTTATGAGAAGGAAATGTTAGCAATACTGCATGCACTAAAGAAATGGAGAACTTACCTAATGGGAAGACACTTCAAGGTAAAAACTGATCATGATAGTCTTAAACACTTTTTGGAACAAAGACTATCTTCAGAAGAGCAGCAAAAATGGGTCACAAAGATGTTGGGTTATGACTTTAAAATAATCTACAAAAAAGGAAAGCTTAATGTTGTTGCAGATGCACTCTCAAGAAAGAATGAAGAGGTGGAAGCATTGCTTTGTGCCATTTCTATTATCCAACCATATTGGATAATCGAAGCAAGAGATGAATGGAAGAAGGACAAAGATGTATGGACACTCATTCAAAAGTTGCAGCAAGATCCTAGTACATCTGATACATTTAGTTGGAGAAATGATTCCTTATGGTACAAAGATCGCTTATATCTTTGTAAGAATTCCCAACTAAAACAAAATATTCTTCTGGAATTGCACACTTCTCCTTTAGGAGGACACTCAGGATTTTTAAAAACTTACCACAGGGTGAAGAAAGAATTTTTTTGGGATGGCCTTAAATCTGATATTCGAAAGTTTGTGGCGGAATGTTCGGTTTGCCAGCAGAATAAAGTGGAAACAATTAAGACCCCAGGACTTCTACAACCTTTATCCATTCCAAGTCAACGTTGGGAGGAGATTTCAATGGATTTTATCACAGGTTTACCTAAGTCCGAAGGAAAGAGTGTCATAATGGTGGTAGTTGATAGACTTACCAAGTATGCACACTTTTGTGCATTATCTCATCCATTTAAAGCAAGTACAGTTGCTACTACATTTATGGATAGAATTCAAAAGCTACATGGAAGCCCAAGGGTTATTGTGAGTGACAGAGATCCCATTTTTACTGGAAATTTTTGGACGGAGTTATTTTCTTGTTTGGGTACTCAAATAGCTCATAGCTCATCTTATCATCCTCAATCTGATGGTCAAACTGAGATAGTAAATAAATGTTTGGAAGGATATCTTCGTTGTTTTGTATCTGATAAACAAACACAATGGGTCAAGTGGTTACCTCTCGCTGAATGGTGGTATAACACTTCCTTCCATACTGCAACAAAAATGACCCCATTTATGGCACTTTATGGATATCATCCACCATCGATTACATCATCTTTAAGGGAAAATTCGAAGGTTCAAGCAGTCGAAGATCACATCGAGCATCAGCAAGAAGTTCTCCAACTCTTAAAGGATAACCTGAATTTGGCACAAAATCGAATGAAACAACGGGCAGATCAACATCGCAGCGAGAGAAGTTTTGATGTAGGAGATTGGGTATTTTTACGGCTACAACCATACAAACAAATTTCCCTCAAGCAAGCTAAGAAGGATAATAAATTATTACCAAAGTACTATGGTCCTTACAAGGTGTTGCAAAAGATTGGTTCTATGGCATACAAATTGGAGCTTCCTGCTTCTTCACGAGTACATCCAGTTTTCCATGTTTCATGCTTAAAGAAGGTTATAGGTGAAAATCTTCCAGTTCAAACAATATTTCCGGAACTTGATGAGGAAGGAAAAATCATATTGGAACCTGAAGTGGTCATGGAAACAAGAACTCGACAACTACGGAATCGATCAATTTCAGAGTATCTCATCAAGTGGAAGAACTTACCCACTGAAGATTCTACATGGGAGGATGAGAATTTTATACGGAAGCACCCAGAGCTACTCAAGCGTTGAGGACAACACTTTTTTGAAGGAGAGGGGCATGTTAGGTCCCTATATTACTAGTATAGTCCCTTATTGCTATTAGTGTAACCCCCTTATTGTTAAAGGTGTAGCCCCCTTATTGTTATTTTTGCTTGCCCGTGTAACCCCAATATTGTTATTATTGTGCCCTTAGTAATCATATCGCTAAGTTATATTGTGACCCCATGGACTCCTATATATAGAAGGAGAGGTTTTGTCATTTGTATCATCCAAGAATTGTCCATTTATGTAATGTACGGAGGTTTCCCCCTCAAAGTGGCTTATTTCTAAGGCATTGATCTCTCTTTTCTTCTATTTTTGGAGTTGGTTTCATAACATGGCCCCTACAACTATGGGTAGAGCCATCTCACATTTCTGAAGGGGCTATAATGTTGTTTGTTTCATAATACAATTGGTTATAATCCATTCATTTGATTCATATAAAACCTATTACACTATATGCATCCATTTATGCCCTCAACCATCAATTGTAATCACTGAAACTTTGGTTTTAAGCTCCAATATACAACATTTACCTACACACCATATCTAACATATATATGATTGTGAACACTCAACTATGTGAGGAGTACAAGGATATGTGAAGGATTTATTCAAGTTTTCATGGCTATTTGGTGCTTAAGAAAACAACACACACTAGCACCTTTATCCTTTAATAATGATGGGAAATATGTGTACATATATATGTTTCTTAATTGTGGGAATGTTGTATAAAGCTCTTGTTATAAACAACATTAGTATTTAACCAAAAGAATTAGAATGGATAACATACCGAGCAATGATATTTTCTTATCATTGCTCATCTTGAAAAAATTATTTCAATTTATATCAAGTTGAAAAGGAGTTAGTTGAAATTTGAGAAAACTATGTGTTATTAACTAACATATAGCACAACAAATTAGCATCTTGTGCACCATGTAAATGGCGGTGTTGGGGTTCCCATGTTTTGGCTAGATTGGTAAGACCAAAAGATGACACAACATCAGAACCACTTTCGGGCCTCAAGATCTAGCCCTCCTGGGTCCAGAGAAGGATTTCTCTATATAATCAAGGTTTTATATCTTTGAAGCTCAAAATTAAGATGTTAGGCTAGTTATAAGGCTCGGGGTTTTTTCGTTTGATGTATGTTTGGTTGTTGGGAATTAGGAAAGAAGGGTTCAATATAAGACAAAGATGAGAAAAGAGGATTTAGGCAAGGGAGAGATACTCTAGGGAACATTCAAGACCATTGGGAAATGGAGTCAGGAAAGGGTTTACTTGCTATTCAACATGCAGGCTTTCAGTTGGGCTAGTCATAAAGCATTGGATCTTAAAGATAATTGTGTGATATGAAATGGTAAGAGAGAAAGGTGAAAGCAAGGAAACCTCCAAGGTGACCTTCAGAGATAATATCCACGGGCAAGACATGCCATTGGACACCTGTGATCTAAAAACCAAAGGCTAACTCTTCAGACAAGAAACATTAAAGGTTTAGACCAGAAAGTTAAAGACCTGAGATCAGAGAGAGACTTTGAACTCTCAATGATTCAACCTCTAGCTTGAGGGATCTTAGAAAGGTTCAATTAATTGAAAATGATCCTAGTGAGATAAAGATAGAGTTCTAGACCTCCCAGTGTTCCCAATTCACTCAATTAAATCCTAGCAAGAACATCTAAGAACAGATTCATTAATTCATACATTAGCTAGCAGGGAATGACATCCACTACACTGGTTAAATTAACTGAAATCAACCCTTAGATAACACATTTAGTAGAAAACATTGAAGGCAAGGAGAAAAAAAACATAGGGTACCTAACAAGGGTAAATCCTATGCTAGATTTCTGATGCAAGCCAATAGAAAATGAAATAATATGGTACATAACAAGTTAAAAACGAGGAGCCTTGCAGAATGATAAAACATCACACATTGCTTTAGATCGGGATCCAAAGAAATGTGTATCATATTAAGAAACAACACCGATCAAATAAGAAAACGTACACCAATAGCTGGATATTCAATCTAAAAAAATCTTCCTCGGCCTATCTTACAACTTTACACAGAGACTATGTCTCAAAAGAAATAGCTTGTAATTCTCTGATAACTGATCAACAACCTTTACAATGAGTTTCTTCCTGAATTTTATAGCTGAAGAGAGCAGAGGAGGTAGGTGAAAAACTAAATGAAGCATTACAACTTTGAAAAGAAAGAGGGCCGAAGCCCATTCTGTTTTAAATCCTGTGCATTTATCCCTGGTACTCCTTGGATGAAATGGTGGTCTTCGTCAGGCTTCCACTTACTCTAGGAATGCCCTTGATGTACTTTGGATGCAGTACTTTGTAGTACTCTAGTGAATAAAAAAAAAGGCAGATAAATGACTTTGATGTTTTCCATGCCGCATAACAAATGCTCTGGTAGCATAAGACTATTCTGTCAAGGTGGAAATCTTCTAAGGAACACGGTAAATAAGGGAACAATATGGGCGCTTTGTCCTTTCACAGGTAGGAACATTCTGCTGATGTAGCTACCTTGATAGTATTGTTTTCTGTGCACTGGGCCTTCTTTGTGGTCCATGATGTCTTTGATCTGGTACTCTTCCTTCAAATCATAAGATTAAGACTCAAAATATTCTATTACAGGCCTTAAACACTCTATTTTCCCCCCTGATACTCTTTTTCGCTTCCACGTTTTCCTCTGACTGCGAAATCTATACTTTAATGGCTCTGGGAAGATTTTACAGAGTTTAAACTCTGTTTCTTTAATGTGAGCCCTGTCATATGTCTTCTCAGACCCTTCTTCATGAGTTCGGCTCTTGAAAATGGTCCTTTCCTGTTTCTTTGTAACTATACAGAGATTTTGAATCATGGCGGTTTTCCGCCGCTCGTACCCTACAAAAACACGCAACTCTGTTATGAAATCCATGCATAGGGAGGATGGCTACGAAGGGCGGGGGGAATAATTGTGTGGTGGTGGTAAGAACGGTGGTTTTAGATGGAACAATGGTGAATCAATGCAGCAATATGGTGTGAGTTGCGACTAATAGGTCTTTGGTGGAGAAATGCTCGGGGCCTTTTGATCATGGTCTGGTGGCGAAGATCGACGACGAAGATTAAACAGAGAGATGGTTTATGAAGTTGGGCAGAATGCATAGAAATTAATGCGAAACATTAAACTTTAATGCAAATTACGAGAGTTTGGACATAGGCAGAAATGCAAAGAAATGAATGAAAATGCAATGAAAACGATCGTGTGTGGTGGGACCCGGCATGGGTGGAGGGCGATTCATTTAGGACCGTCGGATCTTAGGAGGAGATCGATGGCTACGATCCAATTGGAGGGGAGGAATAGGAGGTTTGATAGTCTAATTGAACTATGGTGCGATTGGTTTATGGCCGTTGGATCTTGGACTAACGGACGGTCGAGATTGGATCAGGAAAATCGCAATCGCAAAGGGTGGAAGGTGGCAGCAATTGAAAAATGCGATTGCAATTGGAGCGGGAGTGTGATTAGTGCCGGCCCGTCCGATCTAAGTGATAGATCAACGGTGGAGATTGAATCGGCGGGGAATAGAAATAAGCGACAGGAGGGGAGCAGAACAAATCTGGACCATTGGATCTTGGAATGGATGGACGGCTGTGATTTGATCGAGGAATCGCAATCGGGGGGAAACAAGGAGTGGCACGGTGAAAGTTCTGATTGCGATCGGAAGTGGGAGTGCGATTAGCACTGGGCCGTCTGATCTAAGTGATAGATCAACGGTGGAGATCACGACGGAGGCCTTATAGACCAAAACTCAATCTCATCGAAATTTTTCATTTAACAAAGAGTTGCGCTCGCCCGAAAGTTGCGATTGCGATTAGCGCTTTGAGTCTCTGTGCCTAGTTCCAGCGCTGGGTTACGTGGGGAAGTGGTTTTAAGGGGCTGGCAAAAAAGGGGCTAGGCCATATATAAGTTAAAAAGTGGGTTTTCCCCCATTTTTAGTGCATTTCGAGGTCGAGAAAAAGGGTAACAATAGAGGGAGAAAAGGGGAAATAGACCAAACAAGGGGTGAATGTAGGATTTAAAGGGGATTTTGGGAGGATTTAGGGGGTACAAGGGGAGCTTTTAAAAAGGGAAAAAAAGGTTAAAATGGGATATTCTATAGGGATACAAGGGTAAATAAAGGCCTTTTGGAGCACAATTTTTCATCATCAGTGAGGCTTATTGACTCAAGAACAGCAGAAGGAAAAAATCAAAGGGCAAGGAACATAAAAGGCTTCAAGGATGATGTGTTTTCAAGAGAAATGCATTCCTTGAAGGCTCATAAAACAAATTAGCCCCTTGCTTGCAGCATCGAAAAGGAGATTATAGAGGACTAACAAAGCGGAATGGAAATTGAGTTTTTTCCACTACTGGAATTTGTCTTGGCATTTCCTAGCTAACAAATGAAGCATTCCTCACATGTTATAGCGCTAAAGAACGTTGATCAAAGAAATTGCATGTAAGATTGCATTGGGATTGAAGCAATCCTGACCATGCAAGCAACAGATTCTATCATCATTCAGTTTTTAGAAACTAATATTTTGTCTCGTTTTGGTTGTCCTACTAAGATTATCACAAATAACGTGACAACATTCAATTCTAAGAAGATGACTGAGTTTTGTGACAGATATAACATTAAGTTGGGATGCTCTACAACCTACTACCCACAAGGTAATGGATTAGCGGAGTCCTCTAATAAGTCATTGATCAGTATCATTAAGAATATGTTAGAGGTGAATAAAAATAATTGGCATAAGAAGCTGATTAATGCATTGTGGGCATATCAGGTGAGTAATAAAAATTCTATTGGTATGTCTCCTTTTCAAGTTGTATATGGTGTCGATATTGTGTTTCCTTCATCATTAGCAGTCATGGTAATGAAATTGTTGCAAGAATCAGGGACTAAGGAAAATGACATATAACGCCATATTGATCAAATGATACACCTTCGCAAACATGGGATGAAGTATTTCAAAATACTTCAAAACTTCATGACGGGATAAAGAATATCTATGATCGGAAAACTAAGGAAGACAACTTCAAGATAGGAGATGTGGTACTTCGCTAGGATGCCAGGAATGAAGAGAAGGGTAAGCATGGAAAATTTGAGAATTTATGGAAAGGGCCATATCAGGTTTCAGCTTTTCGGGGACAAAATGCTTATTTGCTTGAAGAGATGAATGGACAGGAGTGTTTAGGAGGACCAGTTAATGGTAGGCTCCTGAAACACTATATTTTTTTGAAACAAATTTCTCGATCAGTTTATCATTTCATCGTAAATATCATTTACTTTTTCTGCAAGTGTGAAGTAGAGATTCACTCGATTTCGGAGCCCAAAGTGAAGGCCATGGAGCTTCACTGATTTTCTGCCATTTTCAAGTTCATTTTTCATTCAAGTAAGTCAAGTCTTGAGTCATTTTTTCAGTCAATTTCAAGACAATTCAAAGTCAGATTGTGTCATTTGAGTTGTCAACATTTAGTCATGTTTTTCATTTTGAGTTTTGACCGTATTGGCCCAATGGAAGAGGCACAGGATCTGCAAAATCCAGAGTTCTATGGTTCTTGACACCTCTTTCAGAGCTATCATCCCCAATATGGCCAATGTTAGTGTTAGTATTTGCATCCTTCTATCAGTGATCAAAATCCTCTTTTCATATCATTTTAGGAGTCCCACTCATAAATTTTTAATCATTCCATTAGGTCATGTAAAAAAATCACTCACTGATGGTAGCCCTAGTCATAAAATATCACTCCTCCTCAAAATTTATACTTGTTGGCCCACCTTCATGTCTTGCTGAGCATAAATCACTCATGAGAGTCTATTTCCTCATGTCATTATCTCAGTCAAAGTCACCATGGAGTCTAGTCATTCAAGGTCCCATTAGGTCACTAGGTTTCATTTTCCAAGGTTCAATAATACACCATTTCATTAGCATAAGGCCAGCAAAAATTTGAGAGTGATTGAATAATATTACTTTATCATCTGAAGAAGATTTGTCAACATGTAAAGATGATCTCTAAGGAATATTTCAAAGTTCTAATTATGCTTTCAAGTTATGATTTTTATTTTGCAATGTAATTTTATTCAAAAACAGAGATGTAATTTATTTTTATTTTTAAGTAATTTTATGTTCACTATATGTAATAAGTACTATTCCCAAGCTTCCAATTAAGCTCCATATGCCAAACTCAACACCAAACAAAGCAAATAAAGAGTTTCAAACTCCAACATCATCAACCTGCAAAGAAAAGTCAAAGTGTAAAGGGTATTTTTCAAAAGTTTTCAAAGGTGAAAGTGAAACATTAGAAAGTGGGTTTTAAATCAAAAGATAAATTTAACATAAGTATAAAAGCCCTCATATCATAAAATTTAACTTCATTTTCCTCTTACTACCATCAAGCATCCTCAAGCAAAGCAGGGTTTCCAAATTTTTGGGTGAAATCAGCAAAACAGGGAAGGCATTGCGCATTTGCCAAAGGGAGGGCATGCATGTGTGTTGTGTTACGCGCCTACTTGCGGCGCTATGCTCTTGTCAATCTTCCTCAACAATTGTCAAAAACGCCTCCAAACGTCACACCATCACCCTCAATCTCTCAGTAGTGGTTCTTCATGCCTCAAACAAGCAAGTAAGTTACCATTTGCTCCAAATCCTCTTTTTCATCAAGTCATTTTGCGTTGTGTGAGTTTGTTAAAGGAAATTTGGTGTTTTTCTTTAAATTCAAAACCCTAGTATTCCTAAAAACTAATTACAGTTCAATTTCAGTCCCTAAACCTTCATACCCTTCCCACATTGCCATATTCCCTTTCCAAATTCCCTACACCTGTAATTAATTCCCTATTCTAAATCCCTCTACATCCCCACTCCCTGTCACATCCCTTAACTTATAAATCCCTACCCCCATTTCCCTCAATTACCTGATCTCATTCCCTATTCCTAAAATCACATACCACCTCATCACACCTCCCTGGGGTTTTGACACTAAGACATCATGGCATAAGAAGAAACCATATCATACAGTGAGGCAGAAGAAACATAGGAGAGGAACCCACATAAAGGGGGAAGAATACTCAGATTAAGGCCAACAAATACCAGGGGACTATTGGCATCTCCTATGGCTGTGACATGTTTCAAACATGTTGGATTTTTTGAGTTATGTGGGCAAATTCAGAAGGTCCAACACCATGCTATGTTGACCAGAATTTTCATTTCTAATCTCCATGGCAACCAAGTTACTCTAGTTGGTGTCACATTCACTGTGTCAACTGCCATCATCTCAGGTTCCATCAAGATCCCAAACATTGGGGAGAAATGGTTCAAACAGAAAGACTTGGAAGAGAATTACTATGAGCCTTTCATAAAACCTAGGTACAAGAATGAGAGAAAGAGGATTTTTCCTTTCTCTTACCTCCTGGATAGATATGCTCCCATGATAAATATCATCATGAAATAATTTTCATGTGAAGGTAGATTTTCTAAATTGTATGCCTATCACATCCGATTACTTATGCACTTCACTAGGGTAAATATGCTCAACATAACCTACTACCTCTTCCGGAGCATTGATAAGATGGAATTTATTGTCCATAAGAGAGAGTATGAACACCAAATGAATAGTCTTTTCCATCACTCCCTCATCAAAATCATAATCCTCCATCACCTCAAACAATTGAATATTCCATGGAGTTCATTCATAACTAATGACATATTCACTGCTCCAGCTATTCATCATGCCAAAAATGTGCCTTCATCATCTCATCCTTTCACTTCCATTCCTCCATCTCAGCCCATAGTTATTTCATCATCATCAGAGCAGTCTTATTCATCTATTTCACCACCATCATCTCCATCCCACATTGAGACTGGGTCACCTCGCAAAGCCGAGATCAATGAGCCTAAGCAGGCTAATGTGATTGAGATAGAGCCATTGAAAAAAACATACCAGAGGGGTCATAGGCAGGTGTTTTCTCCACATATTGTGGAAGGGGCCCTGCGTTCTTCACCAACAAAGAAGGTAGAGAAGGGGAAAGAAAAGATGGTAGAGGAGGATGTACATGAGGCAACCATTCATGATGAGAATGACCTCCATGAAACAGAACATGATTTTGACCTTGTTGACCTAGATGAGCATGATGATGATGAGATCACTAGTGTAGTCATCAAGGGTAAAAATGCCGAGATTAGAGAGCTCCAAACTAATCTTGACAGATCCAAATTTGTCATAAACTTCCTTGAGTAGGAGAACCAACAGTTGAAGACAAAGCATGTCATTGATGAGGTGAAATACATCACAGCTCAAAAGGAGGCAGAAAAAACCAAGGTTTTGTTAGAAGAGACACTTGAAAAGCATGGTTTTCTTGAAGAACAGGAAGAACAAGTGCAAAGGAGAAGGCCTAAGACTATAGGGCTGAAAAGAGCTCTAGCACTAGAAAGGCAAAAAGAGGTTGAGCTTGCTAATCAACTAATCTTGAATGAACAACTTGCAATGGTAATCAATGAAAACCAAGAGCCATGGCTTGATAGAGCTAACCAACACTTGGAGAAAGCAAACAAAGATAATGACATACTGAGGAGGAAGGTCAAACACTATGCCCAAAAGGACAAAATTGCAATGGCCAAGCTCAAAAGAGCCAATGCAAAAATTGAGACTTTGACCATGCAAGAAGAGAAAAGGAAGTTGGACATACTTAAAGAGGATTCACTCCAACCCTAGCCACATCATCAAAAATAATTTCACCAACTTTGAAAGGCTTTGGATCATTTTTGCAAATTATGTCTTTTTATTGTGTTTTTGGGACAATCATGTGACAGAGAAAGTGTCAAACGCACAACGCCCTTGGCGTTGCGCTATTTTTGGAGCCATCCTTTGACCAAAACACCACCACCAGTGGATGAAAAATGGTCAATACATCTCATAAAACCACTTTGCAAGCCTTGGTTTGCAAAACAAGTATGTCAAAATGTCAAAAAAAAAGAAAAAAGAAAAAAAAACATGTTTCTGCCTCATTTTTGGCCTTGGCACTGCGCTGAGAAGTCTTGGGAGGATTGAGTTTTGATAGGGAAAATGAGCTTAATTTTGAAAAATGAAGGAAAATCCAGAAAGTAGACTTGAAGGGCTTTCCAGCAAGCCATATTGGAGCTATTTTGGACACCTACAACCCAGTCAAAAGCAGCCTGCAATATGGAGGGCGCGCCTGGCAAAGAGAGGGTGTATTTGACAGTTTGCTGATATTTTTGAAATTTCATTGAAAATTTGACTTTTATCTTGAAAATCATGATTTCACTTATGTAATTGAGCATGGTAAATGTAAATATGATATGGATAAGTTACCTAGGGGTAGATTCATGAGGAAAATGTAATCATCAAATTCAAATGAATCAGTTTCAATGCAATTAGGGAGTCACTTAGAGCTCCCTACACTCTAGCTTTCAGTTCAGAATTTTGTGGATCTCATCCCCAACTTAGGAATTCGACCCCTGAGGATGAGATAATGTAGTTTTGATGTCTATATATTCCCTTTATTCACTCTTAACAAGGGTTGGAATCAGTTTGGATGCTAGTGTATTGATCAAGAACCAGTTTGGCCTGGAAATTAATGAAGAATTGCAACTATTTCTTTGGGATACCTGTGGTATGAATGTTTGGCATTATTTTTTCTCCTGTATCATTTTTATAAATGTTCTGTAAGCTCATAAACCATTTCAGGTCTATTATATGATAATTTGCAAGTTGATAGGCAGAATACATGTTCTTTCATGCTCTGTTTTGGGAAAGTTGTCATAATTTGTCCATTTTCCTCAGTTTAGGAAGAATATATCTCCTGTGCTCTTCCTAGCTCCTCGTCAGTCTTAAACCATCTCACCAAATCACCTTTAAGTGCTAAGCCTTCTACCTACCTTGCCCCATCGAATGGACTGCAATTCCATCTTATTTACCCTAACCTAGTCTCCTTGACCTAATCTTCATCTAGCAAACCCAATCAAAACAAAACAAAGCCTTATGCATTTCATAGCTAGCCTAAAACCTTTTCATCCAGCCCTCTTGGCTATGATTTTTGTGGAGAGAGCCCTCTCCGGTTTGGTAGGGATAAATACCAAGCCAAAATATTGATATGTGGTTACCTTTGTTGGGATTCCTTCTTCAGCCTTATTAATCTGGTGGAGTGATATAGATCCCAAGCCTCATTTTTGTCCAATATTCCATTTCATAAAACATGGCCTCTTTCTAGAGTTTGTGATAAGAAATTGAATTGGGGGAACAAATTTGATAAAAATTCAAAGTGCTCAGAACTGCTTAAAACTAGAACTACCGGATATGTCTCATCTTCCTAATTCTGGCGCACTTCGTTTCGCTCAAAAAAGAGTTTGTATGAGAAAGTTAGAGCGATCTGTTCGATTGCACAAACAGGTTAATTTTGGTGACAGGGATGTTGACTAGGCATCTGTACAGCCCAGTCAGCAAAAAGAATATTCCCCCCAGGTGGACCAGTGAGGTGTTGAGAAGTGTTTGTTGTTAATTGGTTTTTAGGTAGGTGATTTGTCGCAATGTGATTGGTTTTGGTTCCTCCAATTAGGTGCTGACACGTGGCTAGCCTGGAGGTCGCCATGTGCCCCTCCAAAGGTCGAAGTCATCTTTATTTCATGTGACAAAATTGTATTATGGTGGACGGGTGGAGGTCGGGCTCGACCCAACGACCTCCCCCACATAAACTCTACGCCTTACCACTCTTGCTACCATATGATTCTTACAATACATAGCACTTCACATGTATTTAAAATGTATAATGTTGCATGGTGAGGGTTAAGAGGGCCAGTCCTCGGTCCACAGGACCAGCGCATATAACCATGGTGGAGGACCAACATAAATGGCAAAGTTTAAGTTTTAAATGTGCTTTAATTAACCCTTAAGCAAGGTTTAAATTGCGCTTAATTTTGGATTAGTCTTAAGTGCATAGTTAGCGCTAAGTGCGCATTAACTTAACTAGCGCCTAATCTCTATATTAACATTATGGATTAGCACTAATTGGCGAAGTCCTTTAAATTCAGCGCTACCCCCAGTTTTGTCGGGGTTAACTTCTGTAAGTGATTTTTCCACTTTGAAAATTAAAGAAGCCCAAGGCCACTAGGAGAGGAGGCCATGTCTAGATCACCTGAAGACAACTTACAGAGCCAGAAAAGGCCACTTAGGGGTTTTTGGGTCTTCTGAATCTAATGGAGTAGGTTGCAGAGCCATTGGAGCACTTCAGGTGCATGTAATCAGATAATTGACCATGAGGGGTGAACTCTGTTTTCAGCTATGTGTTACATGTTTGTTGTGTATTGTATTCTCTGCAAATTAATTATTGTTATGATTTTTTTAAAGCTAATGTACTTAATTAATTTCTCATAAAAGACAATTAAACTTGACACATAAACGCTCTCGTAACTTGCTAATTTGAGACGATCCTTAAACACTTTTATTTTATACTGATGAGGAAGCTAGCACATCAAAACTAGTTTGTCCAATATTCAAATATGTTTTCTATCCTTTGAATCCACTGCCTTCGTGATCATCATCAGTAATAGATAAAGAAAAATTTGAATAGAAAGTAGATGGGCTATACCTCTCTGGTCGCCTTCTCTCTCAAACTGATCTTCTAAAAACTAGAGTTTGTGGCTCTTCCTCTTGTGATTCTTGTTCCATTGTAGAGTTTGATTCTTCCTCCTTCAGTTCAAACTCAATATTTTTAGATTCATTTGGTAGTAATTATTGTTTAATGACATCCTTCACCTCTCTAAACACCAAATCTCGAATGTACACAACCTTCCTTGTTTTTGGCTTCCAAATCTTATAACCTTTTAAACCATCTTTATATCCAATAAAAATGCACCTTTCTTATTTACTATCCAACTTGGTTCTTTTCTCCTTTCGAACGTGTACATATGCATCATAGCCAAATACCCTTAGATGTGAAAGAGAGGGTTTCTTACTAGTACATACCTGATTTGGAATCTTTTCCTCTAACACGGATGAAGGTGATATGTTAACGAGGTAACATGCAGTTCTACTGCCTCTGCCCATAATTCCTGCCCTAATCTAGCGCCATAAAGCATGCATCTTGCCTTTTCCATCAACGTCATGTTCATTATTTTTGCAACTCCATTTTGTTGAGGTGTGTATAAAGTAGTCTCCTGTCATGCTATACCACACTTCTTACAAAAGTCTTCAAATTCCTTCTTACAAAACTCTCCACCATTATCTGTCCTCGACAACTTAATCTTATTCTTTGTATGATTTTCCACTAGAGCCTTAAATTTTTTAAACCTGTCAAAGACTTCAAATTTATTCCTGAGGAAATATATCCATGTATTCCTCGAGAAGTCATATAAAAATGAGACATAGTACACATACTTACCCATTGATGGAACTAACACATGTCCAAACACATCACTGTGCACAAGCTCTAATATCCCTTTCGCCATCTTAGAACTACAGGAGAAACTCACCTGATTATGCTTCCCATATACACAATGTTCACAGAAATTGAAATCCAAAGAGAAATTATACATACCTTCTACCATACCATTACCATGTAGTATTCGAAGGCCCTTCTATCCAATATGTCTAAGCCTCTGATTCCATAGCATGGTATTTTCTCCAAAGACTACTAGATTTTCTGCTCCACTTTCAAGAACCATAAAACTGTAAAGTGCTACCCAAAAGCTTGTAAAGAGTTCCAATTCGAACTCCTCACATCAATACCAGTGCTCCCCAAACCATCTTACAAGTATATTTCTCGAACACTGTTTTTACACCTACATCATCCATATTGCTTACAAAAATTAGATTTTTGGCCAATGCTAGAATTTGCAGAACACTAGGAACAGTTCTAATTCTTCCACCTTGCAACTTAAGCTCGAATTTTCCGCGTCCGATGATTTTGGCCTTCCTGTCATCCCCTGAGAAGACATCACCACCATCATATTTCTCATACTTGAGAAACCACTCCCTATGGGGAGTGAAGTGAAAGGATGCACCTGATTTAATAAAAAAATGCCTCATGATCTACATGTGTACTTGAAGAAGAATACAAGTACACATCCCCACCTTCATACGAGGTGGCTTTAGTATCTACGAAAGGAGCATCATTAGACCCCTTTCCTTTCTCAGGAGTTTTAGATTTACAATTTTTTTTGTAGTGCCCTTGTTTTCCACATTTCCAACATACCTTTACAAATTTTCTTGGATATTTAGATCTCTTACTCGAGGGCTTATTTATGTTTTTGTTATGATATTGTCCTCTTACAGAAAAGGCATATCCATTCTTCCTCTCCATATTTTTCCTTCTCATCTCCTCCAACAACAACGATGAGACTATGTCATCAAACTTTAAGGTGGTTGTATCGCTACCTATAGCAACAACCAAACTGTCCCACGAATATGGTAGAGAAAAAAACAAAATAATGCACTTATCTTCATTTGAAACTTATATATCAATAGATAAAAACTAGCTTAACATAGTATTAAAGGTGTTTAGATGCTCTGTTATCGAGTCTCCATCCTTCATCCTTAGGTTATACAACTTTTTCCGCAGGAACAATTTGTTCGCCAGAGACTTAGATTGGTATAAAGTCTCTAACTTGTACAAAAAATCATTCATCATAACTTCCCATAATACATTCAACAATACTGAATCTAAGATACACAACTGTATTGTGCTCCAAGGCCCTCAATTGGATGGACACAGTTATGGATTTAGAGGGATGGAAATCTCTCTAGTGAACAAGCCAAATGCAACCCAAAGGAGGGAATTCGACTTGTGGATAAAAGGGAACAGAGCCAGCAAGTCCATTTAGCTAAGGGAATTACTTAGTGGATTTTTTTGCCACTTCATATAATTTACAAAATTCTAAGTTTTAGGTTAGCAAGTTTGGATTTTGGATATGGAATTATATTCCATGAACCCATTACTGCTACACACTTTTTCATTTGGGGTCCACCTCTTTCATAACCTAGAAAATAAAAATCAAGTTTTTCTTATATTGTGGTGTCGATAAAAGGGTTACATGCATAACCAAAAAAGTGGTGAAACTGTGCCAAATATCATCAAAAGCGTAACCCAACACACTAAAAATATCTAACATTGAAACAAATAGAAAAAATAAGGAAAAGTACCATTAATCCCATCACCTCAGACTCCATCCTGTACACATACAGAACATGAAAGTTTTTTAGCATACAAAATAGATTAAACCACAAATTTCTAAATTGCATTAACTTGGTGCAGTAACCAACTAATCCCTAAAGTTCCTTGACACTAAAACAAACCCTGCATCCTCTTATATAAATACAAACCCTATAGTATGTAATACATATTCATTCATACAACGAGCATGTTTAAGGTTTTAGTAAAGCCCTCTGCAGTGAAAAACCAGTAAGTCTGCAATCTCCATCACTGAAATTAAGCTCACACTCTCTGAATACTAAAGTTGTGAACTAAAACCATCTATTATCACCAATCCCATCGATGCTATATCTATAAAATTGAGTTGCCAATATTTATGAAGCGCAACAAAACCATTTTGACTAAAGTAACTAATGGATGTTAGCAAACAACACAAAAATCCCAAACTTCTTTGGACATCTGTAACTTTTGACATTATAGGCATGTTCTTTTGGTTTATATAAATAAATTTAAACTCCAACAACAAATTAAAGCGAGAACCAACAAATATAAACCATGCAACGATTGAGAGACCGAAGTACTAGTGAAGTCTGAGGATAAATGTTGAGAGAATATATCAGGCTCATACAACAATTGTGCAGAGTATGGAAGAGTTCCTCTCAAGAGGACAAGCTAGTAAGGAGCAATTTCACACAACTAGTTAACAATCAAACGATTCAAAAAATGTAAACACGAGATTCACTACTCATATAAATTTTGATAGATACTTATATCAAAGCAAGACCAAGAAATTGAGTTATGGACCATGCTTCTACACCCAATCTTAGACTAGGTTGCACCATAATATTTCTTGTAGCGCAGGCAACCTCGAGCTAGGTTCAAGGGCTTGAGAAGGTTTCTCAAAGGATGACACAATTATGCCAGATGAACCAGGAATTCCATAGGTGTTGCTTCTAACCCTCAAATTTTCCTACGCCACTTTCTTCACAACAAATCGAACCACATTTATGCCTACGTAAATTTCTTCACCTTCGACTCCCTCCAATGTCTACATTGATTTTGGAAAGATATAGGGGCCGATATCTTTTGGTTAAAGATGCACCAACAAGGTTAGATAATCATGCCCCTCCAATTTCTGCATCCAATCCCCCCGGGTGGTTAGTGTCTAGCCTGGTCCAAATCCTCTAGATAATTAAAGATGTTCAATTTTCCCTTCTATTCCATATTTTTGTTTTTGTTGACCTTTTCGTCATTCATTGATTTTTGTGTCTACCTACCACTTAATCCGTTGCCCCTAGATTGCCATCTATTACCTCCAAGGCTAAAAAAACAAAAAAACAAAAAAAAAAACAATATGTCCCAAGCAGTTAATCCTCTCTAGCCCTAGAACCCTTGTCCTTAACTCAACCTATTTACAATGTTTATAATAAGCGAGAGATGTAAATGGGGCTATTACACCAAGATTTTAATCATTCATTTATGGTAGCTCCTTTCCAAGTATAAGTGGGGCCATCTTGTGCTTAAATTTCATTATAGAATGATTAGGCCAAGGGGTGATTTCTGAATAAATGAGAAATAGTTTTAGAGGCTTCCAGATATAGGGGGAATCTAATAGGACCATGAAAAGATCTTTTTTTGAATGATGTCCCTAGTTGGAGCCTTGTTTTGAATAAGTAGCCACATAAAAAAAATTGTTTTTTGGGGGCCACATAATTTATGTAACTTTTTTCCCCACCTAGGAGGCTTTGGAGGACCAGAGTTTTTTCAATTAAAAAATAATCAAATTTTGGAGGGCAATCCCCAAAAGGACTTTGAGACTAGATGAAAAGATCTCGAGACAAATATAGTTTATCAAGGTTTTCTTTAGTGACCTAAAACAATATTCCCATTCTTCAACGATATTACCATTCAAGTTTAACTCATATAAGGAAAGCCACTCTTGTTGTCCTATAAGATAGTCTCTAATGGAGACTTGATTCAGAGTATAGTAACATTTCTCGTTGAATTTATGAATTAGAGGACCTGAAAATAAATGATTGTTTTGGATTCCTATATAAGGGTCTTTTTCCAATGAGAATATTTGAACCATTACCTACTTTCCATGTGAAACCATTTTCAACAAGTGGAAAGGTGTGAACCTTTGCTTTTCATATAACAGAGCCATTTGAATATTTGATTGGGGATCTAGTCCAATCTAGGATCGAGGATGGAGAAATATACTTGTGATGCATGACCCATGACCAAAGGCCAGAGCCTTATATAAGCTTCCATACACTTTTGATTGATAACACTTATGAAAACCACTGGAAAATTTTTAAATACCATCACCCATGAGATTTTGGAAAAGAAATTGAAGACCAAGTTATTAATGTTAAGGATTTTTTTTTCTTCGTATTTTCCAACCCATAAGAAGAGGCCCAACAAATAAAAACCACTTCAATAACAACTTTGTAAAGTACCAGTATGTCATCCTGAGAAGGCCATTTGTTGCACCAAGGTCTAATTTTATTCTTAATTTTACTAGAAGCCACTTCCATTCATTTTTCGTATAATTATTTGGCTTTAGGTATAAACCCAAGTATTTCAATTCCCCTCCAATCCTTTTAGAATAAGTAGCAAATTACTTAGAATGTTATTTTTTTCATCCTATAATAAGCCATTTTCATACATGGAGGATTTATTGAGATTTGTGATCGTGCCCATGGTCAAGGATGAAAGATCTAAGATGTCCTTTAGGGTGTGAATATGATCCAGATCCCCTTCTGAGAATATAAGGATGTCATAAAAAAAGAGGAGATGTGACAAGGAGCAATTTTCAGTGACACATATGCCAACACATAACTTCAAGCTTTAGCATTTGCAATAAACTTACTAATACCTTTGGCAATCAGAAGGAAAAGGAGGGGAGAAATAGAGCAGCCTTGTCACAACCCCTTATCAGTATTGAAGAAAAGGGATGCATAACCATTTATCGGTATTTCCATCAAGTATTAAATAATGCAACAGAGAACCCAAGAGACAAAGGAGTGACAAAATCTTAGATGAATAAGGTGAAGTCTCTCAGTTGACCATGTCAAAAACTTTTGACAAGTTGATTTTGAATATCGTAGCTTTTTTATGTTGTGTATGTATGGAGTGAAGACCTTATTGAGAAAGGCTTATAGCCTCATGTATCTGACAACCTTTTATGAAACCAAATTTCTCTTGAAATATGTGATCTGAAAGGATATTTTTTAATTGGAAGGCTATAATTTTAGAGATGATTTTGTAAAAAGAGTTGTAAAGGGAAATTGGCCATATAATATCAAAGAAGGAAGGGTTACCAAATTTTGGAGTGAGAGAAAGGACCTTCTTATTAAATGGGGACATACTTTTTCTAGTATATTGGAGTACTCAATAACCCTAGCAAGTCCTCCCCAATAAAGCCATAACCGTAGAGGTAAAACGCTATAGGAAGACCATCTTTTCCCCATGGAAAAATCGTAACTTTCATTAAATAGATATTGAAAATTACGTGTTGTAAATGCTTCAAAGGAACTTATCTCAAAAAATTTTGCCACACCAAGCCACATACTGTGAAGTGTCCAAAAATAATATAGTAAAAGCGGGTACAATATCAGTTAAAAAACAAAAAACATATACATTTTCTAGAACTTCTATATAGTAAAAAAAACAAAAAAAGTCCATAAATAAGTTGAGATGGATCATGATGGTGATGCATCCTATGACTCATGATCAATGAAAGGTCGATGAAAGTACTAATTAATCAGGAGGTCATAAATTTTGCTCAAAATTCAAATTTACAGGATTGGGTTGAAACTAGGATGGTTGCGTAGATCTCGTCTTCCTGATTTTGGCGCCGTGAACGGTTCGAAAAATCGATGTCGTATGAAGGAGATATCGCGTTCTGATCGAAATGCCAAATAGGTTAAATTGCAACAAGTTTGACTGGGATGCATCGTCAGCAAGGTGGAGGTACACTCAACAAAAGGGAATATTCCTTTCCTTAGAACCAATTGGTGTTTGACAAGTGCCGCTTATTTATTGGTCAGTTGGTTGCACGTTTATGATTTTTGGGCCAATCAGGAGGTGCCATGTGGCTAGCCCTGATGCCGCCACGTGGCCCTTGAACCGCATTTTAATTTTTTTGGGAGTCTATAGGAATCAACCGCGAGACCTCCGGCAGAACACGTGCACGTCCTCACCACCCGAGCCACACGATGAGTCTTAACCATAAGGGGACGCGAGTTCTATTTAAGTTTAATTATAGTGGAGTTTGGGGGTTGTGCCCGCCAGCGGTCTCGCAATGGTGGTCACATGGCATGTTTAAAGAAAACAACAAATAACGCGGTTAACACTAACCTCCAACATATCCGCAAAGACTTTGTTCACATGGCGATGTAATATGTAACACCTCCCACGCGGTTATCTCAAACTCAACCAGGGTTCAACCTTATCTCCACAGTTAAGGCCTGGAGTTCCGCCGACAATTAGAAGACCGCGGGGTTTGGGGTGGCATGTGCCCAACCGCCCAAACCACCAACAATTATTACAAATAGTTAATTTCGGCGGAGGGTTTGGCAGTGTGCCTAAAAAGGCGGAATTGCCTAATTTAACTCTAGATAAGTGGAGTCCTCCACTTTGGAGTGTTTTTAGGTGTAACTGGGCAAAAGAGTAGGAGACTCAATTTTCGCCCATTATGAGTGAATGAAGAGTCATTTTTTACTAATTGGACAATTATGGAGCCATTGGTGCAGAGAAAACAACCATTAAAGCACTGTAAGTACATGTATTTGCAAAATTTTGAGCATAATGAAAGATGGACATGCCATTGGGAGTTGGACCAACAGATGTAGCCCAGGAGGGGTGAACTGCTTCATCATGCTTGCTATGTAAATTATATGTGGTGACTTATTTCTCTGTTTTACATTGTTGTTCAGTGTTATTTAAGCTTGTTTTATGCTTCTAATTCACCTAAAATCATCTACAATTCATGGTTAAAGTCCTCAATTCTTAAGCAAACTAATGAGATAAGTATGCATATGTTTATAAACTGAAAAGACACTTAGCACAGCAAAATTAGTACAATCATTTTAGATCATATTGGTATCAGAGTTAGAGTTTATTCTCTGGCGTTGTTTAGTGCAAAGAATTGTTTAATTGTTTGCAAGTTTTAGATGTTTACTAGGCTCAAGCTCAAAAGAGGAGAAGGCAAATTGGTGGGAGCAGAAGGGTCTCAAGAAGAGCCAAATCAAAGGAAAGCAAGATTGCCACAATATCCACCACCTAGTTCACCTCCTAAGGAATCAGAAGCTACATTAAGTATGCCTCGTGAGGAAGGAGAATCCATGAAGAAGTTGATCCCAAAGAGGAAGAAAGAGTGTCCAGAAAAGAATTTCTTGACATGACTGAGATGGTTAGAATCCTTTATCAGGAAAGGAATGAGAGACTGGAAGGAGAAGGATCCAAACTTCACAAGGAAGGAAAGGGGTCTTCAGGAGGTCACAATGATGAAGATAAGTCAACAAAGGGAAATGGAGGAAATAGAGGCAATGGAGAGCCATCATCTTCACCCTCATCATCATCGTCCTCTACCTCTTCTTCAGTACATCAACCACACAAGTCAAAGAACACTGGTAAAATTCCTTTTTTAAAACTTGATGTTAAGTTTGAATTGCCAATGTTTAATGGTGAAGTCAATTCAGAAAATCTTGATAATTGGATTAGGCAATTGGAGGTCTATTGGAGAATCCAGAACCTTAAAGATGATGATACCAAAATCCAATTAGCTTCGTTGAGAATGGAAGGTGAAACACTTGTTTGGTGGGAAGCCAAGACAAAGGAGGAGATCAAGGAACATGGTAAGATTATTTTATCATGGTTAGATTTTATTACTGCTATAAAACAACAATAATTAGCTCATATGCAGAAAGCCATAATGAACTGGCAAAATTTTAGGCAATTGAAGGGACAAAATGTGCAAGAATACACCCAAGAATTTAGGGGAAGAGCTCTCTTATTAGGGGTAGATTTGCAGAGCCAATATAATTTTCTCAAGTACATATGAGGCTTACATAGCTACCTAAAACATACTATTCTCATGTTTAACCCCACCAGTCTAGATGAAGTAAGTGTTTAGGCCACACCTCTAGAAGCTAAAGGGAAGAACATTTCTAAAGAGGGTAGAAAGAAACCTTTTTAAGGGTAAATCCAAAGAGAAGACCCCAAAAGGTAAAAACAAAAATAATGCATCTGTTAATAAAGAGGGAGAAAAAGTGGTTTGTAAACATTGTTCAAAAGAAGGCCATGATGAAACTCATTGTTGGAAATTACATCCTGAAATGAGGCCAAAGAAACCCAATAACAAAGGGAAACAAAAAACTGCTACTACAACTCAACATGATTCAGGAGATGATTTAGGTGATGAATCTAAGATTACAACCATGGGATTGAAGAACATGAAGGGAAAAGAAATTGAAACTAAACCCAGTACCAGTACATCAAACTATCACATAAGCACTCCAAATGAAGAAGAAAGAATTGAATTGTTTCATGTGAGGGTCATATCCAAACATACCAAGATTGACACATTGTTTTACAGTGGGTCACAAGCAAACTTAATCTCTGAAGACTTGGTCAATAAACTTAACCTTGAGACCATACCACATCCAAAACCATATCCATTGGGTTGGATTTGGAAGGATGCAAATTTACAGGTTTCAAAGAAATGTATATTGTAGTTTGCAATCACTGCAAATTTTGTTGACACAATTGGATTAGATGTGGTTTCTCTTGACACAACAGGTATTGTATTGGGGAGTCCTTACTTGTATGATAGGAAAGCGATTTTCCATCGCCATGAGAACAAGTATCATTTATTCAAATATGGCAAGGAGTTCATTGTTAGAGCACATCGCAAGAAGACAAACATTGCTATGGTAAATGTTGGACAGGTAAAGAGGCTGGTAAATTCAAGTGAGAATTTTTTTCTTATGATGATTAAGCCTAAAGATGATATTAATCATGAATCATTTGAGGGATGTGATCCTAAGTTGAAATCAGATTTATATGATGTAGTTAATTCACATCATGAGATGTTTCAGGAGCCAACAGGATTGCCTCCAAAAAGAGAGATTCAACATGAGATTCAGTTGCAGTAAGATTGTCCTCTTCCAAACATCGGTATGTATCGCATGTCGATAATGGAGAATGCTGAAATAAAGAGGCAAATCAAGGATATGTTGGACAAAGGAATCATAAGGCCAAGAACCTCACCATGCGGTTCACCCATAGTCTTGATACCAAAGAAATATGGGACTTGGCGCATGTGTGTAGATTTTCGAGCTTTTAACAAGATTACGATAAAGAATCGTTACCCACTCCAAAGAATAGATGATTTGCTTGATCAGCTGAAAGAATTTTTTTTTTTCACTAAGTTAGATTTACGATGTGGATATCATCAACTAAGAATTGCATAAAGTGATATATGGAAAACTGCATTCAAAACCAAACAAGGACTCTTTGAGTGGTTAGTTATGCCATTTGGTTTGTGTAATGCACTGACAACTTTCATGCGTGTTATGGATAATGTTTTGCATCCATTCCTTGATGACTTTGTTATTGTATACTTAGATGACATATTGATTTTCAGAAAAACAAGAGAAGAACATGTCTTGCATGTGAATAGAGTGCTTGATATTTTGAAGAAAGAGAGATTCTTTCTTGAGATGTCAAAGTGTGAGTTTGGAAAGACTTATTTGGTCTATTTGGGAAATATTGTAGGAGGATGAGAGTTGAGAATTGATCCTTCTAAAGTGGAATTCATTGTGAATTGGCCCACACACAAAACAGTAACCAAGGTAAGAAGTTTCTTAGGTGCAACTCAGTGTTGGAGAAAGTTTATCGCTAACTTTTCTTCCATCGCAGCTCCTATGCATGCAGTGACAAGTGTGAAGAAAGGCTTCCAATGGGGAGGCAAACAACAACAAGATTTTGAAGCTTTAAAAGACAAGATCAGTTCATCTCCAGTCCTTGAATTACCAAATTTGAGACAACCATTCGAGATTCAAACTGATGCTAGTGATTATGCCATAGGCGCAGTACTTTTGCAGCATGGTAAGCCTATTGCATTTCATTCTGAAACATTTAATGGTGTTGTGAGAAATTATCCTACATATGAAAAAGAACTATATGTGTTGGTACAAAGTGTAAAGAAGTGGAAACACTACTTGATGGGTAAAGAGACTATTGTGCGTACCGATCACCAACCATTACAGTACCTGCAGCCGCAAACAAAATTGCAGCAATCAAGACATTTCAGGTGGATGGGATTTCTTCAACAGTTTCACTTGGTTATAAGGTACAAGAAAGGTATTTTCAATAAAGTTTCTCATATATTTCAAGACCAATCGTTAGTGCTTCTACTTTACTCAAAAATGATTTTGTTGTACATGAGAGTTACATAGAACAATATGCACATGACATTGACTTCAAGATGTGTATGCTAGTTTGAGTGAAGGGAATCAAGTTGAAGAAAAAGATTATCACATGCATAGAAATTTGTTGTTTCATTTGGGAAAGTTGTGTACACCGCAAGGAGAGAGGCTAAGTGTCATGAGAGAAGCTCATTCATCTCTTATTGTTGGACACTTTGGCGTAAGAAAAACAATGGCGCATCTACAGAGGTATTACTATTGGCCTCGCATGATAGAAGACCGCGGGGTTTGGGGTGGCATGTGCCCAACTGCCCAAACCACCAACAGTTATTACAAATATTTAATTTCAGCGGAAGGTTTGGTAGTGTGCCCAAAAAGGCGAAATTGCCTAATTTAACTCCAGATAAGTGGAGTCCTCCACTTTTAGTGGAGTTTTTCTAGGTGTAACTGGGCAAAAGAGTACGAGACTCAATTTTCGCCCATTCTGAGTGAATGAAGAGTCATTTTTGACTAATTGGAGAATTCTGGAACCATTGGTGCAGAGAAAATGGGCATTAGATCACTGTAACTACATGTATTTGCAAAATTTTGAGCATAATGAAAGATGGACATGCCATTGGGACCTAGACCAGCAGATGTAGCCGAGGAGGGGTGAACTGCTTCATCATGCCTGCTGTGTAAATTATATGTGGTGACTTATTTCTCTGTTTTACACTATTGTTCAGTGTTATTTAAGCTTGTTTTATGCTTCTAATTCACCTAAAATCATCTACAATTCATGGTTAAAGTCCTCAATCCTTAAGCAAACTAATGAGACAAGTATGCACATGTTTATAAATTGAAAAGACATTTATCACAAAAAAACTAATACAGTCATTTCAGATCACTAATAGAAGTCATGTCCATTATGTTCATATGTCATCCAAATACCAAAATATTGTTGTGCTACTTCTTTGGAGAAATTGTCGGAAATTTGGTTTTGTTCCTGTAAATATGACGACAGATCACATAGTCAAATTGTGATTTCAAAGATAATATTTCTTTAAGAAAATTCCTAAGTGTGTGAACATGACAAATTGACTGTCGATTGAACCAATTAATAATGATTTTGGAATCACCAAATATCTGGAGTTGTCGACAACCTTTCTCTAGGGAAAATAAAAGAAAAAGTCTAAGGTTGTTTATTTATGCATAATTGTTTGTGCCCCTCCCTAAAACCATTTTCATTTTGAAAGAATGATCTTATTTTAAAAACTCCTCCACATCCTTCCTGTTGTGCTTATCCATCAAAATAAGCCTAAGGAAGATATTTTTCAATAACTTCAGCACGTATATTTCGAGGCCTATGATTTTGCTCATCCTTAGAGATCATGTTATAAATTGTTACTGTTTGAGCACCAACAGAGGCCTAATGTTTTTCCTTTTCTTGAAATATTTTTTGGTTCATGCCTATCTAGAGTCCCTAACAAAACAGAAGAGGAAGGATCCTAAGTTTGGTAGGGTGAGCCCTATTCCACCATGATTCCCATGCATCAACTATATAGGAAGACCATTAGACCAAAGACTCTTTCCTTTTTTGAAAACTATGCAGAACTCTTTTCAACTCAAGTTTTGACACTTCTTCCATTAGAGTCTCATTTCCTTCCTGATTTATGAAGCTAGGGAAGTAGTTTTCTACTTGAAGGATCTTATCAATGGTAACTCTATTGTCTTGATGGAAAATTTGTTCGAGGTAATTGTGTCCTTCCATAACTATGCCATTAAAGGTCATGGCCATTAATCCATCCTCTTTTGAAATTTCCCAAATCGTGTTTAAAATTTTTATGTGATTTGTAATTTTATGAAAATATTTTGTGTTATCATTTCTAGCTTATAACGAGAAGGATATAATTTTCATTCTCCACTCTTTCTTTTATAAAAAATAATTTCCTTTTTTTCTGTCTTATATAGTTTTTGTAACCTCTTTTTTGTCCTCTGAAATGGAACATGGATTGGTATTTTCTATAAGGTCTTGTAGCTTTGATTTCACTTCTAGCGAGATTTTGTTGTCTAGATTCCTTTCCTGTTTGTCCCAAGAAGCGATGGCTTATTTAAAATGCTTGAGTTTTTTTTGAAATTGAATGGGAGGGGATTGTCTTAAATTTGGGTTGTAAGGAAACCATACATTTTTTATATCTTCCTAAAGAGAAGGATTCTCTAGACAATGGGGTTCATTTTGAAAGGGCTTGGTGTAGAAATTATACAACAAGCATGTATATCATGGATTCAATTTGATCTAACAATGTGTTAAATCTAGATACTCAATCACTTCTACAAATAAATTGCGGAATTAAAAACACAATCGCCAATCACATGAAGCAAAGAAAAATCAATCAAACCACAACACAAATAATTTCCCGGGGAAAGTTTGCTGCTCAAAACCCCAATATATTCTATTGTATATTCAACATGGATACATGAAACAATTACATACAAATATTCTCACAAGAGCCCTCTTGTACTTAGCTAATTGTCTCACACTGTCCTGGACAAAAATGACCAACACATAGCCAATTATTAGCCTCTAAACAGCCTGCCTTGCTTGCACAATTCATGTGGAATGCAATCCCTAAAGAATAGGAATTTTGGCCTTCCGTGACTGCGCAAGGATCATGGGAAATCCAATGGGTGTTTGGTTGCATGGGTGCAACCCAATAATCCTACAACTGATAGTCAACTTGCCTTTCACCTAGATCTCAATTGGGTCTCCACTGGAACTGACATGCATGCAACTAATAATAGTAAATCCTCAGCTGCATGTGAGATCACTGATTGTGAATTAAATAATATTTAATTCACTTGATCTCTCACTAGTGTATCAAACAGTTACAACTAACATAATTGAGTTTAACTCACTTAACTAAGTTAAACTAATTACAACCTGCATTAACGAATGCACCACTACACTTCGAACTCTGTTACAACTAGAATTACTCTACATGCCTCACCAACTACCATCAACCCGAAATTCATGAGTTAACTGAGTTTATCACACTCAGTTAACTAATACAAGTTATTTTGAGATTAGATTACATTTTATTGTCCATATAAATTAAGGGATAACTAAAATAGACATGCACTGAATTTAGCCCACACCAGTGTAGGTGTTGCTAAGACCTGTGGTCCCACACTAGTGTAGGTGCTGCTTAGACCTCCTGGTCCCACACTAGTGTAGGTGCTGAAATTTATTGTTGAACTTCAACACTCTCTCTCAACAAGAAAGGGATTATCCTTCACCCCGATCTTGCCTATATGGTATTCGAATTTTCTCCTGGTGAGCGCCTTCATTAGAATATCTGCATCCTGCTCTTTCTTGGGAATGTACTGAACTAACATTATTCGCCTCTGCATACAATCTCTGAGATGATGGTACCAAATATCTATGTGCTTGGACCTATCATGAAACACAAGATTAATCGAGAGTTTAATGCAATTCTAATTATCACAATGTATCACTATCATATCCATTTGAGAACCAAACAAACCAACCAAGATCTTTCTCATCCAGATAGCCTCACATGCAGCTTGACTTGTTTCCATGTACTCTGCTTCCTCTAAACTAAGTGCCACATATCGCTGCTTCTTGCTGTACCAAGAAACTATTGTCGATCCTATGCTAAAGATCCCTCCTGATGTGCTCTTTCTATCTGATGGACTGCCTGCCCAATCTGCATCTGTGAAGCCTTAAAGCTTCACTCCCTCTGTCTGTCTGTACCATAATCCATACTCTGATGTACCCTCAGGTATCTCAAGACATGCTTCCCCACCTTCAAAAATAGCTTGGTAGGCTTAACCATAACTTTACCCAACTAGTTAATTGTGTAGCAAATGTTTAGTCTGGTTTTCACTAAATACATTAGCAAACCAACTAACTGCCTGTAGACAATAGCATCCACTACCTCTCCATAAGTGCCATCCTCTTTCCTCCAATTTCCTGGAAGAGGAGTGTCCATGGGTTTGCAGCTCTCCATGTGAAACTTACCCAATATCTCTTTGGCATACTTTCCTTGAGAAACAAAAATTTCACCATCTCGCTGCCATATTTCCAAACCAAGGAAATAATGAAGGAGTCCCATTTCCTTCATATTGAACTCCCTTGCAAGATCCTCCTTGCATGAGTGTATCAGATGCTTATCACCAGTCAAAATTATATCATCAACATAAATTAAAATAATTAATATCTTACCTTCAACCACAATCTGGTGCAGGTTTGCATCAGCTTCACTTTTGGTGAAGCCCAGTTCGGTGAAATAGCTGTCTATCCGAGTGTACCAAGCACGAGGTGCTTGCTTCAGCCCATACAGTTCTCTCTTGAGTCGACACACATGTGACTCACTTTCGAAGATCTCGAAACCATATGGCTGCTCTATGTACACTTCTTCCTTAATAATTCCATTGAGAAACATAGTTTTCACATCCATCTGATGAATGCGCCACCCCATCTGCGCTAAGAGTGCAAGGATGGATCTAATGGAAGAGTACCTTGCAACTGGTGCAAAAGTGTCATCATAATCGATCCCCTCAATCTGTGAGAATCCTCGAGCCACAAATCTGGCCTTGTATTTCTCCACACTCCCATCAGCAGCTTGCTTTACCTTGTAGATCCATCTAGATCCAACCACTGATTTTCCGACTGGTCTTGGTACAATCTCCCATGCACTGTTCTTGACAATGGAGTCATACTCCTACACCATTGCATCAACCCAAATGGGCTGCTGCATTGCCTCCTGAAAGGAAGATGGCTCTATCACAATACATTTGCTCATAAGAGCCATGTATCCAGTAAACTTTTTTGGAGACTGTCTCTATATGCATTGTGAAGTAGGGGCTCCTACATTCTTCGCAACATCAATTCTCAATCTATCAGCTTTCGTGGTGCGCCTTCTACCATTTCTGATGGATGGATCTACATGATTGTTTTCTTCCACTCCATGATCCTCCGCATGTGGCTGCTCCACATCTTGAGGCTCATACTTAGGAACCAAGAGTTCCTCCTCTGCATCCAAATCCAGCTCCCTCTCAAGGGACAATCACATGGCTTTCTCCTCATCAAATTTTATATCCCTTCGCACAACAGTCATTTTGTTGTTTAGAAAATACACCAAATAGTTGTGGGGAGTTTCAGTGTACCCCACAAAAATCCCAATCTCAGTTGTTGGTTCCAACTTCTTCCTGGCGTCTTTGGTCACATGCACATAAACAGATGAGCCAAAAATCTTAAAATGTGAAACATCAGGTTTCTTACCATTGAAAGCCCTTCTAGTGTACTCATGCCAAGTATCCTATGAGGACAACGGTTCTACACAAATACCATTGTGTTGCATGCCTCTACCCACAAATGCATCGGTAGGCCCTGGTCATGCAACATCACTCTTGTTGCACCCACAATCGTTTTGTTCTTTCTTTCAGCAACCCCATTCTATTGTGGGTTATGAGGCACTATCAGTTATCTTCAAATTCCTTCTTTGCTACAGAAGTTCTTGAATTTGTTAGAGATGTACTCACCACCATTTTCGCTCTTGGGATCCTTTACATGCTTCCCCATGTCTTTCTCCACCAGTGCTTTAAATTCAAGAAACTTTGAGAATGTCTGATCTTTCTTCTGCATGAAGTAGACCCAACACTTCTGAGAAAAATAATCAACAAATATCATATAGTACTTATGCTTTGTTGTCTAAGAAACAGAGAATTGTCCACACACATCTGTGTGAACTCTCTCAAGAATCCCCGAGGCTCAGTTCTCCTTCTCATGAAAGGTGGCCTTTACATATTTTCCCATGGTACATCCCTTGCATGTGTCTGATTGCGCAAGTGTACCCTTGGGAAGACCCATATAAATATGTTGCATGACTTTCAGGGCTCCGTGGTGAAGATTGCCCAATATCTTGTGCCATAACTCACCCTCATCTCGACTCACCACTTTTTCCGCCTTACCCATTAATGCTTCACAACCATCTACTTCTAGCTTATAGAGATTCTTAACTTGAATCCCTATCTTATTAGCTTGTCCTGTTGTTTTGTGTCGCATGAAAGCTTTTCCATCACTGAAAACAACATCATAGCCTATATCCTCTAACATTGCAACTGAGACCAAAATTTTCTTCAAGCCTGGTACATGCATTACATCTTTTAATTGAAAGGATTTACCTAACTATCTCTGGAAGGTAATGGTACCAATCCCGGTAGCACTGCACCGCCCGTCATCACCCATTTTGATATGCATCTGGAGGTCCTTCTCCTCCAAGCTACTGAAAAGTTCCTTGTCTCCCATCATGTGAAAGGAAGCAACACTATCAAAATACCACACCAATCGCAATGGACTTGAAACCATGCATGCGATCAATTAGAAGTCAAGATCAAATTGCGAGGCCAAAGCCTCACCAGCTGCATATCCTGAAGCCTTTTTGTTCTTCTTCTTTTGTGGATGGTTAGTGGCATAATTCCCATGCTCGTGACAGTGAAAACACTTCACTCTGGACATGTCGCGCTTCTTGCCACCTTTGGACTTGGATTTGGAATGTAATTTCTTCCCCTTCCCTCTCTTCGCCTTAGTAGCCAAAGCAAAATCTTCTTCATCTTCATTCTTATATCAAGGTCCATCTCTGGTATTTTGTTTGAACTCCTCCTGCACCAAATCCGACCACAGTCGTTCCCAATCTGGAAGCTTTTCCCTTCCATTGATAGAGTCACGATAACTATGCCAACTTTTGGGAAGTCCTAGGAGAGCTAGACTCACCAAATCATCATCATCGATAGTAATGCAAACACTTCCCAGCTCATCCCGACATTAGACAAAATTTTTTAAATATTTTGGCATGGAGTCGCCTTTCCCCATATTGATCTTCCTGAGTTTATCTTTCAGTGCAAATTTCCTATGGTCACTGTTGCTCTGAAATAGATCTGTCAAAGGCTTCCAAATTTCATATGGTGTGGCTTTCCCATGGAGACTTGAGACAATGTGGTCTCGTACTCTCTCCAGTAAGATCCTCCTCACCTTTGCCACTTTCTTTTTCCATGCATCAAGATTTGCAACATTTTTCACAGCGGGTTTAGGAACATCATTGTCAATGAATTCCTTCAAGCCATTATCTTCGAGTACCGCCTCCATCCTGTCCTTCCAAGCAATATAGTTAGAGCTACCCTTGAGTGTGTACTCCAATATCAAGCCATTTAAAGAAATTTCGATCTTGAATCAGCTGTAGCACCAACAAAGTCTTTCTGCAAATTCAAATTCTATTAAGTAACAAACTCAGCTCCTCCTCCACTATCATGATTTACTGTGCTCTAATACCATGTATAAATTATACAACAAGCATGTATATCATGGATTCAATCTAATCTAACAATGTACTAAAGCTAGATATTGAATCACTTCTACAAATCAATTGCAGAATTAAAAACACAATCACCAATCACATGAAGCAAAGAAGAATCAATCAAACGACAACAAATATAATTTCCCGGGGAAAGCTTGCTGCTTAAAACCCCACTATCTTCTATTGTATATTCAGCATGGATATGTGAAATAATTACATACAACTCTTCTCACAAGAGCCCTCCTGTACTCAGCTAATTGTCTCACACTGTCCTGGACAAAACTGACCAACACATAGCCAATTCTTAGCCTCTAAACAACCTACCTTTCTTGCGCAATTCATGTGGAATGAAATCCCTAAAGAACAGGAATTTTGGCCTTCCTTGAATACGCAAGGATCATGGGCAATCCAATGGGTTTTTGGTTGCATGGGTGCAGCCCAATAATCCTACAACTAATAGTCAAATTCCATTTCACCTAGATCTCAACTGGGTCTCCACTGAAACTGACATGCATGCAGCTAATAATAGTAAATCCTCAGTTGCATGTGAGATCACTGATTGTGAATTAAATAATATTTAATTCACTTGATCTCTCACTGGTGTATCAAACAGTTTCAACTAGCACAACTAAGTGTAACTGACTTAACTAAGCTAAACTGATTACAACCTATATTAACTAATGCACCACTGCACTTAGAACTATGTTACAACTAGAATTACTTTGTGTGCCTCGCCAACTACCTTGAACTTGAAATTCATGAGTTAACTGAGTTTATCACACTCCGTTAACTATTACGAGTTATTTTGAGATTAGATTACATTTTCTTGTCCATCTTAATTAAGGGATAATTAAAATAGACATGCACCAAATTTAGCCCACACCAGTGTAGGTGTTGCTAAGACCTGTGGTCCCACACTAGTGTAGGTGATGCTTGGACCTCCTGCTCCCACACTAGTGTAGGTGCTAAAATTTCTTGTTGAACTTCAACACTTGCTAGTTTTGAAGAGAATATTTCTAGGTCCAAGAATATGGGTTGATGATCAAAATACCCCCTTGACAAAACCCATTGGCGAATGTGTAGATTTCAATCTGAAAGCCCTTCAGATAAGAGGAAATGGTCCAAGTGTTGCTCTAGGTGGGGACAAATTTAGGGGGAAGGAAGTTAATAAGGTTAGTAGTGTCCAAGTTGTTGATGAGAAAATATGCCAAAGGATCTAGGTGGAAAAAGGGGCCCCAAATTTTAAAAACCCTTAGTATGAAATTATGATCACCTCCCAAAATGATGTTGTTAGAGTAGAAATATGGAAGATGTATAATGCTTTGCTAGATTGACTTATGATTAGAGTAAGGACCATAAATATTTAAGCAAGTGTAAATGAATTCAAAATACCTAGAGCGAAATTCAATAGCTAGACCCGAACAAATAGAACAAGTAGATAAACACTATAAATGATTTTACTTCCAACTAGATAATAAACCCCTAAATTTCCCATTTGCATCAATACAGAGAAATTTCAAAGATGGGATGGTATTTTTTAGAATTTGAGCAACCTCATTCCCTTCCATCATCATTTCTTGGAGGAGAAAAATTTCAAGGGAATAAATGCCAATCAGTCTTTTAATGGCCAATTTCTTGGAGGAATTAGCCAAAACCCTATGATTTAGAGAGAGGATTCATTAGGGAAATTTTGAGGTCTAAAATGGGCCTCCAAAGAAAAATGTACAACAAAAATAAAATTTATAAGAACCAATAGGATTTAAGATGATGATGTCAACCATGGGGGATGATTCACCATTTTTGGAGTAAAAAAGTTAAAAGAATAAAATAATAAAATATTTTTTCAACTCGTATTTTCAACTTATCTTCGTAATTTTTTCCTCAAATTTCGAGCGGAAGTACTCTTTGGATGCAAAATTTCATTTCTCATCTAAGGAGTACCCATTTTGCATACTTTCGATGGACCCTCATACACAAAAAAGGATAAATACATGAAAAAACATTATTGCAATCACGTTTTTCATGTATTTCTCATTTTTCGTGTAGCAGGGTCCATCGAAAGTATGCAACATGGGTACTCCTTGGATGAGAAATTAAATTTTACATCCAACGAGTGTTTTCGCTCAAAAATTGAGTTAAAACTTAGGGAGATAAGTTGAAAATATAGCTTTATTATTTTATTATTCTTTTATTCTTTTTTCCCTCTAATATTTGATGATGTAATCTAATATTATTTTATTATTTCCACTATTATTTTATAACTTCCTTAGGAGGCCCATTTTAGACCTCAAAATTCCCCTATTGCTCATTTGAAAACTATCGAAGTGGAAATAGGTCTAAGAGTCCCAATAATAGGTTTGTGCTTCCCTAACCATATCTCATAATTCACCTGCTTTTGTGGAAACAATAAGAAGGATTTTCATCCTTTTCGAGAGGCCTTTAGGGAAACTTCGCCATAGGATCCCAATCCACCTCCTTCATTTAGGGTAAGGGATATAGGTGTCTCTGCATTAAAAGGGGAGGGAAGTTTAGACAAGGATATAAGGTTGTAAGGAGAGGAAGGAGGAACAGTGGGAGGTGGAGGAAAATTAGATTTAGAGAGGAAATTTAGGAAAGAAGGGGGATAAAAGAGGGGAAGAAGGGGCTAAAATATTAGAAGGAAAACATGGGGGAAGAAGTAGAGAGGGAAAGTCCTGTTAGAAAGGAAAGGTAATCATTGGAAGACAGGGGAGAGGGGGAGACACTGTAGAAATTATACAACATGCATGTATATATTGGATTCACCTGATCTAATAATGCACTAAAGTTAAATACTGAATCGCTTCTACAAATATTTTGCGGAATTAAAAAAACACAATCGCTAATCACATGAACATGAAGAAATATCAATCACACATAACACAGAAAATTTCTCGGGGAAAGCTTACATCTAAAAACCCCACTATATTCTATTGTATATTCAACATGGATCATGAAACAATTACATACAAAACTCTTCTCACAAGAGCCCTCCGGTACTCAGCTAATTGTCTCACGCTGTCATGTGCAAAAATGACCAACACATAGCCAATTCTCAGCCTCCAGATATCCTGCCTTGCTCGTGCAATCCCTGATGGTAAAGATCCCTAAAAGATAGGAATTCTTTCCTGCCTTGACTGCGCAAGTATCATGAGCTCTCCAATGGGTGTTTGGTTGCATGTGTGCAACCCAGTAATCCTACAACTAATAGTCAACTTTCCTTTCACCTAGAACTCAACTGGGTCTCCACTGAATCTGACATGCATGCAGTTAATAATAGTAAATCCTCAGTTGCATGTAAGATCATTGATTGTGAATTAATTTGTATTTAATTCAATAGATCTATCACTAGTGTATATTCAGTTACAACTAGCACAACTGAGTTTAACTCACTTAACTTAGTTAAATTATTTACAACTTGCATTAACTAATGCACCACTGCACTTCGAACCATGTTACAACTAGAATTACTTTGCATGCCTCACCAACTACCTCTAACTCGAAATCCACTAGCTAACTGAATTGATCACTTTTCAGTTAACTGATTCAAGTACACATTGAGAATAGATTACAATTTAATGTCCATCCTAATTAAGCGATAACAAAAATAGACATGCACCCAAAAATAGCACTGTGGGCCCCACCCTAGTCTGGGTGCTTAATGCAACCAGGTGTTGAATGCACTAGGTGCTTAATGCATTAGGCGTGGGTTCCAAATTTTCTTGTTGAATGTCAACACTCCCTCTCAACAAGAAAGGTATTATTCTTCACCCCGATCCTGTCTCTATGGTATTCAAATTTTATCCTGGCGAGCGCCTTTGTCAGAATATCTGCATCCTAATCTTCCATGAGAATGTACTGAGTGACATTATCCTTCTCTACACACAATCTCTGAGATGATGGTACCGTATATCTATATGCTTGGACCTATCATGAAACACAGGATTAATCGAGAGTTTAATGCAACTCTGCTTATCACAATGAATCATTGTCGGATCCATCTGAGAACCAAACAAACCAACCAAGATATTTCTCATCCAGATAGCCTCACATGTTGCTTGACTTTCTGCCATGTATTTTGCTTTCATTGAGCTGAGTGCCACGGATCGTTGTTTCTTGCTGTACCAGGAAACCAATGTCGGTCTAATGCTAAAGATCCCCCCTGACGTGCTCTTTATGTCCAATGGACTACCAACCCAATCTGCATCCGTGAAGTCATGCAGCTTCACTCCCTCTGTCCGTCTGTACCATAGACCATACTCTGATGTGACCCTTAGGTATCTCAGGACATGCTTCCCCACCTTCCAAAAGAGCTTGGTAGGCTTAATCATAGCTTGACTCAGTTGGTTAACTGCGTAGAAAATGTACACTCTCGTGTTCACTAGATACATTAGCGAACCCACTAACTATCGATAGACAATAACATCCACTGCCTCTCCAGAAGTAGCATCCTCTTTCCTCCAATTTATTAGAAGAGGAGTATCCATGGGTTTGGAGCTCTCCATGTTAAACTTACCCAGTATCTCCTTTGCATACTTGCCTTCAGACACAAAAAGTTCACCATCCTGCTACCATATTTCTAATCCAAGGAAATAATGAAGGAGTCCCATGTCCTTCATTTCGAAATCCCTTGCAAGATCCTCCTTGCATGAGTGTATTATTTTCTCATCACCAGTCAAAATTAGATCATCAACATAAAGAACAATGATCAATAGCTTACCCTCAACCACAATCTAGTACAAGTTTGCATCTGCTTCACATTTGGTGAAGCCCAGTCTGGTGAAATAGATGTCTATCCAAGTGTACCAAGCACGGGATGCTTGCTTCAACCCATACAGTGCTCTTTTGAGTCTGCACACATGCGAATCATGGTTGAAGATCTTGAAACCTTCAGGCTACTCTATGTACACCTCTTCCTCAATGATCCCATTGAGAAACACAATTTTTACATCCATCTTATGAATGTGCTAGCCCATCTGCGCTGAGAGTGCAAGGATGGATCTTATGGAAGAGTACCTTGCAATAGGTGCAAAATTCTCATCGTAATCTATCCCCTCGATCTGTGAGAATACCCTCGCCACAAATCTGGCCTTGTAATTCTCCACACTCCCATCAACAACTTTCTTTACCTTGTAGATCCATCTTGACCCAAACACTAATTTATCGACCAGTCTTGGGACTATCTCCCATGCACTGTTCTTGACAATGGAGTCATACTCCTCCACCATTGCATCAACCCAACTTGGTTGTTTCATTGCTTCCTGAAAGGAAGATGGTTCGGTCATAATACATTTTCTCATAAGAGCCATGTATCCAGTAAATCGGTCAGGAGACTATCTCTGTCTACACTGTGAAGTAGGGGATCCTACATTCTCTGCAACATCAAGTCTCAACCTATCAGCTTCCGTGGTGTGCCTATGCCATTTCTAATGGATGGCTCTGCATGAGTGTTTTCCTCCACTCCATGTGTTATCACTCTATAAATTAGAAGATTGGCAAGTCTAAACTATAAAGAACAACATCAAAACTGCTTGAAGCCTAGGATCTAGCCCTCCTAGACTCAGAGAGGGATATCTCTATTTGATTTAGATTTGTTTAAGTTTGTTGAGGTTAGGCTAGTTAAATTGATTGCAAAGGTAGCTTGTTTGATTGTTCTTGGTTGGATAGAGGGGTATTTTCTTAAACAAATTCCATTGGGCCATGGAGTCAAAATAGGCTCGGTGTACACATCAAATCCCAGAGCTAAATGCAAGGCAAGCTAGCTGCGAATACCGGTGCCTGTAGCTGTGTGGAGTTATGGGGTGGAGAAAGTGCTTTCAGTAATGACTTAAGAGCAATTAAGAATTATTAAATCATACCTCAGAAGAAAACATTGAAATTGTAAAGACAGTAAGAATTAAGGTACTCTGAAACAACAAATCTTAATCTAACCTTCCTGCTTTACAAATAGAATTATAAATGAACACATGAAGAGATTATAGTGAGAAAAACATTAAACACGAATGAACGGAAAACATCACCAGGACACACAACACAAGAATCTTGCAGAATGATCTCTTTATTGATGCTCCAGCTTGAAAGAGTAAGAATACTTGCAATGAAAAGTGTTGACAATACCAGGGTCCAACCCTTGTTACAGAATGAAAACTAGTATTTAAACTATTTACGTCGGATTGCCATTATCGGAAGGGCAACCGGTTCATTTACTCTAGGAGTAACTGAAAACGGGTCTGCGCGTCTCATGTATGGACGCATGTGACTTCTTTTAGACAGATGTCCGAAGCAAAAGAGGAAGTGTTTCTCTGTTGGAATAGCCCTCTGGCAGGCACCCGATGTCATTGTGGAGCCGTTATTTGACGCAGTGGTGGTTTGCTGGTGCGTTCTACTGCTTTTTGTTTCTGCACAACAGTTATGCCTGAACATCCTTTGCCCGAATCGACCTCCCGTGTTGGTACACCTTGTCGGGGCTTATTTCCAACATAAATCCTTTATGTCGTGATAATATAGCAAGTTTGGTTAGAACACCTTTTGTTGATCGCCTCGACCTTCTTGTTTTGTTTCAACACTTTTTCAAATAAAACAGCGTAAAACTCATTTTCCCATACTTGAAAATGTTTAAATTGTAGTTATGAAGCCGCATCGCATCCACGCACTTCGCAGTATTTACAATTTAAGTTGTGAAGAATGTAATCGACGGTGCGATGTGAAGTGGGAGGTGACATGGCGGGAAAAGTGGGACCATACCGCAGCGCAAAGATCGCACATTTTAAAGTTTAGCCGTAAGCAGGGTAGGTAAACACTAAATCCTGTGAAGTGGGAAGCACGAGGGAGAAATGAGGTGGCGTGGAGGAGAGATGGGGCCCGACTACCGCCCGCAGATTGCAAGTATTAACTTTTAATAGCAAAGGTAAACCCTGAGGGATGCGAAGTGCGATGTGCGGGGAGGGCAGAGTAACGTGGAGGAGGGTGGGACCCGACCGCAACCCGCAGATCACAATTTTTAACATTTAACAACGAAGGTAAACTTTAACGGATGTAAAGTGCGATGTGCGCTGATTGGATGATGATGTGGCAAGATGGGGCCCATTGCGTCGGCGAAGTTTTAAAGCGGAAAATGTTTTGGAAGTAAGGTATGTTTATGATGTTTTATATCATATGTCAATGTATTTCAACGTATTTCAAATGGTTGCGGAGTGGGGGGTGGAGCTGCTATGGTGGGGCCTGATCGCATCGCAAGTTAAAAGAAATACCTTGCGGGCATTTTTACAGTAATGGGTAATATGTGCGATGTGCGATGGATGGTGGGGGGAAAGGGTGACATGTCAAGGGGATTGCCCCACTTTAATCACAATCAGGGAGATTGGAAACAGAGTTAGAACGATGGTACAACGGTGAAAGAAAAGGTAAAGTAGCAATATAAATCAGAAAAGGCATAAAAGGTAAGGTCTAACATTTTAAAGGAAAATGAGAAGAAAAAGTATTGTAATGTGGGTAAATGGGTCCCACTCCATCGCATATCGCCTTTGGAACGTTATATCATGCACTTAAAACCCAAGGTTGGTTTTCAAAGGGGTCATAAGGTGATAAGTGATAATAAAGAAGGGAGTGCAAAATTGCGGAAGGACGACATGTAGCAGGGATGGTGGTAAGGAATGCCACTCATTTCGGACCCCGCGCCCCCCCCCCCCCCCTCATGGTTAAAGTTCGGACGCTGCAGGGAATGCGAAATGAAACAAGGACCGTTAGATGATGAAGGGGGGAGTGGAGATGGAGGAAAGGTGGAGGGCGATGATGTGATCAGTTTCATTTCTTTGTTATTCGTAGGAGACTCGTTTGTGACTTGATCCACTTAGGGTGCATAACTTGACCCAAACATGTTCAAGGCTCTGCCTTTGCTCATTTTTTCTGCCTTGACTGCTTTCTTTATTGCCTTTGTCTTTTCTAATGGTCTAATGCTACTCCTTGACTCTCTGCTGCTTTCTTTTATTCTTGCTTTGGAAAGGATTTTGAATATTGACATACATGTAAAGTATGACAAATTTGCAAAGAGAAAATAATCAGACACCTTGTGATACTGTAAATTACAAGGTTCTAATAGTGGCTCCAGTTGGGGATGGCCGCTCCTTTAGGAGGTGTTAAGAACACCGTAGACTAGTGGCCTAATCCATTGGGTTGATCCCAAATTTGCAACTTAATTTGCTACTAAAACCTCCGTGGCTGAGCAGGCTTAGTTAAAAATCAATATTCTCTACAAACTAAAGTCTAGAAAATACTTGTACTCAAAACTGGAAAGCAATATGAAACTAGAACTGGAAAGATGCTCAGAGTGCTGAGCTTATTTGCACAAATCCCTACCCTAATCCAACTTGGAGATATATATATACACTAAGTGAACTCCCTTCTCCAATGCAACCAATCAAGTAAATGACTGCATGATTGATTCATGTTCACCTTCTTCAGGAGGCTGGAAAAACAAAAGGGCCACTCCCATCTTACTTGCCTTTGAACAACAGTGCTCAAAATTTTCCTTAAAGTCTGCAACAAACCATTCTTGGCATAGCATACTCCTTCTTTAGATGATTCTACGAAACCATCAAAAGAATCTTGGAACAATACCTGGCCTTGAGGATTTAAATAACAAACTTCATCTAGGGCTGCTCCTTATTTCACTTTGTCATGCTCAGGATCCTTCTGAAAGAGAATATCTACACATTCTTCATGGTCATTTGACATGACGTCCTCATAATATACCACTATGTTGTCCTCAAGCAAACCTGATATGTCTTGAATGAGTTGGCTGGATTCTGATTAAAGGCCATCATTTTGATGAATAGGAGCACTCTCTGGCAATGGGCCTTCTTGAGAAGGAAGAACATCATCAATATCAATCTGTTCTTCTGTTTCTTCATGAGGAAAAGCTTCAATACATAAATTAGCAGTAGAACAAATATAAATAATCTCTTCATTACATAAAAATTTATAGGTTGGTTGCATGCTTAGAATCTGATTGATTTCTTCTCCAGTTAAAGGAGGAGGGATTCTTTGTGTTCATTGGCTTGAATAACAATTGTTTTCTTTCTCTTGTGAAGACTGATCACGAGGTTGAATGTATTCTTTAGCCTCACACAAAAGAGCATATGAATTATCATTTGTCCCCACAGGGAGATCTTGTGAATCTTCTTTCATTTCTGATTGGTTTCATTTTCAACTAACTTCTATTGGTTATCATGAAAGTTAACTTGAGAATGAAATTCATGAATTGCGGCTAAGAGATCCTCAGGATGCAAATTTCCTAAATCTTCATCAATATTTACAAGGTATCGTATGAGATCCTCAGATTGATCACAACAATTTTCAACTAATGATAAAGATGGAGAATTTTCTTTATAATGCTCATAAAACACCTTGTGGAAATCTTTTAAAGAAAACAAACTACTAGGTTTCAGACCTTAATACCATTCCCTTGCTTTCCCTTCTAACGTTACCATGAACATCTTCATGAGGCGGTCCTCATGCCATTCGACTTTCAACCTCCATGAGTGTATATGAAATTTAATGAGATGTAACAAAGCATCATCAACCTTCTCATCTTGAAAAGTAGGAAGATTTTTGTCCCAATTTACCTGAGGCATTCTGTGTGGGAATCCAGGAATGTGCTCTCTGTTCATTGGAGCATACTTGCGTTGTATCCTTGAATCTATCTTGTCAGTCAGTCAGAGAATGGGGTCATTGTATATTCACAACCAATCTAGATTCTTCTACCAGTGGCATCTTTAGGTCAACTGAAAGCTGTGGAGTCGCCAGGTGGATGATTTCAAATTTCTTGCGTTCGACAGTTGTCCACCATCAACAACCAGATACCAATCTTGGAACATACTTGAATCATACAATATTTTGACTGAGGTTTTTGAGTTTTGGTGAAATACTAAGCTTTTTCAATAACTCAGTCCCCAGTATGGTCGCCATTATGTTATCACTCTATAATTTAGAAGATTGGCAAGACTAAACTATAAAGCACAACATCAAAACCGCTTGAAGCCTAGGATCTAGCCCTCCTAGACTCAGAGAGGGATCTCTCTATTTGATTTAGATTTGTTTAAGTTTGTTGAGGTTAGGCTAGTTAAATTGATTGCAAAGGTCGCTTGTTTGATTGTTCTTGGTTGGATAAAGGGATATTTTCTCAAACAACTTCCATTGGGCTATGGAGTCAAAATAGGCTGGGTGTACACATCAAATCCCAGAGCTAAATGCAAGGCAAGCTAGCTGCGAATATCAGTTCCTGTAGCTGTGTGGAGTTATGGGGTGGAGAAAGTGCTCTTAGTAATGACTTAAGAGCAATTAGGAATTCTTAAATCATACCTCAGAAGAAAACATTGAAATTGTAAAGACAGTCAAAATTAAGGTACTATGAAACAACAAATCTTAATCTAACCTTCCTGCTTTAAAAATAGAATTATAAATGAACACATGAAGAGATTATAGTGAGAAAAACATTAAACACGAATGAACGAAAAACGTCACCAGGACACACAACACAAGAATCTTGCAGAATGATCTCTTTATTGATGCTCCAACTTGAAAGAGTAAGAATAATTGCAATGAAAAGTGTTTACAAGACAAGGGTCCAACCCTTGTTACAGAATGAAAACTAGTATTTAAACTGTTTACATCGGCTTTCCATTATCGGAAGGGCAACCGGTTCATTTACTCTAGGATTAACTGAAAACGGGTCTGCGCGTCTCATGGATGGACGCATGTGATTGCTTTTAGACAGATGTCCAAAGCAGAAGAGGAAGTGTTTCTTCATTGGAATAACCCTTTGGCAAGTGCCCGATGTCATTGTGGAGCCGTTCTCTGACATGGTGGCGGTTTGCTAGTGCGTTCTACTACTTTTTGTTTTTGCACAACAGCTCTGCTTAAACGTCCTTTGCCCGACTCGACCTCCCGTGCTGGCACGCCTTGTCGAGACTTATTTCCAACATAAATCCTTTATGCCGTCATAACATAGCAAGTTTGGTTATAACGCCTTTTGCTGCCTACCTCGACCTTCTTGCCGTGTTTCAACCCTTTTTCAAATAAAACAGTGCAAAAATCATTTGCCCAGACCTGAAAATGTTTAAATTGTAGTTCTGAAGACGCATCACATCCACGCACTTCGTAGTATTTACAATGTAAGTTGTGAAGAATGTAATCGGTGGTGCGATTGGAAGTGGGAGGTGACATGGAGGGAAAAGTGGGACCAAAATGCAACCCGCAGATTGCACATTTTAAAGTTTAGCCGTAAGCAGGGTAGGTAAACACTAAATCCTGCGAAGTGTGAAGCGCAAGGGATAAATGAGGTGGCGTGGAGGAGAGGTGGGGCCTGACTGCTGCTTGCATATCACAAGTCTTAACTTTTAATAGCAAAGGTACACCCTGAGGGATGCGAAGTGCGATGTGTGGGGAGGGCGGAGTGACATGGAGGAAGGTGGGACCCGACCGCAGCCCGCAGATCACAAGTTTTAACATTTAACAACAAAGGTAAACTTTAATGGATGCGAAGTGTGATGTGCATCGATTGGATGACGATGTGGCAAGATGGGGCCCACTGTGTCGGCCAAGTTATAAAGCGGTGAATGTTTTGGCGATAACGTATGTTTATGATGTTTTATATGATATGTCAATGTATTTCAACGTATTTCAAATGGCTGTGGAGTGGGGGGCGGAGCTGCTGTGGTGGGGCCCGACTGCATCGCAAGTTAAAAGAAATACCTTTCAGGTGTTTTAACGGTAAGTGGTAATATGTGCGATGGATGGCGGGGGGAAAGGGTGACGTGTCAAGGGGATTGGCCCACTTTAATCGTAATCGAGGAGATGGGAAACATATTTAAAACAATGGTACAATGGTGAAAGAAAAGGTAAAGTAGCAATATAAAGTGGAAAAGGCATAAAAGGTAAGGTCTAATGTTTTAAAGGAAAATGAGAAGAAAAATGATTGTAATGCGGGTGAATGGGACCCACTCCATTGCATATCACCTTTGGAATGTTATATCATGCACTTAAAACCCAAGGTTGGTTTTCGGAGGGGTCCTAAGGTGATAAGCGGTAATAGAGAAGGGGGTGCGAAATTGCGGAAGGGCGACACATATCGGGGATGGTGGTAAGGAATACCACTCATTTTGGAACCACCCCCCCCCCCCCCCCCCACCAACTGGTTAAATTTTGGATGCTATGGGGAATGTGAAATGAAACAAGGACCATTAGATGATGAGGGGGGGAGTGGAGATGGAGGAAAGGTGGAGGGCGATGACGTGATCAATTTCATTTCTTTGTTATTCGTAGGAGACTCGTTCGTGACTTGACTCGTTTAGGGCGCATAACTCAACCCAAACACGTTTAAGGCTCTGCCTTTGCTCATTTGTTCTGCCTTAACTACTTTCTTTGTTGCCTTTGTCTTTGCTAATGGTTTAATGTTGCTCCTTGCCTCTTTGCTGCTTTCTTTGATTCTTGCTTTGGAAAGGATTTTGAATATTGACATCCATGTAAAGTATGAAAAACATGCAAAAAGAAAATAATCAGACACCTTGTGATACTGTAAATTACTGGGTTCTAACACCATGAACCTCCTCATGTGGCTGATCCACATCTTGAGACCCATCCTTGGGAACCAACAGTTCCTCCTCTGCATGCAAGTCCAGCTCCCTCTCAAGGGACAACCGCATGGCTTTCTCCTCATCAAATTTGATACCTCGTCGCAAAACAATCATTCTGTTGTTTGGCAAATACACACAATAATTATGGGGTGTTTCAGTGTGCCCTTGAAAAATCCCAACCTCAGCTGTTGGTTCCAGCTTCTTCCCGACGTCCCTAGTCACATGCACATAAACATATGAGCCAAAAATCTTAAAGTGAGAAACATCAGGTTTCTTACGAGTGAAAGCCTCTTCAGGTGTACTCATGCCAAGTACTCTATGAGGACAACGGTTCTGCACAAGTACCGTTGTGTTGCATGCTTCCGCCCACAAATGAATTAGTAGGCCTTGATCATGCAACATCGCTCGTGCTGCACCCACAATAGTTCTGTTCTTCCTCTCCGCGACCCCATTCTGCTGTGGTTTATGAGGTGCTATGAGTTCTCTTCGAATTCCTTCTTTGTTGCAGAAGTTATTGAATTCGTTAGAGATGTATTCTCTACCATTATCGCTCCTAAGAGCCTTCACTTGCTTCATCGACTCTTTCTCCACTAGTGCCTTAAACTCACAGAACTTAGAGAATGTTTGATCTTTGATCTTTCTTCTGCATGAAGAAGCTCCAGCACTTACGAGAAAAATCATCAACAAAGATTACATAGTACTTATGTTTTGCTGTTGAAGCAACCGATAAAGGACCACACACGTTTTTGTGAACTCTCTCAAGGATCCTCAAAGCTCGATTTTCCTTCTCATGAAAGGTGACCTTTACATATTTTCCCATAGTACATCCCTTGCATGTGTCTGACTGTGCAAGTGTGCTCCTAGGAAGACTAGTAGAAATCTGTTGCATGACTTTCAAGGCTCCATGGTGAAGATGACCCAATTGCCTGTGCCATAATTCGCCCTCATCCCGGCTCACCACTTGATCTACCTTGCCCATCATTGCTGCGCAACCATCTACCTCCATCTTGTAGAGATTCTTAAATTGAATCTCTATCCTCTTGGCTTGTCCCGTTGTTTTATGTCGCAATAAATCTTTTCCTTCACTAGAGACAACATCATAGCCTCTATCCTCCAACATTGCGACTGAGATCAAATTTTTCTTCAAACCTGGTACAGGCATTACATATTTTAATTGAAAGGGTTTACCTGACGCCCTCTGAAAGGTAATGGTACAAATCCCGGTAGCACTGTACCGTCCGTTGTCGTCCATTTCAATATGCATCTGCAGATCTTTCTCCTCCAAGTCATTGAAAAGTTTCTTCTCTCGTCATGTGAAAGGAAGCGCCACTATCCAAATACCAAACAGATCCCAATGCACTGGACACCATGCATGCAATCAATGAGAAGTCAAGCTCAAATTGGGAGGCAAGGGCCTCACCAGCTGTAGATCCTCCAGCCTTCTTGTTCTTCTTCTTTTGTGGACAATTAGTAGTAAAATTCCCATGCTTGTGACAGTGAAAGCACTTCACCTTGGACATGTCCTGCTTCTTTCCATTCACTCATATTTAGAATGGAAATTATTCCACTTCCCCTTCCTAGCCTTGGTAGCCAAAGCACAATCCTATCCATCCTCATTATTAGATGAAGATCCATCTTCGGTGTTCCTTCTGAACTCCTCCTGCACCAAATCCGACCACAATTGTTCCCAATCTGGAAAATTTTCCCTTCCATTGACAAAGTCTTGATAACTGTGCCAACTCTTGGGAAGTCCTAGGAGAGCCAAGCTCACGAAATCATCATCAACAACTATTATTCCAACGCTCCCCAGTTCATCTCGACATTAGACAAACTTTGTTAGATATTTTGGAATGGTGTCGCCCTTTTCCTTCTTGATCTTCCCGAGTTTATTTTTGAGCGCCAATTTCCTATGGTCGCTACTGCTTTGGAATAGATCTGTTAAAGCCTTCCACATTGCATATGGTGTGGGTTTCCCATGGAGGCTTGAGACAATGTGGTCTCGTACTCCCTCCAATGGGATCCTCCTCGCCTTTGCCATTTTCTTTTGCCATGCATCAAGATTTACAGCATCTGCAGCATCGGGTTTAGGGACATCTTTGTCAATGAATTCCTTCAAGCCATTATCTTCGAGTACTGCCTCCTTCCTGTTCTTCCAAGCAATGTAGTTCGAGCTGCCCTCGAGTGCATACTCTAACCTCAAGCCATTGAAAGCCATTTCGATCTTGAATCAGCTGTAGCACCAAGAAAATATTTTTGCAAATTCGAATTCACAAACTCAGCTCCTACTTCACTTTTGCAATTTCCTGTGTTGTGATACCATGTATAAATTATATAACATGCATGTATATCTTGGATTCACCCGATCTAACAATGTACTAAAGTTAAATACTGAATCGCTTCTACAAATCTTTTGCGAAATTAAAAAAACACAATCACTAATCACATGAACATGAAGAAAGATCAATCACACACAACAAAGATAATTTCCCGGGGAAAGCTTACATCTAAAAACCCCACTATCTTCTATTGTATATTCAACATGGATCATGAAATAATTACATACAAAAATATTCTCACAAGAGCCCTCTAGTACTCAGCTAATTGTCTCACACTGTCATATGCAAAACTGACCAACACATAGCCAATTCTCAGACTCCAGACAACCTGATTTGCTCGCGCAATCCCTGACGGTAAAGATCCCTAAAAGATAGGAATTCTTGCCCGCCTTCACTGTGCAAGTATCATGGGCACTCCAATGGGTGTTTGGTTGCATGTGTGCAACCCAATAATCATACAACTGATAGTCAACTTCCCTTTCACCTAGAACTCAATTGGGTCTCCACTGGATCTGACATGCATGTAGCTAATAATAGTAAATCCTCAGTTGCATGTGAGATCAGTAATTGTGAATTAATTAATATTTAATTCACTAGATCTCTCACTAGTGTATCTTCAGTTACAACTAGCACAACTGAGTTTAACTCACATAACTGAGTTAAACTATTTACAACTTGCATTAACTAATGCACCACTACATTTCGAACTTTGTTACAACTAGAATTACTCTGCATGCCTCACCAACTACCTCTAACTCGAAATCCACTAGCTAAATGAATTTATCAATTTTAGTTAACTGATTCAAGTCCACATTGAGAATATATTACAGTTTAATGTCCATCTTAATTAAGAGATAACCAAAATAGACATGCACCCAGAAATAGCACTGTGGGCCCCACCCTAGTCTGGGTGTTTATGCAACCAGGTGTTAAATGCACTAGGCGCGAGTGCTAAATTTTCTTGTTGAATCTCAACAGACACCACATACAAGAAAAATGAGGAAGACAAAGCATTTACAGAACCAGGATGAGGAGATGAAATGGGCATGCCTGCCAAGGGAGGGTCGTCCAAAACAAAGGGAGTACGAGTCAGTATCGAAGGAGGAACAAGGGGAGTAGATGCCTCTGTATTGAAAGGAGTCCCATGCATAATTGAAGGACTTGAGGAAGGAGGAACATTCAACTGTTCATCCATAGGCTGCACCTTTTGAACCCACTTTTGTCTCGCCTTTCCTACCGAGCAATCTTTCCCCAGATGCCCATAAGCATGGCATCTTCTACATTTGAAGGGAATCTCCTCATAACCCAAAGTTTTTCAATGGTAAATCTAGCTTGATTTTATAGAAATAGTGTCTGGAAGGCTAATGGAGAAATTTAGGCCCACTGAAATGCAAGCCATCCCCATAACGCTCGATCGAGGAAATGATAGATTTGCCTCATTAAAAAAAACCAAGTATGTCCCCAATCTCTTTGAATATCTCAATTTAACTATACGACAAGGGACAAACCTAGCAGTGGAATCTAAATAGGAACCATTGAGACCTTTTCAGATCGCACATCGAAGTCAACAATCCACTTTTTGACAAATAATGCTTGAGTGCCTCGATGACACTGCCATTGAAGGAGTTTTTGGGCATCCTTCCTATAAGACACAATCCACCCCATTCAACCTTTTGCGAGATGATACAACATGGTGAATACCCAAAAAGTGGAGCAAAATTTACCTTTGTGTAGGTTTATAGGGCTACCATGGACATTCTCTTACTCACAAACCTCCCAACGATTGCCGAATCTTCCATTTTAGAGATGTCATTTAACTTGATGTCTTTGCTAAGAACTAGACTATGCGCCTCTACCTTTCTTTTAATGCATTTTTTGTTATGCCTAGTGGGTGGGAAAATAATAGCCAAGAAGGGGAAACACTGCCATTATGCATGTCTAGGGTTACAAGGCTGCTTAGGAAACTAGATTTAATGGAGGGAAGGGAGAGGCAGGGGAAGACAACCAACGAAAATAGGGGAACATCTAGAGGTTCACATCTTGTAGTCACTACGTCTAAAGGAGCTCGAAGTGAGGGAGAACCACTAGAGTTTAGGAGGGGGAAACTGATAAAGGGAAGTCAGGGAGAAGAGGGTTTTAGAGTGGGTCCATTCTTGAGTAAGGCACTTGTGATAAATTCATAAAAAATACCACCCCCAATATTATTGCCGCAAGCCTTTTGGAACCCGCTCTATTTACTCTAAAGGAAAAATAATATTGTGCAGAGACAACCAAATCTAAAACCTCCATGGGTCCTTTAAGAAATCAACGAATTCCTCTTCAATTCATAATTTAATAACTCATCCCATTCATCTCCTCAATAATGGAATACAAAACATTCATAGTAATTCATTTCATCACTAATTTAATACAAAATATTCATAATAAATTATATGCACTAGAGTTTTTTTAGTTTATTTTCTACTATACAATTTCATTCTATTTGTTTAGAATATCATACTAAGCTAAGGTATGTGTATTAAAAAAAATAGTTACTATGCAATTTTACTACAAATAGTTATATGTAATTTTTTAAAAACAGTTTATCTGCAATTTTGTTACTCATTCTATTTGCTTAAAAAATCGCATTAAGCGAAGGTATATCATGTATCATCTCAACATTAGAGACAATTATTACAAGTTGATAAAATGCATGTAATCAAAGATTTTTGAATATATAGATTCCAAAATAAAACAATAATAATTACAATTTGAATGACCTACTGCAGGCGCAAGGTTGTGATTGGTTGGCAAGGTAAGCCATGGATCGAACGAGAGACAATCGTGGCCGTTCGTTTGTCAAATATAAACCGTCGGATAAATTGCCTCGCTAATATGTATTAAATTGAAGCCTTTCTACTATTTAAACTCTCCCACTCAAGAACAGAACATACATTGTATCTTTGCCTTGCTATTCCATTGGCTTTCTGATAGAAGGAAAGGAGAGAAAATAGCTGTATCCAGAAAATGGAGAGTTCAGGAAAGGGAAGCGGAAAGGGAGGGAGGAAGGGAGCAGGCTCCCGGAAGAAGTCTGTGAGCAGAACAGCAAAGGCTGGGCTGCAGTTTCCCGTGGGGAGGATCGCCAGGTATCTCAAGAAGGGGCGCTATGCTAAGCGGGTTGGAGGCGGCGCAGCTGTCTATGTTGCTGCTGTTTTGGAATACCTGGCTGCCGAGGTCTTGGAGTTGGCCGGAAATGCTGCCCGTGACAACAAGAAGACCAGAATCATACCCCGTCACATTCAGCTGGCGGTGAGAAATGACGACGAATTGGGGAAACTTTTGGGGAAGGTTACCATCGCTAGCGGCGGAGTGCTTCCAAACATTCATCAGGTTCTTCTCCCCAAGAAGGTCGCCGAGAAAGCGGAGAAGACTTCTGCGCCAAAGTCTCCCAAGAAGTAAAAGAATCGTCAGCCTCTGTTTTCTTTCGAATTAATTAAAAACAATCAATGGTGTTTTATTAACACCACTTCTTATTGTTGGGGTTGTTTTGTTTAATCACCTGAAGGGCCATTATTGATTCATTATATTTTAGAATGAGGGTTTGGTGGAAATTCTTCGTAAGATGTTAAAGATGCAGGAATAAACATACATTAATACATTTGTCCCTACCATAGATACCAGAATTTAGTCGTTTGTTGTCAGTCTCATTCGGAAGGCAGTGATAATGTTTTTAGTTTGTTTATTCGTCTTGTTGGGGTAAGATATCTATGCTTGGAATACCACATTGATGGAACTGAAAGACTCACTTGCATGGTTAAATCTGGCCCAATAAATGGGGAAAAGAGCAAATCAGACATGATGTTGTACATTGTTGGGGAGATGGAGTTTATTAGCTGGGCACCAAGAAAATGTAGTTCAAAGTTAATATGTTTAGATGCCATATTGCTGAGTTTGGTTTCATTGACAAAATATGACGATGGCATAATTTCTGACACTGGTTTCAAATAGTTTGGGACACTAGCAGCTTTGATGTCAATGGGGTTTGGAAGTTTATCATATTGATCATAAGGATTTGACTACGAAAGAAAAACTAAAAGCTAGGGGGTTTCAGAACCATGTTTGAGATTAAAAGTGAGGGAGTAGTCTACCCAAAAGTGAGAATTGCTGAGCATGGTTTCATTGACAAAATATGATGATGATATATTTTTTGACACTGTTTCAAAGAGTTCGGGACGATAACATGCTTTTCGACACTAGAAGCTTTTACATCAACGGGGTTTCAAAACCGGGTTTGTGAGTAAAAATGTGAAGCTTTTACATCAATAGGGTTTGGAAGAATCTTGAACATCAATGAGTTTTCAGGACCAGGTTTGAGATTAAAAATGTGAAGCTTTTTCATCCATGGGGTTTCAAAGATTATCATGTTGACGAGGACTTAACTATGGAAGTAGAGCTAGAAGCATTTAAATCAATGGGGTTTCAGAATCAGGTTTGATATTAAAAACGTGTCCGTTATATGATGTAGTTTGCTTTCGTTTATTTGAAAAATAATTTTAGACAGGTAAACAAACTTCAGTATATACTGTTATGTTCGGTCTTCAATTACATGGGAATATCAATTTAGCCCATATAAACCACTCCGAGTATATACTGTCAAGTTCTGTATAACTTTCGTTGTTTGAGAATGGATGTAGGATTTCAAAATGTTGTTTATTGTTGGACTTGAATAAGTTGATTTAATAGAGCATCAGCCCTGTTGCTGGTTGGGCATTCGATAATACACGATCCTTTGTTGTGTGGTTAGGTGCATAAATTCATTATATGCTTTATAAAAAGAAACGAGAAGAGAGAACATATTATATCAAAATATTTGATTAGAATTTCAGCCTAGTATGAGGTTTAGGTGTCTATACTCGTACAAAATTACACATAAATATACTAAAATATTTGAGCAGAATTTTAGCTTACTATAAGGATATTCTCTGCAAGGAAGATATCTGCCCATGCAAGAAGACACTGCCCTATTCCTATGACTGCTGTTTTGAAGTCTTTTTATGTACAAAAGCCAAACAATAAGTTTTTACGCAATTTCAATGGTGGTCTAGTGAATATTGACTACCAATCAGCATTATGTAAGCTTGCAAGTTAAACCCAAAAACCCAAGCAAAGAGTGATTGATGTTGATGTTTTTGGTTATCATTGATGCTTGTCAAATTTATGCACGTTATGATTCTCTTCTATCAGAAAAAAGAGAGTACATAGCTGTTACAAATTAGAAGAGGATCAACGAGGATCAATGAGGTTGTGCCTTAATCTAGTCATACTCTTTTTTCTCTTTCTGGGGGCATTGCTTGACTTTTAAACGTAATAAGGTTGAGGTTTTGAAATTTTCACTTTGAATTGGGAAAATTAAACGTAGTAAGTAATGCCTTTTAATGAAATGGTTTTTTTGTTTTTAAATTGTCATCATTCAAGGAGAGAAAGTATTTATATAAGGTCTTAACCTGTATAGGTTGACAAAAAAAACCATCAGCTTGAGCTGTATACCAGAAAGGACATACAGATATCAAGTTTAGTGCTATTGATACCTATGTTCAGTTGGTCCGATGACATCCCAAAGACTAGAAAAAATGAAATGCATCCTTCTTAGATCTGTAACAAAATAGGACATGGTTAATCCATACGAACCTGTGGACAACATAATTCTGTCATGCCTCTTTAGTATGCTTTCATGTCTTTCTGCAAAAAAGATGGAGACTTTGTCTGCTTATAAGGCCTTCTTGCCTCTTTAATATGCTTCTATGTCTTTCTTCTTTCTTCAAAAAAGATGAGCCTTTTTAATATTCTTCTGTCTTTCTTCAAAAAGGATGAAGCCTTTGTCTGCATATAAGGCCTCCCTAGATAATAAATCTGATAGATTTTTCCATTCACTCTTCAAAAAAGATGAAGCCTTTGTCTGCATATAAGGCCTTCTTAGATAAGAAATTTGATAGATTGTTCCATTCCCTATGAATATGATGGATGGAAAGAGAGGAAGTTTTCCTTTAGATTTAAGATATCTTGTCTTGCCAGTATATTAAATTTAAAATCTCAATATTTTGTCTTCCATTTTAAAATCTCAATATTTTGTCTTCCAGCTAACTATCAATAATGCATATTGAATCCCCATAAACTCGTAGAGCCTCACTTTTAAAATGTGAGGCAAACAACATGAGCGAATCCCCATAAACTTGTAGAGAGTCAATTTTAAAATGTGAGGCAAACAACATGAGCGCCGAACATGAGAGAGCCTCTGGTATCATAAGTGTGTAGCTCCACCACACCAAACCAACACATTACAAGAATGGGCTCATTGTAAAACTTGAAAGGCAGACCATTGAAAAACTAACATTACAAGAATGAGGGCTCATTAAAAGGCCGACCAAGTTTTGTCTCAGAGGACTCCAGAAGTCTTTAAAGAAGCCAATGATATGTGCAAGAATAATTGGTTGATATACAAGGCGATTTTCTAAGATTAGCTTGTTTCAGACCATCCATATGCCCGAATGAATATAGATAGATTTATAAATACCAATCTTTATATCCCACCAGTGGAGCCACTCAAAGTAAGGATGAATTCCATCAACCTGTATATTGAGAGAATATAAAACATCATAATAGAGGGCAAAAGAAAAGGTGCAGACTCTTTCAAGCACAAACATCACAAACAACAGACATTAGGAAGAAAAGGTGCAGACTCTCTCAAGCACAAACAACACAAACAACAGACAAACAGCACAAACAACAGACATTAGGATTCATGAAGACTCTGTGTGACAAGGTATCCCATGTAAGAATACATTTCTCCAAAGTAAGCCATGCAAAGCATCTGAGCTTTTGGTGGTAAGGTCCATGCCCAAATCTTGTGCCACCAAATGTCCTTCTGGTCAATGAAGGAGGCATAAATGGAAGCATAGGCTTGTCTGGCAGTTGCCCCGAAGTGGCGTTCTAGCTCCAAACGATAGAATCTTTTTAATTTTTGAGATAAAGCTAGCTAGATGATAGATTTTTATCTATAGTTTTTTTGATAAAAATCTCCCATTCTACAATGAGGGAGCCTTTCAAACCCGAATCTCCTGAACTTTTCTAGTAAGAGTGATACAATTGAAGAGCTAGAGGAAGAGGCATGGCAAAGTCCGGATATGTTAGAGGCATCGAGTCTAGAATTAAGCTATGGAGATAGCTGATAGTAAAAATTACCCCCGATAAAGGGTTCTTTTCCAAGGATTACAGTGTGGCTGTTGCCCACCTTCAGGCAAGCCATTTGGCAACCCAAAGGAATGCCTGCAAAAAACCCCTCTCAAGTAATCGACCCTGAATGGGATCTCTATGCATGAAGGGACCTCATCCACTCTGGAAAATATTGTTATGTAGATATCTGTCATATATATAATCAGATTCCAAATACCAGTACACAAAATAACCCTCTAAAATCCTTTCATGGCAAGAGCGACGCCAAACCAATGAAGGTTTTTGAAACCCTAACTCCCCTAGGAGCTTTGGCTGTGAGAGCTTTTCCCATTTGACCAGATGAAATCCAGTGTTTATCTTCTTGACCAACTAGAAAATTAAACATACACTGACAGATCCTTCTGATTGCTTTGGAAATCTTTGATATGGAAATGTTTGTGAGAGTTTTTTTGATATGGAAATGTTTGTGAGAGTTTTTCCCATTTGACCAGATGAAATACTGTGTTTATCTTCTTAACCAACTAGAAAATTAAACATACACTGACAGATCCTTCTGATTGCTTTGGAAATCTTTGATAGAGTACGCCAATAAACCGATATACTCTCTAGAACAAAGTTAATTAGTGTCATTCGGCCACCCAGAGAGAGCCACCTGTAGCATAACCCAAATAAACAAGTCCAATGTCTAAGGGGGCTACCTTGAATAGAAGAATAGAGGTGATGGAATCAATGGTCTGTGCTTGTACATTGTGTTGAAGAAATGGAAGAATAGAGGTGATGGAATCAATGGTCTGTGCTTGTCCACTGTATTGGAGAAAGGATGATTTATGCACGCTGATCTCCATTCTAGTTGCAGAATAGAAGGTAGAGAAAACGAGTCCATTCAAAAACAGAATCGTACCCAAAAAAATAGAATATTATCTATAAATAGTAGATGTGGGAAGTAAAGAAGTGCAGAATAGAAGGTAGAGAAAATGAGTCCATTCAAAAACAGAATCGTCCCCAAAATTTTTAGAATATTATCTATAAATAGTAGATGTGTGAAGTAAAGAAGCCTAGAAACTTTGTCCCCCTTAATTATACCTTTGCCTATGGCCTTGGATATCATCTTGCTCAGACCTTCAAGAATGAGACAAAATAAAATTGGGCCTTTGGCCTTGGATATCATCCTGTCGAGACCTTCAATAGACAAAATAAAAATGGGGATAAAGGATAGCCTTGACACAGGGCTTTGGAAAGATTGGTCTTGCACTCTTCTCATTTAGGTTAAATGTAAAACTTCAATAATTAGACAAAATTAAAATTGGGAAAAAAGGATAGCCTTGACACAGGGCTTTGGAAAGATTGGTCTTGTGCTCTTCTCATTTAGGATAATCAGACAAAATAAAATTGGGGAAATCAGAGAAAATAGAATTGGGGATAAGGGATAGCCTTGACACAGGTCTTTGGAAGATTGGTTTTTGTTAAATTGGACAACTAGGTCCAAACTCCATGTTGTGATGCTCACATGAAGACACCAATATTTTTATTGGGTTCCACTTTCCGAAAGGTGCAAGATCGATCTAAAGATCATATTGATAAGATGAGTAGAACATTTATTTTGAATTTATTTTTAATGCTTTCAAAATATGTGCACGTCGGCCTTAAGGTTTTACATCCCCAACAAATGTGTCACACACCCTCAGTGATTGATATAATTAGAGTCAACGTTGGAGGATATTTCCCTCATCTCATCCTCACACATCCTCTCTCTTCATTTGATTGGTTCGAGCTCCTTGGAGGCATTGTTCTATTCACACGTGGGAAAGGACGAAGATATTTTTGCTGCAGTTAGGGTTTCCACCATAGGTTTGACCAGTGTTGACTTTGGTCAACGCATGGTCTAAAGGCGCTGAATTTTGGCATAGACTTCAATTTATGCAGTCCATACTTTATGGCACAAGAATTGAGGTCAAAAGTTGACAATAGACTGTGCTGCATTGACTTTTACATGATGTTGTTCTGCATTGACATTTTTGGGAAGTGTTGATTTTTTGGGGTTGACTTTGAGTTGACCATTTGGCTATTTTGAGGGTTCTTGTGACACATTTTGGGCTGGCTGACCAAATAGACTTTGTTGGTTGAAGCATCCTGTTGATTGCTGTAACGCACCATCAAATATATATTTTTTTGGCTGGTCTTCTGTTGATCCACTGGTATGTTCTACAAACATTTTACTTAATGATTTATGTGGTTGCTATCTAGTATTGAAGAGAAAGTAAAGTTGCATCAAGCATATAACATCTACATAAATTTACATGGGTTCAGAGCTTAATGTGAAGACAAAGTCCTAATTTGTAGCAATCACCAAAGAAGAAAATGGGTTCCACAAACCATGGCTTCAATGAGGATGACAAATTGACTAGGAAGGATGACTTCCATGCTTGGAAGATGATATTGGATCTTAAATTGGAAGACCAAGATGTCATGGACTATGTGCAGGGTAAAATCCAAGAACCTCCATCCACTATTATTGCTACTGCCAAAACAAAGTACAAGAAGGGAGAGATCAAAGAAAAGTTGATGATCATGGAATCCATTCATAAGAGTCTGGTGGCGTACATCTCTGAGCTAGGCACATCCAAAGAGATGTATGATAAGTTGGTTCTCATGTTCAAGGCCAACAATGGAAATCAAGTACTATTATTGAAGAATCTGAAGAAAGGCAGGTATGAGTTTGTTCAATCATACTTTCTGACGCTGACCGAGATTAGGAATAATCTGCTGGCTATTGGGGAGACAATAGCTGATCGAGAAATGGTACTCACCGCACTTGGAGGGCTCCCATCCGAATGGCATGTGTTCAACACTACCATCTAAATAATAATGCGATACCTGACTTTGACGAAGTACTATCGAGATGCATTCAAGAAGAGACAAGAATGAAGGAGTATGGAAATGAAGGAAACGCTGCCTACGCTGCTCATTCTAGAAAGAAGAACTTTGGTGGTCCAAAGAACAAAGGAAAAGCAGGGGCTCAAGGAAAGAAGGGCAAGTGTTTCACTTGTCATAGGCTAGTTCACTATGCTAGAGAATGTCCTTTCAAGAAGGATACCCCTGATGGTGATGACAACAACAACAACTAGAGGAATGGCAATCAAAGGAACAATAGGTTCAAGAGAAAGAGGAAGGCTCCTTCTGACAGAAATGATCAACCTTACAAAAGGTCAAGAAACTCCAGGTATGAAGAATCAAATGTTGTTGATAAAAGAAATGAATACATTCTTGTATGTGCCCTCTCTGTTGCATCTCCACCCGACACTATGGATGTCTGGTTGATAGATAGTGGTGCCTCAAGGCACATCATTGGTTTCAATGAAGCACTCTCTGATATGGTTGAAAATGATACTAATCTGGAAATTATCCTTGGAGAAAATGCCACATATCCCATGAAAGGGACAGGGACTGTGACCCTCCACTTGTCTCAAGGTCAAGTCCTCTGCTTGCAGGATGTACTCTATGTACCTAATTTGAAGAAGAACCTTGTGTCTATATCGGCCACGGAAGACAAAGGTTTCAATGTGGCATTCACTGATGGAAAGGTGCGCATGTGGAAGAAGAGCTTCAAGGAAGCTATCATGATTGGGTTTAGAGTTGATACACTCTACCAGGTTAGAGGAAGTCCACTGGGAGCGATGACATGTGATACTATCCCACACTGAACTATGGCACCGGAGGTTTGGACACCTTCACTACAAGGCCCTTCCCGAAGCAAGGAAGGTGGTGACAGGGATGCCCTAGTTTTCAAATAATCATGAAGGTGTATGTAAGAGTTGTGCTGAAGGAAAGCATACAAGGGGACCTTTCCCCTCAAGTGTCACAAAGACATTTGATGTCTTGCAATTGATCCATTCTAATCTATTTGGTATACTGCTTGTGATATCCTTGGGAGGATGTTCTTATTATATGACGTTCATAGATGACTTTTTTCGCAAAACTTGGATATACGTCTTGAAGAAGAATGATGCAGCTTTCATGTGGTTCCATACCTTTAAAGCCTTGGTGGATAATATGACAGGGAAGAAGATCAAGATTTTGAGCACTGATAATGGCACTGAATATGAGACAAACGAGTTCAAGGACTTTTGCAGAGAAGCTGGCATCAAGAGGGAGACCACAACCGTCTATACTCCTGAGCATAATGGCGTTGTTGAACGAAAGAACATGACCATTGTGGACGCTGTCCGTGCCATGCTATGTGACCAGGGTCTATCGAAGTTTTTGTGGGGAGAAGCTGCGAACACTGCTGTGTGCATACAAAACCGATGCCCACATTCTGCTCTGGACTCCAAAACTCTCGAAGAAGTTTTCTCTGGTAAGAAACGTGACATCTCACATTTTAGAGTTTTTGGATGTTCTGTTTATTTTTATGTGCCGAAAGAAAAGAGGAGCAAGGTAGATGATTCTGGGAAGAAATGAATGTTTGTGGGCTACAACGAAACTTCGAAGGCCTAGAGAGTCTATGTTCCTGATCAAAGGGAAGTGGAGATATGCCACAATGTCACTTTTGACGAAGATGCTTCCTTGAAGAAAGTATTCAATATTCCGAGATATGAGGAAGATCATGAAGCAAGGCCTGGAAATCAAGAAGAATCGAAGGATGAGACGATGCCCGATGTTGAAGGATCGATGGACCCGATTGATCCACCTCCTTCACTGGGGAAGAGACCATCATGACTTAGGGACACTCTCGAGGATGCTGAGGGACATATTGCCCCAAGGGGGACATTCCGTGAAAGCAAGACGCCGAGTAGATACCATGGGTATCTAGCAGCCATGAGTACTATTGTACAATCTGAGCTTGGATCTTTTGAGGGCGCTGTAAAGCATCAAGTTTGGAAGGATGCTATGCACGAAGAGTACGAGTCCATAATGAAGAATGATGTCTGGCATGTGGTTCCAAGACCAAAGGACAAAGCAATTGTCATCTCAAAATGACTCTACAATATCAAGCATGGATTTGATGGAAGTGTTGAAAAGTTCAAGGCAAGGTTCGTTGCCTGTGGCTTCTCTCAAAAGGAAGGAATAGACTATGATGACATATTTGCACCTGTGGCACGATATACCACCATTCGATCTATCATAGCCCTTGCTGCTACGCAAGGATGGAGTCTTCATCAGATGGATGTAAAACCCACATTTCTGCATGGTGCTATAAAGGAAAAGGTGTATGTAGAGCAACCTTTGGGGTTCGAAGTCTAGGATCGGGACACCCATGTCTGCAGGTTGAAGTAAGCCCTCTATGGGCAGAAGCAAGCACCTAGAGCTTGGTACGAGAGGATAGATAGCTACTTGATGAAGCTGGGCTTCACTCGTAGTAACACTGATCCGAACCTTTACTTTAAGGTTGATAGAGAGAGGCCTCTCATTTTGGTGCTGTATGTGGAAGACATCTTTCTGACAGGTGCTGACCCTCTCATTCATCAGTGCAAGAGGGAGCTCGTTGCTGAGTTTGAGATGAAGGACCTAGGACTGATGCACTACTTCCTAGGCCTGGAGGTCTGGCAGAGACCTGGTGAGATTTTCTTTTCTCAAGGAAAGTACATTGTGAAGCTTCTGGAAAGATTTAGTATGGTGAACTGCAAGTCTGTGTCGACACCAATGGAGCTCAACTTCAAGACGCTGAGTGGTAGCGCTGTTGGGCCCATGTTAGCAAATCCTACTGAGTATCACCAACTCGTAGGGGCCCTGATGTTCTTAGTGAACACTCGTCCAAATATATGTTTTGCAATGAACACTTCGAGTCAACAGATGGTTGAACCTTGTCACTTTCACTCGGTTGGTGCCAAGAATCTTCTAAGATATCTTCAGGGCACGATAAACCATGGGCTGAGATACACTGCCGGGAGCGTAACACTCCATGGATATACTGATGCCGATTGCGCTGGCAGTGTGGTGGATCGTAAAAGCACATCAGGATGCTGCTTCACACTTGGATCTCCTTCGATACCATGGATGAGCACGAAGCAGAAGTCAGTGGCTTTGAGCATCGCAGAGGTCGAATACATTGCAGCGAGTATGGCCTGTTGTGAAGCAGTTTGGTTGCGAAAGTTCTTCAGTGAGCTGTTTGGGCATGTGCTAGATACCACGATGATACTATGTGATAACCAGAGTGGGATTCGCTTGTTTGAGAATCTCGTGTTCCACGATCGATCTAAGCATATTGATATCAAGTACCACTTTATTCGGGATATGTTCCACGATCGATCTAAGCATATTGATATCAAGTACCACTTTATTCGGGATATGGTACAACGTGGCGTCATAAGGCACGATCATATAGGAACTGATGAGCAGGTCGCAGAGATTCTCACTAAGCCCATAGGGAAGGTCAAGTTCCTAACCTTCCGTGAGAGTTTTGGAATTGTGGAATGATCCTATGATGTGGGTCTTGTTGGACGATGAACTCTGAGAGCTTTCGGGGGCTTTGGGGATAGCTTCTCGGAGCTATAAGCAACCACAAGGCTAAGCTTGGCGAACCTTGTTGGTGTGCTTGGGCCCCACCGTTGTGATTATTGAGTTGGTTCACCTCTTATTATCTGTGCCTTGTATGCATCCTACCCATTGAGTTTAGGGCTCATGGGAAGTACCTCTCATTTGGCCAATGAGGTGGAAAAAGCTAAAGATTAGTAGCAAAGACTGATGGACGCATCAGAGATTGCCGTACTCTCTATTAGGATGGCACGGTCCAACCACTTGATCTGGGATCAAGTCTAGTGAGGTTTTGGACCTCCAACTGACTTTGGGTCAAGTAAACCAACTTCGGGTTGATATGAGACTCTCTCTGAGTCCTATAGAGGTTTCAGACCTCTGGCCTGAATCTGTCAGCCGAAAATGATGTCTTTGTGACTGACCCACTTCTGTTCTGAAATAAAGAGGCCAACAAAGCAAGTTACGACGAGATGATGCACGATGTTTGATTGCACAGGTGGATGGAGTTCTCCCTAGTTGAGAGGGAGTGTTAAATTGGACAACTAGGTCCAAACTCCATGTTGTGATGCTCAGATGAAGACACCAATATTTTTATTGAGTTCCTCTTTCAGAGAGGTGCAAGATTGATCTAAAGATCTTTTTGATTCGATGAGTAGAACATTTATTTTGAATACTTTCAAAATATGTGTAGGTCGGCCTTAAGGTTTTACACCCCTAGCTAATGTGTCACACACCCTTAGTGATTGATATAAATAGAGTCAACGTTAAAGGACATTTCACTCATCTCATCCTCACGCATCCTTTCTCCTCTTCTGATTGGTTCGAGCTCCTTGGAGGCAGTTTTCTGTTCACATGTGGGAAAGAAGGACGAAGATATTTTTGCCGTAGCTAGGGTTTTCACCGCAGGTTTGACCAGCGTTGACTTTGGTCAACGCATGGTCTAAAGGAGCTAAATTTTGGCAGACTTTGATTTATGCAGTATGTACTTTTTGGCACAAGAATCGAGGTCAAAGGTTGATCGTACACTGTGTTGTGTTGACTTTTACTTGCTGTTGTTTTGCGTTGACTTTACTAGGGTTGACTTTGAGTTGACCGTTTCGCTGTTTTGAGGGTTGTTGTGACACATTTTGGGTTGGCTGACCAAGGAGACTTTGCTGGTTGAAGCAATCTGCTGATCGCTGTAATGCACCATCAAATATATATTTTTCTGGTTTGTCTTCTGTGGATCCACTGGTATGTTCTATTAGCGCTTTACTTAATGATTTATGTGATTGCTGTCTATTATTGAAGAGAAAGTAAAGTTGAATTAATCATAGAACATCTACATAAATTTACTCTTCTCATTTAGGTTAAATATAAAACTATCACTTCTCATTTAGGTTAAATATAAAACTATCATATAGATTGCATTGCGTATTTATGACATTATGATATCAGATCTCCATGATTACTTTTGTCATAAAAAAAAATAAAAATTACATACGCATTGGTTGCATAGTTGTTGAAATTGGAAAATGATCAATGGGGTTTGCCTCAATCTAGCCATCCAATGCTTGACATTCCAAGATTATTTTGGTTATGATAAAAAAGTGTGTTATGCAGGGTGTACCAAAAAAAAAAATTTACATACGCATTGGTTGCATAGTTGTTGTTGAAATTGGAAATTGATCAATGGGGGTGTGCCTCAATCTAGCCATCCAATTCTTGACATTTCAACATTATTTTGGTTATTCTTGACATTCCAACATTATTTTAGTTATGATAAAAAAAGTGTGTTATGCAGGGTACTAAGACCAATGTTATCAGAGCCGAACCGGTTCTGAAAAACCGGCCGGTCCGACCGGTTTGGAGGCAAAACCGGTCCGAACCGGCTCTCCGAACCGGAAATGATCGGTTCAGTACTGAACCAGCCGGTTCTGTCACTGAACCGGCCGGTTCCGTACCGGTCCGGTTCAGAGACCGGTTCCATTGGTTCACAAGCCTGGGCACTAAAAAAAAAAAAAAATTCTTAATTTTTTTTTTTCTAAATTATTATTTTTCCTAGTTAATAACGCTACCCTAGCCCCCCCTAAAGCTACTTAAACACCCCCACCCCCTCTATTTCCCTCACACTATTCATGGTAATGTTAAATTCTTAAAGTAAAAGTGACATTCTCCTTAATCTTCATTTTCATCTTTTTACTTAAATTTTTAACATTACCATGAAATGACTCAGGATGTTTGAGAGTGGTTCCGACCTCATTGGATTTCATATGGAGAAAGTAGAATTTTAGATCTCATTCAAAATCCAGCAGACTTATCAGTTTTTCAGGATTTCAGGATTGGGTTATTGCAATGTTTCCATCGAATTTTGTCATGTATTAGGGTATGGAACTCCTATTTAATCAAGAGCACCAATCCCTCTATGTACCTTGATGTTAGTGACATTGGTTGTCAAACTCCTTTATCATGACCTTACTAAAATTGTACCCATCACTCAAACAAAACCTTGACTATCGAAGATGATAGATAAATCTATGTTTAAATCAATGAATTAAGTATGAATTTGTGTAAAAAATATCTATATATATACAACTCCTTTATCATGACCTTACTAAAATTGTACCCATCACTCAAACAAAACCTTGACTATCGAAGATGATAGATAAATCTATGTTTAAATCAATGAATTAAGTATGAGATTGTGTAAAAAATATCTAATTTTTAATATATATTTATATAGATATTTTTTACACAAATTCATACTTAATTCATTGATTTAAACATAGATTTATCTATCATCTTCGATAGTTAAGGTTTTGTTTGAGTGATGGGTACAATTTTAATAAGGTCATGATATTTTTTAATAAAATAATATATAACGTATCGTATCCCAGAAGTATCCTGTTCTGGGGTCATCGTACCCGTATCCAATTCTTCGAATCCCTGTATCCCTGTATCAGGTGACTTAGGGACTCTGATGATGATTGATGATTTGATCATATGTAGCTTGTAGTGTTGTAGGTTATAGTATAATACTATGATCTAACATGTTATTTTGGACTATAAAGGCCTTTTAGAGCCTGTTTCTTGATGTTTGTTACATTTTTTGTTCAGCGATGTTTTGCACTAAGTGCTATTTTGGCTATTTGCACCTATATAATGAAAACTTTTGCATATTTGTGCTTAAATGGTTTGTATTTATATGGATGTGCATGAATATATCTGGTTTTTTTTTAAAATATGAATATTTTATGTGTTTTTGGTAAACCGGTTTTTTTTTTCCGGTTCTGGTCCAGTTTCGACCGGTTCTCGGTCCACAAGGTTTTCCGGTTTGATAACCGGTTCAGTTCCGATAACATTGACTAAGACATGGTTGAGGTGTTGAAATTTTCACTTTGAAGTGTGAAAGTAGATGTTTCTTTTTGGTTGATGTGGTTGGAAGGGTGGTTTGCACTCTCCCCATTTAGTTTAAATATAAGCTATGCCCATATGCATTAAATTTAAACTGACCTATTACCTAAACTTTCTTCTATTTAAATATTCATTAGTATATTCGTCTTTATCAAACTTTACATTCTTAGCGATACTCCCTTCATGTAGAAATGTCATTCTTCACAATGAAAGCTATATCGTTCTACACAATGAAAACTATATCGCTGTGTTTAATTCACTTTAATGGGAGCATTGATTGGAGTTTTTATGTATAGGTGAAACATTTCTGCAAGTTGGCCTATTTTGTTGAACACGAAAGTGGATGCTATTGTTACATCGCTTATTGTAACATTGCTTAATCCCCTTGTCGGGAGATGGATGCTATTGTAACATTATTGCTTAATCCCCTTGTTAAGAGATTAGGGTGTTTGGATTTGATTTCATATATCACAGAAGCCTCAGACCTTTAAGCCTCATTGGACAAAACTCTTTTTAGCCTCATTTTTGCCGGGACATTTTTAAGCCTCGGAGCTTTAATGCCTACGAGGGAAACTTCTTTTATTATGCCTCATATTAGCTGGGACACCTTTTGAGCTTCTTCACTTTTAAGCCTCATCGGGACACATTAGCCTCAGACCTTATATGCTAGGACACCGATTTATTTATTTATTTTTATTAATTTATCAATTTTGTGCTAGTTTAGACTAATCTTAATTACCCATGGGTTTCAAACCGGTGACCTTGCAGACAGAGTGCCTTAATAGTACACACCATCATCGACTGCTCTACACCACGTGGGCTGCTAGGACACCGATTTGATCTAAGGGGACACTTTACTTATAGCCCAAGAATTGACCCAAGGAATGAATGAATGGGAATGGGCGGTACACAGAGATGGGGTTAACAAAAGGTTCTCTTTTGCTAATTACTTAATTTTTTTTTTCCCTAAAATCATTATTGTTTTTTAATCTCCTTGTTAAGAGATTTGATTTCCTATATCACCTTTTGGAGATGGTGTTAACAAAAAGTTTTTTTTTGCTAATCACTTCAAATTTTATTTATTTTTCTCCTAAAATCATTATTGTTTTTGTCTTTGGCTTGTTAAGAGTTTTTCAACAATGTGAAGTTTTTTAAATTTAAATTATAAATTTTATGTTATGACTATTTAAAAATTTGTGGTTTACAAATTTCGATCAGCGTTTGTTATGTGTCCATGGACTATTTGTATTGGGCAAGGTGATCACTACGTCCATAGAATATTTGTATTAGGCAAGTCCATCAAAAGGGAACACTTCTTGTTCAACCATAAAGCTTGATTGACCTCTCAATAGAAAATGTGCTTTAAAAATTATTACAGTTTATATTTGTATTAGGCAGGGTGGAGAATATTTGTATGCTACGTTCATAGAATATTTGTATTAGGCAGGTGGAGAATATTTGTATATTTGTATATTTGTATTAGGCAGGTCCACCCGAAGGGAACACTTCTTGCTCAACCATAGAGCTTGATTGACCTCTCAATCACAAATGTGCTTTAAAAATGATTACAATTACAATTTTAAATCATCGCATTAGAAATCCTTTTTTTTTCCTAATTCAAAAGTTAAATCTTAATTGTAAACATCAACTCCTTGAAACTTGAAGTCTATTTCAAAATAAAATAAAACAAGCCTAGATCCACTTGAAGTCTATTTCAAAATAAAACAAGACTAGATCCATTGTAACTCTAGATCTATTAAGCGGGACCAAATCCTAGATCTCCAAATCTATCAAGCGGGACCAAATCCTAGATCTCTAGATGTATCAAGTGTGACCAAATCTTTCAAGGTTGCAAACCTCAAGAAATTTGACCCCGCGGAGTTTGATAGATTCAAACTGAATCTATGATGGTTTAATTATTAATTTTATTTTTATATAATTTCACTAAGTCAAAATGTTTTAATTAATAATTTTTATTTTTATTTTATTTTTAATTTTTTTTTCATGTAATTTGACAGTAACATAATATAAATGGACATTACAATAATTAATAATTTTATTGGGTCAAAATGTTTAGATAATATAATATAAAGAGACATTATAATAACTCAACTCTTCCATATTAGATAATATTTATTAATAAAATAAAATTAAAAAAATATTTATAAAATATTTTGTTTGTGAAATGAGAGATGGATTTTGGACATGTGGTATTGATGTGCCATGTATTGGCCTATGATATGGTATGGTTAATAATATCTGTGGTAAAATGGCAGTGAATATCAACGGTTAAAATTTTTATTATATTGTAAGTATTTTATTTTGCTTGTTAATGAAATTTAAATATAGTTACAAAATTATTATTTTAATTTATATGGTAAAATGGATCTTAATTTATAAATATTATTTATATAGTTGAAGATATATCTCACAAGTAATTATAATATTTTTCTTTTAAATTTAATAAAAAATATTATAATGTTAAATTCAAATAAAATATTTATAAAATATTTTGAGTGTGAAACAAGAGGGTTTTTAGGCATATTGTATTTCCTCATGGAATTGTAACAAATCCTATTTATAAATTAATAAAATCAATGAATATCCATGGTTAAACATATTGTTATATTGTAAGTTTGGGTGTTAATTAATTAAATTTAAATATAATTATATAATCATTATTTTATCTTTTAAAGTAAAATGGATTTAAACTTTTTTTTTTCCTTGGGAAAAAAACGTAATTTTATTAATGAAAACAAAATTACATTTTACATGTGCTAGTAATTGTCAATTAAGATAGTCTTAGTATGTTGCAAGTAAAAAATATATTACAAGGGAAGAAAATTAAGATTTTCTCCTTTTTTTTTTCTCAACTTTTTGCCAAGCACCTTGTGTTGGCGTGGCCGAGATAAGGGTGAGTTGATTTTCTTTTGTGAGTGCTCCATTGTCCTTATTTGAGTCCAGAGTATCTGAAGTGTGTTGTCTTCTATTTCCCCCGCTGTTCGGTGCCCCATGATCCATTGCCGGTTGTGCAATGGCGGTGATGTCAAAAGGATCTTGCATTACCTGTTCTTGTGCACCCAGAGAGGTTGCTGTCTGTTTACTCTCGTTTGGGATGGGGTCTTCCTCTTCTTCGTTTGTCTCTTGCTTTGGATCCTTTGAAGGAAATTGCCATCATTTCGCTGCTTTCCTTGTCTTTTTCTTTTTTTCTGTTATCTCGTTTTGCTTCCAGTCATGTGTTTTGTAAGTGTCTCGTGTTTTTGCAAATTCTCCATCTGAATGCTATGTTTTCATAGTCTAAATGTTGCGTCCATCTTTGTTGTTTGTGAATCAGCTGAATGCTCTCTGGTAGGCCTTTGCTAATGTCCACTTCCACACAGATTTGTGTGAAAATATAGATGCAGTCCTCCAAACGTTGGGTATCTGTTTTTATATATCTCCCGAGGATGTGTTCCCAATGCCTCCTAGAACACTTTCATTCCAAAAATGAAGTGGGAGGTTGTATAGCTGGACCCAAACCGGCATTCTGGTAACCTCCGTTGTGTTTGCGTTAAAATCTGGAAACCATGGTGTGATGAAGAGTCGTGGATACTTAGAACCACGGTCATTCCCACAGTATGGTATCTCTGGCTTCCGATGATGGGAACTTGACTATGAAGAAGCCCTTAGAACAAATATGTATTTCACAATCCATGCTCTAGTTGGTGAAGATCCAATGAAAAAGCTCCATTGGTTTGGGCCAAAAGCAGTTGAACCTGCATATTATTACTTGAGCTTCAAATGTGGATCGATGCTCGCCTATCTCTGGAGTGTCTATATTCATTTCGGACACACTGTTTTGTTGCTCCACAATGTATGGCTTGGGGGTACTCTCTGCTGGTGTAGTTGCTGTTGTTGCTTTGTTTTTCCCCTGCAAAACGTTCCTGTATGAGGGACCTTTTGGATTTTCTAGTTTGGAGGAACTGGGTCCCCGAGTGGGTCCTTGGGCTCTATTTTGATCTGCTTTGCCACCCCGTAGTTTCAGATTAATATATATGGTAGATCTAGTATCGATGGCATATGCCTTGATAGAGCAGGAGTCTAATAAATATTTCCCCTATGAATCAGTGACTGAATGTGGCAGGGATAACCTGAGACAACCTTGATTTTTTCCTTCATATTTGAAACCCTGTTTGTGTCTCGTACCCAAACAATAAAACTATTTCCCACTAGGGGCTTTATGAAAACTTGAAAAAGTGTTGAGCTTACCTGATCTCATTTCCTGTGGTAGCTCTGTGTGTTCCTTTGGCCTTTTGTTTTGGTATCTTGGACGGTTTACTGTAGGAGCCAAATGACAAGTATCCCTGAGTGTCTCGGGGGTGACCACCACAAAGCGCTAATGCAGACGTAGTGCCCAATGGTCGAGATAGTCGCCGTTTTCTGCTGTAAACCACCAGTGCAAGCTCTGTGCATATTTTCTTAGCATATCCACCGCGGATGGGGGCTTGAAGGCAGTAGCTGAGCGGCACCGCCCAAGCCCAAGAGGTTGATGGGGAATAGGAAGGCAACCTCCATGCTAACAGATGAAAACCCACTCCATACAAATCGCTAATGCGGCTCAAGTGTGAGGCCAAAAGCCTGCGAAACAGTGGTGATATTTTCGTCTGGTGCCCAACCATGGGTGTCCGCCGCCATGTGAGCCAACAACCTAGAACTGTAAGACCTAGGGTTTCCACTGACCTCCATCGCCAAGCTGCAATGTCGAAGGGATTCATAAAATTCAGCTTCGGTCATCACCGTCTTTCCCTTGTACACGAGCGTGACCACATCGCTACAACATCCCACCAACAAATACACATTCGAGAATGACTTCTTGGCATGTTCCAGAGATCGGGTGTGGCCGAAGTGGGAGAGATCATATATTCTGTCTGCGTAAACGCAAACGAGCTTCTCAGTATTTGACAGATCTGGGCAGGGGTAGAGATCGAACACGCGAGCGGGAGGTGCCCACTCATCATACTTGAATGCCTCTTCTTTTTCTGATTCGTTCTAATCAAGTGATTCGATAAATAATTGTGCTTCTTCCTTTGAATCTGTTTCAGAATTAGATTCGTGGTGGGAAAGGGATTCGACCATGTGACCTACAAGCCTCTTGCAGGATGCAGGGGTTGTCATTGCTCTCTCGTTCTCTCTGATGGAATTCAAAAAGGATCTTAACTTATTGCTGTTACTTATATATTTTAATGTAATATGTATATTATGATTTTTTTTAATCTAAAAAGTTATTCATAATTTTATTAATAAAAACAAATTACAATGTAAAAAATTATGAATTTTATTATTTTTATTACTTTTAACTGGCTCTATATTTTTTTGAACTAACATGTAATTGTGACGTATTAATATAAATTCAACATATTAAATAGACATGTAAATATTTATAAACTTTTTTACATTATATCTACACATCTAAAAACGTTACAAACTTTCTTACATTACATCTACACATCTAAAAATGTTACAAACTTTCTTACATTACATCTACACATTACCCCTATGGCACAAAATAAATAACGAAATACTAAAAGAAAACCATAATATACATATCACATTAAAATATATAACTTATAAATAGTAGCTATAAATTAAGATCCATTTTACCATATCAATTAAAATAATGATTTCTTAACCATACTTAAAATTTAATTATTAAGCACCTAAAAATTTAATACTTACAATATAACAAGGTTTTTAATAATGAATATTCACTCCTATTTTACCATGGATATTATTAACTTCTAAACAAACTTTGTTACAATACCATGACTTATCAATATCACATGCCAAACCACCGTAACTCATTTCAAAATCAAATTATTTATAAATAATTTATTTTAATTCAATTTTATAACATTTTAAAAATTAAAACTTTATACCTACAATAAAAGACAATACAAGAAGATTTTTGACCATTGATATTATTAGCTTGTAAATACTCATTTCAAAATCAAAATATTTTGTAAATGATTTATTTTAGTTTTTTAATTTTTTTGTAAGCTTTGCAAGATTGCATCTTCATCATGTCTAATGTATCACCCAGATAGGGGCAGGGATGAATGGGTGATTTCACATCAAAGAGTGTCTTCTGTCTATTCAAGATTCCTATCACCATCCAAGACCCCTATCACTGTCTATACAAGACCCGTGGACAATTTTTAAATTAAATCTTAAAGCAAACAGGTAAGGGGGGGATGATTTAATTCTGTAAATGTTTGTAAACATTTACTTGAAAAATAATAAAAGGTTAAAAATAATTTCCTGCATAAAAGGTTAAAAATAATTACCTGCAATGTCACATGGTTGTGGTTCTAGTTCAGATTCATCAATGATTAGGTTCAACAATGATTAGGTTCGGTTTGAGTTCAATTTTTTTGATAAAGTTCGGATGAGATTCACCATTATATATATCAATATATATAATGAATTATAGAACAAAACAGTAAGAAATCAACATCAATAAACATAAAATATAAAAAATGCCATCAATGATTAGGTTCAACAATGATTAGGTTCGGTTTGAGTTCAAATTTTTTGATGAAGTTCAGATGAGGTTTGCCATTATATATATATATATATATATATATATATATATAATGAATTATAGAATAAAATAGTAAGAAATCAACATTAGTAAACATAAAAAATGCCATCACACACGAGAATCTGCAAGGATAAATTACAAACTTGAGTTATGACATGAAGTTATGAGTTTTGATCTATGAAGTTAACCTCAATTTTTTTTTTTTTTTTTACAAGAACGGGTATGGGTTTATATTAGAATTTGGCCAAAATGCCTTTCACCGGTTACATTTGATCGGGCATAGCCCTTAAACTTTCTTCCACTAACTGATCAAAGGCCCCCAAAACTTGGGAAACCGTAGGATTTACTCGAGACTATCGAGTCTATCTCCGTTATTTTCCCTATCTTAAATAGACAAACAAACTGGTTCAGTAAAATGCAGAAAAACATGACAATCTTTATGGAATGGAGTCCCAGTTCTCAATTCCATCTACCAAGAGACAGCCAGCGGGAAGTGGAACTGCCCTGTTGGCTTCCAAATCAACATCTTTATTATTTTCCCTCAAAACGTGGAGGAAGGTTGTACTCCGGAAAGATTTCACCAGGGTTCTGATTCTTTAAATCACTCTTGCCAGTCTAATGTATGCAGGAGAGCAATCCTCCACTAAGACTTTGATAATGGATTGAGAATCTCCTATAATACTGACATCTGAGAGACCAATAGCCTTCGCTTGCTTAAGACCTTGCAGAAGTGCCAAGGCTTCAGCTTGCATGCTGGTAGACTGCCCTAATCCCCAAGCGAACTTTGCCACAGTTATGCCCTCTTTATTTTTTATAATTCCTCCTGCCCCAGCCAGTCCAGGATTGCCTTTCGCTACTCCATCGAAGAACAAAGAGAATCTGGATTGCCTGAGGAGCAAATCCGATAGATCATTCTCCTTCCCTCTAAATTGCCACTCTTTTATGACCTTGTGATGCCTTGTTTCACCAGAGAATTGGAGGTCCAACCTCAATTTTTTTTTTTAAGGTTCACCAAAATTCTAAATACTATTTAGCGTAGTATATCTATAAATATTTTGACTTTATCAAAATAAAATAAAATAAAATAAAATTTAAAATAAAAATAAAATAAAAAAAATTAATAATGATAAGTATTAATAAAACATTTTGACTTGGTCAAATTACATAAAACAAAAAATAAAATAAAAAATAAAAAATAATAATTGTATTTATATTTATAATTAATTATAATTAATAATAAAACAAACCTTGATTAGCTTAATTTTGCATCTACAAAGTGCAATTTCTTTTCTTGCATTTCAAGAGATTTGATCGCTCTCTACGCTTGGTAGATTCAAATTGGAAAATAAAACTATAAAAAATAACGATTTGGAATATGACAATTTTTGGATTGCAATATCTTAAATTTTTAGTGTTTCAATCACGATTTTAACATTAGAAATTGATTCAACCTTATAAAAAATCCCTAGGGCACTTCAGATTACACAAATTGACAATTGCAAGTTGCTTTTAAAAAATTCCGACCAGATTTAACCAAAAGTCCGTTATAAAAGCCAATGATTTTTCGAGCGAAAATGTTCGCTGTTTAGACCAAAAAAACATGACAAGCATGATGATTGAACACAATGTTTCTTCATTTAAATATTTAGTTATAAAATTAAAAATAAAAAATCTAACAATTAAAATTTATTCAAGAAAGTATGATAGGGATTCAAATAAATTTCATTAGTGGGGTGAGTATAATTCACATTGTTTCAAGCTTTTGTCAATTTAAGTGAGTTTATGAATATTAGAAACCAAAAGAAAAGTGTTTCTATGTGAAAAAAACCAAATCCATTAAAAAAGAAATATCACAAAAAACATTATTTTAACGAAAGTAAGAACTTTGTAAAACATGATGCTTTGCTCAAATCTAATATCATTGACTTGGATATAATAATTTAGATATCTTCTTTTAATACATGGATTGAGTTGCATATGTGTAAGCCTTAATTGAATTGTTTTAATATATCGAAAAATCTAAAATTAGAAATAAGGTATAATGTTCTAATTATTTTTTCAAGGTTTCATTATAAGGAATCAAGTCATCAATCAATGAACCAAAATCAATCAAAAAGCACAATAAAACTTCAAAAGAATAAAAATATTGAAAAATGTAATACCATAAAATCATCTCTTGAAATTAAGAAACATAAGATCAAGTGACATGAAAAAAACAATAACGTCAAAATTTAATTATGACTCTTTTTATTACGCCAAAAATTAAAGGGAGTTATTGAGGGCTCAATAAGATGGAGGCAATATCAATAATATAAAGGTGGAGGGTTTTGAATGAAGAAATATGACTGTAGATTGAAGGATGGAAAGGAGACGTTTTGATTTTCAATCATGTGTTTGATCTGCCATGGTGGTGTCTAAATGTGTTAGACACAAACATGGAGCATACATGGGAATTTGTGTACATTATAGAAGAGCAAGCTTCGATAGTCTAGAGCAAAGACAATGGTGACTGTGCATTCCAACCTTTATTTTACTTATAAGACGGGGTACAAATGGTTGAGGGGAAATACAAAGATGTGGGAGGTATTGCTTGACGATATCAATTTGAACAATGGTGTTGAGTTAGAAGTAACGAACATGGATTTTAATCAACTAGTGCTAGAGCCAATTGCTATTGATGACGATGATCGTCCTCAGGGCTCACCCCCACACCTATAGACAAGTTTTGAAATGGATATAGAGGTGGGGGAGTGGCAGAGGAGGATGGAGGAGATAGAACTGGTAGTGGCCATTATTTTGATGATTCCACCATGGGGAAGTATCATTGACGATCTACGAGTGTCTTCCATATATGGTTCTAGTATCTATCCTATTTTGTATTTCCATTGGAATTTCAACCTTAGTATTAGTTATTCAATATATATGTAATACATGTTGATTTTTATATCATCAAATGACTAATTTATGAGAAAATTACAATATCTAGTTATAATTTTTGCAAATTTTAAGAGTTGACATGTCTTGTGTTGGATACTCATATTTGCATGTCCAATGTGTTTCCTATCATATTGTCAAATGAATTAGGTTTCATGAAAAAAACATCAACATACATTGTCTGGAATTGTTACCTACCATCCCACTCCTTAACCTGTGCAATGATTAGCAACTACAACCATCACTATGCAAACAACATTTAGACACAATGACCCAAGGTATTCATGAGAAAAGCGACAACAATAGAGCAAGAGAAAAGCACCTTGTTTATTTCTTGCAAATAGATTTTAGCCTAGATGGGTTGTTGATATAATTGGCTTTAATTTTTGGACATTTAGAGTATGATATTTGATTCAAAATTTATTACTTTGGCTATATTTTGTATCCATAGGAATCTTATCACTTACCATCAACCATGAATGGATTCATAAACATACATTTCTAACATTTCTTAGCCACTACATAACTAATAACAAGTGTGGGGTTGTGTGATTCTATTAATGTATTGGTTACATTGTGAATGGGAAGATTTACAATTGATGTAAGTGCTATATAGGCATATTTAAATAGTAGACTAAATAATTGGTTGGAAATAGATTCCGAGTGTTGGGTTGAATTTGCTTAAATTAGGCTTTGATTTTCTTTTGTTTTTTTGTTGGTTTAAATTGGATTTTCAAGCTAGTGAATGAAGTATTTGAATCAAATCAGAAGTAGAGACTTTCGTTCATGGTTATGAATTCACAAGTGTGAATATTGATTTTAGTGAGATTGTGATTGTTAGAGACAATTAATTATTTTAATTTTGCAGAAGCTTCTTGTTGGCGAGATGGATGGGACATATGGTTATTATTTATGGTTCATACTGATACCAATTAAATTGAATCCATGACTTTTAAAAAGTTTCCATCACTTTGAGGAGAAAAAAAGACCAAACATGTGTAAAGAACTGAAAAGGGAAAGGCCGGAGAACATTAAGGGCCATCAATGTGAAATTTTTAAAAGGAGAATTGACACTTGAGGGATACAATATAGAGGTTTTACTAGAGGATAAAAAAATTGGAAAAGGACCTTGAGGCTTCTACAAAATTGTTCCCTTTGTTGGACACATGGTTGAATGCTAAGACTCTCTCACCAACGTTATAGTAAAATGGAAAAGGAGATGTTCATCTCTTTCAATTGGGAGATATTCAAGTGAATGATCAACAAAAAGATTCACCAACATGATGGCTCACTTGTACCAAGAATTGGTAGCAAACAAGAGGAATTGGATAAGCTATAGGTAGCTATCCCAAATACTAAGGAAACAAAAGCATCTCCCCTTACTAATGTGAAATCCAACACCATGAACTTGAAAAGCATGGTAAAATCACTCTCGAAAGACCATTGTAATTCTATTTTGAAGGAGCCTATTGTAGTTTTGAAAAGCATATTATTGACATATGTTTTAAGCTAAAAATTCAAATAGGATATGATGGTCAGGTAGGGTAAGAGAAGCCAAGGGATTCTAAACCCCATTGTAGTAAAACATAGGGTCAAGCATAAAGCTCTAAGTCTTAGTGGAAAAAAGGAAATGAGTGAATGAAACACATCCCTTAGATTATTGGCTCATGTTAACACTACCAAGTCAACCTTTCTCAAGTCAAGAGTGACTGAAGAAGAAGATATTTTGATTAAATAAAAGGAAATAGAAAAAAGAGTGAACAATAAACCATTACTCCAAAATGATTGTAGTATCTTGAATGAGAGCAATGGGGGGATGTTTCTACCATCCAAAACTAAACCAATACTTTGAGGACCAAATAAACAAGTTGGCAAGCACAAGCACAAATTAAGGAGGTCTAGAAAATCATCTTTGGTTTGTTTTTGCCATAAGAGAAAGGCCACAAGGTTAATGATTGTTGAAACTTTGGTGCATGTTCCTTCTATGGGATGAGAGGCCACCAAGTGACTACATGGTGAAAGAAGCAAGTTGTTAGTGAAGGAAGAAAATGAATAGGAAAATAATTCCAAATAAATGATGTAGTCACAAAAATATTTGTTAGAATTTCATGTTAATTCTCATTGTTGAGTTTCTTCCAAAACATCATCCCAGGAACTGCTCATGCAATAGAAAATTTTCAAGAGTTAACATTAAGGGGGGAGGAAGATATTTTCACATTTAGAGACCAAGGAATAGAAATTTCTTGAGGAAATATACTACAAAATACGTTTATTCTATATTGGATGGAATTTATACAAGGGTGCTAATAATAAAGAGTGTGCCGGAGAAGAGAACAACATGTTGTACCTTTGAGTTGAATCTTTTGGGAACCAAAATTTTGTTAATGGGAAGGTGTTATCCAAAATGACCTCTTCTCCAAATTTTATAGAATGGAAAGTTTCTTCGCAACATTTGAAGTCACATGAATATGACATGAATCATTTGATGGTTATAATTCTAAGAAAGCACTAATAAAGAATGCTTTCTTGATAGAAAAACAACCTAAGAAATGGAGAAAATCAAAATCTTGAGAAGGAGTAGTAGTATGAAGATGGAGGACTCAAAAGTGATGAAATCAACTTGTAGATTGGAGGATGAAGAGGACTTTGAGCTTTTCCAAGGAGAAAATAATATATCTAATACAAATTTATGCAAAATTACCATCAATGAGTAAGAATACACATCATATGAATTCTTTGAGTGAGTGTATAACTCCATTTTGTAGTATTTCTTGAGCATAAAGAGAATTAATCTCATGGCTAGTTTTTCCATTTGGTTTCCATAGTAATCTCGTTGTCAAATATGTTTAAATGATTGTGTGATTGAGTTATTGGTTTTTTATTTCAGTGTGACACATTCTTGTGTGAAATGAAAATATAAAACCCATGAACAAAATTGATTCGTCATTGCATTTGAATCAATTTACCTGTAACAACACTTTTATTAATATTCTGGTGTGTTGTGTTGGTGATTAACTACCATGATATTATTAATGTGTTGGATCACTATTGGGTGACCTCAACCAATTTTTTGTCAGGATTTAATTACTTTGTACATTTCGTGGCCTTTTCCATGTTGCTTATTCCTATTTGATTGATCACTAGATGGCATCAAATTCACTTATAGTAAATTGCTAGCGATGAATTGGGTGATTCTCTATTCGAACCTCATCTCCTATTGTTTGAGTTCCTATTAATGAAGTCATGGGTGGAAACCACAACTCAATCAATCTCTTGTTTGATTGTTGGCATGGGGAATTCATTGGTGCTCTAACAAAATCACTGAGCAATACATTCCTATAGTTTTTCCTTGTATTTTGTGATAGGAAATTAAACATCAATACAGATTGTTTAACATTTTCACATAAAAATATATGCATCATTCCATGTGATGATCCATAGCTTCAACTATCACTTTGAAAACATAGGTTTAGATCAATGTTATAAGCATGGGAAATAGGTTCCAACAAAATTGACCAGTTTGACGAGTTTTGAGGCCATGCTAGTTAAATTGAATATTGTAAACCGGTAAAGGTTGGTTTTGTATGAAATTGGTTATAAATGTCAATACTTATGGATTCTATACAAAATTTTACAACTGGTGATGGGGATTTCTTGAAATTATTATTATTATTATTTTAAATTAATATAAATAAAAAATTAAGTGAAACACCAAACCTAATCTCCCCCCTCCCTCCTCAATGTTATTTAAAGAGGTCACTAACCTCTAGTTGATTCACAAAATTCATTTGAGAAATTTCAAGATTTTGAGCTAAGTTTCTTGGAATGATTTTAAATGTTAATTTAAGGTATGATTTCAAGAAGTTGTTGCATTGATTTGGAGGGTTTTTGAACCAAGTTTCTTAGGATTATTAAAAGCTAGTTCAAGGGATTATTATTAGAATTTCTTGGGGTGGTTTGGAGGTGATTCAAGGGTTTGAAAATTATTGTTGGATGGGTACCTTTAGACCTAGGGGAAGCCAAATAGAATCTCATTTTTAAGTCTAGGCTGAGGATGTAAATGATGATAATTCATATGATTTTCTCATATAATTAGATGGTGGAGTCTAGATTTTATACTATAGTTATTAATTAGTGCTATGGTTGTTTTGGACACTATAGGTAATTTAGAGCCTTCTTGATGCATTTTGGTTTAGATATGGATTTCACTTTTTGGATTAACAGTTATAAAGAGTGGAGGATCGGGGGGGGGGAAGGGGGAGAGGAATCAATATAATGAATATTTTTATTGATTTAAATATGGTCAAACATTATAAAACATCAATATCATAAATTGAACAAGTAACATAAGATATATGTCGAAACCCCTATGACAAAAAATCACAAAAAATATTTATATGAAATATCTTGTAGGCACCATAACATCGATTTTTAGGTACCAACCTACAAGAGACACCAATTTCCTATGTTGTTATTGTAGGCACCAAACTACCATTACATCAATTTGTATGCACTAACTTACATGAGACACTAATTCCCTCTATTGTTTTGTAGGCACCAATATATTTTGAGTGTCGTATATATGTACATGTTTTCGTCGCGATAAACACCCTCCAAAATTTCGCTTATACTTGAATTGTGGAGCCTACTGAGGATTTTGCGATCTATTGTCCCATGGTCACTTCATGGTCATCTAATGTTTCACAAAGTATTAAGTTTTCTTCCAAGTTTCAAAGTCCCTTGCTCACACATGTTCTGTTTGTGATGAATCCATAAACACACACATATTTCTAGGCAAGCTCAAATGAGAATTGCACAACTCTTGAAGGAAAGTATTTCACAATAAATAATGATAGTGACTGCATGATCTGTAAGCACAATGTATTGTATAATACATATAGACAGTTAGTGCGCACTCTCCATTGAAAATCTCCCTCACTTCGATTGCAATTTCACTTTCATTTTGGTGAGTTTTCTCAATTGTTGCTTTGATGGACTATTGTTTTTGCAAGTGTTTCTTTCACATTCGTGACAATCATTTTTTATTGCATTCATTTTGATTGGATTCATTTTCATGTTATATTAGCTCTGGAAGGTGTTGCTTCCACTTTATTTAAAAATTTTCAAGCGTTGCTTGCACTTTTTGCTTACTTTCACAAGTGTCGTATTTTGGCATGGGAAGTGTCGCACATTGAAAAAGGCAGGGGTATGGCTCATTTTAAAGGGAAAATTTTGTTTCAATGGGTCCTATTTATCATATAGACATGTATTAGATCCATTCCCAAAGTTTCATGCATTTTCGTCATTATCGCTGCAAAGTAGTGTCACACATAGTCAAAGGGAGTCAATTGAACATTCTTAAAGTGAAATTCTGATGCATTCTCCTACACTAATGTGTCATATTAATCATGAATACATGCATTGGACTTATTCCCCAAGTCTTGAGCACTATCTTACAAGTTTCTTCATTGTCGTCTCAAAGTATATCCTAAGTTTCACACTTGGAGGAGAGTATTGTTTCACCATCGCAGTAAGGGGATCATGTTGTTTCTAGGTGCTAAGTGTTCAATGTTGTGTCATTGATTGTTCTGAGGGTGTGATATTATTGAAGTCTTATCTCATTCCTATATTTACCTCACTGATTCCACACTCCCAAATTCTGGAATATTCCTTGCCTGACCAACTTGACCTCACTCAACCTTCTTGAATTTCACATTGTGTAGTAGCAAGCCTCCAAGGACTGCACATTACGCAGTCTCAATTCTCAACCTTGGCCCCTCAACCTCCATAACTGCGCAGTTCATCCTCCTAGTCAGCATCGTGTGCATTGCGTAGTAGAAATCCTCAAGCTGTTATCTTGCCTCCTTAAGCTACACAATCCCTATATATATATCTCTCTCTCTCATATGCTGTGCATTGGTAAACTGCAAGGCTCAAGACTGCCTCATTGTGCTCCTCATCTGCATAGTCATCTTTCCCAGGCCCCCCAGAATTTCGCACTACGTAGTATCAAGATTCAGTCCATCACTCTTGGTCCCTGGGATTGCACACTGCATAATCCCTGCGTCAACCTCTCAATCCATCACCTAATAAAAACTTTCATGAAGCAAGTTATACTAGGATATTTCCAGATTGATATCATCTTGTCCTAAGTGGAATTCACTTGCAATTACTATATCTTGACATGACAGGATGATGCTTGGAGAGGAGGAGAAGGAGACTATGCTAAAAGACACTTGTGAAGCTGAAACCATGAAGAGGTCATAATGCGAGAATATGAAGTAAAATTGGTTTACAACATAAGACCAAAGATTAGGGACACATGAAGACTCCATACTGATTCAAGACCTTTTGGAAGGCGAAGATGAAGAACAAATTTGATATTTAATGAGGATGAAGTACTGGACACATCTTTCTTGAAGGTTGAAGACAAAGAAGCAAGAGGAAAAACTTGGCATTGCCACTTCATCATGAAGTCCATGTCATCATTTTCAAGTTGTGACTTATGCAAGTGTCATCATAGTGTCATGTGTGTCCTTGTGTCTTGCCATGTCATTTGTGGATGTAATTATCAAAAGTAAAGGAAAAAATGTAATTTGTAGAAGTCTAAGAGTCATATGTGGAATATGAAAAGTCACATAGTAATATATGGAAAAAAGAGTCTTTAGGAAAATTCAAAAATTCATGTAGAAGTCCAAAGGTCACATTAGAACTCTAAGAGTCATGAGGGAAGCTCAAGAGTCACGGGGATATGAAAGGTCATTCCTCTTGTTATAAATATGCCCTTATAACTCAAGCAAATGGATTTTGGGGGCTTAGCTTTTGGAGAGATATCCTTGGATTCTCTAGCTTAACATAGGAGAGAATATCATTCTTTGGAGAATTAAGAAGTGACTTAATGTTCCACTATTGGAGCTAGTAGCTCGCCATTGTAACTGTGTACTTATATCTTTTACCTAATAATTATAAGCTCATTGAGCCAACACACTTTCATGCACATGCTGTAAATTTTGTAAGACTATTATTTTAATGTTTTCAATATATGTTTCTCTAAGATGTACTAGAGAAATTGAACTATTTTGGTGGCTTTGGTGCTTATCTTGTTGAATGTGTGTTGTATTTTCTTTAATGTTCGTTATGTCTATGTGAACTACTTTGCTAGATAACTAACGAAACTTTTCATGCTCTCATGTGTCTATTTTAGGTTAGTACTATTACTTCCTTCTAGAGACTCACTCTTCTCTCCCCCCTTGTGAAAGTCTCCTTTTACACATTGTAATTGGTGTTTCACAATGTCAAAAATCTTGCTGATTTCAAAGGTTATGTGCATGATCTATTATGTTATTCATTGCATATGAGGCAAACCTTTAAGTTACTGTGGCCAAGTCGATACTGTATATGGGGCTCCTATTCCAAACAATGTGAGGTCTAATTGACACTTCAAATTGGGGAAACCCCCATTGGTTGAAGGATTTCCAATACCGTCAATAATATAACACTCTTATAACAAAGCAATCCACACTCTTACTAGTAAGTCTCCATTTGAAACTTGTTTTGGATATTTTCTACCTTTACCTTTGGATATTGAATTAGGGTAGCAAGGAAGAGTAAGGGAGGATCTTACATGGGATGCCTTAAGGGGAGAAGAAAATGTTTAGAAGATTAAGAATATCCATAAATAGGTACATGAGACATTATATAAGTCATAGGAAAAATATAAGGCCAGACGTGATCAACACAAAACAAAGAATTTGTTCAAGGTGGGAGACAAAGTATGGTTACAATTGAACAAGGAGAGGCTATAGGGTCTTGGTAAGAAAATCAAGGCTTAGCAGTATGGTCCTTTTGAGATACTAGAAAAGGTCAGAGATAACACTTATAGACTCAATATACCCCCTGACATGCACATTTACTTAGTTGTGAATGTGGAGAATATGAAACTCTACGAGATTTCCATGCTAGATTAGGAAGAATGGGTCTTACCTTCTATGGAGGATTTGACACTACATGGTGAGGAAGATTTTACAAAAGATACAATTTTCATCCAAAACTACAAGACACAGGCAGTATAACCATTTATAGATTGGGTTGAAAGGATAACTTGTAGGAAAGACTAAATGGTACAAGCAAGAGAAGGTGAAGGAAACCCCCCCCCCCCCCCACTCCCCCACCTCATTCAGTAGAATCTTTTGGCGACCAAAGTCCTCCCAAAATGGGAATGTACTATCTACAATGGATCATTATATTGTTTTCCATCCGTTTTGATTCTTTTATAGTGGAAAAAGTGGAGGAATCAACTCACTGGACATTTCTATCAACATGACCTAGTCTGGAAAATTGGAACCTTTGGGGACCAAAGTCCTCCAAAAATGGGAATGCACGATTTAAATTGGATCATTATATTGTTTTCCATCCATTTTTATTCTTTTATAGTGGAAAACGTGTAGGAATAAACTCACTGGACATTTCTATCGACAAGACCTAGTTTGGAAAATTGACATCTGAAACCTTTTGAGTGATTTTTGAGGATTTTGGGGTGAAAAATTGTTGCTTTAGAAAAACACAATTTTTTCCAATTATACACACAAATACCTTTCTAATGGTGCAAGAATTGCCTCAATCACAGTCTCGTATGAAAAATTTATGCGACTCAAAAGTTGACCTTCCTATTTTAGCCACCATAATTTGAGAGGACGCCATGTCAGTCCCATTATTCATGGAAAAGGGGCTAGCCATGTGATAATTATGAATAAAACTCTAGAAGAGTCCATATTTTAACTATAGTTAAGAGTTGAAGGAGTCAAATCTAACCACTAGAAGGCTATTGAGGCTAGTTATAACCAAGCCACTAAGAGGAAAAGGGATTCTATTCTTTTCGAGTGTATCTTGTGCCATAGATGAGTATAGTAGTATAGAGGGATATGGAGAGAGAACACATAGATGTTTTTTTCACTATAGTATCCCACAAGCCACATTTTTTACTTCTTTGTACTCCGAGACATTTTATATTCAAATAAAGAGAGCAGAGAAACCTCACCATCCAATTGGGTTTTCTCCCCAAAGGATTTCCCAGGTTATATCTTCTGACAATTTGTGGTTTGTGAGTTTTTATTCCATTTTTCTCTATATTCTACATAATTATAATTTTCATGCGTACACAATAAATAGTGATTTACATATCCATAAATGTAAAGAGAAATAAACCCTCATAGTGTAGATTTTGGATTTTTAAGTGTAATTTATTAGATCTGTTGTGAAAACTATCTAATGGAATATCCACAAAAATTTATTGATCGCCCTCAAAAGCACCAAAACTTAAGGCATGATCATCAAATTAGATCTCTCCAAATTCGTCGACAAACTCAATTAATCCTATATTTTCAAATTCTCTCAGTGTTTGGATTAGCTGCTGAATGGATTAATTTAATCAAGGAACTCATCTCTCTAGCCTTCTTTTAAATTCTCCTCAATGGGTTTCCTACTATAAAATTATCTCCTTCTCATGGAATACACCAAGGGTCCCCTTGTCCCCCTTTCTCTTCATTATTACAATTAAAGGACTAGGTTGAGCTTTAAAAGAAACGGTTTCAAGATAGAAAGTAATTGGCATTAGATTGCTTGGGGAAATTTTCCTATCTCGCACTATAAATTTTTTGATGATACAATGTGCATTGGTGTTCCAATAGTCCAAGAGGATATATCCATTCATAGAGTTTTAGGTGATTTATCCAATGCTTCAAGTATGGATACCAAACACAATAAATCCCAATTTTTTTTTTTTTTTTAAATGCCTCTTGTTTTGTAGATACATGCAACCTGTTTGTTATGAATTCAAAGGTGTAAAATTCCTTCCAAATATATAGGAGCACCATTGGTTGATAGCCCTTTGAGAAGAAATATATGTAGAGAATTGATAAGCAAAATCAACAACAAACTAGCCAATTGTATTTTCATTCTCTCAACATTGCAAAATGGGTTGTCCTTTTAAAATATATTCTTCAAGCTCTCCCATTCTACCTTCTCTAAAAAATGATAACTCCCATCTCCATTCTCAATACTATTTGAACTATACAACATCCTAAAACATAAATTTGGCGAACCATTTGTGGGAAAAATATATGGCCAAAATTCTCTTTCATTTTGTGGATACTAGTTCAAAGGAAGATTCTCACTTGGGATAAAATTATTAAAAGTGGTCTTGTGAGGCCCTCCTTATGCCACTTATGTAAATTGGATTTGGAAGACTCAAACCATCTCTTCAATTCTTGTCCTTATGTAGAGAATATTTGGAACACTAAGAAATCTCTCACGCACCAACCATAATAGGGAAAACATACTTCTTATGATTGAGATGTTGTGTATGTGTTATATTATTTTCACTACTTATATTCACCATGAACACATGGAGTTTGAGGGGGAGTTGTTTAGCCCCCCTTCGCAAGGTTCTTGGTAGCACCCCGAAAGAAAATTTTGGATGTCTTTTTGTGTCTGTTTTTTGGCGTTTTTTTAGGGCCAATATTTTGTTGAAAATTATTTTGTGGCACACGATGGTTTTTCCCATGGTTTTGTATTTTTAGTTATGGAACTACGGTTCGATTGGTGATTCATATGCCATAAGATGTATATTGTATTGTAATATAATGTATAGAATATATAATGAAAAAAGGCTTGTTGGTTGTCTTGGTTTTGCGTTTCCAAGATAACATCTCTGTAAATTTGTGCATGTACCATTGTAGCTTTTCTATTTTTATTAAGAGTCTATTTGTAATGATTAATTTTACAATGTTAAAACTTACATTTGGTATTATAACAATTTTTGCTTCAAGGGGACACTTTCGTGGCTAAGGTTTTTTTGCTTGGGCTTGTGGTAGACCGTGTAACAATGGGATATCTATAAGAGTGATTAATGTGGTGAAAAATAAATGACAAGTATTTCAAAAATAGATATCGAGAAATTTAATGGGCAAATTTTTGAGCTCTGGAAGGTCAAAATGGAAGACTTATTAGTGGATGGAGATCAGTGGATTGTTGTGGATCTATGTATGGCACTGACAAGGAAGGAAAATATAACAAAATGATTATGTATATTAGATCCAATAATACTGTATGTGTCAGGGGAAGCTATGAAAAAGTATCTATGGGACAAGTTAGGGTATTTGTATTAGTCTAAGTCCCTGGTGAACAAAATTTTCCTATGAAAAAAACATATAACTTAAGGATGAAGGATGAAGACTTGGTGATAGAGCATCTAAATGCCTTAAATACTTTGGCGAGTCAACTATTATATTTTGATATTAATATTTCATATGAGGATAAGTGCATTAGTTTTTTATGTTATCTACTATAATCGTGGGATAGTATGGTTGTTTCCATAGGTAGTAATGGAATTACCTTAAAATTTGATGAAATATTATCATCCTCATTGTCAGAGGAGATGAGATGGAAAAGCATGGAGATCTAGAGCATAGATACCTTGTCTGTAAGAGGATGCTCCCAAAACATAGATATAAATAAGTCCTCAAGTGGGAGATCTAAAGATAGAGGAAGATCTAAATATCTAGGAAAGTTCGTAAATGTATGTTGGGAATGTGGAAAAGAACGACATTACAATAAATAATTTGGAGCCAAAATTGCAGAGAAAGGGAAGGGATTTGAAGATGATTATTTTGTAGAAGCAAAAACCTCCTCAAATTAAGGAGGCCATACGTTTCTTGGCTTCTTCAGGTAAATAGGTCAGTCATGAACCATGGTTGATCGACTCAAGCATATCTTCTCATATGACTCACAATGAGTGGTTTTATGAGTATGAAATATTTGACAATGGTGATTTTTTATTAGGATATAAATCAAAATGTAGGGTCATAGGATGAGGAAAAGTCAAGTTGAATCTCAAGGATGGAAGGATCAATCCACTCCTTGGTATTTTTTACATCCTAAGATTAGCCAGAAATTTGATTTCTGTCAGCAAGATGAACGATGCAGGTATAAAAATAATGTTTGAAAAGGATACCTGCAAGATGGTTTGAGGAGAAATGGTATTACCAAGGGGATTTAAGATTGTAACTATGTATAAGATATTTGGAAGCACTTATAGTGTTGGATGAAATATTTCCATTGTTCTTTAGAGTGGAACATAAGAAGGAAAAATCTTGCAGCTTCATGAGAAAAAACTATGTTATGACATCAAATATTGGGACACATCATAGAGAAAGGCCTTCGAGTATTTCATGGTAATGGTATGGTATAAGGTATGTACAATTTCCCTCAAGATTTTTATTTCTTTGAACATTGTTTATATGGGAAGAATTATTGAGTGAGATTCCTCTCTATTGCTAAGGGGGCAAAGGGAATGGTACAACTAGTGCACAATGTTGTGTTTGGACCTGTGCCGATTCCATCATAAGGTAAATATGTTTACTACATCTCATTTATAGATGAATTCTTGAGGAATACATGGATATATTTTCTTAGGAAGAAATATGAAGTCACATTTAAAGAGTTTAATTCTCTAGTAGATAATTATACAAAGAATGAAATAAAGGTGTCGAGGAAAAATAATGGTGGAGAGTTTTTTGGGAAGGAATTTGAAGAGTTTTGTAAAAAAGTGTGGCATATCAAAACATAAGACTAACCCATACACACCTTAAAAAAATTGAGTTGTAGAAAGGATGAACAAGAAATTTATGGAGAAAGAAAGGAGCATGCTCAATGGCGCTTAGTTAGGACAAGAATTATAGGTAGAGGCAGTGGATACTCCATGTTACTTGGTAAATAGAACACCCTCACCAACGTTGGATGATAAGATTCCACATGAGATATGGATTTTTAAGAAAAAATATCTTACAAATATTAGGGTATTTGGCTTTGATGCATACAAATATGTTCCAATGGAAAATAGAACTAAGTTAGATAACAGACATGAAAGGTGCATCTTTATTGGTTATAAGTATGGTTTAAAATGTTACAAGATTTGGAACCCAGAAACAATGAGGTTGTGTATGGTTGAGATGAGGTATTTAGAGAAGTGAAAATGTTATCAAACATGATGTCCTACCGAGGGAGAACTAACCAAAGAATATATAATTTGAACTAAAGGATGATGATTCAAATTCTACGGAAGAAGAGGAATTAAAATAAGAACCACATACTCTAGTTTTTAAGAGATCGATTCGAGAAATAAGGTAACTAGAAAAATATACTCCCCCTGGTTTCCATTCAAATTTTGATTTATACATTAATGATGATGATCCTAGAACTATTAGGGAGGTAGTGGATTTAGAGGATGGAAAACTCTGGGAAAAGGACATGGTTGAAGAAATGGAGGACTTAGAGAAGAATAAGGCTTGGGATCTAGTGGAGATGCCAGATGGAAAAAAACCCATTAATAGCGAATGGGTGTTTAAAAATAACTTTAATGCGAAAGGAAAAGTGGAGAAATATAAACATCAATTAGTAGAAAAAGGTTATTCCTAGGTGTAAGGGATTGAATTTGCTGATATTTATTCTCCTATTTCAAACTTGACTTCTATTAGATTTCTTTTATCTGTCGCTGTTGCTTTTAATTTTGAGGTAAAAAAATGGATGTGAAGACAACATTCATACATGGGATCCAGAGGAAGATATATATGAAGCATCCAAAAGGCTTTGTTGTGAAGGCTAAGAAAGAGTTGGTATACTTGTTGAAAAATTTCTTATATGGGTTGAAGCAATCACCAAGGATGTCATATCAATAATTTGATATACAAGGACTTGGTTTCAAAAGAAGAAAAGAAAATCACTGTGTGTATTTTAAATTAGTTGGTGGTCATTTGATTTATTTGGTCTTGTATGTAGATGATATGCAGTTAATTGGAAATGATCGGAAAATCATCCAGGAAATGAAAAAACCCAGTTGTCTTCTAAATTTGACATGAAGGATCTTGGTGCTGCAAATTTCATTTTAGACATGGAAATTAAAAGAGATCAGGAAAACATGAAACTATGGTTAAGTCAAAGGTAGTATGTCGAGACAATATTGTAGAGGTTTAATATGTATGAAATTAAACCAGTGAAGGTCCCTATTCCTATAGTTGTAAAGTTATCTACAGATCAATGTCCCAAGACACGGGAAGAGGAGGAGGACATGTCCCGTGTTCCGTATGCTAGTGTGGTTGGAAGTTTGATGTATTCAATGGTCTGTTCTAGACCATAAATTGCACATAAAATGGGGCTATTGAGTAGGAATATGTCAAAATTAGGGAGGGAGCAATGGATAACACTAAATAGGGTTTCAAGTATTTGTGTGTAACTACTGATTATGGATTGTGCTATCAAGGAAGACTAAAAATTGACAGAGTTTCGGATATAAATGGATTTGTTGACGTAGACTGTGCTGGTGATCTGGATCATATAAGATATACAAGTGGGTATATTTTTAACCTATTTAGAGGAGCTATCAATTGGATGAGAAAGAGACAGTTTGTAGTGGCACTTTCAACTACATAAGTTGAATACATGGTAGTGACTCATGCAAGGCTCAAGGAAGTAGTTTGGTTACATAGATTTAAAGAAAAGAGTGTAAAGGTATGGTGTTGGTACAACAAGCTATAAGGATATATTGTGACAAACAAAGTGTAGTTTTCTTGACAAGGAACCTTGCTTATAACTTGAAGACAAATCATATTAATGTTCAATATCAGTTTGTGAGAGATACAATCAAAGACAAGAAGTTGTTGTTGGAAAAGGTGGATAGTTTGAAGAATGCTATAGGTGCATTGACAAATATGTGAGAACTAAAAGGTTTTCTTGGTGTACAGAAACAATGGGAATTATATCCTTGAATTGTTGATGTACTGCTCTTTCCCCCCGTGTGCAAAGAAAAAAACAAGTGGGAGAACGTTGGGTATGTGTTATATTTTTTGCACGACTTATATGCACCACCAACAAATGGGGGTTTGATGGGGGCATATTCAAGGGGGCGAGAGGCTCCTTGCGCAAGGTTTGGTGTAGCACCCCGAAATAATTTTTTGAGATTTTTTTGTGTCTGTTTTTGGTGTTTTTAGGCCCGTAGTTTTACTAATTTTTTTTTGTGGCACATGGTGGTTTTTCCCAGGGTTTTTTAGTTTTGATTACAAAACTACAGTATGATTGAAATATCATATACTACATAATGTATATTTTATTTTAATATGATGTAAAAAATATATATTGAAAAAAAGTTTGCTGGTTTTCCTAATGTTGGGTTTCTATGATAAAATATTTGTGTAGATTTGTGCATGCGCAATTTTAGATTTTTGTTTTTATTAAGAATCTATTTCCAACAATTAATTGTACATAGTTAATACTTACATGAACATCGGAGAAAACAAGTCTTTCTCAATCCCATGCTAAACATAATCTAGTATCTTCACGATGCCAAGCTCAATACTTAATTTAATCTTGGAAGATTCACGTGTTTTTTCAAAATTGTTCTCGTAGTTAGGACATTATTTGGATTCAAATCAAGGGCACTATTTGGAAGAAACCCGTGAATCTTCCAAAATTGTTCTCATAGTTAGGACATTATTTGGATTCAAATCAAGGGCACTATTTGGAAAACCATTGTTTCATATAAAGTATAGAGTAGGAATGACATGCCCAGAGAAATGAAGCTACAATCCTCAAAGAGAGGAATTTTAACTTTGGATCTCTACTAATTTCAATTAATCCCCCTCTTCCTCACCCCACCATTTTTGAGGTTTGGAAGCTCTAATGGGGCATCTGAAGAAAACCCCGGGAATGTTGGTTTTGGAGGTTTCTTTATGGAATGCCAGGGACAAATCCATTTTCTCTTCTCAGGACCCATGGGTTTCAACATATCTAAATGCCTTATAAATAGGCCTTCTGGTTTCCCACATGTTGTAGCAGCTATAATCACCCTCCAATTTTTTTCCCATGCTTCCATTTTGGAGCCTTACTTCCTATCCGCAAGAGCTTATCTTGCATTGCTATCAAGTATTAATGCTTTGATTGAGACTTATACTTTTTATTTGTGCTTGTGTTCACTTGTTCTCACACTTAAATGATCTTTCTAAGTCACAAGATAACCTCCTAAATTGATTTTGCAGCAGTTCTAAGTTTGCCTCTAGAAACTATGCAATCCATGAGGAAAAACCTAGCCTTGACAATTGGAATTGTGCAGTTCATATTGGAAGTCAACCTTGAGCTTAGAAACTATGTAGTCATGGAAGGAAACCCAACACTGAGCCTAGAAACTGCTCAATCCCTAACTGAGCTCAGAAATTGCGCAGTGCACTAAGTCGGAAAGTTTCCTAGTTCCCCATAATTGTGAAATATTTCTCGGTAGTGTGGATGGAAACTTTTTCCAGAAAAGAAAAAAATCAAAAAGCTAAAAATTGAAAAAGAATCCTTAAAAATAGGGATCCATGATTAGTATCCCGAGGGAGGCAAATTCACTATTTTTAGAAACTTCCACCAAGTGTTGCTCTTTTCTTGATTTTAGGCATGCACATCATAAACCCTAATTTTCTCAAATCTATTTAATTGAAGCATCTATATCTCATTTTCACATTCAATCTTAGAGCTCTATCATTCCCGAGGAGATTAGGGAACCTTCAGTGTGGTCTTTGTTGCTTTTTAAGGTGGGTTTCGTTATTATCACCTTTTGTCACTATTTGTCGTTTCGCTTGTGTGAGTGCTATTTTGTTTATTTCTCTTCATGCATGTTGGTGTTTTAACTTGTTTTAGATAATACAAGTGTTTTTTCAAGTTTTTGTTTTCCTTTCACAAGTGTCACATCAATTTATTTGTTTTTGCACTAATGGTCGCCGTTGCGACGAATCTCCTCACCGATTTGATTTTATTCCTGTTCGATTAGTTCCTGCACTTGATCTGCATTGATTCGTTCATAATTAGTCATATATGCACTCAATCCCACACCATCACTTATATCTTCTCATTTTCCACACTTCCACTAGGAAAATCTTCACTTTCCTAGGCCAGTTTTCACTTTTCCCAACTGGGTAATGCGTAATCGTAAGGATTAATCTGAGAGCTTGGCCTCTGGAACTGTGCAATATAGGCTAGACCAGCTGTGCATTACTCAATTCTAGAGATCAGTCTGTTTCCTTTTCCATCACTCCTAGTCAACTGCCTAGGCTGAACTACGCATTGCGCATTCTCAAGCCTCAGGCTTCACTCTTGGCTACTGGGAATGCATAGTGCGTAGTTCCCATAGTCAACTAGTCTCCCTTGATGTTGAAAACTACGTAATCACTCTCATCAATTTCCAGGTTTTATAATTGATCATGCTTTGAAGGTATATTTTCTAAATAATGATGTTTGCTTGCCATGAGTGTCTTTTCTGTACCACAGGTACCACATTTGTTGATCACTTCTCTCCTGTAGTCATTGTTACCATGACACCAAAGAGAGATGCCTCAAAAGAGACCACTGAAAGAAGTACAGGGGAAGCAGTTGAGAGAGCGGTAGTAAACTTGCTAATACATATTAACACTCAAATATTTATAGAAAAGGAGTCAAAATTAACATGGCATCATGTTAATGAATCTCTTTCAACAAAGAACCTCAAGGAAAATCTAGAGGACAACATGGATTTTCTCAGCATCCAACAATCAGGACTAAAAAAGGTTGTATGCATATATCCAGTCTTCCCGTGTGCATATGTCATTAGATGGATTGTTTCACACATTGATGAGAAGACCATGACATTGAGAAAATCCAACTGACAAAATATTGCTACCTTTCGAGCAGAAAATTATCAACGCATGTATCATCTTCTGAAGCCAACAAAACTCATGGAATCATATGTCTATGCCACCAAAAACTATGTGAACACAAGATATATTGTCAAAGGATGGTTGAAAGAGCCATAAAAGTTTTGACAAACACCCACCCATTCATACAAAACAAAGTCTCTCAGGAAGGCCTACCAGATCTTGGTTATTTGATCTTACAGAATATATGGGCAGCAGAGCATGGAGACCTTTCCTGAAGGGTGGGAAATGTTATTGAACCAATTGGTGAGCGACAAGAAGCCGTTCAACTGGTCAGATATTTTGGCTCATCAGTTGAGATCCCATGTAGCACAAGCCCGATATCCTCCCAAGGGTGAGCAAGCAAGGTTTTATATGTTTGCATACTTACTAGATGCAATCTATGCACAAAATTAGTTTCTTGGCATGAAATGGACATGGAAAACATGAGAAACTGTTGTGCATATTTATTGTAAGATGATTTCACATTGTAGCCATAGAGGAGTTATAGAACAAATAACTGATCATTTCATCATTCCTCTATACAAGCTTATCTTTTGAAGAAGGCCCACCTTGCATGTCATGCGGAGCAATGGAGGAAATAATAGAGATTGCGGATTGGTTTTCCTTACTGGATGGCACACTTCTTAGAGTGTTCAACAGAAAAAAACCACTGCATACTTTTCCAAGGCATTCCAATGAAAATCTTGTCATGTAAGAAGTGTCATATCATCTTTCCACAAGGTTGTCAACAACACTGTGCAGGAAGAAGAAAGCCCCATGGTCCACTCTTCCTTTTCAGATTAGATTATATGAGATTAAGAATCTCAAGTTACCAAAGCAAAATCCATAGGAAAGTTTGAGTTTGATACAATATACCTCAACCCGTATGATCAGAGGGGAATTTTCAAAGACCACTATGCGATAATCTACTACAATTGGTTCAATAAAGTATTTCATTGGCCGAAGGAGGATCCATGGAATAATTTCTACAATTCCTCCAGACTCCCTGAGGTGGTCAATATAGCAAGGACCTCACAAGTAATTTTGGAAATGGAAGCAACTTCAGAAGAAACAACATCAAAAGGCAACAACTTGGTACAAGATAAAGGAAAGAGAAAGTTTGTGGATAGTATAGAGGGAGAATAAAGCTTCAAGATGAAAGCGGATCCAATCCTCATGCAAGAAGCTTTGGCAACATAAGAAAAGAGGAAGCAGAGGTAACAAAGAGAAAAGTGGAGAAAGAGAGAAAATCAGAGCTTGCAGGAAGCATAATTGAGGGCGCAAAAAACAGAACAAGAGTCGAGGGAAGAAATGGAACAAAGGAGGAGAGAACAGGAGGAGAAGTATAAGAAGGAAGAAGAAGAAAGGCAAGGTTCCATAGTAGAAGAAACAATGCCGATTCAAGCTGAAGAGCAAGAACAAAACCAACTGGTAGAAGAGAAAGAGGGTGAAAAAATGCAGGACAAAGAGCTTGCTCAGTAGATTGAAGGCTTGATTTAATTTGCACACATGGAGTTGGAACCAGAGTCATAAGTGAAGATTTTGATCTGATGCCCAACACACCACAGGTCGCCATTTAGTCTCTACCACCTCCAGCCGCAGAGTTAGCCCCGAGCAAGGAAGGGGACATAGTTCCTCTTGATGATGATTCAATAATGGATGTGTACAATTTGTCACATGATGAACTCGAAAAGAGGATTGTACAAGCACAGAGAAATAATTTTTCGGATGATCATGCATCACCTGCATTCATTAGAGAGAGGGTGAAAGTGGCACACACCAGCATGAATCCAAATTCCATTTCCAAATCCAACTTTTCCTTCACAAGTGTAGCGAGATCAAACACTTCGTATTTGAAGGCTGATAATAAGCAATCGGTACATAATTTACAGGGTTCCCGACAAGAGATAGAACAACTATGCGCAACAACAAATAACACATCTACTGCATAGTCCTACTTGGAGGAAATGAAAGAAACGATACTTGGTGAATTATCAACACTTGTAGAGACCATGCAGGACCCCTATGAGGAGATCACGACCGTACATAATGAAGTTGTATACTTGCATGGATTGCAAAAACAAAGTAAATAATTTTTCAAAACTCATGAATGTGCAAGCCGCCATCACCTCCTTGCAAGAATGGAAAATGCGATACAAAGGGAAACTGCTTAACTTGGTAAAGAAGATGAAGCTGCAAGAAGAGCTGGAGAAAGCATGTGCTCGGATGTTTATTCAGAGCAACATTCAACTTACCTCATTCATTGGGAATATTAAGGCCTCATATGTACGTTTATACAACAATTTTTATTTCATGGCGAGAACCCACAAGATCCTGTTAATCGGCTCACTCACCAAAGCTAAACACAAATATCAAGTCAGGAAAGAGGTCGAAGAGTAATTGGAGTAGTTGAAACAGATTTACACCAAGGAGGATTTGGCGCTGAAAAAACAAAACATGAAAAAATACATCAATGTTCCTCTCTAGATTAGAAAAATGTTGCTCTTGCTTGAGAAAGAATTTAAGACTGGTTCCAAATCATTGTACTCGGATGCTATTGAGGGTAGAGTCCACTTCCAGCCAGACACCATCACACAATTTGGGGATGTCATCACACAATACTGAGCTTCGAATCATTATGTGACCAAGAAGCATCAAGTAGAAGTCGATGAGCTAGAGTTTACCCAAACTTAAGCATCATAGTGTTTTGTATTGTTAGGCTATCAATTTATCTCTACCCTATTTTGTCTCATATGGGTATGAGTGGAAAATGTAATATTATTGGTAATTATTTGTAAAAGTGAAATTCCAAGTGTCCATATTGGAATGTGAAGAGTCATGATGCAATGTATTGAGTCATTTTCTAAAGAAGTTAAAGAGTCACGAGGGGAGTCCAAGAGTCACAAAGGGGAATGTGAAGAGTCACCCCCTTTGTTATAAATATGTCCTTGTAACTCATGTAAAGGGATTTTTGGATCCAATATTTTGGCTAGGCTTAATCTTAGGAATAGCTTGGGAGTTTTTTGAGAGCCTTAGCTTCTCCGTAGAGTAGAGGGAGTATACTTCTTTGGAGGATCATGTGTTGTTGAATTCACGTTTCACTATTGGGGCAAGTGGTTCGTCAATAGTGTATTTATGATTTAAACTTTCACTTTTAATAAAAAATAGAGCTGACAAAATTTCATGCATATGTTGTGGATATAGTAAGATTATTCTTGTTGTATTTGCAATATATGTTGTTTAAATTACACATATGATTATGAACTATTTCGTTTTCATTTGTATGAATCTTGTTGGATGCATGTTGATGTATTAATTTGTCACCTTATCTTGTGGAATATTCCGCATGTTAGTTCGTGTGATGTCATTATGCTCGTGTGTTCCTTCCATGCCGCATATTATTACATGTTTCTAAGGTGTGAACTTCCTTTCCCCTTCGTGTGTTGGAACGTCCATGCATCACACTTGAATTTCCATAGGGTCACACACTTGTTTTCACCAAAGACACCGTGCACCACTCTATGCATATTTTCAACCAAGGAAAATCATTAACATTCCACTGCTGGGACTCCTAATCCAAACGGTGTGAGGTCTAGTTGGGACTTCATATCAGGGAGATCCCCTGAATGTTGACAGATCCAACATCGTCAACATTTTTGGAGCTAGAAGGAGGGTAAGATGACAAGCTAAGCCCTTGAAGTCTATTTTGAATTTTCGCACTCATCGAAGGACTTCTCCCTAAAACATAACCCAGACATGTTTTTCCAGAAACATAAATCTGAAAGTGCCGACGCAAATTATTCATGACTTGTCGAATATCAACTTTAATGGCAAGGGTGAAACGACCTTATTTGAGCACACTGCTCACTTTCTTGATTTATGCACAAAACACAACATCCATTGTGATGATGTTGGTTGTATGTTGTTCATTCTCACGTTCGAAGGGCACGTAAGGGAATGGTGTAACACATTTCCTGATGCCTCCATACACTCTTTCGAACATCTTGTCAGAATAATATTTCATGCTTTTAATATATATGATTTTACACTTCTGTGCAAGAAAATTTTGAAATTGTGAAAAGAACCTGATGAATCACTTCAGTATTTTCACAATTGTTTCATTCATATTTGTTTTGAATTTCCCAAAGATGAAGATGATTGGCCTTTATTATTAGGAATATTTAAATTTTTTGTTCACATTTCAGAAAATCCGCATGAAATTGAATCTTTTGAACCAATCCCAACATACCTCGGTATTAGAGCTCCCAAATCTACAACGGGCAAGGTTGCTGTTCCAAGTGACCCTTTGTCCCCTTCTCATCAAACAACTCTAGTTTCGTAGGTTGAGGAGGGAGAGATTGAGAATTAATCTGTTTATATACCACCATATCCTCCCACCCCACTTACTCAGAATTTAAATGCAGGTTTGGACTACAAATATGATGCTTACGATGAAATCTTGTCTCCTCGTCCTCCATCCTTTAGTCCCTTTGATCCTTCAGATTGTGAGTTTTTGCGTTCTCCTGTTTCAAATATTTATCTTGATGTTCATGAGGATCAAGTGTTGGATGGAGGCGATGTTGAGCAACCAACTTGTGATATCATTTACGATGATTATGTGTGGGAGCCCATAGATGAACAAGAATCTGCGATGAAAGGTGAATTTATTCCTCCTGCACCTCTCCTTCCTCATTCTGACATATTCCACGATTCTGTCATTCCTGTTGAATATTGTGAAAATTTAGTCTTTGATGATATTACTACTTCCAATCATTTCCAAAACACGTGGGATGTCGATTTTTCATCCAGATGTGGAGTGGACAAATCTTATATTTTAGATCTTCCCAATATCTCATCTCACCTTTCTGAAAACTTGGAGGGTGAAATTTATTTTTTTCCATATTTTCCTCTTTACGATTTGTCAGATCAAGAGGATGCCTTTGTCTGTAATCTTGAAATTTCTGTTCGTGGCTGTTGTGGCCTTTTCATTGATACATTTGGTCAGGATTCTAATTCGCACCTTGTTGATCTTTCAAAACCACCGATCTTTGATAATCCATCTTCTGATGAGTCATAACTTCCCAAAGATGTCAAGGTACTTCATTCTAAGCTGATAGTTATGTCAGGCTCTCATATTCTTGAGGCCAGATTTGGTTTCAATCATAATAGTGTTGAATATTTTGAGGCTCCTCATCACTCTATTGCACCTATTGAAAATCAATATGTTTTACAAATTTTTCATCTTTCATCTATATTACATGATCCTATTTCTCAACCATTAGAGGAGTTGTACCTGGTGAGCGCTGTGGAAAAATATAAGTTTTCTTCTTTCTTGATGTTCGCCCATTTTTGCAGTTCAAGAGTTCGTGCTTGCATGTCTATGAGTCGCAGTGTGTTTGAACACCACGATGCATATGCATAATTCATTTCATGCAATTTTCTTTCTTACATATATACACATACTTTCAAACTTCAAACGTTTTGGTTTGTATTGTCTTATATTTTTTTATTGTTATTCTTGAATTTATTTCTTGACATGCATTCCCTCGCCTACATAGGCTAGCCAATGCACCGATGGCTTCATTGGAAATATCACTTCACGTGAGCTTGGCCTATGCTTTGTTTAGGTTAGGAGTAGGAGTAGTTTTTCTTTTGCTAGTTGTTTACTTTGATTTTCTATAATTTTCTTTCCGCTGTGCTTCTTTCCTTTTGTTTCCTTTATTTTGAGTTATAGGATAACTTTCGCAGGAGACTGTGTTTGGCTTCCAAGAAAGCATGGTGAAATCCAAGAGGAATTTGTACTACTATCAACGCTTGATTTTCTATCTATTCCTTCTCTTTTCTTGAATCTTGCATTCTTTTAGTCAATGATACTCTAATGGAAAATATGTTCCTTGTCAGAGAAAATCATAGTGAAATCACTATGTTTGAATTTTAACTAGTAATTCCTACTCTAATCAGTCTTTTATCATTTCGACTAATCCTTGTCAACTAAGTTGAGTAAAGAAAGGAGGGGAGGAAAAACTTAACAAGTATGTCATAGGTGTATATAAACATCATTATTTGAAGGAACAACATGTTTTGATCTCAATTAGTCGGGATCCCTCTTTTGCCCCATGAAATAAATAAGTGCTTATGCACAGTTCTTTGAACAATTTTTTTTTTTGAAAAAATGAAAAAAATAAAATAAAGGGAAAAAGAAGAGAAAGGATTCCTACACAAAGAGGTGAAGCAAGAAACTAAATTGGGGTACTGTTCAGGCTCGATGGCAACAAAGTAATGTTTGTGTTCCTGAAGTGACTCCATCGGGGTATTTTCCAAGCCTATTGGCAGCGAAGCAACACCATAGATGAAAACTAAGACTTTGACAATTTATTTTGCTTGTGCATTTATTTACTCCTCATCCCCAATCAAAACAACTCAGTTTGACTTGGCTTGGTTAGTGTGTCACCTATGTAGAGAATGGTAGGGGCTATGTCTTTAACTCAAACTAAATGAAGAAGATGTGGTAATCATCTGAACAATACTTCCAGAAGTGTTAGACCAGTTTTGCATAAGACAAGATCCATACAAAGAGTTGGAGTTCTACCAATGTGTTGTCAGTGTTGTAGTGACTACAACCACCCTCCAAAATTTTTCCCATGCTTCCATTTTGGAGCCTTACTTCCTATCCACATGAGCTTATATTGCACTGCTATCAAGTATCCATGATTTGATTGAGACTTATCCTTTTTATCTATGCTTGTCTTTAGTTTTTTCACACTTAACTGATCTTTCTAAGTCACAAGCTAACCTCATAACTTGATCTTGCAGCAGTTATAGGCTTTCCTCCAGAAACTGCACAATCCATGAGGGCAAGCCCATCCTTGATGATTCAAATTGCGCAGTTCAGACTAGCAGTCATCCATGAGCTCAAAAACCACATAGTCATGGAAGGCATGCCCACATTTAGCCCATAAACTGTGCAATCCCTCACTGAGCTCAGAAACTGCGTAGTGCACTAAGCCGGAAAGTTGCCTAGTTCCCCAGAAATGTGCAATCTTTCTCGACAGTGTGCATGGCAAGTTTTTATGGGAAAGAAAAAAAGTAAAATATAAAAAGTAAAAATGTATCCCTAAAAAATAGGGATCCATTATTTGTATCCCGAAGGCGGCACATTCATTATTTTAAGAAACTTCCACCAAGTGTCGCTTTTTCCTTGATTTTAGGCATGTGTGTCATAAACCCTAATTTTCTCAAATATATTTAATTGATGCATATATAGATCATTTTCACATTATATATTGGAGCTCTAGCATTCCTGAGAAGATTAAGGAACCTTCAGTGCGGTTGTCGTCACTATTTTGGGTGAGTTTCATTTTTATCGCCTTTTGTCGCTTTTCTGTTGCATTTTGTCGTTTTTCTTGTGTGAGTATTGTTTTGTTATTTCTCTTCATGAATTCTAGAATTTTAACTTTTTTTAGATTGTACAAGCGTTGTTTCAAGTTTTTTTTCACCTTTCATAAATTTCACATTGGTTTCTTTGTTTTTGGACCAATGGTCGATGTTGTGGCAATTCTCCTCACCGATTTGATTTTCTTCCCGTTTGATCAGTTCCTACACTTGATATGCATTGATTCATTCATAATTAGTCATATATACACTCAATCCCACACCATCACTTATATCTTATCGTTTTACACACTTCCTGTAGGTTTTAACCCTGTACAAAAATGATCTATGAACGAATCTTTAAAACAGAAAATAAACAATAGCGAGAGCATAAAACATAAAACAGATAAACACAAAGATTCTCCCCTGGATTCAAAATTAGGACGACCAGCTTGATTTTTCATTATATTCCTTTTAGTGTTACAACACATATATATACATGCCGAAGCATACATAAACCCCAATCCATTAACCGTGGATTAGAACATAACCGTAGTTCCCTTGACCGGATCTACAAAATACCAGGGGCCGAAAACCATCGTACCCCAAAACCATGTGCAAACCCATGCACAAAACCATGGGCGGATCCACCCACCGGAAAATAAGGACCAAATTTTGTTTTCGGGGTGCTGCCCCGGAGCTCGACAGGGGGGGCTGCCCCCCCTATTACCTCCCCATGCGTGACTAGTCGTGGAAAGAATATAACACAAACCCAACATTCTCCCACTTGTTGTTTTCTTTCCACAGGGGGCCATAGGAGAGATGAGTCATTAGCCCAGCTTTGCCACATCCATTGTTTCTATACACCAAGAGAACTTCTAAGTGCTCACAAACTTTGTCAATGCATCTGCAACATTCTTCAAAGTGTCCACCTTTACCAGCAACACCCTTTTAGCTTCAACCACATATCTCACAAAGTGATATTGAACATCAATGTGCTTTGTCTTTGAATGATAAGCAGGGTTCTTAGCCAAGAAAATTGCACTTTGGCTATCACAGTCTATCCTTATAGCTTGCTGCACCAACCCCATACTTGAACACAATCTCCTGCAATGAAACTGCTTCCTTGCTTGCATGAGTGGCTGCTATGTATTCTGCCTCTGTAGTTGAAAGATCCATTGTAGACTGTCTTTTACTCATCCAACTGACTGTACCTCCAAATAGGCTAAACACATACCCACTTGTAGATCTTCTTTGGTCCAGATCTCCAGCCCAGTCTGCATCAACAAAACCACGAATGTCCAACATTCTTTCTAATCCTGGTCTTCCTTGGTAGCACAAGCCATAATCAATAGTGCCACGTAAATATCTGAAAACCCGCTTCACTGTTGTCCAATGCTCCTTCCCTGGGTTTGACATAAACCTGCTCAATACTCCCACTGCATGTGCAATGTCTGGTCTAGTACAGACCATTGCATACATCAGGCTACCCACCGCACTTGCATATGGAACACGGGACATATCCTCCTCTTCTTCTTGTGTCTTGGGACACTGTTCAGCAGACATCTTTACACCTACAGGAATAGGAACATTCACCGGTTTACTATCCTGCATATTGAACCTCTGCAATATAGTCTCAACATACTTCCTCTGGTTTAACCAAAGCTTCCTCTTTGCCCGATCTCTCTTAATTTCCATGCCCAAAATATAGTTTGCAGCACCAAGATCCTTCATGTCGAATTTGGAGAACAGTTGGGTCTTCAAATCTTGTATAATTTCTTTGTCATTTCCAATCAACAACATATCATCCACATACAAGACCAAATAAATAACACGGTCACCAATTAATTTAAAATAAACACAGTGATCCTCCTTGCTTCTGGTGAAGCCAAGTTCCCGTATATAGGTATCAAATTTCTGATACCACATCCTTGGTGACTGTTTTAACCCATACAGAGACTTCTTTAACCTGCATTCCAGCTCTTTCTTCCCCTTCACCATAAAGCCTTCAGGTTGTTTCATGTAGATCTCCTATTCCAGATCCCCATGAAGAAATGATATCTTCACATCCATCTGTTCTACCTCAAAATAAAATGCAGCAGCAATAGATAAAAGTAATCTAATAGAAGTAAATTTGGCAACAGGAGAAAAAATATCACCAAAATCAATTCTCGGCACCTGGAAATAACCTTTTGCTACTAACCGAACTTTGTATTTCTCCACCTTTCCTTCTACATTCATCTTCTTCTTAAACACCCATTTGCTCCCGATGGGCTTCCTTCCAGCCGACAACTCCACTAGATTCCATGCCTCATTTTTATGCAAGGATGCCATTTCATGAACCATGGCCTCCTTCCAGAGTTTTCCATCCTCTGAATCTACTGCCTCCCTAACAGTTCTGGGATCATCATCAGTTATATTTAAAGAAAAATTTGAACAGAAAGCAGATGTACTATACCTTTCTGGTTGTCTTCTTTCCCGAACTGATCTTCTAATAGCTGGAGTTTGTGGCTCTTCCTCTTCTGATTCTTCTTTTATTGTAGAGTCTGATTCATCCTCCTTTAGCTCAAACTCTATCTTCTCAGGTTCCTTTGGTAGGAATTCATGTTTAACAATATCTTTCACCTCTCTAAACACCACATCTCGGCTGTACACAACCTTTTTTGTTTCCAGGTTCCAAATATTGTAACCCTTTAAATCATCCTTATACCCAATAAAGATGCACCATTCATATTTATTATCCAACTTGCTCCTTTTATCCTTTGGAACATGTACATATGCATCAAATCCAAATACCCTTAAATGTGAAAGAGAGGGTTTCTTACCAGTCCATACCTCATGTGGAGTCTTATCCTCCAACGCTGATGAAGGTGATATGTTAACCAAGTAACATGCAGTCTCCACTGCCTCTGCCCAGAATTCTTGTCCTAACCCGGTACCATTGAGCATGCTTCTTGCCTTTTCCATCAACGTTCTGTTCATTCTTTCTGCAACTCCATTTTGCTGAGGTGTGTATGGAGTAGTCTTCTGCCATGCTATACCACACTTTTTACAAAACGCTTCAAATTCCTTCTTACATAACTCCCCACCATTATCTGTCCTCAGCACCTTTATCTTCTTCTCTGTTTGGTTTTCCACCAGAGCCTTAAATTATTTAAATCTGTCAAATATTTTAGACTTATTCCTCAAGAAATATATCCATGTATTCCTTGATAAGTCATCTATGAAAGAAACATATTACACAGACTTACCCAGTGATGGAACCGACACAGGTCCAAACCCATAACTGTGCAGAAGCTCTAATATCTTGTTTGTCCTCTTAGCACCAGAAAGAAAACTCACCCGATTCTGCTTCCCATATACACAATGTTCACATAAATCGAAATCCAGAGAGCTATTAGACATACCTTCTACCATACCATTTCCATGCAGTATCCGAAGGCCCTTCTCTCCAATATGTCCAAGCCTTTGATGCCATAACATGGTCTTTTCTCCAGAGACCACTAGGCTTTCCGCTCCACTTTTGGGAACCAAAAAACTGTTGCACCCATCAATAATAGTGCTGCCCTGAAGCTTGTATAGAGTTCCAATCCAAAATCTCCGCATTAATACCAGTGCTCCCCGAACCATCTTATAGGCATCTTTCTCGAACACTGTTTTCACACCTACATCATCCATCTTGCTTACAAAAATAAGATTTCTGGCCAATGCAGGAATGTGCAGAACACCAGGAAGTGTTCTAATCCTTCCACCTTGTAGCTTCAGCTTGAATTTTCCACGTCCGACGATTTTGGCCTTCCTATCATCACCTATGAAGACATCACCGCCATCATATTACTCATACTCGCAGAACCACTCCCTATGAGGTGTGAAGTGAAAGGATGCACCCAAGTCAATCAACCATGACTCATGATCTACATGTGTATTTGAAGAAGAAGCCAAATACACATCCCCACCTTCATCTGAGGTGGTTTTTGCCTCTGCAGAAGGAGCATCATAAGATCCCTTTCCTTTCTCAGGAGCTTTAGATCTGCAGTCCTTTTTGTAGTGCCCTTCCTTTCTGCATTTCCATCACACCTTTACAAAATTTCCAGGAGATTTAGATCTCCCACTCGAAACCTTATTCTTGTTTATGTTCTGGGACCTTCCTTATACAGATAAGGCATCTCCATTCTGACCCTCCATATTTCTCCGTCTCATTTCCTATGATAGCAAGGCTGGGACAATGTCATCAAAATTCAAGGTAGTTGTATTGATACCTATTGCAATAACCAGACTGTCTCACAAATCTGGTAGAGAACACAAAAAACTGATGCACTTATCTTCATCTGAGATTTTAATATCAATAGATGACAACTGACTTACCACAGTATTGAAGGCATTTAGATGCTCTATCACCGAGTCTCCATCCTTCATCCTCAGGTTATACAGCTTTTTCCGTAGGAACAATTTATTCACCAGAGACTTAGATTGGTGAAAAGTCCCTATCCTGTCCCACAAGGTCTTCCCGTAGCTTCCCTAGATACATTAAACAATACTGAATCTGAGACACACAACCATATTGTGCTCTTTGCCTTCCGATCCAGTTTCTTCAAATCTTCATCTGACATTGCCGTTGGTTTAGTACCCGGATCTACCACGATCCACTGGTCCTTATCCACCAGCAGATCCTCCACCTTGAGCTTCCACAACTCAAAAATCTGACCATTAAATTTGTCGATCTCTATCTTCTCGCCGCTCGCCATCTTCTTTCACCGCAAGAATCGATCCTGCAGATCTCCCACTGAACAGGGTCTACCTCAGGCCTGAGCAAAAAACCCCTCAGCAGCAAAGGCGTCCCCTTGAAGCCGAAACTGCTCTGATACCAAATGTAGGTTTTAACCCTGTACAAAAATGATCTACGAACGAATCTTTAAAACATAAAATCAACAATAGCGAGAGCATAAAACATAAAACAAATAAACATAGAGATTTTCCCCTGGATCCCAAATCGGGACGACCAGCTTGATTTTTCATTTTATTCCTTTTAGTGTTACAACACATTAATATACATGCCGAAGCATACATAAACCCCAATCCATTAACCCTGGATTAGAACATAACAGTAGTTCCCTTGACCGGATCTACAAAATACCAGGGGCCGAAAACCATCATGCCCCAAAACCATGTGCAAACCCATGCAAAAAACCATGGGCGGATCCGCCCACTGGAAAATAAGGACCAATAAATTTTTTCAGGGCGCTACAATGAACCCTGATAGCTATGACCCCCTCGTACGTTGCGCTGGGTGCAACGTACAGGGGGGTATATTGCCCCCCCTGTTACCCCACTGCGCGTGACTAGTCGTGGAAAATGTTACACCATTTTTTGGACATCTAACCTATTATCGTTAGATGGATCCAAGTACACCATGTAAGACCAATTTTACCCTAAGTAAAATTTCCTTCACTATGTTAAATAACTTAATAAACCACATTTATTAGGTTGTTTATGGTCTAAACAGGAAACCCCAAAAGGAAATATTAAACAAACCTATATTTGTTTGATTTTCTTCATGGAATAATTAATTAAACCATAATTTAATTATTATTCCCAGTCATGTTTAACCCAAAAACAAAGAAATTAATTAGATAAACCTTTATTTATCTTATTATTTTCTAGGAATAATTATTTAAATCTTATTTAGATAATATTCCTTGTTAAATATGACCAAATCTAATTATCTTTCAACCACTTCCTTAAATAATTAAATAAATCATTATTTATTTGATTATCTTTCAACCATTTCCTTAAAAAGATAAATAAATCATTTATTTATTTATTTTTGACAAATAAAGGGATTTGACCTAAGTCAAATACTTTTTCCCTCCAACAAATATAATAAAATATTCCATAAAAGGTGGATCTAGATTTGGTTAACATTATTTTAATCATGCACCAAGATCTAGAATGACCCAATATTTTGTTATAAATAGGAGGGTTTTTCCTACCATTCTTCACCTTTTGTTGCCTATTAGATCACTCCGGATCTAAACTCTTGGTCTGACTTTGAGCCATTATCATTGTCATATTTTCCATTATTTGTTGTGTGAGTTCCCTTTGAGTTCCATCTTTGTCTGGGTTTTCTACACCAACAGGAGAGAGAAATGCTAGATCTGAAGTGCTGAGGACTTCCAAGAACCCATCCCATTGAGGAGAATTGGAAACATCTTCTTGTTTTCCTCCCAGGTGCCCTTAATACAAAAATTATTTCAAAAATCGTTCTTGTCTTGTCTATTGGATATATGGAGCAAACCCTTCTTTTTACTGCTTAATGTCTTTCTATGCATAGATCTGGTTTTTTGAAGCTCTTGTCTTGATCAAATAACTGCAGATCTGAAGATATTGGCAGCCATTTTTGATGTTAGGGCTATTAGTTATGCGTAGCTAAAGTGGTCTTTTATCGCACACTTCGACAAAGGATTCATACTAACAATTGGCGACTCCACATGGGTTTTCAATTACGACCGTTGTCGTTTTTCATATTCCTGCATATCAAGCTACTTCAGACCCTAGGGTTTCTTTTCAGATTTTTGTTTTTCCTATTTTCATGTTGTTTTTCCCCCATAAAACCTTAAAACATTAAAATTTCTAACTTTTGTGTGTTTCTGGCCCTATTGCGCAGGTGACAGACATCAGCCGCAACTGAGACGACAACTTTTCCGGAAATCTGTCGCCGAGACACCCGGAGCTTCAGGTCGCACTTTTCAGCCCATAAAATGTGACCTAGACCTCCAGGTCACACTTTTCAGCCCATTTTCTGCGACCTGCACAGAAAACAGGCCAGAACCTGCGATCTGCCAATTTTTCTGCTGTTTTTCTGCAATTTTTCTGGGTTTTTCTGAAGCTTCTGTCAGGGTTTTCCAGCCTCTGTCTCAGCCTGTTTCGACCTGGTACTAATATTTTTTGCTCATCTAAGTGGGAACCTAGCCCCCTAGCACTTCAGTACCCTCCACTTTTGGTGGAAGAGTTTTAGTTGTTTCAGGTGTCTGATTTTTTAGAGTTTGAGCCCCCCTTTTTCCAGATTTGATACCTCCTTTTCAGACCTCTTTTAATCAGCTCTTCTCCCTTTCAAATCACCTCCTGAAGATTTGTTTGGATCTACTTTTAGGGCCTCCTCCTTTCCCCTTCTTATTTTTGTTGATTTCCTCCTTTTTTCCAGCCACCTTGCCTCTGCCTCTTGGCTGTGATCTGCACCTCTTTCCAGCAGCTTTTCCCTTTAGATCCCTGTCCCTTACGACCCTAGATCTATTGGCCTCTTTTTAGTGTGTTTTGAATAGATTTTTTCCCTCTTTTAGATTAGTTTTGAGAGACCCGCCTTTTTGGGTTGAATCGATGCACTAGTAGCTGTTAATTTTCTGTTATTTCAGCATTATATACTATTTTTGCAGCATTATTTTCAGTTACGTAGCACACTTTTTTTGCTCTCAAAATGAAAAGGGTTTAAAAATTAAAATTAACGCACGCCACACACTCACCCTAAGCGAAGAAGAGCCTGGTTTACACTGCTAGGCAAAGACTCTAAAATCAATTGACACTGCACCTTTCTGCCCTTGTTTCGACATTGTAATCACTTGATTCTGCACCTCCCTGCCTCTGTCGGTCGTTCTTCTTCCCCTCGTGCCGTGTTTGTGTTTCCATCATTGCACCCCCAAGGCACGCTTCCCGGAGACTTCTTGGCCTTCACCCTCAGTTTCCGGTCGATCGACCTGCTCCGTCCCGCCGTCGTCGAGCCAGTCCTCCTCCGAGTCCGCACTCCGACTCCTCTTCTGATTCATTGGGTTCTCCTTTTACTTCTGGTTCTCCCCCTGTCACCTTCACTATGTATGGTCCAGGGCCTAACGCTAGTGGTACTCCCGGCCCTAATGCCAGAACTACTACTAGCAGAACCGCCACAGGAACTACCGCGGCTGCACCCTTGCTACCGTACATCGCAGGCCTCAGCCTCCCCGATTTAAATCAGTTGATCAATGACCCTATCCACCACGATGTTGGTTGGCTTGCTATGCCAACCAAGCTCCCCTCCGACATCCCTAAGTTCGAAGGCCTTGCTGGAGAAGATCCAACCAACCATGTCCGATCTTTCCACATGTGGTGTTCCTCCAATTCCATTACCGATGATTCCATTCGTCTTCGGTTGTTCCAACGCACGCTTACCGGTGAAGCTTCTAAATGGTATGTCGACCAAGCCACCTCTTCCCATACCACCTTTGCGACCATTGCCCAGGCCTTTTAGTCTTATTTCCAGCTCCCTCTCCGATACGATACAGGTACAGAGCTTTTAACCTCTTTTAAGCAAACCTCTTCAACCCGCCTTTCCACTCATGTCCAGGAATGGCGAAGAAGACGAAGCTTATGTCGAGCTCCCCCCTTTGAAGATCAGGTTTATATGGACTGGTTCCTTCGCACTCTCTTAGCCCCCATTGGCAAAGATGTCGCCTCCCATTTCCCTCAAACCGAAGAAGCCGCCCTCCAAATAGCCTTGAAATATGACCTGATCTACGCTCAGTCTGGTTATGTTTATACCGTCCTTCTTGACCTCCCCAGGCCCGGAGGCGCTAACACCCCGGGGGCATCTCATTCCGCCGACGGTATCGTTGGAGCCCTTTCTCATCCATATGCTCAACCTCCTATGGGCTATGGTCTCCCTCAGGGAGGGGCCAACACCTCTAGCACTTTTCCCCCTCCAGGTAGCATGTATCTAGGATACGACATGCCTCATCCTTTTGCCCAACCTCTTGCTTACCTCAATGTTTCCCAACCTAACCATTACCCTTATCCGCAACCTGGTGCGCCAGCTCCTCCAGCATATGCGCTTCCACCTCCCTTGCCTCCTCAACCCCAGCAACAACACCTACAGCCCCCTCCATGGAAAGTATTTGCACAGTAGGGCGCGACTAATCCCCCTTCTTCTCAAAGAAGGCGGAGAGGCAATCCAAATCAATCTGACCCTGGTACTCGTGGACCCAATCCTCAAGGTGTTGACCCTAACACTGCTAACCGGCAATAGGGCACTCAACCCAAGCCGGACAGGCTGCTTCGCACCAATAAGCCTTGTTCGTGTTGCGGTGTCTACTGTCATTACACCCACGATTGTCCCCTCTTACCACAGATGCGACAGATGTGGGAGTCTCAAGCCACATTGCGAGGACAACATGCCTCCCCTCATGCTCCCCCTAATGTGGCCACTACTCAACCAGCTGTCTTTACTGATCTTTTCCCTCAGCAAGGATTCGTGGCTACCCAACCACCTGACGGACAGGTCGCCACTCCACCTTCCATTTCTGGTTCCTCCGATTAGCAGATCCTCATGATGAACTCTGATCCTTCCCCAACCGTCGACCTTCACCTTCAAACTCGGTCTCGCCAGTACCCCAAGCCTCCTAGCTCGGTCTGCCCCAAGAGTCCCTTCTTGGTCTGGTTCTACGAGCCTCTTTCGACAATCAATGGTCCCTTACATATCTCCTCAAACCCAAGTTGAGGTCCATACTAAGATTCCTAAGGCCAGGTTACGTCGAAATCTTGCTCTGACCGAGGAAATTTGCTCATTCGTATAGCATAGTAGATGATTTTGCGCAATCTCTGCTGCCATTTCCACAACGGAACTCCTCCAGTCTCCGGTCGTGCCCTTCCCAAAAGAAGGCTCTGCTATCTACCGTGGGCGCTGTAGATCCTGCTGATGACCAAATGATTGTTTTTGACGCCCATCAATCAGAACATCCTCCTCTTCCTGCTTCCATCGCCTTCCAAATCCCAGTCAAAATCTGGAATGCCAACGTTTCTCGGTGTATAATTGATGAGGGGGCATCCACCTGTGTGATGTCCGCTTCGGTTTGGAAGCAACTTGGATCTCCTGAGTTGGCCCCTTCCATGATCACCCTTCGAGCGTGGGACGACCACGCCTCCCAACCCATTGGCATTTTCCATAATTTTCCTATCACCCTTGCGGGCAAGACTGTTTGCGTTGATGTCGAAGTCATAGACGCCCCTCTAGACTACAACATTCTATTGGGGCGAAGCTACACCTATGCCATGTCTGCTGTCCCATCTGTGGTTTTTCGCAAGATGTCTTTTCCTCACAATGGAAAGATAGTCACCATCGACCAGTTGACTTATCATGAGCCACCGTCTCAGACCTCCCCGGAGACGACCATCTCTTCTATAGCCAATAAGCAAACCGTCGATTCCTTGACCAGTGTCTCCCTCGGCGTCTATAAAGACTCCTCCCTGCTTGGAACTTTTCCTGGTGCCCCCCCTCCTCATATCTCTGATCCCAGCTTATCGAATGTTTGCATGATACAATTGTCTTGGGCTGCCCTTAAGCGACCCGCTTCGGCTAGTCAGCAACCTTAGACTCAACCTCGCCCACCACAACCTACTCCTAGCCCTTCATCTCCGCCAGCCAGACCTCCTCCTTCTGGCCCTTCTCCTACAGCTGGTATCCCTGAACCTATTTATTCTCTGGATCGGTTCCCCTTGGCTTCAATCTCTCGGAGCCGTCCCTCCTGGTCATTATCACCCAGGTCGGATACCTTTCCTGGCTCCCCTCTAGGGTGATAGGTTAGTCTGTACCCTATCTCTTCCTAACTTTGACCACAGGCCCATTCCGAGTACGGTACCTTGACCCTCCCGACGCTACCCCCTCACAGTCTCCCCAGCCCTACTCTTGCTGACATAGGTTCAACGGTGCCCCTCGCTTCCATACACGCTGCCCTTCACCCACCTCCCCCGGGACCTGCTCACCAATGATTCTGACTCCAGGAAAGAAAGGTAAAGCTCGCAAGGGGGCATCCAAAGACAAGGCCACCCCAATTGACCCTGCTCCTCCTCCACCCACAAAGCCTTGTGCCTTGTGTGATGTTGTCGGTCACGCCAACCATACTTGTCCTGAGTTGCCCTGCATTCAACCCATGGTTAAAGTCGTGTTCCCTGAGTCTACGGTCTCCGACCCTTCTCTTCTGTCCTCGTCCGTAACCAAGAACCCAAAAACTATTCGCACTAGCAAACCCTGTGCTTTGTGCGGTGTCCATGGCCATTACTCCCACCATTGTCCTCACCTGACGCATTACCGCGCCTCTTTAGAAGTAGTCCGAGAGTATGAGGTTGAACAAAATCAATCTGCCTCTCCCATACTCGCGCAGTATGCTTCCGGTCAGCTTGAGGATCCCCCCGCTCCCATCGACATTCCCCCCCCTGATGTCCAGATGACGGAGTCTACTACGACCATTCTTTACCTATCATCCTCTGTGAGACCCTTGGAGCACATTCCCCTTGAATCCTCCCCTGTTGTTTCGCTTGACCCCCCTTCAGCGACCACCCTGGGCTCCCCATCTTTTAACCATTTGTTTCCCTATTCTTCTGTCATTCCCCGTGACGATCCGTATGCGAGCCTTTCTTCCCCCACGAATGATTTAGGTAACTTTGCCGCATCATGTAATGTCCTTTCCACCCTTGACCCCCTCTTTTCCGCCCATACACGAGATAACTCCACCCGTATCTCTGTTGACCTCCGCAGCCTGAGTCCCCGCCATACCTCCTATAGCCCTCATATACCACCCTCCAATTTGTATCTGATTCATAGCCATCTTGCTCATCGCACTCCCTCCCGCAATTTCCGCTCGATGTCTTCTGTACACTCACGCTGCCGTCATTGTCCCTTCCCCCCCCATTTGTTGTCTTGTAACATTGTTCCGCAGGACCTCCCGTCCCCACCCTATATCGGTTACGCCGATGGTGCAAGTCGTTACTCCCAGAATCTAGCCTTAGCAGGTTGGGCCATTTTCACCCCCTTGCATGCCCTTGTGCTCTCAAACGGGGTCTGCATTGGTACGGCCACCAACAATCAGGCCGAATATGATGCAGTGCGTGGTCTCTCAGTCGATGCCCTCTTTCATCGCATCCTCCATCTGCATGTTCGTTTAGATTTCCTACTGCTTGTCATGCAACTAAATGGTGTCTATCATGTGCGTAATACTATGTTTCTTAGACGATATTTACGAGTGAAACTCTTGATACGTGAATTTGAAACCATAACTTTCAACCATGTACCTCGAGAACAGAATCACTATGTAGATAGTATTGCAAACCATGTTCTAGATTGGCATTTATCACACGCATTTCATACAAGACAATAACATTCATAGTCATTAAAAATGATGCATATCCATAATATGTGTCACAAAACATGTGTTTAGAGTCCATCTACTCTGATACATATGACATGCCCATAGCATGTTACAAAAAACTCAAAACTGGGGGCACCACCTGCCCCTACATACACACTAGGGGGCACCACATGCCCCACACCTAATCACTATCTGGCGGATCCCGAGCCAATGGCTCTGCTCCTGCAGCCTGTAGATCACGTATCCCCTGACTAGCCATCGCCATGCGCCGCATGACACCTTGACATTCCGAGGGTAGACTAATACACAGCTCTATGTACTGGTAGTCTAAGTCTTGCCACCCGCGCTCTGACACTCCGGTCAGCAACCTCTCGCATCTACGGCGGATGTCCTCCAGAAGGGCGGTCGCATCCTCATTACGTGCTGCTCTCGACCCACTCGGACCTGCAACTCCAGATGCTACCGGTCGTCCCATATATCCGGCCAGTTTTACCGGAGCTATATCTGCATACCAAAAGTACATGAATCAGTACCCTATCTACTATTCACTAACTTTAACATGCCCAAAAAAGAATAGTTACTTATCACTTACCATCGGGTCCCCATACTCGACCAGGCGGAAGTGGTAGGTCCGGATCCCCACAATAACTCATCCCACTATAGGGATAGTCGTCTATGTATAACGACATCTGATCCCAATGGGCAAAGAACTCAGGTCGAAACACTCGTCTGACCGCCCCTCCTCCTCCTCTGCACAGTAGCCGCCCCCACCGGCGCATCCTGGGCTCTCTCGGGCCCCCATCTAGGAGCTGTATACGAGGTCGTAAGGTCGGGATCTTCTCAAAAAAGAAGGAACACAATAAAGTCCCATACGAGCAATCGTGGTTCACTTGCCGCTTGCACAGCGACAGCTGTTGTTTTAACGACACCAACATCATTTGGGCCCACCCATAGTAGGTCCCACTCAACACGCTCTCTACGATCATCATCTGCCCCCCAGTGATGTGATGGAACACTTGGCTGCCCAGGATCCGTAGCACCGCTGCGGCCACTGCCCGAGTCTCCAATCTCTCTAGGTCCCCGATTTGTATCCGCGTCCCTTTGACTCGAAGACCCAGTCGACAATGCCGCTCCACAAACTTCATGATGTTCCGCCCCCGCGGTAACACTGGCTGCATATTTCCCAACATCCCAAGTGGCGGGAGACCTGTTAGGAAATACACATCCTGGATGGTCAGTTCGATCCTGTGCCCCTGCACTACAAAGACCTGATGCTCTGGATCCCAATAACTGATAATCCGGGCCAACAAGGGCTCTCCAGCTCTCATCAAAGGGTTCTCCAAAAACTTCAGAACCCCAAACCTGGCCAACACACGACGGACACCCTGATCTGCCTGGATCTCTGCCCGTAATGTACCCAGGTATCTCTCTCTCCAGTTTACCTGTATATCTGTCATATATGCACAAAAAAATCATCTTTGTCAGCCTACAGATAGGGAATACTGTAACCAAACACAAAAAACCCAACTCTCAAGCATCAAACAGCACTAAAACCCCCTCATCTTCCAGGTCGCACTTTTCTGCCAAATCCTGGGACAGGTCGCACCTTTTGGCTCAAAACCTGCGTCCCAGGTCGCAGATTTTGGCCCAAAAAGTGCGACCCGGCCGAAAATATGCAAAGGGGGCTGTTCCTGAGATTCTGGGCCCTAATCTGAACTTTCAATCCATCAAAATGAAAGAGTAAGGTTAGGCCTCTTACCTGCAACTGATGGATCTCGATTCCAACGGTTGGTTTGTCCGCTACGCTCGCCGCAAGATTTAGGGCCTTCTCTCCTCTCTACATTCACCACAGCAACACTAGCAAATGAGTGGATTCGGAGGGAAAACTGCCTTATTAAAAGAGAACCCTTGTTTCTTCTTTTGCCTACTGTGACCATATCGTAGCTCCGTTTGACAAACCATTTGCACCGTTGGAAAGATCTCACCGAACCCTCAAATGGGTATCTGTTAGTTTTTTGTGATTTGATACTTCACCAGGACACATTTTGTCCAAGATGGGTCACTTCACTTCTCCTTAAAATTGCATTTCTTCACTTACAACACTTGTACTTGGGGCACCACTTTTCCTCCTTACTTGTCTTTGTTCGTGTTGATTTTCGTCGTGAGTTACCATCTTGTACTCATGTTTTCATGGTCCCCCATTGGACCTTTACTGTGTGGCAGCACCATCGAGTCGCCCTTGTTTAGATCATCCAAGTGGAGTCATCATCGCATTCATGGAGTCTATCCCGAGTCCCCTTGTACGCCGCTATAGTCCTCCATCTCTCATTTCTTGGTTTCTCTCTTGTGTCGCACATTATGGCCTTCACTCCCACTGTCCCTTATCCCTGATGATATTTTTTCAGTCGCTGCCATGTCATTCATGCCCTTTATGCTCTAGCAAGGGAAGTCATCCATTCGCTACTCAGTCCCCTCCATTCCACCATCATCATTGGTATTAGTATGTCCATCGCTCTACTATTTTCTCTCGTGCCCTAGTTGAGGATCTCTCATTGCCTCACCTATGGTGGACCTCCTTCTGTCGACATCAGCTTCTTCATCCCAGAAGATAGGCCTAGAGGGAAGTGTACCTTGGTTCCAGCTTCCACTCTTGTTTGGTGCCTCGGATCAGGAAAGGGGATCTCTCATTTCCCTTTGAATTGATTGTTTCTCCACTCCAACTCCTTTCAGCATGATCGAGATCCGTATACTTGATGGTTTAGTGATGCAGCAGCAGCTCTTGGTGATTACCGGGTGTGTGTGAGATATCTCAGCCCTCATGAGGGGGTGGCCCTGCAGGTAGCCCCCCACACATCCGGATGACCTCTTCATTGTAGCCCTTGATGTAGCTCCATATATTTGATGATGTCGGCCTTAGCTGCTTGCAACGCCTCTTTGATTTGCATATATCAGTCAGATTTTGCGAGCCCTTCTCCATTTACCGGGGGCATTTGGGTTGTATTTGTGTCTCATGTACTCAGATATTATTGTATAAGTCCTGGCTGTTATCCCAGGCACAGCATGTATGTGGGATTCTTCATTGTATTTTTATCTGGCTCATGATTATGCCGGCTGTACTTTATGGTTCGGTCCCTTGTTTACTGGACACACTATTCTTTTGTACTTTGTCTCGGCGGGCATAGGTATGCCTCCCCCGCCGCCTTCAGCACAGGTACCCTCTCATAAAAGAGACTTGTTGCACCTGCAAGTCTCGTCTCCTCAGGGTCTAGTTCTTCAACACACTATCTACCTTGCATTTCTCTCTCTGACTTCCCTTTTGTTGTCTGGTGATTGAGTTCTTACAACGTACTTCGGTCATACGATTTTCTCCTGACACTCGCACGCTGGGGGGCAATCTGTTACACCATTTTTTGGTCATCTAACCTATTATCGTTAGATGGACCCAAGTACACCATGTAAGACCAATTTTACCCTAAGTAAAATTGCTTTCACTATGTAAAATAACTTAATAAAACACATTTATTAGGTTGTTTATGGTCTAAACAGGAAACCCCAAAAAGAAATATTAAACAAACCTATATTTGTTTGATTTTCCTCAAGGAATAATTAATTAAACAATAATTCAATTATTATTCCTGGTCATGTGTAACCCAAAACAAAGAAATTAATTAGATAAATCTTTATTTATCTTATTATTTTCTAGGAATAATTATTTAAATCTTATTTAAATAATATTCCTTGTTAAATATGACTAAATCACCCATAAATAATTAAATAAATCATTATTTATTTTATTATCCTTCAACCACTTCCTTAAAATGATAAATAAATCATTTATTTATTTATTATTCACAAATAAAGGGATTTGACCCAAGTCAAATACTTTCTCCCTCCAACAAATATAATAAAATATTCCATAAAAGGTGGATCTAGATTTGGTTAATGTTATTTTAATCATGCACCAAGATCTAGAATGACCCAATATTTTGTTATAAATAGGAGGGTTTTTCCTACCATTCTTCACCTTTTGTTGCCTATTAGATCACTCTGGATCTAAACTCTTGGTCCGACTTTGAGCCATTATCATTGTCATATTTTCCATTACTTGTTGTGTGAGCTCCCTTTGAGTTCTATCTTTGTCTGGGTTTTCTACACCAACAGGGGAGAGAAATGCTAGATCTGAAGTGCTGAGGACTTCCAAGAACCCATCCCATTGAGGAGAATTGGAAACATCTTCTTGTTTTCCTCCCAGGTGCCCTTAATACAAAAATTATTTCAAAAATCGTTCTTGTCTTGTCTATTGGATATATGGAGCAAACCCTTCTTTTTACTGCTTAATGTCTTTCTATGCATAGATCTGGTTTTTTGCAGCTCTTGTCTTGATCAAATAACTGCAGATCTAAAGATATTGGCAGCCATTTTTGATGTTAGGGCTATTAGTTATGCGTAGCTAAAGTGGTATTTTATCGTACACTTCGACAAAGGATTCATACTAACAGAAAGAATATAACACAAACCTAATACTTCCACCGGGAATATCTGCACTTTCCTTGGCCAATTTTCATTTTTCCCAACTAGGCACTTCACAATCCTAAGGCTCAAGCCGAGAGCTTGGCTTTTGGAACTGCACAGTACAACCTAGCCCAACTATGAATTATGGAGTTCCAGGGCTCAGTATGTTTCCTTGGCCATTGAGATTATAAATATGTAGGCTCTCCCAGTTAACTTCCCAGGTTGAACTATGCATTGTGCAGTTTCAAGCCTCGGGCTTCACCCTTCGTTGCTGATCAGGTGCTCAAAAATGAAAGTTTTCGGAATTGTGTGGAACCTGAATGACCGCATATATCTCGTTGTTCTGAATCCGGTGCAACTTTTTTCGTGGAAAATCAACACAATATGCTGCCAAAAACGTGTTTTGTCCAATTCATCAAACAAGCAAATTTAAAAAAAATGCAGGACAACAGAGTCATCAGTATGTACAACTGACTGGGCATACCAAAGGGGCAGGATGACTTGGTCAACGAATTTACCTTAGTGAATGGACTTGTGCAAAGTGGCATGTTCTTGTTTGTTTGATATGGCGAATGTTGATTAGTTTTAATGGTGGCCAATCATAGGTTGCCATGTGGCCTAGCCAGGGGCCACCGCGTGGTAGCCAAAGGGCCACCAAAATTTTTGTTATAGACCGAGTGGAGCGGGCGGGGGTTAAACTCGCGACCTCACATCACTTGAGAAAAAAATTTACCAATAAGCCACACATGTGTTACTTGATATATTATGCTATTAGGTTTGTTTTATTAACATATGGTTTTGCGTATGGGGGTGGGGGCCGGGGTATATCCCCAGCCCTGGTCACCAACGAGGGCAGGAGGCGAGCCCTACACACCCCCCACTAACCATAACCCGCAATGTTAAATGCCATCGTCACCATGTGTCCATGGAATTAACCACCATCAGGTCACTGCCAGCTAACCGCTAACATATAATGCCGGCGACCCATGTAACCACCGTTGCCGTTAATTCCGACAGTTCAAAAAACTGCGCGACATTATTTTAATAAAAAAAAATATATATGCGCCAATAACCAATATGGTTTAAAATCCAATATTTAAGCCTTACTGGGCAAATTAATGCCCCGAAAATTTCACTCGATTTTTGGCGGAATTGGCGCTTTGTTAGTGCTTTTGGGGGTGAAAATATGGGTTTGGTGCCATATTTTTAGGGTTTTGTAGAACGAATAGTGGAGGAACTAGGGGAAATGATAACTGGATCAATTTTTGATGAAATTCAAAATAAAAAGAGGCTACACAGGCATTTTCGGCATTCTGAAGCTGATGGAACATGTTTCAGAGCTGTTTGAGCATTGTAAACATATGTAATCACACTTTTGATAATAATAGAAGAGGGCCAAGCCATTGGAAGTTGGACCAAGGAGACGTAGCCCAGGCAGGGTGAAATCCTTCATTATGTTCTGTTGTGTTAATTTTTATGGTGATGTTCATGTCTGTTAGATGCTGCTATTCAGTGTTTCGTTTATGTTAATTCGCTTAATAAATTCACATAAAAACACATAAAAACTCATGCAAAACTTGCAATTTACCTCATAATTGTCAAGCACTTTATTTATGTTTTGAATTGGTTCTTGGCACAAAAAACACTAATATTCCCATTTAGATCAGCTATTGGGAATGTGCAGTGCACAATTCCCACATTCAGCTAGTCTCCCTTGTTGTTGAAAAATACACAATCACTCTCATCAATTTCCCGATTTGCTGTTTGATCATGATTTGAAGGTATATTTGATAAAAACCAATGTTTGCTTTCCATGAGTGTATTTTATGTCACACAAGTACCACAATTGTTTAGCACTTCTCTCTAGCAGTCACTGTTACCATGGCACCAAAGAGAGCTGCCTCAAAAGAGACCACTGAAAGCAGTACTGGGGAAACAATTGAGAAAGCGTCAGTAAACTTGCCAGTATATGCAGACACTCAACTATTTATAGAAAAAGAGTCAACACTAACATTAAAACAAGTTAATGAAGCTATTTCAACAAATAACCTCGAGGCACATCTAGAGGATCGACAAGTTTATCTCAACATCTAATAGTCAGGACTACATAGGGTTGCATGCAAATATCTTGTCTTTCTGTGTGCATATGTCATCGTCTGGATTATGGAACACATTTATGAGAAGACCATGACATTGAGAAATTCCAGTGAGCAAGAAAAAGATTGCTACCTTTCAGGAGGAATATTATCAATGCATGTATCATCCTCCCGAGCTAGCAAAGCTCATGGAATCATACTTATATGCCAATAAAAACTATGTGAACACGAGAAATATTTGTTGAGTGTGTGTTATATTCTTTCCTATAGTTACATATGGTTTTGTGCATGGGTGTTTCACATATTTTTTGGCCATGGTGGTTTTCTATCCATGGTATTTTGTAGATCTAGTCAAGGGAACTATGGTTATGTTCTAATTCATGGTTAATGGATTGGGGTTTATGAATGCTTCGACATGTATATATCTGTATTTAAACATTGAAAGGAATATAATGAAAAATAAATCTTGTAGTCCCAGTTTTTGGGATCCAGGGGAAAATATCAGTGTATATGTGTTTCATATTTATGTTCTTGCCATTTTTTATATTCTATTTTTAATAATTCGTTTGCAGGTTATTTCTGTACAGGGTTAAAACCTACAATATTTTCAAAGGTTGGGTGAAATATCCATCGAAGTTTCAACAGACACCCACCCATTCATACAAGAAAAAGTATATCCGGAAGGCCTACTAGCTCTTGGTTATCTTAGCTTGTAAAATCTACGGGCAATAGAGCACGAAGACCTTTCCTGAAGTGTGGAAAATCATATTGAACTAGGTGGTGAACAGCGAGAAGCTGTTCAAATATTCATATCTGTTGGCTTATCATTTGAGAGCCAATGGAGCAAAATCCCGATATCCTACCAAGGGCGAGCAAGCAATGTTTTATATATCTCCATACTTATTGGATGCAATCTGTGCACAAAATCAGTTTCCTGTCATGAACTAGACATGGACACCACAAGAAAATAACGTGCATATTTATTGTAAGCTTCTTTTGGATTGAATCCATAGAGGAGTTATAGCATAACTAATTGATCATTTCATCATTCCGCTATACAAGCTTATCTTTGAAGAAGACCCACCTTGCATGTCACAAGGATCAATGGAGGAAAAAGCAAAGATCACGAATTGGTTTTCCTTACCAAATGGCCCATGTATGAGAGTGTTTGGCAGATAGAAGCCACCTTATATTTTTCCAAGGTATGCCACCGACAATATTTTCATGCAAGAAGTGTCATATAATCTAATCTCAGGGTTTTCAACAACACCGCACAGAAAAAATAAATCCCCATGGCCCACTCTTCCTTTGTGGATAAAATTATACGATTTTAAGAATCTAAAAGTAGAAGATAACGAAGAAAAAACCATATTAAAGTTTGAGTTCGATACAAAATACTTCAATCCGTATGATCCGAGGGGAATTCACAAAGGCCACAGTGTGAGATTTTGCTACAATTGGGTCAGGGGGGTATTTTCTTTGCCAGAGGAGGATCCATGGAAGAATTGCTACCATGATCTAGACCCTGCGAGTCAGTCATTATAGCATGTAACTCATAGGTCACTCTGTAAATGACAACAATTTCCTATGAAACAACAATAAAAGGTAAAAACTGGTACAAGATAAGAGAAAGAGAAAGGTTGCAAACATTACAAAGGGAGAACAAAAATACAAGATGAAAGAAAATCCAATCCTCATGCAAGAAACTTTGGCAGTAGAAGAAAAGAGGAAGCAGAGGAAACATAGAGTAGAGCAAAGAAAGAGAAAATAATAGCTTAAAGGAAGCAAAACTGAGGGCGTAGAAAGTAGAATTATAGCTGAGGGAAGAATGGGAACACAAGAGGAAAGAATAGGAGGAGAAGCAGAAGAAGGAAGAAGAATAAAGGCAACGTGCCATATCAGAATAAACAACGCCGATTCAAGATGAAGAAAAAGATCATAACCAATGAACAACAAAGGAAGAGGGTGAGCATTTGAAGGATCAAGAGATTTCTTAATATAATGAAGACTTGATTGAAGTTGTAGACATGGATTTAGAACCAGAGCCGCGAGATGAAGATGTTGACCTAATGCCCAATGCACCACAGGTCACTGTTCAGTATCCACCACCTCCATTCGCAGAGTTATCCCAGAGCGTGGAAGGGGACATACAATTTTTCATATGAAAAACTCCAGAAGAGGATTGTGCAAGTGCAGAGAAATCATTTTCTGGATGATCATGCATCACCTTCATTCATTAGAGAGAGGGTGATAGTGGCAGACACTAGCAGGAATCCAAATTCCATTGCTGAAGCCAACTTGGCCTTCACAAGTGCAACGAGATCAAACACTCAGTATTTGATGACTAGAATAACAAATTGTTACAAAATTTACAGGTTGCCTTACAAGAGATAGAACAACTCTGCGTAGCAGCATAAAACACAACTTCTGCACAGGTCTACTTGGAGGAAATGAGAGAAACGATACTTGGTGAAGTATCAACACTTGTAGAGACCATGCATGACATCTATGAGGAGCTCATGACCGTACATAAGGCAGTTGTTCGCTTGCATGGCTTGCAACAAAAAAGAAAATAATTTGTCAAAAATATTAAGAATGTGCAAGCTTCCATCACCGCCGTGCAAGAATGGACAATGCGATAAAAAGGGGCACCACTTATCTTGGTAAAGAAGATGAAGCCATAAGCTGAGCTGAAGAGATAAAGAGTTTGAATGTTGATTTAGAACAACAAGCAACTCACCTCATTCATTGGGAATATTCAGGCCTCATATGTACAACTATACAACAATTTGGATTTCATGGTGAGAACCCATAAGATCCCATTGGCTCACTCATCGAAGCTAAACACAAATATCAAGTTAGGTAGGAGATCAAAGAGTACTTGGAGAAGTTGAATCAAATTTCCACCAAGGATGATTTGGATTTGAACAGACAGAACATGCAAAACTACATTGATGGTCCTATCCATATAAGAACAATGTTGCTCCTGCTTGAGAAAGAAGTTAAGACCGGTTCCAAATCATTGTACCTATATGCTATGGAAGCTAGAGTCCGCTTCCAGCCATACACCATCACTTAGTTTTTGGATGTCATCACACATTACTGATCTTGGCATCAATATGTGACTAAGAAGCATAAAGCAGAAGTTGCTGAGCTAGAGTTTACCTAAACTCAAGCATCATAGTGTTTTGTCTCGTTAGGATGTCAAGTTGTCTCTACCCTATTTTGTCTCATATGGGTATGAGTGGAAAATGTAATATTATTGGTAATTATTTGTAAAAGTGAAATTCCAAGTGTCCATATTGGAATGTGAAGACTCATTATGTAATGTAATGAGTAATTTTGTAAAGAAGTTGAAGAGTCATGAGGGGAGTCCAAGAGTCACAAAGGGGAATGTGAAGAGTCACCCCCTTTTTTATAAATATGTCCTCATAACTCATGTAAAGGGATTTGGGAGCCAAGCTTTTGGCTAGGCTTAGTCTTAGGAAGAGCTTGGGAGTTTTTTGAGAGCCTTGGCTTCTCCATAGTGTAGAGAGAGTATACTTCTTTGGAGGGGTAGGTGTTTTTGAATTCACGTTCCACTATTGGGGAAAGTGGTTTGTCAATGGTGTATGTATGATTGGAACTTTCAATTTTAATAAAACTCAGAGCTAACACACTTTCATGCATATTTTGTGGATATAGTAGGACTATTCTGGTTGTAGTTGCAATATATGTTGTTTGACTTATGCATATTCTTATGAACTATTTCGTTTTCGTTTGTATGAATCTTGTTGGATGCGTGTTGATGTATTAATTCATCACCTTAACTTGTGGACTATTTTGCGTGTTAGTTTATGTGATTTCATTATGTTAGTGTGTTCCTTCCAAGCTGTGTACTATTACAGGTTTCTAAGGGGTGCACTTCCTTTCCCCTTCGTGTGTTGGAACCTTCATGTATCACACTTGAATGAATTACCACAGGGATATACACTTGTTTTCACCAAAGACACCATGCACCACTCTATGTGTATTTGCAACCAAGGCAGATCAGTAACATCCCACTGCTGGGACTCCAAACGGTGTGAGGTCTAGTTGGGACTTCTCCAAAATTTTAACTATGGGAGACTATTAGCTTATCATCAATATGATCACTAAAATCCTTCGTGAACTTTCACAAAAGTGTCCAAAATATGGTGTCTAGAAAGTGTTCTAAAATAGTAAAGAATATTCTCCCTACAATCCAAATTTTCATCCCTTCGCATGTTCAGATAAATGTAAAAAAAAAAATAGCTAAACATTTGGTAAATGCAAGTTCCAATATTAAGTATCATTACTTAACTATTATTGGCATTGCCTCCTAGACACTACTCTGAAACAAGAATGTTATAAGCTAGTTATATCAATATTTCTACCCTGAATGGGGTGTCATAGGAGGGATAGGTTAGAGGTAACATGGTCTTCATCCCACCACACATCCATGGCCAAGGATGCAACCATGTTCCATCTGTAAATCACCATAGCTATTAAATGTCTTAAAATAGTGGGATCATGTGAATGGGATCAAACAAGATGTAAGTCTACTTTAGAGAATGTACGATGTTCATCATTGACAAGATTGTGTGAGATGTCTCGAATGTGATGTAGACTTATTCCCGAGAGAGTAAAAATGTTATGTAGGAGATCATATGGATATTTGTCATTTCAATTCTCTGCAAATTGGAAACTTTAGGACATCCAAGGAGTATAGTCTCAACCAAACATCCAATGAATTTATTACATCATATGCACAAGTGGTCATTTACTCACAGCAGTGATCGATTTTTACACATAGTAGTGGTAAATTTAGAGTACATGAAATTGTGGGTAGGGGCATCATCAAACTATGTGGCCCCGGAGAACATTCTGGTTGTCTATGGAGGTGATTTCATATTTTTACTTGGTTAATTTCTATATGCTATGTTGTTTTCTTAATTGCTATTTTTCTTCTTCTACGTGACCAATAAGAACTTATAACCCTATTCCCCCCCTCTTAGCAGGGTTTTCATTATAGAGTCTCTCCTTTGGCTTGATACTTTATGTTTGGCCAGTTCAATTAATTTATCTTGGTTTCTCCTCGCTAACCTATATCCTCATTTGCATTCACTTTGTTTCTAGGCCTTGGCATTGGTTTCTTTATTACTAGTCTCTCCCTTTTTGGTCTCTCCTAGACTGATTTCTCTTTGGGCTCCATCCTTAAGAGCAACATCATTTTTTTGGGGATTTTCTCTTCCACACAAGTATCAACTTCCAATGCCTCTGTTGAGCCGCACTTTTGCCCAATTTTTTACGATTTGTATCAACTAAATACATACTTGTACCTGGTGTTTTTAATCGTTATTAATCCATTATGTTGTTAATTAAAGGAATTTAGAAATAATAGCTATCATTCTTGTTTTTGGTTAATTTGATGAGTGTTTTTAATAAATTTCTTCTTGGATGCAGGAATGCATTCGAGTGCGATTCACCAAATGAATAAAAGCAGTAGCTGGGTAGTTGAATTGCTGTAGGTGAAAATATCAAATTTGTGACCAAATGGAGCAGAATCTCTAAATTCCGATACTTGGGTTGTGTTTAGAGCACCATGTTTCCTATAACCCAGAAACCATTTGGCAAAATTTGGCTTCGTGAAAGAGTTATCGTCAAGAAAGACACAAATATTTGAATGGTGGATTGCTAGATGAGGCTTCACAACATGCTCCACTTGTAGATTGTATTCGTACCAGATGACCTAGAACTGTATGTAATTGGATAGGAGATTCACCATACATATGTCCATTATATGGGTTGGGAGAACTTCCTCAGGCCTTTTCGCAGCTCAGTGTTGTTTATGGTGGAACTTGCATGCTTAACAAGCCAGATTGCAAGGTGACATTTGATGAAGAAGTTGGCATCAACAGGTGGAAAAGAGGTGCAGTCCTGGGCTACCTCTTTAATAAATGCCAATATTTCTTATGGAAAGATACGCTATTCAGATATCAGTCCAAGCACATCATTCAGATTTGCAGATATAGATATCAATGTATACACCCATAGTGAAGATGTGTTTGACCAAGCAAAAGTTGAGAGACTTCTCGAAGTATCATCAAGAAGGCTCGGTGCCCATGTGTTGTTTGATTGCAATGACAACAAAGCATTGAAGGCTATGGGCGTGGGATCACTTGAAAGGCTAGTTGTATATGGTTCAGATCAAACACACTCTTCATTGGAAAAGACTTGTATGATTGCTGAAATACAAAAGACAAATTTCAAGGCATTGTCGACAAACTCTTCTATGAATTATGCACTTTCTCCTGAAGTTCTCAAGAAAGCGATATCAAATGATTGATCAGTTGGGCTTTGCCCATTTTTCTTATGTGCAATGGTTGGTACAACATCATCAACGGCTGTAAATCCTTTAATGGAGCTTGGAAAAATATCTCAGGATCAAGTTCATGTGGCACAAGTTCAAGTTTAAGCCCACAATATCTTAGAGACAAATCAGATGGCTGCGTAAGTGAAGCCTCTATAAAGGATATTGAAGATAACCATGATGGTGATGCTGGTGTGCACCCTACAACTGTCATTTCATCCTCTGCTTGAAGAGAAATTACATTCAAGCCAATACAAATTCAGTTTATAACTTTTTTATTTTATTTTATCTCAAATCAGAAGACGCACGGTCAAAGATTGTTACGAAGTTGGTGTTTGTGATGGTTTTTAATTTCAATGTCAGGGTTGAGTGGTGAATGTTATAATTTTATGAGTTACTTTGCTGACAGTGATTCAAGTTACTTATTTTCGTTTGTTGATGCCCTCAGAATATTTCAGAGAATGTCGAAGAATCTATGGCAACCTCCTGAGAACCTTGGATGAAATGTTGGTTTTGACTAATATGGATGGGAGGTATGGTATTTACTTGACTGGATTATATGTAGCTACTATTACGTGCAATGTGACAGCACAGTATGACAACCACGTTTAACTGTATTTTATAACATGCAGTCTTAATTGCTAGGGCACATTTGGGGCCTTGAAAATGGTGCTTTCTGGGCTGCTTAAGATTTCTACTAGTTCTGTTTGACAGTCCCCCTAGAATAATGGCCATGGCTCAGAAAAGTGAGAAAAAATATCCACTGAGCTCATTTGAATACAAAATCTACGAGGAAGTGGGACAGGGTGTCAGCGCAATAGTGTATCGAGCTCTTTGTATTTCATTCAATGAGATTGTTGCCGTCAAAGTCCTTGACTTGGAGAAGTGCAACAACAATTTGGATCTTTTCCACCATCTTGCACACGGCATGCTCCCTGTCATGAATGGAAAGGCCGTCGCTATCAGTGCTGTTTTGTAGTTTCATGCTCTCCTCGCCAAACACAACAACAATAGGAAATGGCATACTCATTTGGGCAACTTGCGTTCTATGTTAACATCAGCATTAACGAAATGGAAATGGAAGATTCAGGTGGTCGACCCCTCAAGTTTTCCCCTCCAAGATTGGAGCTGCCAGATGTTTGATTTTTTTACCTGCAAGGCAAGCGGACAAAATTTCCTCTAGAAATCAAGGCGCATCTTCCAGCAACCACATCCCACAAAAAGAGGAACGATTTCCTAAATTGACAATCTGTTTCAAACCAATTTCTCATTCCGGAAATTTGTAAAACAAATTATTTTCTCTATTTCTGGGTTGAAGCTCCAGTTTTGTAATTATATATCAGTTGCCGGAAGTCGATAGAAAGGGATGGAGAGGAGCAGTCAATTTTCTGTGTATAGATAGAGGGATGTAGTAGCTGTAGGAGAAGAAGTCGATAGATGATTAGATAGAAGTCGATCCATTAGAAAATTTCTGATTGCAGCATTGATTTTTTTTTTTGAAGATCTATTTATGTTTTAGCCTGATTTACATTTGCCGGAGTTCACGAATTCGTGGATTTGAATGCAGAGTTAATTGCTTTTAAAAATCGATTTGGTTTTGATTTGATTTACGTTTGCTAGAATTCCCAAATATCGTTGTTTTAAATTTATGGTTGCAGAAGTTAATTATTTTTCGAAATCGACTTGTGTCATGGCTTTAATTCCTGTTGCTATAATTTATAATCATCACTGATTAGATGCTCAATTGCCTACAAGAATTCCCAAATTGCATTTAAGCTGAGTTTACAAGAATTCCCAAATTGCATTTAAGCTGAGTTTATGATTCAAAGGTTTATGTTGTGCGAGTTGATTCAAAGCTAATGCGAGTACATAACCATTGAACGCAGAGTAGTAATGATCATCATTGAATGCAGAGCAGCAATAATCGTTGAACGCAGAGCAGTCTCTTAGCAAACAGGGAGTGTGAGTCCGTCTATCGAGTCTCTCGTCCTCATAGATTTAGGAATTCTGTTTTAGTTTGATTTGTAGAATTATTCATTGCTTAAATTGTTTTAATAATATTTAATATTTCTTCAGCATGCACTTAGTTCATTATTTGGTTTTCCAATTTATGAGTTTGATTCCGTGGTGAGAATATATTGAAGATACTTTAAATTTGAATATATTAACATTGCTATTTAAAATATTAAATTTTTGTTTGCATTATGTGATTTCTTTGATGTTTGAAGATTTGATGTTTATTTATTTGATTTAATGTTAATAATTAGATTTATTTTTTTGTTTTCGTAGTATAATGATTTCTTTGTGAGAACAAGTGTGATCACTAATTTGATTGTGTAGGTAGCGGTGATTTAGTCTTCATTATTGATTTACATAAATTTGATTTAGTTTTACTATGAGTTACATGATTTGATTTTGAGATAGGTTTGTTTTGATTTCATCTAGATTAACATCTTTGAATTAAAAGTTCTCATAATTATTTGTAATGTGATTTTTAATAAGATCTTTATGGTTTCTTCTAGCAATAGATAGAATTGTTCTTTGAATCTTGAATTATTATGAAGAGTATTTTGAGCTAGTTTAATGTGTGAGTTTTCATTAAGAATAGGGTGTGTGTCTTTTTGCTTGTTTCAAGACTAATTTCAAGTGTTAATGCCAAGTGAGTGAAAGGGGTTAATAGATTGAGGTTTTTAAGTTATCATAGGATATTTTAAGAATGCGAGAATATTACATGATTAAGAATTGATTTGTCTTTCCTTGTAGTTTAATTGCAGTATGGAGTTTTCTCGATAGGAATTAGTTCAGTGAGTTTCATTTTCGAGATTGCTTGTTTGCAAGCCAATGTGTGTTTCATTTCAGCACAGAGTTCATCATTAATAAAGAAACTCATATACTCTGACCAATAAGCTGAGCCAATACGCAGTACAACTCGCGTTTACGACTCCCGAATTGATAATTAATATTGAGAGGTTTAATCCAACAATTAAGCCGACCAACAACCTCATCAAGGGGTTTAAAGTTTTTTGGGGATTGATAACTTTTAGGAGAAGGGGGGCTCTAGAGCTTAGCAAAGAGATTTGATATCAACACAAAGATACAAAGCTAACAACTCATAGGACATTTAAGTTGAAATCACTCAAGTGGAATGAAACATTGTTGGGGAACATGGATTTTTGACAGATTCTGAAGTGATTTGGGAAATAAATGATTGGATACCTAATATTCGGTATAACAAGGGCCATTGCAACCTGTATATGTATATTGTTGACATTTATTGACATCTGAAGCTCTTTTTGGGTTGGGTCTTATTAGATTGAAATGAAGCCAAGGAGAAAATCCTTCTTATGTTAGACAAGCTGCAACTAACTATGAGGAAATTGTACAAGAGGCTAGGTCATATTGAATATCATTTGGGCCTTCCCTTGGATCATGGATGCTCTCTTGGTAGTGGCAAGGATCCCATTGCAGAGGATGCCCCATACTCCTCCAATTCTAAATGATATTTTCTCCTCACTCTCGTTTTTTTGGTTACTTTTATCAATACTAGATTAAGCTTCTTAACTAAACAATATAATTTTTATGTTTTCTCTATTATCCTTCAAAAACAAAAATATTTTTTTTGGATGTTAGAAAAGTTGCGGTTTTTCCACTAGTGTGGTTTATAGGGAAAACCATAAACTACTTTGATTTATCTATATAAATAAAACAACTTTCAAAATTAAAATGAAAACATTTAAATTTAATTAAAAATCCATTTAAATATATTAATTATATATTTATTTATACAAATACATAATATACATAAAATAAATTAAAATTAAAGCATATATATTTATATATATATATAAACACACTAGATGGAAAAAATAATTTTCAATAAAACATTTCATATAAATTATATATACATTATACTTTCAAAATTAAAATTAAAGCATATATATTTATATATATTTTTTCACAAAGGAAAAATTCATAACTTTTCATTAAAAAGATAAGTTACATGTTACATATGCTGGTAGTGATCACTACTAAATAGGCTATGAAGTGTACCAATATACTGCCATAAGGCATCCAGAAGACTGATATAATCCCGAAGTAGCTATGCAAAAAGATGCCAATATTCACAAAGTAAGTTCGGTGCATAACTTACAGGTAATAGAGACAAAAATATAAATATACAATGCCGATAAAGAGTCTATGGGAGATATAGTAGCAAAATAACCTCCCAATCCAGACTGTATTCTCATACAACCCAGTTAGCTGGTGCCTCATCTATAAAAGGCAGATGGAAAAATCTGTAAACCTGTTCACCAATCTGTTCTGTAATGTGCCAGGTGCCCCAAGTCAGCTCCGTTGCTTCTTTGGACAACTGACCAGCCACTTTGTTCCGAGACCTGTAAATGTGTGCCACAGAAATGGAGTCAAATAGGATCCTGAGTAGATGTACCTCCCGCAGAAGTGCAGACAGTGTGTGCGTGTGACAGTGAGCAAGATCATTGAACCAATTGATCACAAGTAGAGAGTCCCCAAAAATCTGAATGGAGTTGCACTGTTTTTCCCAAACAAATGTCAGAAGGAGTCTAAGGCATTGTAGTTCTGCATAGTTGTTTGTGCTAGGACCCAATCCCATCCGAATCTTGAAATGGTGGTGATCATTTAAGTGGAGTGTAGCGCCCCCCCCACAGCCCTGTGCATTTGACGCACCATAAAAATAGGCCCAAGGCCTGCTATGGTCAATGAATTCTGGTGTCTCAATGGTGGGGGATATATGGTGTCGATCCACAAGCAGGAGATTGTAGGTGGAAATGGTTGCGGCACATATGCTGTCACGATTGATTGGTAGGCCATTTAATATCAGTTTATTGCGACCAATCCAAATTTCCCAAGCCAATATCAGGGGGAGATTGCACATCCTTGGGCAATTTGCATTCAGCTGCCACCAATTTGACCAAGTTTCGAGTAAAGAACCACCTTGCTAGGGGTGTGGATAGCCCAAACAAACGATAACTCAATCCCAGATGCCTCTGATAATATTGCAGTGTAGAAATAGGTGAGTAGTATCCTCACAATATGAGAGACAGTAGCAGCATCGTGATGGTCCATGAATGGCACGTCTGTGAATAAAATCCATGGTGGGAATGCACTAGTTAAGTATACACCAGAATAAAGTTCTATGTTTATGCGAGGCCTTCAGCTTCCAGATATTTCGCCACCACCAAGATTTTTGTGGGGGTTCTTTGTGCTGGATGAGTGCAAGGTATCCAAGTTTTAGTGCATATTGCCCGTGAGGTGAGTAAGCCCATATCAATTTGTCATCTTGATCAGTGATTCGGATATTGGAGGCTTTTAATGCCCATATGAAATTCTGCCACATCCGAGTGCCATTCCGAGGGATCTCAAGATAATCCGCGTGTAACTAGGCTTGTCCCTGCCAAGTGGTGTGAGCAGGGTCCGCAATATATGCAAGGTAGAATATGTCTCTGCGAGCCAGGTGCTCAAGAATGAATGCAGGTAATTTATAAAATTCCCCACTACCTGACCAAGAATTAGTACCAATCTGAACAGATTCTCCAGATCCAATTTGCCATGATAATCCTTTCTGGATGATATGTGTTGCTTTAGTGATCGCCTTCCAGATTATGGAAGCACCAGTGGACAGCCCTATACTATCTCTGATCCACTCAAGAGGATTCCTGGGCGCAATATATTTATAAACAATTACCTCCTTCCAGAGGCTTTGTCCAGTAATTAAGTGCCAACACATTTTGGCAGCAAGAGCTTTTGAAAATAGATGGAGATCTTTGATCCCCCAGCCACCCCATTGCTTGGGAATGTTGAGGCGGTCCCAAGCAATCCAAGCAAATGTAGTGTCCTTTCCTTGGTTGCGCCATAAAAAGTGTCTGCAGATACATTTAATTCTGTTGGTAATGCCAATGGGTATCCATGCCAGGGTCATCCAATAGACCAGGATATCTTCGAGCACTGATTTTATAAGGACCAATCGACCAGCCCTAGATAGCCAATGGTTATACCAAACATTGATTCTGCGTTCAATTTTAGCAATAATCCACTTCCAATCTTTAATTTGGTAATCATTTATATATTTATATCTATAAACACACTGGTTGGAGAAAATAATTTCAATAAAACATTTCATATAAATTATATATACATTATACTTTAAAAATAAAAATAAGAAAAAACAAAATTGAAATTTTATATAATAACATAAAATACATACAAATTCCTTAAAATAATTGATCATAAAATTATTCTTCAAAAATTATTTTTCTAATTATGTTAAAACACTTATTTAAGTAACCTTCACTAAAAATTATATATATAAATATAAAAAATTTATAGATCTACATCCTATAATTATTAAATAAAAGTAATTATAAAAAGTATGTTATTGTTTTCTTAATAACATTTGACTACTTGTTTTCTTAATAACATTTGACTACTTGTTTTCTTAATAAAAAGCTTTTTGTTTTCTTAATAATATTCACTTAGAGACTCACTTAAAATGAATTTTATCAATTAAAATATAATATGCAAGCACTTCGTTCAAATTCAACGTTTTCGTTTTCTCAACCTAATTTAAATAAATATATTCTTTTAAAAATAATGTTTGTTTTGTATTTTTTTTTTTTTTTAAATTTTAGGAAGTGAATTTATGTTATCAAATAGACATGGTTTGTATACAAAATGACTGGTTTTCCAAACTGAAAACAAACTACTTAAAAAAAATATTACCTTGATGTGTCTTCTATGCAATAATATCAACATAGTTTTATGAATTTGATAATATTTGATCAAATTATATACCATACTACCTTTAGTATAACTAATTCTAGGTATGTCTATTTGAGTTGCTTTCGAAATTATATTTAACAGACCTATCCAATACAAAAAACTAGTAAACTACCTTTGTAAACCCATAACTATAGGCCTACTATTATTCATATATAAGATAAATGACAATAATGGGGTTTCCCATAACCTGACCTCAAGTCTCCGGAGTCATTGCTGCTACTGGGCCTGCCTTTGGATCACCTGCAAAAGGCTTTGCAGGATCCACAAGAATGTCTGACCGTTGAGCAGAGCCCTCCTGGGCCTGATACTTTCGTAGGCGTGCACGATCCCCTTTGAAATTCCCTAGTGTGATATCCACATTTTAGATATACTTAGGGTAAATTAGGAACATTTTTTTCAATGAGACAATCTGATCACACTGCATCTTTTCTATGTTCATCATATCTTTCAACACCGCCTCAGTTCCACTCAGCCGTTGGTTTATCTCATTCACTTGGTCCAGAGTCTCCTGCTATTCCTGCTCTCGATCCACCGCGACCTCCACTTGGAGCTTTCCCATCATGGTTTTAATATGCCAAGCTATTTCCATGATCTTGTAGTACATTTTCGACCTGGTCCAAGTTTCATCAGTTTATATAACCCAATTCACCTCCTCCTCTACTTTGTGGTCAGGTGTCTCTCTTCTCAGTCATCACACCTTGCTTTCCCATTTCTTCATGATGTCTTTACCCTCCTGCAGAACAATCACGTGGTAAGCAGCCGTTGCCTTCCTTGCCGCTATTTCAACCCACGAGTGCTTGTCGACACTCTGTCCCTGAGCATTTTCTCTAGGTCTCCCGCGCTGTCTACCCATCGTCTAATTTCCCTTCACCATGCTTCTTGTAGTACCCTCACCATCAATTTCAACAATTCCACCCAACCCTTCCTCTCTTAAAATCCACTCTACTACCATGCAAACTGCATTGAGATAATACTTTAGAAGACAATTTAAAGCCAAATGGGATTTCCATCTCGGTTATACAAACTTAATGGCACTTTTGATCAAGGTGGATATTTTTGGCCACCCACCTATACCACTTGGGGTCCCACCATTGTTTCTTTCAGTTTTTCAGTTTCCTTAATTGTAGCACAATTTACTATTTTTAGCAGTTTTACGGGTCTTGAACTTCCAGAGCTATTTTTATGCCCTAAACAACGTTTTTTGGGAAAACTGGGGGAAACATGGAAGTTCCTTTTGTGTCACTCACATAAAAAGTTGTAGTCCTCAAATAGAGGTTTCTAATGAGGTATTATGCGTGTCAAATAGAGATTGTATGCCAAAGTTATGTCCCTGGGAAGTTGATGTACCAATTCACCCAAATAGGGCCCATAATTTTGGCGCTTCCTCTCCTAGGGTTAGGTTTTTGGATGTTAGGGTTTTCCATTGTTTCTCAATAATAAATAGGCCCTTGAGCCTCATTGTGAGATAGTTCAGAGGCCTGTAGCTGCCAAATCCCTTATCAGAGATAAGCTACCAACGCCCTAGCTAGTTTATTTTTCATTCTTTCTGTAAACAAATTTCAGTTCTTTGATATTAATGAAATGAAGTGTTATTTCCACTGCATCTTTATATTTATGGTTATATGTGTATTCTGTTGCGTTCTTGCATAAATCTAGATTAGTGGTATCAGAGCGGTCTTCTCTTTCTCGATCCTTCTTTGCATGTCCCCAATGAGGTCGGGGTATAAGGAGTTAGGGCTCGATCTGGTTGAACCTTTGCTAGATCAGCCTCGAAAACCCCGAAGGCTGCCCATGGGGGAAGATGAGGGAGTAGGAGATCTTATCAAAATATTGCTTGAGGAGGCCCTCGAAAAACAAAGGAATGTGATGATGGATAACTTTGCCCAAATCCTTCAATGACTGCCCACCGACGACACATATACATCCAACAACCATTCTAGAGGCGCAACTAATTTTAAGGTACAAGTAAAATTTGACATTCCCATATTTGAGGGCCAAATAGATGCAAACTCCGTAGATAGATGGTTGAATCTATTAGAAGGATATTTCTTGGTTCATGACTTTTCTGACTGGGAGAATATTATTTTTGCACTCCTCAAAGCTACCCCTCAAGTCAAGGACTGGTGGGAAACCTATTGTGAGAAAAAAGACGAGGGGGAACCATGACTGTACCCACTTGGAATTATTTTCAAGACGCTAATCAAGGAACAATATTATCCCGTGGGGAGCTATGAGGACAAGTGCATACAATGGAGTACGCTGCGGAAACAAAGGGATCAAGATGTGCATGCACTAACGAATCTGTTCCATACCTTGTGCACAAAGTTGGGTATCAAAGATTCAGAGAAAAAATTGGTGCTGGAGTACCATAGTTGTCTGCACATATACATTCAGGAGGAAATGGATTTCCTCAACATATCCTCACTTGGTACGACATACCGGTATGCTGCAAAGATTGAGTAGATTTTAAAACAGAAGAAGCGAGACTTAGGATCTGCGAATCAAAAGAAATGGAAAGATTCCCCCAAACCGCAAAACAAAGGACAAATCCAACACATGGTGGCCCAAGAAAACCTGCCAAAGACGCAAGCAAAGAATAAAATCGTGAAGCCGAAGAAGGACACGGGAAAGTGGTGTGAGTTCCATAAGAGCTCCTCTCATAACACAAGTGAGTGTCAGGCCAAACAGTCACTGGTGGCCGAGATGAGGGATTCTGAATCAGATGCATGATTTGACTCTGAATCAGAACCCTACAAGGGGAATGACAAAGGGAAGCAGATTATTAATGCGAAGCCCAACACCACCGACCAACACCACCGTTGCCACCTCGAAGACCTAGAAGGAGGAACTGGAAGATACGGAGGAGGAGGAGCGTCTCTTCCACTTGCAGATGTGGGTAAAGGGTTCTCATCTACAGTTCATTTTCGACAGTGGGAGCCAAAAGAACCTCATTTTAGTAGAGGTCGTGAAGCGGTTGGGCTTCCCGACCATAGCACACCCACAACCATACACCATCGGGTGGCTTCACCAAAGACGTGATCTCCACACCAGCCAGTAGTGCTGCCTTCCCTACAACATCAATCCCATCACAGATGAGGTATTATGTGACATTGCTCCTCTTGATGTTAGTGATGTATTATTAGGCCAACAATACTTGTGGAATGTAATATCCCAAAATGGGGATGCAACAATGCATAAGCACAATACTGGAGTAGCAGTGAGAAATTGTCTCATAAAATGTGTTAAGAAACACATAGCCCTCAATTAGTGTTACAGCAACAGCTTATTATGCCTTTTATGATCCCAGAAAGTGGGGAAATGAAGAAATATGGACCATAAAAACGTTATCTTCAGAAAATTACGATATAACTGTGATAAATGGGACTTGGATCCTTTAGTTCATACTATATACATATCACATACAGAATTGGAGCAAAAACAAATCTCTCTAGCCATGCTAAACAGGTCTCCCCAAGTCAATACAACTCAAAAATGCCCAAACCCCATAAATTATGACATGCATAATTCCTGGAGCATGTGACAAAGTTATTTTAAAGAGGGTTTATGCAAAAATATACAAGAAATAATAGATATGGAGTTTTCAATCATTCAATGGCTGAGAAAAATGGAGATCTATTCCTATTTATACAATATGAGAATAAACCGGCAAGGGCTTCATGAAAGTACAAGTATAAAATACCAGATCTGTAGAGCTGGATCTCAAACAACGTAATTATACTGTAGCTCTGTATATATGAAGCTGAATAATACAAGGAGTAGAAGAATATTCTTATACAATCCTTTTGGGAGAAGGGTTGGCCCTTTCCCCAAAGAACAAGCTCAAGATCAAGGGTTTTAACCCTGATACTACAATACTCAGAAAAATGATGTAATTCCTGCAAGGGACTACACTGTAGGAGGTGGGGAATGCTTTGGACAAGTTCCAAGATATAAAATATGCTCAGAAATCTCCCTCACTGATCTCCCAAAGAAAGGAATGCTCCCTCCTTTGAAAATCAAGCTCCGGAAGTGGTGTTGTGGACCTTTCCACTGCAATACCCTGAAACAGAACGTTATACTTTGTAGAAATAACACTGTAGCTGAATGAGGATGCTTGGCCTCAAGCCTGAATGTGGAAAACTGAAGTACAATGCTCCTCCAAGAGGCCTCTCAAGGTAGGAGAAGAAATTCCTGAATAGGAATGCCTTGTGCTAAGCAACATTGCAGCTCTGCTAAACAACAAGAGAATGCCAAATAGTCATGCACACCATAAAATCAATAATCATCAAGCTAACCTCGAATGGCTGCCCTCATATTCCTTATAAAATATGTGAGCCTCCTCACCTTGGGTCCCACCCATTATGGTTTCCAGCATCATATGATCAATCTCCCTCCAAAACTGTGTTGTATCTCCATCAAGGCCACTCCTCCATAACCACACTGTTTGATTTGGTCAAAGTTGACCTCTTCAACCTGCTTTACCCCTTTTCACACCCAAGTGTCTTCAATATAGCTCTCATATGTTTGTTTAAACTGATCCTTGTTCACATTGAGCTATTTTCATTGATGATCCATTCTTCTACATGAATGCTGTTGACTTGGTCAAACTTGACTTTGTCCACATCCAATTGCCCTTGTTAACACATGATGGTGTCAAATCCAGCTACTAGAATGATCCCCTTTCACACCAAAAGGGTTTTTTTATGCTAATTCAAGTTAATTATGGGTATCTTCCCTCATTTATTTGTCTATGAGGTGCAAAAAACAAAATTCAATATTCCTATTAGCTGCATGCTAATGTAGGAATATTACAGTCCTCCCCTCCCAAATGTTGCTTGTCCTCAAGTAACTGCAAGGATAGAACTGAAGAGTCTCCTCTCCTCCTCCTGTAGCATCCTCATATGATGAACTCCTCCAAGGAATATGATGCTGTCTCAACAATGAATCTCCATAGCACCCCTCCCAAGTATGAAAGCTAGCATTTGGTGAGCATCCCAAATAGCCATCATCATGAAAAGGTGAAATACTCAAGGAGGAAACTATGTGTTGTATAGAGGTCTTCCCAAGGCATGGAGTCTGAAATGTGTTGGGAACTATCATTCCCATGTAAAACCTCCATCCCCAAGCTATCATCCATACAAGATGAGTTACCCTCCAACATGGAAACTCATGAAAGATCTCCTCCACCTTTGGATCTTGCAATGTAGGTGGGATGAATAACTAAACATGGTAGACAAAATGGCCTACCCCATGCTGTCTTCCTCCCCACTTATGATAAGTGTGGAGCATATGCTAATCCTGGGCTGCAATAAGGTTGCCCTCAAGTGGCAAGAAGAAGATTAGATCTCCAAAGATCCTTTCTCCCATGTCATGAATTATGCTGTCCCAAATCATCCCATTCAAAATGAATGGCACATCATCACCATTTGGCATCTAAATCAGAAAAATGCTGAAGGTTATGTGTGAGTTTGGATGATACCAATGGCTCCTCAAGTGGATACAGTGCAATATTCCCAACTGCTGCTTTAGATCATCATGTGGCAAGTGGTCTTTCAACAAGATGACAGTTGTGCATGTTTTCACATCTACCATGAAGTGGTAAATAGCATTATATATCAGCTGAGTACAATAAGAATGACAACACACTTGTCCAAGGTCATGTAGAGAAGGTTTATCTCCCTCATAAAGGTTGGTTCTATCATGACCATGAAGCCCATAAATAATCTTGCCCTCTTGTGGAACAAGGCACTGTACATACATGGTGAGAAGGTGTACATACTCAATGAAATAATCAATAAGTACAGAAATATATTTCTTACCATGCATAATGAGTAAGCTGAAAGTGAGGTCCATGGATGAGTCCTCCCATGAGAATCTTCTCATAAAAATCTGCAACAAGAGAGGATGCATGCTCCCCTTGGAACACTCCATCAATAGAAACACACTCCCAAGTGACAGCGCTGTTGGCCCTAGTGATAAGGCTCTTGTCACTCCATGATTCCCTTCCTTGACATTCGACATGTCAAAGTCATCCACTATCATGCTGCTATGTGGGGAAATCTTCTTCCTATGTGGAAGCCCTTCTTTATCCTTCAATGTTGAAGGGTAGCCTCTTTGCACCTTGAATGTGCCATACATTCCTCCGGAAATATCATGATGAGTATGGAGAAATTTCTGCCCATACTCTCCCAAGAGTAACCATAGCAACAAGGAGTCTTGCTGCCTCCTTGAATTATCATGATGCAAGTCATGGAGCAATAATACAATAATGGACATGTGAGATGTCTCATCAACATAATACAAACAAGCTCCTTTATGCCACATCATGTGAGAGTTATCCTTCCTTACAAATCCAAGTACATACATGAGATACATCCCAAACAGAAATATATGTAAATACAAGAGACATATCCCAAATAAGAGTAAATACATGGACATAAGATATAATACGTGATGTCCAAACTCTCTTCTCCACAACCATAGTAGCCATGCCTTTTTCTTATGCATTCTATCATTAAGACATAAGGCACGAGGCAAGAAAATATGGACCTTTGGGTAGTAACCATACACACCCAAGAGCATCCAGTGTAGCCATGCTTCTTGCTGGCCTGTGTCATATATTTGCAAGTGGTTTGGAAACCCCTTGCTCCATCCTATCATCCACTCATCCCAATGTGGGCGATAGATCTCATTTTGCAAATACTTGGTATCCTTTCAGTGTAGGACACCAACCTCCTCAAACCTTTGAAGAACTTTACACTTTGTTGTGGATGATTTTGTCACCCCCCTAGAGACAGTCTAGAGTTGCCATAGACCAGTGCCTAGGACATCTTAATATAGCAAGGAGCCCTTTTAGTTTGGGTTGTCAGTCCAAGAACTCGCTTACTATCTCTTGTTCTAAACAAGGAAATCAGATTTGAATGGGACCAATCTCTCTCAGAAGCTGATACAAAGATAAGAATAATGTAGGGACACAATGGAGAACTTCAGCATGAAAGCATCAGACAGTTAAGAGACCGCTTACTGTAAAGAGGGCCGATTCAAATAATATATCACAGAAATCAGATATCAGGAAGTGAGTGCACTGAGGAAACATAAGAAGATATTAGCTGGCATGAGACTGATACCCAGATACACAACAGAACCATATAAGGGCGCACCAATTTACGAATCCTTATATGACAATGGCGTTTTAAAAGCACCCTCCTCAAGCAACTAATATAGCAGAAAATATGGAAAGGGTGAACATGGAACAGTATATCATGACTAGGCCTATTTAAAGCGCTTGACTAATTCCAGAAAGGGCACCACTTAAGATGAATCCTTACTGCAAACTAGTGAGCCACTCACATTCTAGAACATGATACGAGAAGATAAATAGTATGAAAAGAGATATTGTATTAACACATGAGAGAAATTACGTACTGTGAGATATCAAAGACCAGAATCCTCAATACAGTTATAACCCCTCCTCACTAAGACCCTACGGGCTCTGAAGCTTCATACAGAAATCTTACAAAAATGTATACAGAAGTCCTCTCGCTGCACAGTTTTCTGATAGAAATCTGGAACCCTTCAAAAATATTATTTCTCAGTATTTATAGAGAAGACAGAAACTTCTGGAGGAGGAGGGAGACAAGGCACAATTAATGACTCAGTTTGAACCAAAATGGCGGAAAACATTCGTGCCTTCTCTATGAATGACTGACTATAAATGAATATACCTAACAGTCTATCTAAAGAAATAAATGCTAGGAGATAAAAATCTCTTTACATATAAGACCGAAATAATAAAATATATACAACATGTTGCCCGCGGCTGAAAGAAAATCTGCTGCCGTAAGAGATCTGAAATAATCTGCGTTTCTGTACTGTACTCTCGACCCTTGGCTATGGATTTGAATCCTGGATCTTTAATGCGGGAGAATTTATCTGGAGATTTCTGGGGATACATATCTATGTCTTCCTTAATGGCTGTCACCTCTCCCACCTACCCTCGGCTTCTTCCTTTAATTTTTCCAGTTAGACTATGTCCTTTGGTATGCTTCAGGTCTTTGCAATGGAGGCGGCAATTTAAAGCGCCGACTAAGTCATTTTAAAACCTGCAAAATCCGCAAAACATTAGAGAAAATTGACTCGGGTGTGGACGCGACAGCGGCCATGGAATCGGAGATACGGACCCCAGGCGGCGACCGAAGGATGATGCGGGGTAAATGACGCATGAACATTATGGAGAAATGAAGGGTGACGAGGCGAAAAACAATGGAGCGAGCCGAATGAATGGGGCAGAGGTTCATAAACTATGACACGTCACCGGAACATATGAATGGTGGAGGAAGGACACGGCGTACATTTGTGAATAATGATGACACGACCATAGGTGGTGGGACCCAAATCGGAAATCGGGATCAGAAGGTGGAGCGGGGAGACGGGGGTGGCACATCTTGGAAGTTCCGATCGCAATTGAGGGTAGGACCGCGATTGACCCAGGACCGCTCGATCTCAGAGCAAGATCAACGGCTACATCTGTATCGGAGGGTAATAAATCGGCGGTTCATAAAGGTCTGTTGCGAGCGGGCCCTCCGTATAAATTTATTGCCGCGCCGTTGATATAAGTCAGATCGGACGGCCAGCATTGCGCCGTCGTTCGCCAATAAACCCCTTCTTACTGCGAATTATGGGTTCTCGGACTCGGGTCTTATGGAAGTCGTAGCGGGAGGAGTCGGACTCTTGAGTCGGCTTGGGTGCTTAAATTTGGGTTTTGAACCACATTAGTAGATTTTCGGGCGGATATAGTTAATAGCAAGCGGGGTCATGAGATTTTGGGTGTTGCGAGGGTAAATATGTACACGGATTTTCCACACAAGGGACGACATGTTCATCCTCGAGCATGTCGAGAACACGTAGACCATTAAATATTTCATCTTATTTTTGAATTCCCCTGCACTTTTTCTTCAAGGAATTATCAACATTCTTTTCCTTTATAAAAATAAAAGCCAAAACAAACTATATACAGTATATACAATCGAGCACTCCCAGCTCGGATCAGAATTGAAAATAAGGCTTGAGGAACTGGCCATTCACGGGTGCATCCAACAAATCACCCTATAGATTTTCTAAAATAAAGGTGTTGTTTCTTCCCAGCTTCACTATTTGAATGGCCCGAACCACAATGGATCAAATTTAGCATGTTTGCCCTTTTCTGCTCTGCGAACATCCCATCTAAGAACCAGGTCTCCAACTTGGAAATCCCTATCCTTTGCGCGCTGATCGAAGACATTCTTCATTTTTTCTTGGTATTCTATCAATCTCTGATCTACCTGGTTCCTTGTTTCCTCCAATTCCACCAACTGATTAATTCTTCGGATCATGCTGTCTCGTTCTTCCTAGTTTTCCTGCATGAAACGTGCCACAGGCAATGCTAATTGCAAAGGAAACACTGCAGCCCGTCCATATACCAGCTCATAGGGTGACTTCCCTGTTGCTCTTTTGCTAGTTATCCTGTTTGCCCATAGAGCAAACTTTAATTGAGAGTCCCAGTTTTTCTGATTTTCAGCTATTGTCTTCTTCAGGGCTCTCACCAGGGTTTTATTGGATGACTCTGCTAGACCATTTCCCTGTGGATAATATGTTGTAGAATGAGTGAGGATGATGTTGTATCTTTGGCAGAATTTTACGAACCTGGCAGACTTGAAAGCCTGTGCATTGTCAGTTACAATTCTTGCAGGACAGCCAAACCTAGATATGATATTATCTTCTATAAAATTCATTATTACAGCATCTGTAGCATTTCTGGTAGGTATGGCTTCCACCCATTTCGTAAAATAGTCTGTGGCTGTTAATATCCATTTATGTTGACCACTTGATGGGGGATGAATCTCTCCTATAAAGTCCAATCCCCATTTCTGAAATGGTTCATTTACATGAATAGGGATCAAGGGCAATGCTGCTAATTTCTGCATTTCTGCAAATCTTTGGCATTTGTCGCACGATCTAACCCAAGCAAAAGTATCTAAATACAATTTTGGCCAGTAAAAACCAGCCTTCAAGATTTTATGAGTGGTAGCCCTCCAGCTGTAATGTCCTCCACATATCCCTTCATGAAATTCTGTCATTACATTTTGCACTTCATTTTCTGTGAGGCATAAAAGTAATATGCCTAGAGGGTCTCTCCAATAGAGCTGCCCATTGGCAATTGCATATTTCTGAGATTTCATCCTTACAGCTCTGTATTTCACCTTGTCGCATCCTGGAGGACAACTAAGTGTTAGCAGATATTCAACTATTTCTTTATACCAAGGACTAGTTAGATATTTCACATGTATCTTTTGGGTAGCCATCTCTAGTCCATGCTGTTCTTCTTCTTTTTCTAATTCTTCATTTGCTATCACAGACAGATTAATGCCCAAAGCTTGATGATTTGATTCGGATAACATCTTGGCAAGTCCTTGTCCTTTCACCAACTTAGTAGGCCTTATATCCAAATCATACTCTTGGATTTTTGCAATCCATCTTCCCCTTCTACCTTCGCTGTCTCCTTGAACCAAAATGTCTTTGACTGCTGCTGTAGGGACATAGGCTGTGATGTGAGATTGCAAAATATAGACTCTGAAAGCTTTAAGGGACTTTACCAAGGCATATGCCTGCTTCTCCAGTATATTATATTTCAATTCAGCATCATAAAGCACTTGACTGAAGAAAGCTATGGGCTGTTCATATCCCTCTTCATTTTTCTGCAATAACACTCCAGCAATGGTATGAGGTGAAGCAAATGAGAAGATCATAAATGGCTTTTTATAATCTGGTCCTGCTAGCACAGGAGCTTCAGCAAACGCCCGTTTTATCCTTGTGAATGCATCTCTAGACTCCTGGGACCATTTTACTTCATTTTCCTTTTTCAACATATTGGTTATGTGCCTAACTATCTCAGCATAGTTAGGAATAAATCTTCTCAAAAAATTTATTCGGCCCAAAAACACTTGTACTTCTTTCTTATTTCTTGGCAAAGGAATGTTGTTTATCACTTCAACTCTCTTAGGATCAATTTTCACACCATCTTTAGTCACAATATGCCCTAAGAGTTTTCCTTCATCTAATGCAAACAATGATTTTTGGGGGTTAAGAGAAAGGCCATACCTTCTGCATTTTTCAAAAGTTCTTCTCAAATGCTCAATATGCTCATCATCATTCTTTGAGAATACTGTGATGTCATCAAGATACACCACCAAGAACTTGTCTTGTTCTCCGACAAAGGCTATGTCCATTGCCCTCTGAAAGGTAGCTCCTGCATTAATTAATCCGAATGGCATCCTTGCATACATAAAGGTTCCCCATGGTGTAGTAAATGCAGTTTTCTTCTGGTCTTCTGGGAACACGGCTACCTGATTGTAGCCTGAAAATCCATCCATCATTGACATTCTGGATGCTCCCACTACTTTCTGCAGGATGTGGTCCATCTTGGGCAGTGGGTAATTATCTTTGAGAGATGCTCTATTTAAATTCCTGAAATCTACACACAGCCTTATTTCTCCATTCTTCTTCCTAACAGGAACAAGATTTGCTACCCATTCGGAGTATCTTAGTGGTACAATTATCTTGGCCTTCAGTAATTTCTTAATTTCTTTTTCAATTGAGGGAAGCAACAAGGGGTTTATCTGTCTGAGCTTCTGCTTGTATGGTTTTGCATCTTCCCTCAGTGGAATCTTATGCTGTATAATATTTACATCAAAAGTTTTTAGGTCCTCATAGGACCAAGCAAATACATCTTTGTAGGATTGAAATAACTTCAAATACTTTTCTTTGTATTCTTCTGGGACTCTTTTGGATAATTTAACAATTTTGGGGTCAGTGGAAATACCAAGATTCAAATCTCCTACTTGATCATCTTCTACTACTTTATTTGGATGCATTGGAACATCATATTTATTGAATAACCTTTCTAGAGGTACCAATCCTCTAGGTATGACATTACTCATTTGCCTTTTTATTTCCTGCTATATTTTCTTCCCATTTGTTTTCTGCGATATTTTCAGCTTCTTCCTCCCTCTCATCATCAATCTCTATGTTGGAGAATTCTCCCACTGTCTCCATGAATCTATTCATTTGTTCATCATCTTCAAATATCTGCCAGTGCTTTATATTATCTGGAATGGATGGTCTGTACCATACCTCCACTTCATATCTTAAAAGTGGATTCTGAGGAGGACGGAATGTACTGGCAGCAACAGCAAGAGAGTCTGCTATTCTGTTATGCTCCCTGGGCATGAACTGTATGTTAAATACTGAGAATAAGTTTTCTATCATGTCCCATACTTCGTTTCTATATGCTCTGAGCCGAGGGTGTTTGGTTTGACATTCATTTTTGATCTGCCTTACTACCATCTCAGAGTCTCCCAAGACTTTTAAACATTGGATGCCCATGTTTCTAGCTGTCTGTAGTCCAAATAATAGTGCTTCATATTCAGCTACATTATTTGTAGCCTCATACTCTAATTTAAAAGACAGTGGAACCCATTTTCCTGTAGGAGAAATCAACAATACCCCAGCTCCATTGCCTTCTCTTGAGTTCACTCCATCAAAATGCAAAGTCCATATTTCTGATTCCTGATCTCCTTTAGGTTGCTTAGATTGGATTTGACCAAAAAGGGGCTCATGAGCATAATTTTGATTTTATTCTAACATCAAACATGAAAAGTCTCCCTCTTTGTTATAAACTGGAGAATTCTCTGAGCAGTCAGCCTTAGTTACCATTTTAACAAATCTAGTCTCCCTGTACAACCTCCTTTCCTGTCTTCCAAAGACTGGGACAGTAGCATATGTTAGATCCAATTTAATTGACCCCCCGATCTTGGTACCCCATGACCTTGACAACAACATGCCAAAGCGGTCTGGGATATCAGCAACCACGATGTCCATGACCACACTTTGCTGGGATGGGCAAATTGACCACTAAATCTTTAATCATTCCCAAGCATTTAACCCTTTTAGAATCAAATGAATATAAATCTTTATATGGTCTTGTAATTTGTAGCCCTAGTTGCTCCATGACAGAGAGAGGCATGAGATTATGGGAGGCCCCAGAATTTAACATACAATTATGTAACAGCAGGTCATGAATGACTAGAGATACATAAAAAGGAGGAGTAGAGGGGTCTATCTCCTCGACATGTGGGCCAAAGACTACCATGGGTCTCTCTTCTTGAAGATTTAAAATATCAGGTGCAATTGGTAGTTCAGGAGGAAGAATGAAGGAGGTAACTTGAGAATGATATGCAGGTTGTTTTAACAATTCAGTTAGAGGGACAGGAATCTTAATCTTCTCAAGTTCTTTTTGCAAATTGAAAGCAGATATGGGCTTTTCTAGCGCTACTTCTTTTGAATCCTTATTCTCAACTGAAGATTTAATTTCTTTTGACACTGGCTCAGCATTAGGAGGACCGACTAGTTCAGAGGAGGAGGGAAACTGATCATTAGACTGCAAGGGGGTATTCAGAAGATTCTTACCTTTTTCTATACATCTCTTTGCTGCTGATTCCTTCTGAGCAGATGCTTCTTTCTGAGGTGGTTCTTCTTCTTGCTCCTGAGTTCTGGTCCTCTTCCTGGAGGATCTGAGATCATATTTGACGTTGAATTGTGCTTCCATGAAATCAACAAATTGCTTGCAGTAATGGTCAATCTCTGCTTCTTCGTCTTCTTCTTGCAGGGGGCACTCCATGTCATCATTATTTGAAAAAGCCAGATTGGAATCTTCTAATCCATAAGCTGCACCTCCAGCGGAGTCATCTGCTGGTCCTTCCAAGTACAAGGGATGAGGTACCTGATCTTGCTGTTCTTTCGCTTCCCTTGGAAATATTTGCAATGGAGGCTTTCTGTACTAAGGATTATATCCTCTGTTTGGAGCGTTATAATAGTTCTTGGGAGCTGCATTCTTAGCTTCCAGTTCTAGCTTGACCATCTTCTTTATCATCTTGCTTATCTCATCCATTTTATCTGAATCCTTTTCTTGATTAGAGGTAGAAACCTCTTCTTTGTCTTTTCTTCTTGTTTCCTGTTCTATTTTTCCTTTTAACTTCCTAGTGGCAGCAAAATTTGCCTCCAACTCTAGAGCATCTGTCTGAGCATCATCCAGGGTGACAGGCATTCTTTCCCGTAGAGAGAAACCGAAATCAGAATCAAAAGCTGCTATGAAAACAACTTTGGCTGCAGCTTGTTGAGGTTTCATATCGGCAGGAAGGTTCAGATATAATTTATTAAACCTTTTGATAAATTCTGCCACTCCCTCGTTGTGTTTCTTCTTTAGCGTATTAAATTCAACGAGGCACTGCCCTTGGTCTTTCTTTTCTCCCCACTTCCTGAGAAAAGCATTTTCCATCTGGTCCCAGGTGGTGATTGAATGGTTTGCCAATGTCTTGAACCATTTTCGGGCTTCACCTTCCAAGTATTGCACAAATAACCTTAGGACCACATCCAGATGTTCAACATTTAAGTTCTATGCAAAAGAGCAGAAGGTCTCGAGGTGCTTCTGAGCATCAACTTCATTTTCACCATTAAATCTCGGCAAAATCTTCAAGTAATCTTGTGGCATATCATTTAACACCTGGGGCAAGGCCAGAGGAGCATATTTATTTAATAGAAAAGAAGGAACATTGGCCATTGGGGGAGGCGGGGGTTGCACAACAATTTGAGATACAGATGAAGGGAGAGGAGTAGGAGGAAGTGGAGTATGAATAACAATGGGAATATATTGCACAGAAGCCTGAGGTGTAGATGGGAATAATTCACGGTTAACAGCAGCTACTTCTGTGACCTCTTTAATTTCTTCAGCCTCGAAAGCAGGATGAGATTCTCCTTCAATCCAGGTATTTCCTCTACGTGGAGTTTCTGAGTAAAACTCGGGTTTTTCTGTTCTAACTTCTTGAGAAGAAGAGGGCGGATGATCTTCAACGGAATATTCAGGATTTTCGGAACGAAATGACTTCTTCTCTTTCCAAGCTCTTTTATGAATGATCTTTTCCGGGTCGTACACGGGTGTTTTTGGCTGGGAAGTATCCGACCTCAAATGGGGCTTCCGGGAAGCCAGGACTTCCAATAAAATTTATCAAATAAAGACCAGTGGAGTCGCCAAGGTGAGAAATCTGCAACTCTTCACCTCTCTGTGCTCACCTGATTAGAGAGTGAATATGAGATGTCGAACCCAGGGAAACAGATATTCTTGAATTCGTTCCCCAGCAACGGCGCCAGAAAGATGTTGTGGATGATTTTGTCACCCCCCCCTAGAGACAGCCTAGAGTTGCCATAGACCAGTGCCTAGGACATCTTAATATAGCAAGGAGCCCTTTTAGTTTGGGTTGTCAGTCCAAGAACTCGCTTACTATCTCTTGTTCTAAACAAGGAAATTAGTTTTGAATGGGACCAATCTCTCTCAGAAGCTGACACAAGGATAAGAATAATGTAGGAACATGATGTAAAACTTCAGCATGAAAGCATCAAACAGTTAAGAGACCGCTTACTGTAAAGAGGGCCGATTCAAATAATATATCACAGAAATCAGATATCAGGAAGTGAGTGCAGTGAGGAAACATAAGGAGATATTAGCTGACATGAGACTGATACCCAGATACACAACAGAACCATATAAGGGCACACCAATTTACGAATCCTTATATGACAATGGCGTTTTAAAAGCACCCCCCTCAAGCAACTAATATAGCAGAAAATATGGAAAGAGTGAACATGGAACAGTATACCATGACTAGGCCTATTTAAAGCGCTTGACTAATTCCAGAAAGGGCATCAACAAGGATGAATCCTTACTGCAAACTAGTGAGCCACTCACATTCTAGAACATGATACAAGAAGATAAATAGCATGAAAGGAGATATTGTATTAACACATAAGAGAAATTACATACTGTGAGATACCAAAGACCAGAATCCTCATTACAGTCATAACTCCTCCTCACTGAGACCCTACGGGCTCTGAACCTTCATACAGAAATATTACAGAATGTATGCCCAAGCCTTTTCGCTGCACAGCTTGCTGATAGAAATCTGGAACCCTTCAAAAATCTTATTTCTGAGTATTTATAGAGAAGACAGAAACTTCTGGAGGAGGAGGGAGACGAGACACAATTAATGACTCAGTTTGAACCAAAATGGCGGAAAACATTCCCGCCTTCTCTTATGAATGACTAACTATAAATGAATACAACTAACCGTCCGCTTAAAGAAATAAATGTTGGGAGATAAAAATCTCTTTTTATACAAGACAGAAATAATAAAATATATGTAATATACTGCCCGCTGCTGAGGGAAGATCTGTTGTCGTAAAAGATTTGGAGCAATCTGTATTTCAGTACTGTACTCTCGGCCTTTGGCTTTGGATTTGAGTCCAGGATCTTCAATGCGAGGCAGACGCATCTGGAGCGTTCTGAGAATCCATATCTATGTCTTCTTTAATGGCGGTCACCTCTCCCACCTACCCTCGGCTTCTTTCCTTAACTTCGCCGGTAGGATATGTCCTTTAGTATGTTCCAGATCTTTGCAATGGAGGCGGTGAGTTAAAGCGCCAACTAAGCTATTTTAAAACCTGCAAAACCCGCAAAACATTAGAGAAAAATGACTCGGTGACTGGGAGTATGGATATGACAGTGGCCCTGGAGTCGGTAATACAGACTAGGTGGGACGTTGAGATGATGCAGGGTGACAGGAGACGCACGAATATAATGGAGAAATGGAGGGTGACAGGGCAGAAAACAATGGAGCGACCACGAATGAATGGGGCAAAGGTTCATAAACTATGACACGTCACCGGAACATATGAATGGTGGAGAAAGGACACAGCGTACACTTGTGAATAATGATGACACGACCACCGGTGGCGGGACCCAAATCGGAAATCGGAATCGGAAAGTGGAGCGGGGAGACAGGAGTGGCACATCTTGGAAGTTCCGATCGCGATTGAGGGCAGGACCGCGATTGACCCAGGACCGTTCGATCTCGGAACAAGATCAACGGCTGCGCTTGCATCGGAGGGTAATAAATCGGCGGGTCATAAAGGTCTGTTGCGCGCAGGCCCTCCGTAGAGTTTATTGCCGCACCGTTGATTTGAGCCGGATCGGACGGCCAACATTGCACCCGATCATTAAGATAATAAGCCCCTTCTTGTTCTGACTTATGGTTTTCAGACTCAGGTCTTATGGAAGTCGTAGCGGGAGGAAGTCGGACTCTTAAGGAATCGGCCCGATTGTTTAAATTTGGGGTTTTCTTTTTTAGCTACTGTAAAGCAGATATTCAGGCAGAGATAGCAATATCAAGCAGGGTCATGAGATTTTAGGCCACAGCAGAGGCTGAGAACGGATTTGAATGAGGCAGCGGAGCAAAAGTCACAGGCAGAGGAGGATATGTACAACATCGGCTCCATCTGGGGATGACATGCTCGTCCTCGGGCATGTCGAGAACACGCAGACCATTAAATATTTCATCTTATTTTTGAATTCCCCTGCACTTTCACTTCAAGTAATTACCAACATTCTTTTTCTTTATAAAAATAAAAGCCAAAACAAACTATATACAATATATACAATCGAGCATTCCCAGCTCGGGTCAGAATTGAAAATAAGGCTTGAGGAACTGGCCATTCACGGGTGCATCCAACAAATCACCCTGTAGATTTTCTAAAGTAAAGGTGTTGTTTCTTCCCAGCTTCACTATTTTGAATGGCCCGAACCACAATGGATCAAATTTAGCATGTTTGCCCTTTTCTGCTCTGCGAACATCCCATCTAAGAACCAGGTCTCCAACTTGAAAATTCCTATCCTTTGCGTGCTGATCAAAGACATTCTTCATTTTTTCCTAGTATTCTATCAATCTCTGATCTACCTGGTTCCTTGTTTCCTCCAATTCTACCAGCTGATTAATTCTTCGGATCATGCCATCTGGTTCTTCCTGGTTTTCCTGCATAAAACGTGCCACTGGCAATGCCAATTGCAAAGGAAACACTGCAGCCCGTCCATACACCAGCTCATAGGGTGACTTCCCTGTTGCTCTTTTGCTGGTTATCCTATTTTCCCATAGAGCAAACTTTAATTGAGAGTCCCAGTTTTTCTGATTTTCAGCTATTGTCTTCTTCAGGGCTCTCACCAGGGTTTTATTGGATGACTCTGCTAGACCATTTCCCTGTGGATAATATGCTGTAGAATGAGTGAGGATGATGTTGTATCTTTGGCAGAATTTCACGAACCTGGTGGACTTGAAAGCCTGTGCATTGTCAGTTACAATTCTTGCTGGACAGCCAAACCTAGATATGATATTATCTTCTATAAAGTTCATTATTACAACATCTGTAGCATTTCTGGTAGGTATGGCTTCCACCCATTTCGTAAAATAGTCTGTGGCTGTCAATATCCATTTATGTTGGTCACTCGACGGGGGATGTATCTCACCTATAAAATCCAATCCCCATTTCTGAAATGGTTCATTTACATGAATAGGGATCAAGGGCAATGCTGCTAATTTCTGCCTTTCTGCAAACCTTTGGCATTTGTCGCACGATCTAGCCCAAGCAAAAGTATCTGAATACAATTTTGGCCAGTAAAAACCAGCCTTCAAGATTTTATGAGTGGTAGCCCTCCAGCTGTAATGTCCTCCACATATCCCCTCATGAAATTCTGTCATTACATTTTGCACTTCATTTTCCGTGAGGCATAAAATTAATATGCCTAGAGGGTCTCTCCAATAGAGCTGTCCATTGGCAATTGCATATTTCTGAGATTTCATCCTTACAGCTCTGTATTTCACTTTGTCACAGCCAGGGGGACAGCTGAGTGTTAACAGATATTCAACTATTTCTTTATACCAAGGACTAGTTAGATATTTCACATGTATCTTATGAGTAGCCATTTCTAGTCCATGCTGCTCCTCCTCTTTTTCTGATTCTTCATTTGCTATCACAGATAGATTAATGCCCAAAGCTTGATGATTTGATTCAGATAACATCTTGGCAAGTCCCTGTCCTTTCACCAACTTATTAGGCTTTATATCTAAATCATACTCTTGGATTTTTGCAATCCATCTTCCCCTCCTACCTTCGCTGTCTGCCTGAACCAGAATGTCTTTGACTGCCGCGGTAGGGACATAAGCTGTAATATGAGACTGCAAAACATAAAATCTGAAAGCTTTAAGGGACTTTACCAGGGTGTATGCCTGCTTCTCCAGTATATTATATTTCAATTCAGCATCATAAAGTACTTGACTGAAGAAATCTATGGGCTGTTCATATCCCTCTTCATTTTTTTGCAATAACACTCCAGCAATGGTATGAGGTGAAGCAAATGAGAAAATCATAAATGGTTTTTTGTAATTTGGCCCTGCTAGCATAGGAGCTTCAGCGAATGCTCGTTTTATCCTTGTGAATGCATCTCTAGACTCCTGGGACCATTTTACTTCATTCTCCTTTTTCAACATGTTGGTTATGTGCCTAACTATCTCAACGTAGTTAGGAATAAATCTTCTCAAGAAATTAATTCGGCCTAAAAATACCTGTACTTCTTTCTTATTTCTTGGCAAAGGGATGCTGTTTATCACTTCAACTCTCTTAGGATCAATTTTTACACCGTCTTTAGTCACAATATGTCCTAAGAGTTTTCCCTCGTCTAATGCAAACAAAGACTTTTGAGGGTTCAGAGACAGGCCATACCTTCTGCATTTTTCAAAAGTTCTTCTTAAATGTTCAATATGCTCATCGTCATTCTTTGAGAACACTGTGATATCATCAAGATACACCACCAAGAACTTGTCCTGTTCTCCGACAAAGGCTATGTCCATCGCCCTCTGAAAAGTAGCTCCTGCATTAATTAATCCGAATGGCATCCTTGCATACATAAAGGTTCCCCATGGTGTAGTGAATGTGGTCTTCTTCTGGTCTTCTGGGAACACGACCACTTGATTATAACCAGAAAATCCATCCATCATTGACATTCTGGATGCCCCTACTACTTTCTGCAGGATGTGGTCCATTTTAGGCAGTGGATAATTATCTTTGAGAGATGCTCTGTTCAAATTCCTGAAGTCTACACACAGCCTTATTTCTCCATTCTTCTTTCGGACAGGAACAAGGTTCGCTATCCATTCTGAGTATCTTAATGGTACAATTATCTTGGCCTTCAGTAATTTCTTAATTTCTTTTTCAATTGAGGGAAGCAACAAGGGGTTTATCTGTCTGAGCTTCTGCTTGTATGGTTTTGCATCTTCCCTCAGTGGAATCTTATGCTGTATAATATTTACATCAAAAGTTTTTAGGTCCTCATAGGACCAAGAAAATACATCTTTGTAGGATTGAAATAACTTCAAATACTTTTCTTTGTATTCTTTTGGGACTCTTTTGGATAATTTAACAATTTTGGGGTCAGTGGAAATACCCAGATTCAAATCTCCTACTTGATCATCTTCTACTACTTTATTTGGATGCATTGGAACATCATATTTATTGAATAACCTTTCTAGAGGTACCAATCCTCTAGGTATGACATTACCTTTCAGCTGCAACACTTTATTTCATGCTATTCTTTCTTCCCATTTGTTCTCAGCAACATTTTCAGCTTCTTCCTCTTCATTATCGTCAATCTCCATATTGGAGAATTCTCCCACAGTTTCCATAAATCTTTTCATTTGTTCATCATCTTCGAATACCTGCCAATGCTTTATATTATCTGGAATGGATGGTCTGTACCGTACCTCCACTTCATATCTTAGGAGTGGATTCTGAGGAGGACGAAAGGTACTGGCAGCTACAGCGAGAGAGTCTGCTATTCTGTTTTTCTCCCGGGGCATGAACTGTATGTTAAATGCTGAGAAGAAATTTTCTATCATGTCCCATACTTCATTTCTATATGCTCTGAGCCGTGGATGCTTAGTTTGACATTCATTTTTAATCTGCCTTACGACCAGCTCAGAGTCTCCAAACACTTTTAGACATTGGATGCCCATGTTTCTAGCTGTCTGTAACCCCAGTAATAATGCCTCGTACTCAGCTACGTTGTTTGTAGCCTCATACTCCAGTTTAAAAGACAGCGGCACCCATTTTCCTGTAGGGGAAATCAGCAATACCCCAGCTCCATTGCCTTCCCTTGAATTGGCTCCATCAAAATGCAAGGTCCATATTTCTGATTCCTGACTTTCTTTAGGCTGCTCAGCCTGAATTTGACCAAAAAGGGGCTCATGAGCGTAACTTTGATTTTCTTCTAACATAAAACATGAAAAGTCTCCCTCTTTGTTATAAATTGGGGAATTATCTGAGCAGTCAACCTTGGTTACCATTTTAACAAATCGAGTTTCTCTGTACAACCTCCTTTCTTGACCTCCAAAGACTGGGACAGTAGCATATGTTAAATCCAATTTAATTGACCCCCCAATCTTGGTACCCCAGGACCTTGACAGCAGCATGCCAAAGCAAGCTGGGATATCGGCAACCACGATGTCCATGACCACACTCTTCGATGGGATTTGAGCCAAATTGACCACTAAATCTTTAATCATTCCCAAGCATTTAACCCTTTTAGAATCAAATGAATATAAATCTTTATATGGTCTTGTAATTTGCAGCCCTAGTTGCTCCATGATAGTCAAAGGCATAAGATTATGGGAAGCCCCAGAATCTAACATGCAGTTATGTAACAGCAGGTCATGAATGACTAGAGACACATAAAAAGGAGGAGTAGAAGGGTCTATCTCCTCGACATGTGGGCCAAAGACTACCATGGGTCTTTCTTCTTGAAGATTTAAACTATCAGGTGCAATTGGTAGCTCAGGAGGAAGAATGAAAGAGGTAACTTGAGACTGATATGCAGGCTGTTTTAACAACTCAGTCAGAGGGACCGGAATCTTAATCTTCTCAAGTTCTTTTTGCAAATTGAAATCAGATGTGGGCTTTTCTATTACTACTTCTTTAGACTCCTTATTCTCAACTGAAGACTTGATTTCTTTTGATGCTGACTCAACATTAGGAGGACCAACTTGTTTAGAAGAGGAGGGAATCTGATCATTAGACTGCAAGAGGTTATTTAGAAGATTCTTACCTTTTTCTATACATCTCTTTGCCGCTGGTTCCTTCTGAGCAGATGCTTCTTTCTGAGGTGGTTCTTCTTCTTGCTCCTGAGTTCTGGTCCTTTTCCTCGAGGATCTGAGATCATATTTGACGTTGAATTGTGCTTCCATGAAATCGGCAAATTGCTTGTAGTAATGGTCAATCTCTGCTTCTTCGTCTTCTTCTTGTAGGGGGCACTCCATATCATCATTATTTGAAAAATACAGATTTGAATCTTCTAGTCTATAAGCTGCATCTCCAGCGGAGTCATCTGCTGGTCCTTCCAGGTACAAGGGATGAGATACCTGATCTTGCTGTTCTTTCGCTTCCCTTGGCAATATTTGCAATGGAGGCTTTCTGTACTGGGGATTATATCCTTTGTTTGGAGCATTATAAAAGTTCTTGGGAGCTGCATTTTTAGCTTCCAGTTCTAGCTTGACCATCTTCTTTATCATCTTGCTTATTTCATCCATTTTATCTGAATCATTTTCTTGATTAGAGGTAGAAACCTCTTCTTTGCCTTTTCTTCTAGTTTTCGGTTCTATTTTTCCTTTTAACTTCCCGGTGGCAGAAAAATTTGCCTCCAACTCTAGAGCATCTGTCTGAGCATCATCCAGGGTGACAGGCATTCTTTCTCGTAGAGAGAAACCGAAATCGGAATCAAAAGCTGCTATGAAAACAACTTTGGCTGCAGCTTGTTGAGGTTTCATATCGGCAGGAAGGTTCAGATATAATTTGTTAAACCTTTTGATAAATTCTGCCACTCCCTTGTTGTGTTTCTTCTTTAGCGTATTAAATTCAACGAGGCACTACCCTTGATCTTTCTTTTCTCCCCACTTCCTGAGAAAAGCATTTTCCATTTGGTCCCAGGTGGTGATTGAATGGTTTGCCAATGTCTTGAACCATTTTCGGGCTTCACCTTCCAAGGATTGCACAAATAACCTCAAGACTACATCGAGATGTTCAACATTTAAGTTCTCTGCAAAAGAGCAGAAGGTCTCGAGGTGCTTCTGAGCATCAACTTCATTTTCACCATTAAATCTTGGCAGAATCTTCAAGTAATCTTGTGGCATATCATTTAGCACTTGGGGCAAGGCCAGAGGAGCATATTTTTTCAAAAGAAATGCAGGGACATTGGCCATTGGGGGAGGCGGGGGTTGCACAACAATTTGAGATACAGATGAAGGGAGAGGAGTATGAGGAAGCGGAGTATGAATAACAATGGGAATATATTGCACAGAGGCCTGAGGTGTAGATGGGAATAACTCAGGGTTAACAACAGTTACTTCTGTGACCTCTTTAATTTCTTCGGCCTCAAAAGCAGGATGAGATTCTCCTTCAATCCAGGTAATTCCTCTACGTGGAGTTTCTGAGCGAAACTCAGGTTTTTCTGTTGTAACTTCTTGAGAAGAAGAGGGCGGATGATCTTCAACAGAATATTCAAGATTTTCGGGACGGACTGAATTCTTCTCTTTCCAAGCTCTTTTATGAATGATCTTCTCCGGGTCAGACACGGGTTTTTTCGGCTGGGAGGTATCCGACCTCAAATGGGGCTTCCGGGAAGCCAGGACTTCCAATAAAATTTATCAATCAAAGACCAGTGAAGTCACCAAGGTGAGAAATCTGCAACTCTTCACCTCTCTGTGCTCACCTGATTAGAGAGTGAATATGAGATGTCAGACCCAGGGAAACAGATATTCTTGAATTCGTTCCCCGGCAACAGCGCCAGAAAGATGTTGTGGATGATTTAGTCACCCCCCCTAGAGACAGTCTAGAGTTGCCATAGACTAGTGCCTAGGACATCTTAATATAGCAAGGAGCCCTTTTAGTTTTGGGTTTTCAGTCCAAGAACTCGCTTAATATCTCTTGTTCTAAACAAGGAAATCAGATTTGAATGGGACCAATCTCTCTCAGAAGCTGATACAAAGATAAGAATAATGTAGGGACACAATGTAGAACTTGAGCATGAAAGCATCAGATAGTTAAGAGACCGCTTACTGTAAAGAGGGCCGATTCAAATAATATATCACAGAAATCAGATATCAGGAAGTGAATGCAGTGAGGAAACATAAGGAGATATTAGGCGCTTGATGCGATGCCCGGATACACAACGAACCATATGAGGCGCACCAATTTACGAATCCTTATGTATTGACGTTCACTTTTCCCTCTCAAGCAACTATTCTAGCGAGAAAATATGGAAAGGGTGAACATGGAACATTATATCATGACTAGGCCTATTTAAAGCGCTTGACTAATTCCCGAAGGGCACCACTTAAGATGAATCCTTACGCAAACTGGTAGACATAACGTTAAAGAACATGATACGAGAAGATAAATAGTATGAAAAAGAGATATTGTATTAACACATGAGAGAAATTACGTCTGGAACAGATATCAAAGACCCGGAATGCTCAATACGGTTATTACCTCTCACCCAAGGCTTCTACGAGCTCTGACTTCACTTGCCAGAAATGTTACAAAATGTATACAGAAGTCTTCTCGCTGCACAGTTTGCTGATAGAAATCCGGAACCCTTCAAAAATCTTATTTTTCAGTATTTATAGAGAAGACAGAAAATTCTAGAGGAGGAGGGAGACGAGGCACAATTAATGACTCGGTTTGAACCAAAATGGAAGAAAACATTCGCGCCTTCTATATGAATGACTGACTATAAATGAATATACCTAACAGTCTATCTAAAGAAATAAATGCTGGGAGATAAAAATCTCTTTATATATAAGACAGAAATAATAAAATATATACAATATGTTGCCCTCAGCTGAGGGAAAATCTGCTGCCATAAGAGATTTGAAATAATCTGCGTTTCTGTACTGTACTCTCGGCCCTTGGCTATGGATTTGAATCCTGGATATTTAATGCGGGGTGAATTTATCTGGAGATTTCCGAGGATCCATATCTATGTCTTCTTTAATGGCGGTCACCTCAACCACCTACCCTCGGCTTCTTTCTTTAATTTCGCCAGTTAGAATATGTCCTTTGGTATGCTTCAGATCTCTGCAATGGAGGCGGCAGTTAAAGCGCCAACTAAGTCGTTTTAAAACCTGCAAAACCCGCAAAACATTAGAGAAAATTGACTCGGTGTGGACGCGACAGCGGCTGCCATGGAATATTCTAAACTAGGCGAAACGTTGGGACGTGCGGGGGTGACAAGAAACGAATGAACATAATGGATAAATGGAGGATGACAGGGCAGAAAACAATGGAGCGACCACAAATGAATGGGGCAAAGGTTCATAAACTATGACACGTCACCAGAACATATGAATGGTGGAGGAAGGACACAGTGTACACTTGTGAATAATGATGACACGACCATAGGAGGTGGGACCCAAATCGGCAATCGCAATCGGAAAGTGGAGCGGGGAGGCAGGAGTGGCACATCTTAGAAGTTCCGATCGCGATTGAGGGCAGGACCGTGATTGACCCAGGGCCGTTCGATCTCAGAGCAAGATCAACGGCTACACCTGCATCGGAGGGTAATAAATCGGCGGGTCATAAAGGTCTGTTGCGCGCGGGCCCTCTGTATAAATTAATTGCCGCGCCGTTGATTTAAGTCAGATCGGTCGGCCAGCATTGCGCCCGATCGTTAAGACAATAAGCCCCTTCTTGCTCTGAATTATGGTTTTCAGACTCAGGTCTTATGGAAGTCGTAGCGGGAGGGAGTCAGACTCTTAAGGAGTCGGCCCGATTGCTTAAATTTGGGTTTTGAACCATTGTGAAGTAGATTTTCGGGTGGATATAGTTAATAGCAAGCAGGGTCATGAGATTTTGGGTCACGGCAGGGGTAAATATGTACAACACACTTCATGAAATTTTGAAGTGCACCTCCAATGAGATCTCTTAATGAGACCTTCTCCTCATGCATGGCCTTCCAAAACCAATGGGGTTTTGGATCTACTACAGGTAGAAGTCTCTCTTTGAGCTGTGGCATGCTCATTGAGAAAGTGTCATATAGAAAGGAGAAAGTGTTTCTCATCTCAAGATGTCTACCCTTTGTCATTTCTTCCTCCATTGCTTCCTGAATGAATTTTCCATATGAATTCTCCCATGAGGAATGGGTCCTCTTTCTTCACTGCCGCTCTTGGACAGTGCAGTGCAATTTCATTGCTCTAGATTAGCAGTATGTGCTGATCCCTGGTGATGCAAAGGTAGATTTCCACAATCCTCTAAAAGATTTGCTGCAGTAATAGAAAGTGGAAATTCAATCATACCTTGATGGGATTTGAGAACACCTTGTATGGCTGCAAGAGTTCCTTCTTCTACTGTGTTAGCTCCGTTAATTGCTGATGTTGAAGGTTGCTCCTCCAAGGTTGTGACAGTGCTGGTACAAGTCTCCTCAAGTGGTGGTGAGGGCTCCTCCCTCTCTGATTTTTCTTCATCAAATCTCTTGATCACCCTCTGATTGAAATCTACAAAAGTAGATACTCTTGCATTGCTTATGTGACTGAACCACCAAGTGCTTGCCTTACCCTCCATGTGTAGCGCTGCAATCTCTACTGCCTCTCTCTATACCACTGGATGTAGTAGGAAGAATGCCTCAAGTCTTCTTGCCCAAGCCCTTGCTACAGATGTCCCATCAAAATTGGACAATAGAAACCTATTGCCCTTGATTTCCCTTTTGCTGCAGGGCCTCCTCTCTTCCTCTAGTTGAATGAACCGCAGGAAGGCTAGAGTCTCCTTGAAGGCTCTAGGTTGATATTTGTACTCAACAAGGTATTCACTTAGAATTTGATGATCCAAGTGTCCTCCATGCTTCTTGTCTTCTTCTCTATGAGAGTAGGAAGTGCATGGTCGTTCCTCTTCTTGAAACCCTCTAGGAGTTTCATTACATCTCTTCTCCTTTATCTGCTTAACCTCCTTGGAGAGGTTCTTCTTGGATATGAAAAGTGATGAGATAAGGCTCGTCCTATCCATAATTCTGATCTTTCTCCTTCTCTTTGTCTTATTATTCTTCTGATAGCATAATAGCTAGAACTCACAGGCTGAGCCAAGACTATGCTCTGATACCACTATAATATCCGAAAATGGGGATGCAGCAATGCATAAGCACAATAATAGAGTAGTAGTGAGAAATTATCTCATAAAACATGTTAAGAAACACATAGCCCTCAATTAGTGTTACAACAATAGCTTATTATGCCTTTTATGATCCCAGAAAGTGGGGAAATGCAACAATATGGACCATAAAAACGTTATCTTCAAAAAAGTACGCTATAACTATGAGAAATGGGACTTGGATCCCTTAGTTCATACTATATACATCTCACATACAGAATTGGAGCAAAAACAAATCTCTCTAGCCATGCTAAATAGGTTTCCCCAAGTCAATACAACTCAAAAATGCCCAAACCCCATGAATTATGACATGTAGAATTTCTGGAGCATGTGACAACATTATTTTAAAGAGGGTTTATGAAGAAATATACAAGAAATAATAGGTATGGAGTTTGCAATCATTCAATGGCTGAGAAAAATGGAGATCTCTTCCTATTTATACAATATGAGAATAACCCGGCAAGGGCTTTATGAAAGTACAAGTATAAAATACTAGATCTGCAGAGCTAGATATGAAACAACATAATTATACTGTAGCTCTATGTATATGAAGCTGAATAATACAAGTAGTAGAAGAAGATGCTTATACATTCCTTCCAGGAGAAGGGTTGGCCCTTTCCCCAAAGAACAAGCTGAAGATCAAGGGTTTTAACCCTGATACTGCAATACTCAGAAAAATGATGCAGTTCCTGTAAGGTACTATGCTGTAGGAGGTGGAGAATGCTTTTTCCAAGTACCAATATGTAAAATATGCTCAGAAATCTCCCTCACTGATCTCCCAAAGAAAGGAATGCTCCCTCCTTTGAAAATTAAGCTCTGGAAGTGGTGTTGTGGACCTTTCCACTGCAACACCCTGAAACACAACGTTATAAACTACAGAAATAACACTATAGCTGAAGGAGGATGCTTGGCCTTAAGCCTGAATGTGGAAAACTGAAGTACAATGCTTCTCCAAGAGGCATCTCAAGTTAGGAGAAGGAATTCCTGAACATGAATGCCTTGTGCTAAGCAACACTGTAACTCTGCTAAACAAAAAGAGAATGAAAAATAACCATGCAGACCATAAAATCAATAATCATCAAGCTAACCTCAAATGGCTTCGCTCCTCTTCTTTATAAACTATGTGAGCCTCCTCACCTTGGGTCCCACCCATTAGGGTTTCCGACATCATATGATCAATCTTCCTCCAAAACTGCGTTGTATCTCCATCAAGGCCACTCCTCCATAACCATGCTGTTTGATTTGGTCAAAGTTGACCTCTTCAACCTGCTTTACCCCTTTTCACACCCAAGTGTCTTCAATCTAGCTCTCATATGTTTGTTTAAACTGATCCTTGTTCACATTGAGCTATTTACATTGATGATCCATTCTTCTACATGAATTCTGTTGACTTGGTCAAACTTGAATTTGTCCACATCCAATTTCCCTTGTTCACACATGATGGTGTCAAATCCAGCTACTAGAATGATCCCCTTTCACACCAAAATGGTTTTTTTATGCTAATTCAAGTTAAGTATGGGTCTCTTCCCTCATTTATTCATCTACTAGGTGCAAAAATAACAAATCAATATTCCTATTAGCTGCATGCTAATGTAGGAATATTACATGGAAGCAGCATGATGTGTATGAGTCTAAGCCTCACATTGTTCTGTTACTTTGGGAAATAAGTTGTACAGGATACCAGAGGTACCACCACCTGCCGCTATCTCTTTGGTTACTGCAAAACAATGCAGTAAGCTCATTTCCAAAACTGGGAAATTTGTTTTCCTGATGATTCGCCCTCAGGGAAAGAAGAAGACTGTGGACACAACCTCTAGACAAGGCTCCACTGCACGATAACAAAAAATGGACAAGTTCATGGAGGAGTACGGGGACATGTTAACCTCACCCAAAGGGGTGCCTCTGCACTGTCAGGTCAAGCACCTCATCGATATGAACCCAGTGTGTTGTTGCCCAATGTATCAATCTATCGACGCTATGTTCTGGAGAACGATGAAATCAAGAGGTAGATTCAAGAGATGTTGCAAAAAGGTCACATCCAGCTGAGTTCATCGCCTTGAGGGAGCTCGATCGTGTTGGTGCAGAAGAAGGATGGCACTTAGAGACTATATATTGATTATCAGGCGCTGAACAAGATCATTGTCCAGAATAGGTACCTGATCCCACATATTGATGAACTTATGGACCAACTCAAAGGGGTGAAATAATTCAGCAAGATTGACTTGAATTTCGGGTATCATCAGGTACAAATCAAACCCTATGATGTGTGGAAGACTACCTTCAAAGCCAAGGAGGGCCTTTTCGAATGGCTGGTCATGCCTTTCGGGTTGACGAATTGTCTCGGTGAATGATCCAACAACTTTCATGAGGCTGATGGATGACATATTGCGGCCATTCACCAACTCATTTGTAGTATTGTACTTGGACAACATCCTGACCTTTAGCTAGACTTGGGAAGAGCACCTCCACCAAATTTGACAGGTCCTCCAAACACTGTGGCAACATAATTTGTGTGCCAATTTGGAGAAGTGCACTTTTTGAATGACCCAGGTTCAATATTTGGGATACATTATTGATGAACGAGGGGTGCATGTGGATTCAACCGAGATCCAGTCATTCGGGGTTGGCCAAACCCAACCACTCTAACAGAGCTTCACAGCTTTCTAGGTCTTCTTAATTTCTACCACAGGTTCATGTTGGGATTATCTCATATCACTTGGCCCTTGAGTCAAGTCACGAAGGGAGGAGCAAGAGAAAAATTCTTTTGGTCGGAATCTCAACAGAAGGCATTCGTAGAATTGAAACATCACCTCTGCTTTGCCCTAGTGCTCACATTACCAGACTTGAAACAACCATTTTAGATCGAGACAAATGCCTCTGACTATGCTATTGGGGAAACTCTTACTCAACAGGGGAATCTAGTGGCATATTACAGTGAGACACTGTCTGACACAGTCCAGAATTATCCCACTTATGACAAAGAAATGTATTCCATTGTGCAGGCTTTCCCAAAATGGAAGAATTACATTTTGGGGAAGGAATCGGTCATCCACACAGACCACTGATCCTTGCAGTTCATACAAACACAAGGGAAGTTTCCGAACTATCGACATCATAATTGGTCCACATATCTGCCACAATTTCATTTGAACATAAAGTACAAGAAGGGTAACACTAATAATGTTGTAGACTACCTCAGCCGACCACCGATCGTGACACTCACCACCATTATCAACTATTGTGGGCATGAGACTACTGATTGGATGCTTCTCTACAAGAGCAATCTCGAATTCAACCACACATACAAGACACTCTTTGAGGGTACGCAAGTTCCAAATTTTCACCTCCAGGATGCACTGCTATGTCACTTGGGACACCTTTGTGTTCCTTCAAGCGAGCATGCCAAGATTATTTGGGAAGCACACTACAGTCGAATCGCTGGGCATTTCAGGGTCGAGAAAACAGAGGAAGTACTATAGAAGTATTTCTATTGGCCGAACCTTCGACATGATGTCGGGAAGTACATTAGATCCTTCACTGCTTGTGCCATTTCCAAACCGAACATCAAGAAGCAAGGCCTCTATACTCCGATACCTACCCCTAGTCGACCTTGGGAATCAATTTCCATGAATTACATGTGGGGCCTTCCTTCTATAAATCATGTAAATGACTATGTTTTCGTGGTCATCGACAAATTCTCGAAGATGGCCATTATGGCGGCCTGCAAGAAGAATATCACAACATAAGCCATTGCTAAACTCTTCTTTGAACTAGTGTGTGTGCACTTTGGGATCCCACAGTCTATCATCTCAGATTGGGACAACATTTTCCTCAACATATTTTGGTCCAACCTCTACTCAATGCTGGACACCAAAATCACCAAGTCCATAGCTTTCCATCCCTAAATTGATGGCCAGACAGAGGTCATCAACATGATGATTGTACACATTCTGTGCATGTACAATTCCAAGCATCCACCACATGGAATGAGAGCCTTCCCTATGTCCAACACAGTTATAACTGGGCTCTCCATAGCTCTACCGGTCACATCCCCTTTCAGGTGGGCTTGGGATTCCAGCCACTATGTCCCATTGACGTAGCCATGCCATTTGCAGCTATTCAGGATGATTCAGCTCATGTCTTGTCTAAAGTTGACAAAGTGAACATCTTCATTGAGTGCATTCAACATGTTGGGGCCTTTGTTTTGGAAAAAAGGAACAGTTTTGAGTTGCGGAGAATAGGTGGAAGAGCGCAATCACGGTAGACAGGGAGATGTCACAGTTGCGGATAGCCGGAAGATAGGTGGCATGATAGTTGCAGAGAACAACACAGATGGCAGGTATGGGAGACAAATACAATCATCAAAACTCCCAGTAATCAATAAAAAGCGGCAATCAATAGAGCAGGAAAAGAGGAAAGACTGATAGTCACATTGGCGGAAGAACAAATAGGCAATCAACCCATGTAGATGAAATTAGTCCGGCAGAGGGCCGAGTGGGAGAGCCATAGGAGAGCTCTGTTAGATCTCTGTTGTACTGAACCACCCTGTAATAGACTATGCGAAGTGATGTATTCCATTTGATAATGATAATGAAATATAGTTCTTGCTGTGTTTGATGTTCTGAGTTAAGTGTTAATAAGTTGCTTATTGTGAATGTATGCCCCATTTTAAATTTCAATTCAACATCCTTAATGTGCTTAATGAGTAATATCTTATACATAGTAGCGAGATCTATTTGCTGTTTCAAGTTCCTTTAGTTGCTCTTTATGGTTGTAATAGTTTGATACTTGATCTGTCTCCTAACCTTACTAAGGTCATGCCACACCTCGGGTGAGACGCTATGCTCCTTGGAGTAGGGTGAAAATTTCGGAGTTGTGCTAGTCTACTGCAGAAACCTTGTTGGCTTCTATCCTGAACCTGGGTCTTGCTCAGAGACCTCCTTTTTCGCCAAAAAATGGTTCCGTTGTTGGGACCTAAAAATTCATTTAGGAGCTAGATCATGGTATCGTGGATCTACGAGAAAGAACTACAAAGCTGGTGGGATAACCACTTAGACCAGTTCATATCGCAACAAGCGGAGTTGCGACAACAGAGGGAGAAAACTGTTAAGGATCGGGTCCTATTTTCTGGATCTGCAAGTGACCTGTATGAAATTTTCTGGGGAAAGTTTCCGAAAGAACTTTATAATTGGTTACGGAGACTACAAGTCAAGTCACTTCAAGGAGGGTCGCGTAGGGTCTGTCGCAAGTGGACGCACGTGAACCTAGTAGCACTCCATCGGTTGGACACATATTTGACCCGAGCTGTAGATTTCTGGGTACAATCTACCTTGGAAGGATACATTGTGGAATTCAAAGCCGAGTGTTACCAATCCTTTTCAAAAGCGAAAGACGTATTCAGATCCAGATTACGGGGAGAACTGTTGAAGGAAATCCCGTTATGGATCAAAGATTTAATGTTGGACGAGGGTTTGATAGAATTTCAAAAGTCTGGGATGGAGACTTAAACCTCCAGTACTAGGGGAAGGAATTGAGGGAGAGATGCTGCAAGTAAGTTAGAAGGGGGAATAGGGATATGGATTTCGGAACCTCCATAGATTGAGAGAGCGATGAGCACATCGGAGGGCGTAGATTGTTGAGAAGTGGCAGGAAAGAGCGATGAAGGAGTTTGAGAAGCAGGAAAGTAGTCGACAAGACAAGGAGAAGGCCCTGCAGATGAAAAAGGAAATGGAAGTTCAGATGGGATACCAAGGAATAGGAGGTACCATCAAAGAATTTAGGCAAGTGTATAGGAGCCCAACCCAAAGAGAAAAGGTAGAAAAGTCCAATGTGGAGGACGTGCGCGCTGAGGATATATCCGATGTGGAGTTGCATGTTGCGATGGAGCAACTATTTAAAGAAAGGCTGACACCCGTAATTCAAGGTAACTCTATTCCCCAAAGTTCAAGTAGCTCTAGTCCTAACCTTCCCCTAGTACTCTATCAGCCAGCAGATAATTTTTTTGTTAAGTTATGGGACTTTGGCAAGTTGAATAGTGTTAAGTCTACGGTACACATATCTACTAGTTATAGTGCTAGTAATACAATTTGACAACCAGGAAATAGAGGTTTTGTTTTAGTACCACCCATAAAAATAAGTATGGCAGGATCATTTACCCGATACCCAGAATTCCCTGGGAGGGGCAACGATGATGTGGAGCAACATTGGCATCTTTGCGAAGAAATATGGAGGATTCGGCAGACACCAGAGGCGGTTAAGTTGATTGATTTCCAAACTATTCTAAGAGAGAGAGCTCTTCGCTGGTTCATTAAATGGTCCAAAGCTCATCCAAACCTAGCGATAGATGATGTAAAGAAAGAATTTGTCAAAGAATTTAAGTTACCTTAGACATATCAGTAAGGGTTATCTGAGATGTGGGAGATTAAACAACGAGAAGGTGAAATAACATGGGACCTGATGAGGAGGTTCAAGGATGCGATTGGGAAACTGAGTTACCTGATTGACCCAAATCATCAGAAAGATTGGTTTATTAAATCACTTCTTCCATTGACGAGAACTCCACTGACACAACAAAATACTGATACCTTACAAGATGCCTTGGAGCAAGCTATGAAGATAGAGGCTATGGTGGGGTATCTGCAAGAATTCAGAGGAGGAGCAACAACTCAAGACCCTTCCATATTGGGGCTACAACATCAGATAGCCAGTTTAACGGAGAAGTTGAAGGACATTCAACCGATACGACCGACAAGGCCCAATGTGTGGTGCATCCATTATTTGATGGAGGGACACGTGGACGCATAATGCCCGAGGTTGCGAGGGAAGAATGCGGGAGCTTCAGCAGCAGGGACACAAGGGACTCCACCAGTTTGGGGAGTTGCGCAGATAAAGACTCAGTGATTATACCAGTCGCAACCCCAATTTCCAGGGTACCCCGCTCAACAAAATCAGACCGCAACTGAATATTGTGAAATATGCAAAGGCATTGGTCATCCTCCATGACTATGCCCAATTTTACAAAAGTACTTCAACTTTCCAAACAATACATATTGTGAGTTTTGCACTTCCATAACGCATAATACAGAGCAGTGTAGAGCCCTTGATGCACTGGAAAAACGATTGGACATACCATCTTATGGAGTGAATGAGGCTCCAAGGGGACGAGGAGGAGGAATGAGAGGAGACAGAACTGGAGGAAAAGGACTAGTAAGGTGCTACAACTATGATCAAGAAGGACACGTAGCAAGAGAATGTCCACTACCTATAAGACCATGGTTCTCTCAGTGCATAGTCAATACACACACAACTGAAGACTGTCCAGAATTAATTAAAAGGTGGTAGGAAAGAGCCAGATAGAGAGGAGTGAATCTGGTGAATGCATAACCAAGAATAGTAGAGGCTCAGGCTATGAAAAATGTAGCCATAGTAACCCAGGGAGGATATGAAAAATATAGACTCGATAAAGCTGATCAAGCCATCATCTCCAAAACCCATTTTCAGACCAGCTAAACAGAAGCAATATTTTAAGGAGGCAGTGGAAACATTTTTCCAAATCGGGGGAGAAAAGGCATTGAGCTTCCACAATAGACCATAGAAAAAGAAAAGTAGACCCATACAAGTACAATGATTTAGGAATGGTTCTGACTATTTTTGAAAATTGTAACCAATGCACCAATGCAGGAACAACTAAAGAAACATCTAGAGATGGTGGTGTAGGAAAATGCAGAATCGAAAGAGTCAATAGATTCAACCTAGAAATACAAAAGGATCAAAAGAAATAAGAGAAGAACAGGAAAGGAATTCCGCGTGAATACTCATGTCGCGGGATTTCAAATCAAAGACACCATGCTCGACCTAGGATCAGATGTCAACATTCTACCAAGAAAGGCATGGGAAGCACTGGGAAGGCCAAAGTTGACATACTCACCAATATAGCTCCATATGGAAAACCAATACTACATTATGCCCATAGGAAGGCTGGAAGAGGTCAAGGTTGATGTTGCGGGAGTGAAAACATACACATATTTTGAGGTGATAGACATCGTGGGGGATAAGGATCCCTATCCTTCTTTTTTGGGGATATATTGGGCCTTTGAGAACTATGCAGTGACCGACTTGAAAAAGGAACTGATGATATTTGAAGACGGGGAAGTCAGGGTCACTCAACCACTTGACCCAGATCAGGGACCCCGATATACAGAAACTATTGACAACAAAGAAGATGCTCAGCTTCTCAACCATCTTTACCAGATGACGGTAGGGAAGAAAGAGACTATATCAATCCAACAACGGGAGGGACCGTAAGCTAGAGAAGTGTTTAGAGTTCATACTTGGGCTGGGAAATAGCTTGGGATGATTGGTAGTAGGGAGGATACGAGACTAATACAAGAAGACGTGCTAATATCCGAGGAGTCAACTGGATTGGAGCTGAGGTAAGAGGATATACAACTCTATCAAATATGAATTCTGTAAATACATTTATTTCAAAAGTAGAAGAAAAGGTACCAATAGAACATAGAGTCCCTCTTATGGATGTAGCCCTATAATCCATGTCGGCGAGATGGTGGATCAACCATCACAACTCACTTCCGAGATGGGAAGATGTTGCAATAGCACTAAGAGTCAGATTCAAAGAAGATGCAGGACCACAATTCATTGAGAAGTACCAAGGGGATTCTAACCCCATGAAGCATTTACAAAATTGTGAGTACAACTGGAAGAAAGCAGGGTATCCAGAATATCTGTGGATGCACAATTTTATACATTCACTAAACACAATTCCATAGGTCTGGTACTTAACCGAAGAAAAGAAGAGAGGAGCTGGCACTGTTGGGGCCCTTGTTTTTGTTTAAGTTTTGAACTTTTGGCCAAGACATTTTGAACTTTGACTCTTTTTGAGTTGCGGAATAAATGCACATAGCAACCGCGACCGCGCCGCAGCGACCAGGAGTTGCGGAGCTACCAAGGTGGCGCGGAAGCACTTGATAACTGGAGATCGAACAAAGATAAGTGCAGATGAAAGAAATACAACAGAAAACAGAAGGTAGAACACGCAGACATCAGAAGAGACGCTGGGAAAAGCCAGAGTAAAGACACAGAGAAGCTGCCAGTCGCAACGAGCGGGTGAATAAAAGGCGATCACCCGGCTGAAGAGTTAGGTTGGTTGTTGTTGTTGAAGGTTGAATGGATGCGAGAGAAGTCGCGAGGATCAAGACCTGAGGAAGGATACGCAGAGCAGCTGCGGAAGAATCATGCTTGTTCTTCCTATGGGTTCTTACTTTCTATGTTCTTCCTTTCTGTTCTCAAACCCATCTGTATCTGACTTGTGAGTTATCAGAGAAGAAAGCTATGTAATCATGTATTCGGCCAGAAGAATATAAGGGAGGATTTCTGTCTCAATATGTTGTTCATGCGTTGTAATGTGTCTACACTGATTTAAAAATTTTAAGTTGCGTGCCGAATACTTAATTAGGGATCATGCTTGTGTAATTTGGTACATGTAATGGATGCACTTTCTTTCTTTGGTTACGGGTTTATTCCTTACCGGTGATCTCATCCCCTTATGATCTCATCCCCTTTATGCATGTGGTCGCGGCACGCCCCGCGGGTGAGACGCTAGCACATATCCCAGAAACGGTGAAAATGCTGTGATGTTCTAGACTATCAGGGACCCTTTATTTGGCCACAACCCTTTGAACACAGGTCTTGCCGCGGGCACGACTTTCGCCAACTGTAATGGTTAGTTCTTAGGGACACACGCATGTTCTGAGGGGATCTAGATCATGGTCTCGAGGATTTTTGAAGGAGCAATACGGCGATGGTGGGATGATCATCTTGACCATTTCATTACTCAGCAAGCGGAGCTGACCAAGAAAAAGGCGGCCGCGATCAAGGAGATCGTTCTTTTCTCGGATTCAGCCAGTGATACATACGAAATCTTCTGGGGAAGGTTCCCTACTGACCTTTACAATTGGTTGCGTAGGTTACGAGCGACGTTGCCCCAAGAAAGCTCGCGGAAGATAAACCGCAGGTGGGCACACGAGGACCTGGTAGCGCTGCATCGGGTAGATACTGAACTGACCCGCGCAGTGGACTTTTGGGTAAGGACCACATTGGAAGGATACGTTGTGGAGTTTGCCGCTGAGTGCTACCAATCCTTCTCGAAGGCTGAGGCTTTTTTTTACTCAGGGCTGAGGGGAAAGCTGTTGAAGGAGATTCCGCTGTGGATCAAAGCCCTAATGGTGGACGAAGGGTTGATTGAATTCCACAAAACGAGTATGGAAGCGTAAACAACCCGTACTGGGGGAAGGATTGAGGGGACCGATGCTGTGTAGACGGTAAGAGTGGGGAGTGGGGGATGGACGTTGAGGCCGCATGCAAGTTGCGGGAGTCACGTGCACATCGGCGGGCACAGATCGCCGATAGGTGGCGAAGAAGGGTAATGAGAGATTTGAAAAGAAGGGAAATCGAGAGGAGAAATCAGAAGGAGGCGCCTCAGAAGACAAGAACCATGGGTTTGGATACCCGGACAAGGGACGGGACAGCAGCGGACGTACAATGGGTGCATGGGAGCCCAGCGACGCGAGAAAGAGAAGTAACGACTAGCGAAGATAATGGAAAGATGCAGCCCGAAGAAAGCTCCGATGACGAATGGCACAGCGTGATGCAGCAGATGTTCCAGGATCAGACGGCACCCACCCCTCCAAGCAGCCCTATGTCCCGCTTTCCGCATGGCCAGGATCCCGACCTTCCCCTGGTACTTTATCAACCTTTAAGAAATATTTTTATTCAGTTACAAGCATTAAGTCAGTCATATAGTAGTTCAGCGGCGTCGGTAACGCCCAGTAGCAGCAGCGTCACTAGTAGTGGTATTTTCCCTAGCGGGACCGTTACGCAACCAGGACCCGGAGGTTTTATCCTGGTTAATTCTCCACAAGTATACATGGCTGGATCTTTCACCCGGTACCCAGAGTTCTCTGGCCGGGGAAATGACGACGTAGAACAACACTGGTATCTGTGCGAAGCCATCTGGAGGGCTCGACAGACGCCGGATGCAGGGAAGTTAATAGAGTTCCAAACCACGCTCAGAGAGAGAGCTCTGCGTTGGTTCATCAAGTGGTCCGAGGCGCACCCTAACCCTGTAATCGCTGATGTGAAGCGAGATTTTGTCCATGAATTCAAGCTTCCCCAGACAGACCAGCAGGGCCTGTCAGAGCTGTGGGAAATTAAGCAGAAGGAAGGAGAAACCGCGTGGGAGTTGATGCGGCGATTTAAAGACGCGATCGGGAAACTCAGTTACCCGATCGATCCAAACCACCAGAGGGACTGGTTCATCAAGGCTCTACTCCCCTTGACACAGACCCCTCTCACACAGCAGAAGATTGATAATCTGCAGGACGCTTTGGAGCAGGCCATGAAGATTGAAGCCATGGCGGGATACCCCCAGGAATACAGGGGGGGGATGGCCCCGCAAGACCCTTCTCTGATAGGGTTGCAACATCAGATCGCCAGCTTGACTGAAAAGCTCAAGGAAATTCAGCCAGCGAGACCAGCGCGACCGAATGTCTGGTGTACTCATTGCCTGGTCGAGGGACACGTCGCAACCGAATGTCCTCGGTTGCGCGGCGCAGGAGTTGGGCCCTCAGTTGCAGCAATTCAGGGGGGTCCACCACCAGGGGGTGGCGCGGCGATGAACCCACAGGGAGTCTACCAGCCGCAACAGACCTTTGCGGGGTTCCCACCGCCACCGGGTTCCTCCACCACAAAGTACTGCGAGATCTGTCGAACGCTGGGGCATCCACCTCGAATGTGCCCGATCCTACAGAAGTACTCCACGGTACCGAATAACGTGTATTGCGAATTCTGTGTGTCTACGACTCACACCACTGAGCAGTGCAGGGCGCTTGACGCTCTTGCGGATCGATTGGATCGTCCCTCGTACAGGGTGAACGAGGCTACAAGGGGAAGAGGTGGCGGCATGCGGGGAGGCCGAGCAGGAGGACGCGGTCCGGTAAAGTGCTACAACTGTGACCAGGAAGGTCATGTGGCTCGAGAATGTCCCCTTCCGCGACGACCCTGGTGTTTCCAGTGCCGGGTCAACGCCCATGCTACAGAAGACTGTCCGGAGCTCATCAAGAAGTGGGAAGAACGGGTGAGGCAGAGGGGAGCGAATCTGATAAACTCAGAACCGCGCAGCACCGCAACCCCTGACATGCAGAATGTTGCGATAGTAACACGGGGTGGGAAGAAGACTGGAGACGATGCCCACGAGAAGGAGCCAGCACGAGTGGTTCGGCCGGCATCCCCAAAGAAGTTGATCAGGCCTGATGTCCAGAAGAATTATTTTCAGGAGGCGGTTGAGGCATTCGCCCAGTTGCGGAACGAGGGAGGGCTGGAGGAGCCCTGGTGGCCGGAATCCGGTGTGCAGGACGCCGCAGATACTGTGGTCGAGGATTGGCTCCGGCTATTCCTTAGGATTGTTGATAACGCTGGGCTGCGGCAGTAGCTCAAACATGCTTTAGACGGAGCGCTGCATGGGCACGCAGAACCCAGAAATCCGGTGGACGCTAGGCCTCAATACGTGCAACGTGTCAAGCGGAACAAGCAACGCACAGGCAAAGAATTCCGGCTTAACACGCAGGTCGCCGGATTCCAAATCAGCGACACCATGTTGGACTTGGGGTCTGACGTCAATATATTCCCACGAAAGACATGTGAGGCTCTTGGAAAGCCACGGCTCGCCTATTCCCCAATCCAACTCAGGATGGCGAACCAGTACTGTATTTTGCCAATCGGCCGACTGGAGGGTGTCGAGGTCGACGTTGCGGGGGTGAAGACATACACTGACTTTGAGGTTATTGATATCATGGGCGATAAGGACCCCTATCCTGCTTTACTTGGCATTGATTGGGCTTTTGAGAATTACGCGGTCATCGACCTCAAGAAGGAGCTGATGATTTTTGAGGATGGGGAGGTACGGGTCACTCAGCCTCTCGACCCGTATCAGGGTCCGCAATATACAGAACCGGTGGACAGTCGGGAGGATGCTCAGATGATGGACCATCTGTATCAGATGACTGCAGGGAAGCGGGACGATTATATTAACCCAACCGCAACTGGCTCCATCAGTTGGCGGAGTGTGCAAAGCTCGGAGCTCGGATCCGAGCTCGCGTGGGAAGACTGGCAGCAAGGGGGGTATGAGACCACTACACGGAGATGTGCCTCCATCGCTCAGATTCGGTGGGTAGGGACTGAGATCCGCGGATACCCCACATTATCAAACATGCAAGCGGTGAATACTTTTATTGCCAAGGTGGAAGACCGGGTCCCAGAGGAAAGCCGGATACCACTTTTGGATGTAGCCTTGAAGTCAACATCGGGGCGATGGTGGAACAATCACCGCAACACTCTGTTGCGATGGGAGTGTGTGGCGGATGCTCTACGGGCACGCTTCAAAGAGGACGAAGGGCCCTGCATTACATTGAAACATCATGGAGCTTCCGACCCGCGACAGCATTTGCAAGCGTGCGAGGAACAATGGCGTAGCGCAAGGTATCCTGAGGAGTTGTGGGTCCACAGGTTTGTCCACTCCCTGGGTATAATTCCCCAGGCCTGGTACCTGGAGGAAGAGCGGAAGCGGGGAATCCGCTCCTGGCAAGCAGTCGCGGAAAAGTTCGTCCAGAGCTTCTCATTCGAAGGGGAGACAGCGCAGGAATCTCACGCCCTACAAGCCGTCAAGGAGGTTCTGTTTTTCCGCCATCCTGAGCCTGGTGAGGGCCCGGTGGCGTCACGCTCCGGGGTCAAGCACGAATTGGTTTGCCAACGAATTGATGGCGATCCGGAAGATGATAGTTTGGAGGATCTTAGGCATCTCTATTTTGACGAAAAGGAAGGCGAGCGCAGCATCCGCGACGAGCCGACGACAGAAGGAGTCCATTTGTAGCCCCTAAAGACAAAGAAGCTGAACATTGGAACGGAGGAGAAACCTAAGATGGCAACGGTGGGAGATTATTGGGACGAGGAGACGACAAGAGAAATTTCCAGCCTCCTCCGGGAGTATGAAGATTTATTTCCGTCATCAGTTGCGGACCTGAAGGGGATCAAGGGGGATCTGGGCGAGATGCGCATCACACTGAAACCAGGAGCCAGGCCGGTGAAGCACCGACCCTACCGGTTGAATCCACGTATCAAAGAGAAGGTCAAGATGGAGATCGACAAGATGCTGGCTGTGGGTCTCATCTTTCCAGTAGAAGAAGCTGAGTGGGTAAGTCCCATTGTCATCCAGAACAAGAAGGACAAAGCGGAAATCCGGGTCTGCGTAGATTATCGGAGTTTGCATAATGCTTGTATTCACGATCCGTTTCCCACTCCCTTCAGCGACGAAGTTCTAGATCATGTCGCGGGAAACGAAGCTTATTCCTTCACTGATGGGTTTTCGGGCTACCATCAGGTGCGCATCGCCGAGGAAGACAAGGCGAAGACAAAATTCACAACTGAGTGGGGATCATTCGCATACCACGTTATGCCGTTTGGTCTGAAGAACGCACCGGCGGTGTTTTCCCGGATTGTCATTGCTGCCTTCCGGGAGTACATTCATAAGTTCCTGGAAGTCTATATGGACGACTAGACTGTTTACAGCCTGCTGAAGAAACATGCCTCTCTGTTGCGTGTTATGTTCGATCGATGTCGCCAGCTGCAGATTTCCTTGAACTTGAAGAAATGTATTTTTGCAGTACCATTCGGCACACTCTTGGGTCACGTGGTGTGTAAGCAAGGGGTCTACGTTGATCCTGCCAAGGTCGCGGTCATCGTCCACATGGAGGCCCCCGAGACTGTGAAGCAGTTGCGGGCACTGCTCGGGCACACAGGATACTACAGGCAGTTTATCCGCAATTATGCCAAAATTACTGCCCCTTTGGAGAAACTGTTGCGGAAGTCAGAAGCATTTGAGTGGACGGCGGAGTGCAGGAAGGCACTCGACACATTGAAGGAGAAGTTGGTGACGGCACCCATACTTGTTCATCCCGACTGGGATAAGCAGTTCCACGTGCACATTGATGCGTCCGGGATCGCACTGGGCGCTGTATTGGCGCAACCCGGGGAAACGACAGTTGACCACCCCGTATACTTTTCCAGCCGACGGTTATCGAATGCGGAGAAGAATTACACCACGACCGAGCGAGAGGCGTTGGCGATGGTGTACTCTCTTCAGAAGTTCCGCCACTACCTTTTGGGCGGCAAATTTACATTTTTCACGGACCATTCGGCATTAAAATACCTGGTCAATAAACCGGTGTTGGAAGGAAGAATCTGTCAATGGCTTCTACTTTTTCAGGAGTTCACGTTTGAGGTAATTTTCAAGCCTGGCAGGTTGAACGTTAGTCCCGATCACTTATCCAGGCTGGAGACGGGAGAGAATGAAGGTCCGTTGGACGATCAGCTCCCGGATGCTGACCTACTCCGAGTTGAAGCAGTCCCAGACTACCTGGCTGACATAGCCACGTATCTGACTACAGGACAGTGCCCTGAGGATTACACCCCTCTTCAGAAACGCCACTTGGTTTTCCGGGCGGCCGATTATCAATTGATCGCAGGGCAGCTGTACAAACTGGGCCTGGATGAGGTGTTGCGCAGGTGTGTTCTTGACCACGAGCGGGAAGCAGTGATGTGGGAATGTCACAGCGGTGTTGCGGGAGGACACGTGGGTGCGAAACCCACCGCAAGGAAGGTGCTTCAAGCTGGCCTGTGGTGGCCGACGGTACATGCAGACTGTAAGGCCTATGTGAAACGTTGTGATATTTGTCAGAGGACGGGAAGGCCTTCGCACAGGGACGAGCTTCCGCTACACCCGGTGCATGTGTTGTGGCCATTTGAGAAGTGGGCTGTTGATTTCGTAGGCCCCATCGCACCCATCGCGCGCCATTCCAAAGCCCGGTACATCATTACCGCGACGGATTACCTCACACGGTGGGCTGAGGCGGCAGCGGTACGCGACTGCTCGGCAGAGACCGCTGCCCGGTTCATCTTTGAACACATCATCAGCCGCTTTGGCTGCCCAAGGAGCTTAACCAGCGATCAGGGTACGCATTTCATTAACGCCACGGTCAAGTCGCTACTGGACACATTTATGATTCAGCATCATAAGAGCAGCCCATACCACCCGCAGGCCAATGGTACGATGGAAGCCTTCAATAAGATTCTTGAAAAGGGCTTGAAAAAAATCTGCAACGCTCAGCGGGACGATTGGGATGAGCGGCTACCAGCGACATTATGGGCTTACCGGACCACGGTAAAACGTTTGACCAACCAGACGCCTTTCCAGTTGGTGTATGGCCGGGAAGCGGTGATTCCCGCCGAGTTCACCGTACCCAGCCTTTTGATCGCAACGTCCCTTCACTTCTCAGAAGAGGCGTCACTTAGGGAACGCCTCCAGGAGCTACAGGAGCTGGATGAGGCTCGATTCCTCGCAGAATTCCACCAGAGGGTTGAGAAGGCCCGACAGAAGGCATGGCACGACCGCCACATCAAAACTAAAGCTTTCCAAGTTGGCGGCAAAGTCCTCTTATACGACAGCCGGTTCCAGAAGTTTCCGGGCAAGCTCCAGATGCATTGGCTGGGACCGTACTTTGTCATCGAGATCCGCGACTCAGGAGCCGTTCGGTTGGCACAACTGGACGGCACAGTTCTTCCGGGATGGGTGAATGGCGCACGCATGAAGCCCTACCAGGAGTAGGTACTTCTCACTTTTCATTAATAACTCTCGCAACCCAGAGAACCCGTAGAGTAGCATAGTTGAATAACTCTCCCGCAACCGGGATGAATGTAGGTAGTCTTTTTCCAATTGTCGGCACTCAGTCAAATAACCAGTCAGTTGTGGTAACATTACCGCAACCGACTGTGGTCAGGGCAGGCCAGTCCAGCGTGTCGCAGCGCCAGTCCAGCGTGTCGCAGCGCCAGTCCAGCATGTCACCGCTCCAGTCCAGCGTGTCATGCACGAAGGATCCATCCTCGTGCCAGTGTCAGTCCAGGTCATTTCCGTCAGTCCTTTTGTCAGTCCGTAGGATAGCTCAGATCTGGTCATAAATTCCCTTAATGGATAGTAATCATACCGTAATCATTTACCATCAGCCGCAATTCCCTCCGCCGTCGGGTCTGCCCATCTCCCCATGACGCCGTCAGCAACTGTCAGATTACACACAGGCCTGCGATTGATCGCACGATTATCGCAGGCAAGAAAGATAGCAATAATTAATTGCCGTTATGGATTCTCATCAACCCCGCGCGTGCCAGCAGATGGCCCAATTTGCATGAAGGCTATCAGCACAGGGATGACGGACCAATTCAGTTTGGAAGTTTCAGCGACTCCGGAGCATTCGCAGTATCAGAGCACTCAGCACCTCGCAGGAAGTTACAGAAGAATCGTCCAAGTCTATCAGAGACGCGCCAAGATGCCGAGAGCTCTTCTCTCAGTTCCTGAACCAGCGCTAGATCGCAGAATTCACCGAGTAGAGTCACTGGTCAGCAAGTACGACAATGCACCCTGTATGGACGCCAACTTGTCCGACCCGGCTGAGTTTCCTCACCTCCATTGGCAGACGTTCATGGAACACCATTACACGCCCGGGAGCAGCTCTAACAGTCGAATGCGGGAAGAATTCTGGGGCCTACAGCAGTCGAATTTGATGAATTTGAGGAGTCTTCCCGTCTTCGGAACCACCGGACCAGTTTTGCAATGTACCCGGTTCCTCCTCAGTCGGGTGCAGAACGGGTCCCTGTGGCTTAACGAAGAAATTCCAATACATGCCGCAGACATTAGTCGGCTTACGGGGCTATCCCAAACTGGTGCAGATGTCTCCACTGCGGGCCAGACATCCTCCAAGCGCGCCCGGAAGTCGGCTGATGCGGACCTCTACACCAAGTATGGCACTCGCCGGGGCGGCAAAGGTGCCAAGATAGATTTGATAAATGTACCAGCAATCCGGTTGCTTGCTACCTGATCGCTATCAAGACCATGCGCCACTACACAAAGGGAGAGTGCACTCTGGACACAATTTCCATTGCAGAGCACTGCGTCCAGGGGCCCAGGTTGAATTGGAGCTCGTTTGTGTTGAAGGAACTCTTCGCGGCTTGCGAAGACAATTACAGGCGGACTACCAGTTTCATCTATGGGTACTTGCTCTTAGCATTCGCCATGTGGAAATGGCATCTTCCCCCAATACGGACACCGGCGGAGATCACCGCGAGCCAACCGCTCGCGATGAGATATTCTCCCTGGCAGGTGTCCACGGCCCCCAGCAGCAGGCAGGTGAACGCAGAGGCGTTCCGAGAATGGTATGGGATGATGACCGATGTGGTCGCTTCCCAGCAACGGGTGCCCCGGCACCTGTTGGATGAATACAGTGAACAGGTGTGGTTTGGCGTCAGCCACAACCACACTTTCATCCGACCGACTTGTGTACCGCACCATACTTTTCATATGGCGCCCCTTCGCTTCCAGCTGAATGATAATGTTTTCCACAGGGAGGTCTCTACGTGGCTGAGGGTTGTCCAGCACGTTAGCGACGGAGTCCTCCGCTACAATTTTGAGGGGATGAGGGCCGCACAGCAGCCTGCCGCGACCAGCGCCGGGGGACCTTCCCAAGTTGCGTCGGAGACAACCCCAGGTGCAGCGGGGACTGCAGCGGACCTGCCTGAATCGCTGGTCCCCATCGTCGAGCATTTCAACGACCAGGCCCGGCGACTCAACATGGTAACCCAGGTTGTTTCCAGTGGCGCCCCTATATTTCCTTCTTTTGCTGAATTTCGTATTAATCGGTCCCTTGGTCTCTCCAACACCGACCCCCTCACTTCCCCCATTCCCACTAACCTGTTCACTTCTGCCACCCCCCTCATCACGACAATGGGTGAACCGGGCCCCGAACCCGATTCCACCAGCCCACCTCCATCCAAGAGGGCCCGCACTACGGCCACAGATCCCGTGGTGGATCTTACGGAGGATGATCCACCAGCCACGCCGCCCACAACAACTTTGATTTCGGAGGAACCGCTGATTGATCTGGCGGATTTCCTCAACATTCGTCTCCCTCACACCTCGTTCACTCCATCCACCGCCCCCTCCACCAGCCGACCACATGCCACCTCCCCCAATCCATCTAATTCATTAGCCACTGTGTCCGATTCTTTGATCCGGGAACTTTTCGGCGGTGACCACGGGGCGGAGGTCACCTCCAGTACTGCAGCCGTGGTACCGCCTGTTGACCCCGTGGCCACATCCCGGGATCCTCTTGCCACTATATCTGTCCAGCCAGCCACAGTTGGGGTTGATTCAACCGCCCCTTCCACAGAGCACACCACGCAGCAGGACCGGCCAGAGCCTGATATGGCCACTTCGGTGCAACAGCAGACGCCGGTCCTTCCTCCAGAGACTTCAGGCAGAGCAGCGGCCATGGGCCAATCTTCGCAGGAACAGACACCAGAACAAGGTGCACCCAACACAACAAATGCAGAACAATTGAGTCCAGCACAGCTGTACCTGCTCATTCAGCGGGCGGCCCTCAAGGCCGAGTAGATTCACACCGAGCTACAGCGGCGGTGCACCGAGCAGCGGAATCAGATCACGACGCTTACTGAACAGCGCAATCAGCTGCTGCAGGAGAAGACCTACCTCCAGGAGCAGGCCAACATTGTTAATCAGGCGCTCTCCAGCGTATGGCCGGAGGCACGGGCTCACCATGCCCCACTCCCTGCTCGCATAGAGGAGGACAGTATAGCTTTACAGGCTCACCAGCTCAGGGAAGTTTTCACTACTGTTTGCAGAGAGAACCAGGAATTACAAGCGGCGTTAGCCGCACGGCCTACCCTTCCAGATCCACCCATTGACCATTCAAGACAGGTGACTGCCAAATAGGCGCAGGCAGCTAGTCTACAAGAAACTCTTCATTCCACTGCAGCCGCAGCTTCTGCCCTTCTGCGAAGTTTGCAGGAGTGCTCCCTCGCGCTGATGGTCAAAACGTAGCCCATTGCTGCCCAGCTGCAACAGATCTCCAGCGAAATTCAGGCGACCATGGACCTGGCAAGGTTAGATCAGCTCTACGCCCAGTCGGACGAGCTGGAACTTCACATGCAGATGACTGAGGCCGAATCAGCAGCGGCTAAGCACATCCTCTGGGAGATGCGGCCGCCCCTTCGCACCCATGCTGACGCTATGCACCAGCTGGATGCCAAGGCCGAGTCCTAGCTCGCCACGCTGTTCGGGGCTGCCCCGACGCCCATAGATGAAGCCGCCGCTAACCGAATCTCTCAAGACGCTGACTTGCTTATGCAGGAATGGAAGCAAGCAGTGGCGACCTTCACAGAGCTTCGAGATTCAGCACTCCGTCGGGTCCCGGAGTTGGGGCCCTTGTTTGAACCAGCAGGTGGCGGAGTACAGCAGGAAAGGGTGGCGGAAGAAGGAACAGCAGAGCAGGGCGCGGAAGCCAGCGGGGGAATGGAAGTAGAAACTGTCATTTGCGATTGACTCGCGGACGAGTCAAAGGATTGTGGTCGGGGCCTGTTGGGGCCCTTGTTTTTGTTTAAGTTTTGAACTTTTGGCCAAGACATTTTGAACTTTGACTCTTTTTGAGTTGCGGAATAAATGCACATAGCAACCGCGACCGCGCCGCAGCGACCAGGAGTTGCGGAGCTACCAAGGTGGCACGGAAGCACTTGATAACTGGAGATCAAACAAAGATAAGTGCAGATGAAAGAAATATAGCAGAAAACAGAAGGTAGAACACACAGACATCAGAAGAGACGCTGGGAAAAGCCAGAGTAAAGACGCAGAGAAGCTGCCAGTCGCGACGAGCGGGTGAATAAAAGGCGATCACCCGGCTGAAGAGTTAGGTTGGTTGTTGTTGTTGAAGGTTGAATGGATGCGAGAGAAGTCGCGAGGATCAAGACCTGAGGAAGGATACGCAGAGCAGCTACGGAAGAATCATGCTTGTTCTTCCTATGGGTTCTTACTTTCTATGTTCTTCCTTTCTGTTCTCAAACCCATCTGTATCTGACTTGTGAGTTATCAGAGAAGAAAGCTATGTAATCATGTATTCGGCCAGAAGAATAATATAAGGAAGGATTGTTGTCTCAAGATGTTGTTCATGCGTTGTAATGAGTTTACACTGATTTAAAAATTTTAAGTTGCGACTGTCTGAATACTTAGTGATCTTGCATGTGTAATTTGGTATATGTAATGGATGCACCTTCTTTCTTTGGTTGCGGGTTTATTCCTTACCAGTGATCTCATCCCCTTATGCATGTGGTCGCGGCACGCCTCGGGTGAGACGCACTGCTCTCCAAGAGCAGGGTGAAAATGCCGGCGTGTTCCTAGACTACACCGGACCCCTTGTTGGCCACAACCCTTTGAACCTGGGTCTTGCCCGCGAGACCTGACTTTTCGCCAACAGGCACCTGGCAAGTAGTTGCATAAAATTTTACGAAATGTTTTTCTTTTGAAGGAGAAACAAAACCGGTCACACAGGCACTACAAGCCATCAAAAGAGTACTATTTTTTCTAGAAATTCAAGACGACAAAGAGAAACCGCTCTCGGAGTAGATTATCAAACAATCAGTAGCATGCAAGCGAATAAACAGTGAGATGGACAATGATGATCTAGAGAATCGCCGACACTTATACTTTGAAGAGAAAGAAGGGGAGCAGGATATACAAGAAGAACCTGCAACAAAGGGACTACATCTGCTACCCTTGAGGACCAAGAAGCTGAACATTGGAACCCCGGAGAAACCCAAAATAGCGTCCATTGGCGAATAATAGGATACAAAAACAACCAAGGAGATATTTGACCTTTTACAGGAATATGAAGACTTATTCCCATCCTTAGTAGCAGAGCTAAAGGGGATAAAAGGGGACATGGGGGAAATTCGCATAATCTTGAAGCTCGACACAATACCAGTGAAGCATAGAGCTTACCATCTAAATCCAAGGGTAAAGGAGAAAGTCAAGTCAAAAATAGATAAAATGCTGAAAGCAGGTTTGATTTTTCCAGTAGAAGAAGCAGAGTGGGTCAGTCCCATTGTCATACAAAGAAAAAAGGAAAAATCTGAGATTAGAGTATGTGTTGATTACAGAATTCTGAACAACGCATGCATACATGATCCATTTCCCACTCCATTTAGTGATGAGGTTCTTGACAATGTGGCAAGAAATGAAGCCTATTCATTCACAGATGGTTTCTCAGGGTATCATCAAGTGAGAATAGCCGAAGAAGACAAGAAGAAGACCACCTTTACAACCGAATCGGGATCATTCACATACCATGTCATTAAAATTCATGAGTTAGGAGCATTTCGGTTGGCACAGCTAGATGGCCAGTTATTACAAGGATGGTTGAATGACGCATGCTTGAAGCCTTATCACGAGTAAGTTTCATCATTTATTTTTCAAATAACTCCTGCAACCAAGAGGAGTCAGTAGGGTAGAATAGAAATAGATTGAGTCAATAACTCTCTCGCACCCGAGAAGAGAATAGAATAGGAATCCAAATAAAGAAAACAATTACAGTAACACAGAGAGTAAATCCACCTGTTGCATTGCGGAGCCCACATCGCAACCGATTGTGGTAAGGGGGTGGGGGGTAGTATCTAACGCATCATCCGTGTCAGAAAGCCAAGCGTGTCAAACATCATTTCGTCATAGTAACCCATCATACCGATGTTAGTCCGTAGGATCACCCGGATTTGAGAATTAACTGCCATAATTAGTAACAACCATACCGTAATAAAATTTCCATATTAAGCCATAATCATTACCCATCACGTCTACCCAAATCCCGAAGACACAGTCATCAATGTCAGAATACACCTCACCGTGGTAACTAATCGCATGATTATAGCCGTGGGAGAGACAGAAAAATTAATTAGTTATGGGGTCTTATCAACCTCATTCATGCCGGTTACATTACTTAACCCGCATGAAAGAAGAAAGCACGATAATGCCAAAAAAATCCGAGTTAGAACAAGAAACAACCGCAGCAAAAAGTGAAATTTCATCAAAGGAAGTTCAAAGAAATAGTCCAGTAGCAAGAATTCATAGAAAGAGATCAGGGATAGTACTCCAAGTATACAAAAGAAGGATGAATATGAAAAAGGTAGCAATAGCAGTCGTCGAGCCTGAGCTCGATGAGAGAATTTAGAGGATGGAATCGTTAGTGGGTAAGTATGACAATGTGTCATTGATTAATACATATTTCACGGATTCATACCAATTTATGGCTATGAAGAGATATGTATACATAGAGAATTATGCTACAGAAGGAGGAGGGGAAGCAGCAAGAATGAATCCGGAGTTCAGAGGTATCTAGAAATCGACAATATTGAAACTCAGGAACCTCTCGGTGTTTGGAACAATGGGAGCAGCAATGCAGTGTACGAAATTCCTGCTGAGCAGACTCCAGAATGGATCATTGTGGCTAGGCCAAGAAATACCGATACATGCAGAGGATATCAATAGGCTCACAGGATTATCAGCAGAAGGGAAGGATGTCTCGAAGGCATTCCAGAACGTGCCCAAGAGAGCCAAGAAGGCAGGAGACTGTGATTAATATAAGAAATATGAGACGAGAAGAGGAGGGAAGGGGGCAAAGATAGACCTCATAAAAAATCTAGCAGTCAAATTTGTTTGCTACCTAATATCAGGTAAGACAATGAGGCACTACACCAAAGGCGAATGCACCCTCGACACCATTTCAGTTGTGGAATACTGCCTCCAGGGAACCCAGCTAAACTGATGTCCATTCCTAGTAAACGAGTTGTTTGAGGCCTGTGAAGATAACTATAGAAGGGCCATAGAATTTATTTACGGATACCTAATAATGGAATTTGCGATGTGGAAGTGGACTCACCCGAGAGTAAGACAGCTAGCGGAAACCACACACAACCAGTCAATGGTGATGAAGTTTATGCCTTGGAGAGTCTTGGGGGATCCCAACACCAAGGAGGTAAATGAGGAGGCTTTCTCATTTTGGTACAAGAATATGGTGGATGTGGTGGTGAGACAACAAAGAGTTCCAAGGAACCTGTTGGACAAATATTCCTCACAGATATAGTTTGGGTTCACCCACAAGCAGACATATATCAGACCCATTTGCATGGACGAAACCACGTTCAAAATGAGACTGTTAAAATTTCAGGTTGACAAAAAAGGAATTCCACACCGAATTCTGTTCATGGCCAAGAGTTGGAATGGAGATCAAAAGTGGAATACATCACTATTCGTTCGAAGGCATGCTGCTGAAAGCAGTACGAGGGGAGACACCAGATGAAACAAAGAGTAGGATTTCTCGACTACAGCTAACACCTTTACTGGAACAACTAGACATGAGGTTAAAGGAATTTAATCGGGTAATACAAACCCTCATAAGTGCTTCTCCCTTTTTTCCTTCTTTTTCAGATTTTCAGTCTTCAAATTTTGCATCACCATCCATGATTACACCTCTAGTCACTGTCCTACCTTCTGCCATGTTCAATTCATCGCCAGCAACCACAGTAACTTCAATCCGCAAGAGTAAGGCACCTAAACCAATAGTAGCTACCCCTAAGGCCAAGAAAGCAAGAATTATGGTGCCTAGGAAAATAATTGACCTCACTGAGGAAGATCAGACCCAACCCATGGATACGGGAGTGCCAGTTCGAGAAGAGCCAGAGGTTTCCACCCAGGTCACCTCTGCACTACTTGCATTTGATCCATTCTTGGTTTTGAATATTCAAACATAATCTCCACCCCACACTCACACCTCTTCACCTCGCACTCACCATTCATCACCCCATACTTCATTTACTTCCAAAGACCAATCCACCCGCACTCCATCCACCTCAACAACTATCTCAGACCTAGTAAAGTTAAGAAACAAGACAAATGGGGACACTGAGGTAAAAGTTAACTCGAGTAGGACTATGGTACCCAAGGTTAACCAAACTCTGGTGGGCTAGGGCACTTTCCTGGAACTATTATTCTAGGGAGGATCTTTTACTGCAGATACAACGCCCTCACCAAAATAGATGAACACATTTAAGCAAGCCAACTTAATACTACAGCAGATTCAATCGACCACGAGTATGAATAGCCTAGAAAGTTAGCTGCCGCAACAGAACTAACCTGCATCACTGCATGAGCACTCAGCAAGATCAATAGCCAGCGGGAAACCCCTTAGAGAAAGACCGCTAACCCACGACATGTCAGGCGCTGAGAGTATGCGGACCTGGGGGACTAAACAACTATATAACTTCATTCAGTGAGTAGCACATCAGGCAGAAGGGCTGCATAACGACCTCCAACAGAGGCTCAAGTAGCAACAACAATAGATCCTTGCGCTTACTGAAGAGCACAATCAGCTAAAAGGGGAGAAGGAAAGTCTACAGGAACAACTGGACAAAATAACAAATATCTTCAAGGACCTCTGGCCAACAGTAATTGCCCAGGATGACAAGACGCTAGAGGACATGTCAACCTACTCCACGGTCGAAAGTTTTATTCAAGTGAAAATGACATGTACAAGTCTCAGCAAAGAAAACGAAGAGCTCAGACAAGCGCTAGCCACAAGACCAACATTACTAGATCCCGCCGTGATATATGCCAAGAAGGTTACCAAGAAGCAAAAGCAGGTAACTAGAATGAAGGAAACCCTGGGGATGACAGTCAAAGAGGCTTACAACCTACTGAAGCATTTACATGAATGCTATAATTTTTTAACCATGATAGCCCAACCTATCTTAGCACAACTTCAGCAAATTTCACAAGAGATCAAAGAGGCCACAGATCCCGTTGGCATAACCCAGCTCTACAACCAAGCAGAGGTACTGGAAACAAGAATACAGAAGATAGAGGAGCATTTTGCTGCTACAAAGCAGGTCCTCAGAGAGCTAAGGAAACCATTCAAGTAGAAATCAGAGGCAATACAACAGATGGTAGCCGAAGTCGGGATAAAAATTCAAAGGTATTCAGAAAACTGTCGCTAGTAGCAGGTGAAACCGAGGCTGAAAGAGTCACCACTGAAACCGACCAACTAATTGGAGAATGGCAACAAGAAATTAGCGAGTTCACAGAACTCAAGTCTTCAACATTGAGCAAGGTTCCTGAGTTGGGGCCTTTGTTTGGACAAAACGAAGAAACGAAGAAGACAGAGTCAGCCTCAGAAGCAGACAGACCAATGGAAACCGTAGTAGCAGGAAAATATTGACTCAGGATGAGTCAATAGCGTGTGGTCGGGGCATGTTGAGGCCTTTGTTTTGGAAAAAAGGAATAGTTTTGAGTTGCGAAGAATAGGTGGTGGAGCGCAATCATGGTAGATAGGGAGCTGTCATGGTTGCAGATAGCCGGAAGATAGGTGGCATGACAATTGCAGAGAACAACACAGATGGCAGGTATGGGAGACAAAGACATTCAATGGAACTCCCATTAATCAAGAAAAATTAGCTTACAACAGATCAGAAAAAGAGGAAATACTGATAGTCACATTGGCGGAAGAACAAATAGGCAATTAACCAGTGTAGACGAAAGGGTTAGTCTGGTAGAGGGCCGAGTTGGAGAGCCGTAGGAGAGCTCTGTTAGATCTCTGTTGTACTGAACCACCCTGTAATAGAATTTGCAGAGTGATGTATGCCATTTGATAATGATAATTAAATATGGTTCTTGCCGTGTTTGATGTTGTGAGTTAAGTGTTAATCAGTTGCTTATTGTGAATGTATGCCTTGTTTTAAATTCTAATTCAACATCCTGAACGTGCTTAATGAGTAATATCTTATACATAGTAGCGAGATCTATTTGTTGTTTCAAGTTCCTTTAGTTTCTCTTTATGGTTGTAACCTTTTGATACTTGATCTGTCTCCTAACCTTACTAAGGTCACAGTACGCCTCGGGTGAGATGCTCTGCTCCTTGGAGTAGGGTAAAAATGCCGGTGTTGTGCTAGACTACTGCAGAAACCTTGTTGGCTTCTATCCTGAACCTGGGTCTTCCTCAGAGACCTCCTTTTTCACCAACACAACACATATGCCAATAGGTTCATGAAATATTTGACAGAGCCAATGCTAAGTACAAGAAATGACATGATCAACATCGAATGCCACACAACTTCCAGGTGGGCTACAAAGTGTGTCTACATTTGTAGAAGGAGCGCCTCGCTGGTCCCCACCGAAAGCTTCGCCCGCTCTGATATGCGCCGTACACCATCACCAAGGCTATAGGGGCCAATGCCTTCAAGCTTAGTATTCGACCATTCCTTGGTTTGCACCCAGTATTCAACGTGGACTACCTTTGGCCCTACTTCCCACCTTTAATGGACACCTGTGACATTGCAGAACAACTCACACCAATAGAGTTAAACCCAGACTTCGTGGAACATGCCACCACAAGTTGTATCATGGATAGAAAAATCAAGAACAATTACAATAGAAGCTCCAACTGAATCAGGTTGTCAAAGCTGACCAGTTCAGAGGCCTGAAAAAATTCTCAAAATAGTAAACTATTTTACATTTAATGAAACTTAAAAAATGAAAGAAACAATGGTGGGGCCCAAAGTGGAATAGGTGGGTGGCCACCAATATCCACCTGGATCAACATTCCCTCATCATTTTCACCCACTCTGATATGTCGATGAAAGAATTTCCAGCTCGTGTGTGTGCGCGGTCGTTCCTTACTCCATTCGTCCCTATCCTTGGCTTGTACAAGTTGAAATTACCCTTCGGCTTGCTCCTGTACTCCATCTTTGACGCAGTCGTACCAACCCTCCTTCCTTGCATCTCGCGATAATTTAAGATATGATTTGTGTGGTTAGACTCACAAGAGGTTTTCCCGTTACCTCAACCTCATATATCATCCTTTTCATGCATAAATTCCACGTGTCTAGCTGTACCATTGGTATTGTTCTTATGATACATATCTTTTAATTCATGGATGCATACAAAATTTCGTATAAAAGCGTGTATAACCAAGTAACATAAACACATGGAAAGAAGCGGAAATCATAAGAAAACATGAGATCACAGACATAAGATGATTTGATTATGGAGTTCACCCAATGTGGGCTATGTTTCTGACCCCTTCTCAATGTGGGGAGGCCTTTCCCATTAAATGGAAACAAAAATGAATTACAAGCAACTTTACAAAAATGACACCATATACCTCCACTTCTAGTGAGGACCTGAAAATGGATACCCCGGCTGGAGAAAAAAATGTACGGTTGGATTCCTAGCGAGAAATTGTGCAAAAATAATTATAAATGTATCCCATTATGACATTGGCAATTATGTACCTCAAATGAATCTTTTCAACATCAACATAGATTCTCCGTTCAGGGTTTCGACACCTCTGGCCATTCCAGGTTCCACTGGTTGGTCAAACGACGTATGTTTTAAGTTTAAATAAAAAAATGTGGTGCAATCTCCAACCAAGTGTTGTTGGCCCGTTGGCTGGAGAACCTTGAATTAGCGCGTAGTGTAGTGGAGGTTTCGGGGTCCAACCCCATGGAACTCTTATTATGGTGCATTGGTTTTGGTGAATGGTCATACAGTTACATTGTTATATGTATATAGTGTGGAGCCACTCGGTGGTGGGTCGACCCATCTGGGTTCGGTGGGTTCAACACCCGTCAGCTCCTTTTTGGTGCTACCCATTGGTTGGGCTGGCCCAGGTCTCTGGCACCCGTTACATATATATGAGTACGTTGTTTGCGGTTGGGCGGGTTATGCGTCACCACGGCCCTGACCCAACATTTAACATATATATTATAATAATAATGTTGTTGGAGGTGGCAGCCTGCCTCCCCAAAATAATATTTTTATTTTTATTTTTATAACCTATATTGATAAAATTTCAATTTTGGATTTTACGGGTTATTAGGAAAATTAAGGAGGCGAAAAATTCACCCTTTCCGACTGCCATTTTCTGTGCGCCGTCCCTCCGCTAAATTGTTGCCTCGTTAGTTACTGGCACTTGGCCAATTTTGACCAGAAATTTGACCGAATATAACTTGAGAACATGAACTTGGATTTGAGTGTCGTTCACACCGTTGGAATCAAGGTGATGAGCAGTACAATCTAGTCCTAGTTTCACTTCAATCTGATGACTTTTATTTTTGAGCTTTTCGAAAGCCACTTCTTTTCTTGGAGCCACCCGGATCATTCCTCCTCACCAATGAGATTTTGGGCCGCCAAAAGCTTTATCATTCAATTGAAAAGTGAGGGAATTTCTCTCTCACTTTCTCCTTTTCCATCCATTGAGCCTTGGATGCATTCCCTTGAAACCAATATGCAGGTACTCCATGTCTCGCCATCGTGAAGTCCCAGTTCTCACGTAGCTTGATGTCCTGAGGTATCTTGTCTAATTATTCAGGTGCAAAGTCATCCACTATAGGAACCTTTCCAACCTCTTCGCTGTCAATGATCAAAGGAGGCTCATAAATCTTCAAGTTTTCAATGTTCACCAATGAGTACATCTACATGTATGCTGGAAAATCAAGACGAAAAGTGTTGTCTCCATTCTTCTCTAATATGGTGAATGGGCCATATTAGATTGGCCTCGAATTCTTTCCTTCCCCTTTCATCCTATCTTTGATGATGTGGAGCCACACTCTGTCTCCAACCTAGAATTAGTGATCGACTCGGTCCTTTTCATGTCAAGCTTTATATCAAGGTTGACTTTTCTCCAACTGCTCTTGCACTGCATGGTGAATCATCTGAATTCGCTGAATGAACTCCCATGCCTTGTCCCAATCATCTTTCCCACTTGAATATCCATCTATCCCAAATACCATTTAAAAGGGATCCTTTGGAAAATATCTAAATAATGTCTTGAACGGTGAGCTCTGAGTTGATGAATGCATTGCCCGCTTGTATGCATGTTGCACATAAGGAATATGCTCGTCCCACAACTTGGGATGCTTACCACAATAGCCTCAGAGTAAGTGTATCACTGTGCGGTTGACAACCTCTATTTTTTTTTCTGGTTCGTGGATGAAATTATGTGCTCCTCTTTAGCTTAGTGTCCATCATTCTCCACAAACTCGTCGAAAATTATCTAGGAAAGAGAGAGTCTCGACCAGACACAATAGATGTGGGTAGTCCAAAATGCACCCATAAAAATTGGAAGAAGAGATGAGAATTCTGCTCTGCAGTGAATTGATTCTTACAATGATCTAGGTGGATATTGGTGGCCACCTGCCTATTCCAGTTGGGGCCCCATCATTGTTTCTTTTAGTTTTTCATTTTCCTTAATTGTAGCACATTTTACTATTTTTAGCAGTTTTTTCAGGTCTTGAACTTCCAGAGCTATTTTGAGGCCCTAAACAATGTTTTTTAGGAAAACCGAGAGCAACATGGAAGTTAATTTAATGTTTCTCACATCAAAATTTGTATTCCTTGGATAGATATTTATAACAAGGTATTTTGCACGTCAAACGGAGATCGTATGCCAAAGTTACGTCCCCGGGAAGTTGATGTACCAATTTATCCAAACGGGGCCCATAGTTTTGGCGCTTCATCTCCTAGAGTTAGGTTTTTGGATGTTTAGGGTTTTTCCATTATTTCTCAATAATAAATAGGCCCTTGAGCCTCATTGTAACACAATTCAGAGGCCTGTAGCCACCACATATCTTCTCAGAGATAAGCTACCAGCGCCCTAGATATTTTATTTCCATTCTATCTATAAACAAATTTCAGTTTTTTGATATTGATATAGTGAAGTGTTATTTCTGCTGCATCTTTATATTTATGGTTATATGTGTATTATTTTTCATTCCTACGTAAATCCATATCAGTGGTGTCATAGTGGTTTTCTCTTTCTCGATCCTTCTTTGCATGTCCCCAACGAGGTTTGGGTATATAAGGAGTTAGGGCTTGATCTAGTTGAACCATTTCAAGATCAACCTTGCAAACCTCGACGGTCATCCATGGGGGATGAAAAAAAAGATGAGGGATCAAAATATCCTATAAAAATATTGCTCGAGGAGGCCCTCGAAAAACAAAGGAACGCGATGATGGATAACTTTGCCCATATCCTTCAAGGACTGCCCATCGACGACGCATCTGCATCCAGCAGCCACTCTGGAGGCGTGAATCATTTTACGGTACAACTAAACTTTGAAATTCCAATATTTTAGGGCCAAATAAATGCATACACCATAGATAGATGGTTAAATCTATTATAAGGATATTTATCGGTTCATGACTTTTCCGACTGGGAGAAGATTATTTTTGCACTCCTCAAAGATACCCCCCATGCCAAGGACTGGTGGGAGACCTACTGTGAGAAAAAGGATGAGGGGGAACCCTCTCTATTCTCGGCCGTACCCACTTGGAATTATTTCCAAGACACCATCAAGGAACAATATTATCTTGTGGGGAGCTATGAGGACAAGTACATACAATGGACTATGCTACGACAACAAAGGGATCAAGATGTGCATGAGCTGATGAATTTATTCCATACCCTGCGTACAAAGTTGGGCATCAAAGATTCGAAGAAACATTTGGTGCTCAAGTATTGCAGTTTTTTTGCACAGATACATTTAGGAGGGAATGGATTTCCTCGACATCTCCTCACTTGGTACGACATACCGGTATGCTTCCAAGATTGAGCAGAAATTCAAATAGAATAAGCGAGACTTTGGATCTGCGAATCAAAAGTAAGGGGAAGGTGGCCCTAAAAAAGAAAACAAAGGAAAAAGCTAAGGCATGGAGGCCAAAGAAAAACTACCAAAGCTGCAAGCAAAGAAAAACACCATGAAGCCAAAGAAGGACACTAGAATGTGGTGTGAGTTCCATAAGAGCTCCACTCACAACACAGGTGAGTGTCGGGCCAAGCAGTCACTGGTGGTCGAGATGAGGGCTTCTGAATCAGATGCATGCTCCGAATCTAAATCAGAACCTGACAAGGGGAATGACAAATGGAAGCAGATTATTGATGCGGAGCCCTATTCCACCGTTTCCACAAAAAATATACAGAAGGACGAACTGAAATATCCAGAGGAGGAGGAGCATCTCTTCCACTCCCAGATTTGGGTAAAGGGTTCCCCGCTAGAGTTCATTTTCGACAATGGGAGCCAAAAGAACCTCATTTTGGCAGAGGCCATGAAGCGGTTGGTCTTGCCGACCATATCACACCCACAACCATACACCATCGGTTGGCTTCACCAAGGACGAGATCTCCGCGTCAGCCAACAGTACCGCCTTCCCTACAACATCAATCCCTTCACATATGAGGTGTTATGTGACATTGATCCTCTTGATTTTTGTGATGTATTTTTAGGAAAACCATACTTGTGGAAGTGACATGTTGTGTATGAGTCCCGACCTTGTGTTTTTATTGTTACTTTGGGCAATAATTTGTATAGGATACCAGAGGTACCACCGCCTGCTACAATCTCTTTGGTTACTACAAAATAATGAGTAATCTCATTTCCGAAACCAGGAAATTTGTTTTCCTAATGGTCTGCCCTGAGGGAAAGAAGAAGATTGTGGCCATGACCTAGATAAAGAGCTCCTCTGCACAATAACAAAAAATGGACAAGGTCGTGGAGGAGTACGGGGAAATCTTCACCTCACCTGCAGGGGTGCCTTTGCAATGTCAGGTCAAGCACCCCATCAATTTTACCCCTCAGCCCAATGGAATGATCTATCGGTGCTCTATTCTAGAGAATGATGAAATCAAGAGGAAGATTCAGGAACTACTATATAAAGGTCACATCCGACCGAGTTCATCGCCCTGTGGCAGCTCGATCGTGTTGGTGCAGAAGAAGGATGGGACATGGAGACTATGTATTGACTATTGGGCGCTGAAAACAATCACTGCCTGGAATAGTTTCTTGATCCCACAGATTAATGACATTTTGGACCAAATCAAAGGGGAAAATATTTCAGCAAGATCGACTTGAAGTCCGGATATCACCAGGTACCAATTGAACCCTCCAATGTGTGGAAGACTACCTTCAAAGCTAAGGAATGCCTTTTTGAATGGCTGGTCATGCCTTTCGGGTTGAGTAATTCTCCCACAACCTTCATGAGGTTGATGGATGAAATCTTGCGGCCGTTCACAAACTCATTTTTAGTAGTGTAATTGGATGAAATCCTAATCTTCAGCCAGACTTGGGAAGAGCACCTCCACCACATCCGACAGGTCCTCCAGACACTGTGGAAACACAAGTTGTGTGCCAATTTGGAGAAGTGCACTTTTGGCATGAACCAGGTTCAATATATGGGATACATTATTGATGTACGAGGGGTGCATGTGGATCCAACCAAGATCCAAGTCATTCGGGATTGGCCAGCCCCAACCACTCTAACAGAGCTTTGCAAATTTATGTCTCTTGCTAATTTCTAGCGCAGATTCGTGTTGGGATTCTCTCATATCACTTGGACCTTGAGTCAAGTCACTAAGGGAGGAGTGAAAGAAAATTTGTTTTGGTTGGAATCTCAATAGAAGGAATTCGTAGAATTGAAACATCGCCTCTTCTCTGCCCCAATTCTCACATTACCAGACTTGCATCAACCATTTGAGATCGAGACATATGCCTTTGACTATGCTATTGGGGGAGTTCTTATTCAACATGGGCATCGAGTGGCATATCACAGTGAGGCACTGTTTGACACAGTCCATAAGTATCCCACTTATGACAAAGAAATGTATTCCATTGTGTAGGCTTGCTAAAAATGGAAGCATTACATTTTGGGGAAGGAAACAGTCATCCACACAGACCACCGACCCATGCAGTTCATACAGACACAAGGGAATTTGCAGAACGATTTCCATCAGGAGTGGTCGACATATCTGCAATAATTTAATTTGAAAGTGAAAGAAGGGCAGCACCAATAATGTTACAGATTGCCTCAGCCAACCACTGATTGTGGTGCTAACCACCATTCCCAACTCTTGTGGGCACGAGACTTCTGATTGGCCGCTTCTCTACAAGAGCGATCCAGAATTTGGCCACACATACAAGACACTCTTGGAGGGTATGCAAGTTCCAACTTTTCACCTCCTGGATGCACTGCTATGTCACCTGGGATACCTTTGTGTTCCTTCAAGTGAGCCTGCCAAGATGATTTGGGAAGTGCATTACAGTCTAGTCGCTGGGAATTTCGAGGTCGAGAAACTAGTGGCAGTACTGTAGAATTATTTCTATTGGCCGAACCTTTGATAGGATGTCGAGAAGTACATCAGATCCTACACTGCTTGCACAATTTCCAAACCTATCATCAAGAAGCAAGGCCTCTATATTCCACTAACTACCCCTAACTGACCTTGGGAACCCATCTCCATGGATTACATGTCGGGCCTTCCTTATACTAGGCATGGAAATGACTATGTTTTCGTGGTTGTCGACAGTTCTCGAAGATGGCCATTATGGCGGCCTACAAGAAGAGTATCACAACAAAAGCCACTATTGAACTCTTCTTTGAGCAAGTGTGGGTGCACTATCCTATTATCTATAATCTTAGATCAGGAAAATGGGTTCCTTAGCACATTTTTGTCCAGCCTCTGGTCAATGCTGGACACCAAGCTCACTAAGTACACAACTTTCCATCCCAAACTAATGGCCAGATAGAGGTCTTGTACACATTCGGCGCATGTACATTTCAAAGCATCCATGCACATGAGATGAGAGCCTTCCCTATGTATAGCATAATTATAACTGGGCTCTCCATAGCTCAATCGACCACACTGCCTTTCAGGTAGGCTTGGGATTCCAACCACTATGTCCCATTGATGTAGCCATTCCATTTGCGTCTACTTAGGCCGATTCGGCTCATGTCCAGTCTGAATATGACAAATAAAATAACTTCATTGAGTGCATTCAACACATCCTCCAACAGGTTCATGACATATTGGACAGAGCCAATGCTAAGTACAAGCAACGACATGATCAACATCGGGTGCCACACAACTTCCAGGTGGGTGACAAAGTGTGGCTACATTTGTAGAAGGAGCACCTCGCTGGACCCCACCGTAAGCTTCACCCTCTCTGATATGGGCTGTAAACCATAACCAAGGCTATAGGGGCCAATTACTTCAAGCTCAATATTCCACCATTCCTTGATCTTCACCTAGTATTCAATGTGGAATGCCTTCAGCCCTATTTCCCCACCTCTACTGGACACCTCCGACATTGCAAAACAAATCACACCAATAGAGTTAAACCCAGACTACGTGGAACATGCTGCCATGAATTGTATCATTGAAATTCAAATCAAAAACAATGCCAGTAGAATATCCAACTGTATCGGGTTGTCAAAGCTAACCAACTCCTGCACCAAGGCAAGTGGTTCACCAGGGACCAAGTTCAGCAAAAATTTCCTCATCTCATGGAGGAACTCAATAAAATGGGGACCATTTCTTCCTAAGGGGGGAGGAATGATCTAGGTGGATATTGGTGGCAACCCACCTATTCCACTTGGGGCCCCACCATTGTTTCTTTTGGTTTTTTTAGTTTCCTTAATTGTAGGAGAGTTTACTATTTTTAGCAGTTTTTCGGGTCTTGAACTTCCAGAGCCATTTTGAGGCCCTAAACGACGATTTTTAGGAAAATCGAGAGCAACATGGAAGTTAATTTGATTTTTCCCACATCAAAAGTTTTATTCCTTGGATAGATATTTCTAACGAGGTATTTTATGCGTCAAACGAATATCGTTTGCCAAATTTACATCCCTTGGAAGTTGATGTACCAATTTACCCAAATGGGGCCCATAGTTTTGGTGCTTCATCTCCTAGGGTTAGGTTTTTGGATGTTTAGGGTTTTCCATTGTTTCTCAATAATAAATAGGCCCTAAAGCCTCATTGTAACAAAATTCAGAGGCCTATAGCCACCACATCTCTTGTCAGAGATAAGCTATCAGCACCCTAGCTAGTTTATTTCCATTCTGTTTGTAAACAAATTTTAGTTCTTTGATAATAATGAAATGAAGTTTTATTTCATTGTATCTCTGTATTTATGGTTATATGTGTATTATGTTGCATTCCTGCATAAATCTGGATCATACAAGGGATTAAGACACATTTTTATAAATCGATCCAGAATGACATACAAATATTCATGACCTCTCCTATACAAAGGCAAACAACCTACAAAATCCATTGACACAGTTTCCCATGGATGACTCAGAACAGGGAGTGGTGTGTAGAGCCCCAATTTTTTTATCAACGGGCTTGCAAACTGAACGCAACACACATCCCTTTACATATTGAGTCACAATATTTTTCATGTGAGGCCAAGAGAAGGATCAAGCAACTACAACATGATTCTTTGCAAGTATTGATTTGCATGTGTGATTTCCTTGCTATATTTGGCATGCATGGTATTGCATGTGGTTCCTTTCTGTCATGGCATGGGATTTTTCTAGGTGTGACATTGTTATAGCCTAGCCTTGCCATTTCCGTATAGCCATGGTGAGATGAGGTTCTCATGTTTTGTTTGAGATGGATTTCCGGATGGATTCGAAGCTGAGTGAGGTGAATCTCCGAAATGATAGAACACATGGCCCAGTAACCCCTAAACCATACTGTGGGTTGCGGTAAAGCCGAATAATGTGTTGCCTCGGTTTAGGGCCTAGTGATCAAGTGTGGATTGCGGTAAATCCTGAGAGGTGGGTTCTCTCCATCAGGCCTTGGAATCCCAAGTTGGGATATACAATAAAGCCTGGAGAGTATGTATCAGTTTAGGGCCTAGTAATCCCTAGATCAGACCGTGGATTGAGGTAAATCCCGAGAGACTAGCAGGCAGGAAAATTCCTCACAGTGTAGGTGGAGAAATCCGGTGGTATCCATTCTTGTTTTTTCTAGTGATCGATTGGAAATTGTGGTAAAGCCTGTTATGACACGTTCATTGTTTTGGCATAGTGATCTGGTGTGGATTATGGTAAAGCTTGATTTCTAGTGATGAGGGTGAAGTAGTTTAGCCTCGGGATGCTCTGGTTGGTTCTTGCGGTTTGAGTCCTACATTCATGCTTGGAATATAGCACGAGGGTGATTAGCTGAAGATATATTTGGCTCAGTCAATCTGTGATCAGGTGGAACATGGAAGTCCCATCCCAGGTTGGTTTTTGCATTCATCAATAAGAGGTTCTCTCCTTGAAATTTTATGTGTAAATGTACTAGTTTATATGTGGATTCTATGGCTGTTGTATCCTTGAGATTTATGTTGCTATTATTCTAGTTATACGCATGTATTATGACAATGATGATGTATGGCTCTCGTGATGTTTTTATTTATAAATGAATAAACAATGTATTTATGACCTAATATATGATACTACAACTAATGATGTAAGGGAAAAATTATTCTTAGTGATTCTCATATAATTATGAGACCCTTATGCTCAGATATTTTTTTTACACCTCTAGATTACATATTTGTGATATGTTTGACGAAATTCTTGTCATGGTTAGTAGGGGTCCAGTATAGGCCTTGTCATGGTTTTTGCAAATACATCATTGTTTTGTTGTGTAATTTCATTTCTAAACTTTTCATTGAGTTCTGGGTAGTGGCCTGGTGATCTGAAAATGGGTTGGATAACTTGTTATGCTTTTCAAGAACCTCCCACTCAGTTAAACAAATAAAAGATCTAGCTTATACTTGACTTTTGCGGAAATTTATACTTGAAACGAGTGTATGTTTTTTAACTGTTTAAGTGCTTTAATTCCATTTTTTTTTGCTGAAATTAAACATGTGTAACAACCATATAATGAAGCAAATAAACATCAACACATAACAAAAAATTTAATCTAGGAGTTCACCCGAATATCGTGGGCTATGTCTCCTTGAGCTCTTGTCATCTTGACTTGGCTCTTTGGGATTATGGAAAAATTTATTTTAAAAGTTACAAAATCAACTCCAATGGTTAACTAAACTGAACCAATGGGTTTAGAATACCATTTATATCCCTGTCATGGCTGTCACCACTCTGAAAACAGAACTAGGCTCCCTTAGACTTGATTCCTTCTGTCGGTGCACTTGAGCTACCCTGAGCTTCTCTATGGCACTAACTCCCTCAGAATTATTTTTATGTCCTTTAAACCACACCTAATGTCTCCATCACATATTAGAACTCCAAAATAGACTGATCATTTTCTCAAAATGAGCACTGCATCCCCAATCTAGGCCTCCCTCCATGGTTGGCCCAAGGCCGCCCAAAACTTCCCTGTGGCTCTTCGATCTTCAGAAGTCTTCAAATGGCTATGAAAATACCTTAAATGTATTAAAAATTCCAAAAATAGTTAGAATAGACTATTGGTTCGTTGATATTGGCCTCCGACTGCTCCGATTTCGCCTCCAACACCCGGTGGCACCCCTTGGATATGGGGTTAAAGAAAAATTCTCTATGGCTTCTCGAGCTCTAGAAGTCCTCAAAAGATTCTAAAAACTGCATCAATGGAATCAAAAGTATCAAAAAAATCAGAAATGACTATAGGTTTGCTGAATAAGGCCTCTAGTTACCCTAGCTAGGCCTCAAACTACTGTTGGCACTTGCTAGCCCTGGTGGCCCCTGGAACTTCTATGAAGAATCTAGGCCTTCAAAATTCCTCTACATGCTCTAAAAAAAACACCATTAGTTCTATAATTTCTTAAACTTCCAAAATTGACTTTTGGATTGTTGAGAAATTCCACTAGCTGCACTGGCTAGGTCTTAAATTGTTGCTGGCCCATGGTGGCCCTAATGGCCCCTAGAAATTATCTGAAAAAAACCTGCTCAAAAGTTCTCTAATGGCTCTAGAACCCCCACCAATGAGTTTGGAATGTTTGAGATAGTCAAAATTGACTATTGGCACTCCAAAATTGGTCTAATCTAGCTCAAGATAGAGACTAAACTCATTTTGCCCAATGACCCCTAAAAATCCTTCACCAAACTTGGATAACTGAAGTTAAACTCCAGTTAGAATGGCATCTCAACCATTTTTGGGGTGCGCTGGACACAATTACTGCCAAAACTAACTGCTATATTAAATGTTGGTGGACAGTTTGGGCACATGCAACAAAGTTTCTGGTCTTCAAAACCGTAACTGTCGGCGGGAGCTACTAACCATAGCATTTAAATGTTATCGCAAATTTTTGCCATGTGATAGGCATAAATGGCAGGATTACTATTGGAGGTTATGATTTTTGGCCTTGGGTCACGGGCTTCGGGCCTATGGGGAGGGGCTGGCCCCTCCGAACCCCCAAACTTCAAACCACAACACATTAAATAAATCTGCGATGCTTATATGGGTAAGTCACATACGTAGCGCGACGGTAACATGTGGGCGTGACAGGCACGAGGTCACTGGTTCGATCTCGGTCGCCCCAAAGAAATTTTTCTTGACCATTCCTGGGCCACGTGGCAGACTTCGTACCTGCCATGTGGTGGTTTCTAATTGGCCCAAACTAAAACACGCCAAACAATTGCCCAATGAAACAATGCCACTTGTCAGCATATGACTGGTCCAAACATAATATTTTGGGGAATATTTCAGGGAATATTTTGAGGAATATTCCAAGAATATTTCAAGGAATATTCAAAGAATATTTCGAGAAATATTCCAAGAATATTCCCTGAAATTTTCTTTTTTTTGAATTTTCCAAATCCAGTCAAACTTGGTCAAAAGACATAAATTGCAGTTTACTGGAGTTTTCAAATCGCAATAACTTCTTTATACGGTGTCGGTTTTTCAAAATGTTCATGGTGCAGAAATCAGGAAGATGAGAACTATCCAATAGCTCATGTTTGGAAAACTTCCAAACACTTTGAATTTGAGCTATCACTTAGGTCCTTGATCCAAATATGATCACACCTCCCCATTGGCAATCTTTTGGACCCCAAAAGACTGATATAAAGATCTGTACAATAGATGAGAGTACAACACCCTCACTTTTAAGCCTCCACACACTTTTTACTTGCATGGCTTAGTGCCTTTGAACCACAACTCGAAGGTATTCAACACTTTCCTTCCTGAATGCTCTTGTCCTCCTGTCAAGAATTGTCTTCCTTGCACTCACTTAGATATTTCTAGTGAGAAATTGATAGAAGGTAGATGAACATCATGTCCTTGATCATCGATCCAAGGTGGCTCAAAAAAGCATGAGATTAAAACATAAAACATGCATACATAACTGAAATTTTCATATGTACAAATGAATGTATGTCTTACTGTGTCAAGAAGTCAAACCACTTCTTACCAAGCCACTTCCTTGGCGAATTTTGCTGCTGAAAATATTCTTCATGTGAAACATCTGTTCCCACATCAATGATGGAATATTTAGTTCCAATTTTTCCAGTCTTTCTATCCTCTTGCCTCATGTGCTTGGGATGATTAGTTGGATGCAATGCCCAACATTGGGAAACAACATGTCCATTCTTCTAGCAATGCGTGCAAGTCTTTGCACCTTCTTTGCAAGTTGCCTCCGCTTCAATTGTTTCCTGTATGCCTTCGTCCTCTTCCAGCATTTTGAAACAACATGGTTACATAGACCACAATATGCACAAAAACTCTTTCTTCCATTCAAGCATGCGGATTTTTCATGCTTATCAGAAACATAATCAACTTGACTATGGAAGAATTATACCTCAAATGTTGCTTTGCATGTCCATATTTTTTGCCTTCTTGAGGAGATGAACTAGTAGAGGTTCCAACTTTCTCTTGAAGACTAACTTGACATGTTTGTGGTTTAGAACCTGCGACAAAATTTCTCTTTGAAGTTGTCTCACATGCCTTCATGGCTTTGGAGTTTTCGCATTAGATTGAACATAACCAAGACCAAATTTCTTAGGTCGTTCCTCAACCAAAATATGATCAATCATGCCTTATGCATGTTTTCCTAAAACCTTGCCTTCATAGCCCACTTTAAACATTAACTTGGACCCTATACCTCTAGTGTGCTTTTCAAATGAACCAACACATCTATCTGAAGAGGAAATTGATGACAAATTTGTGTTAATTACCTCTGCTTCATGCATGTTCTTGGTTAAGGCCTCTTGGGCTTGATGGAGTTGCATCTCCATCTCATGCATTCTTTTAAGAATTTATTCCTTCTCTTTCTTCATAGAAACCAATTTCTCATGAAGTCTAGTGCTTTCTCTTCCATCTTAAAACATAATTTGCATCATATCCTTCATCCTGAAGAAGTCTCGCTTCATGTCTTCATCGAAGAATCTTGTGAAGGAGGAGAATTTTGAAACCTCACTTGAAGTTTTCATTATTATGTCAATGAAAAAAAAAAACTTCAATCAACAATTCCAAAGCTTTCAAAAACAATTGACAAAGCTTCAAAACAAAATGGTTGTAGAGTCAAGCTCTTCTTCAAGCAACCTTTTGCAAACAAACCCTTTTGTGCTTCAAGGGTTGCCTTGACGTCCTTTTGGCAAGGAATAGTCCTTCAGCCCTTCTTCCTTCTTGTCCTCTTTTGGACTTAGCTATCAGTAGCTCTCCCTTCACCTCTAGAAAACTCAAGCAACAATCAGTTTGCAAACAGTCAAATTATTTAACTGTTAAACACCTTTCAAGTCAAACAAAAAAACTTGTGCTCTATCAATCAAGACACTATGCTGTGATACCAACTTGATCTGAAAATGGGCTGGAAAACTTGTTATGCTTTCAATAACCTCCCACTCAGTTAAACAAATAAAAGATCTAGCTTATACTTGACTTTTGCGGAAATTTATACTTGAGCCAGGTGTATGTTTTTTAAATGTTTAATTGATTTAAGTCCATTTGTTTTTTCTGAAATTAAACTTGTGTAACAAACATATAATGTAGAAAATAAACATCAACACATAATAGAAAATTTAATCTAGGTGTTCACCCTAATATCGTGGGCTACGTCTCCTTGAGCTCTTGTCATCTTGACTTGGCTCTTTGGGATTATGGAAAAAAATATTGTACAAGTTACAAAATAAACTCCAATGGTTAGCTAAACTGAACCAATGGGTTTAGAATACCATTTATATCCATGTCATGGCTGCCATCACTCTGAAAACAGATTTAGCCTCCTTTAGAATTGATTCCTTATGTCGGTGCACTTGAGCTATCCTGAGCTTCTCTATGGCACTAATTGCCTCAGAATTATTTTTCTGTCCCTGAAACCTCACCTACTATCTCCAGCACATATCGGACCTCCAAAATAGACTGATCATTTTCTCAAAATAAGCACTGCATCCCCAATCTAGGCCTCCCTCCACGATTGGCCTAGGGATGCCCAAAACATCCCTATGGCTCTTCAACCTTCATAAGTCTTCAAATGGATCTAAAAATCCCTTCAAAAGATTTAGAATTCCAAACATAGTCAGAATAGACTATTGGTTCATTGAGATTGGCCTCTGGTTGCTCCGGTTTTGCCTCCAACACTTGGTGGCACCCCCTGGCTATGAGGTCAAAGAAAAATTATATGTGGCTTATCGAGCTCTAGAAGTCCTCAAAATATTTTGAAACTCCATCAATGGGTTCAAAAGTATAAAAAATATCAAAAATTACTATTGGTTTGCTGAATAAGGCCTCTAGCTACCCTGGCTAGGTCTCAAACTATTGCTGGCACTTGTTGGCCCTAGTGGCCCCTGGAACTTCTATGAAGCATATCAACCTTCAAAAGTCCTCTAAAATCTCTAAAAACCACACCATTAATCCTATAATGTCTAAAAAATCCAAAATTGACTATTGGATTGTTGATAAAGGACTCTAGCTGCACTGGCTAGGCCTCAAACTGCTGCTGGCTCGTGGTGGCCCTAGTGGCCCCTATAACTTCTCTGAAGAAAAAAACCCGCTAAAATTTTCTCTGATGGCTTTGAAACCCTCACCAATGAGTCTGGAATGTATGAGATAGTTGAAATTGACTATTGGAACTCCAAAATTGGTCGAATCTAGCTCAAGATAGAGCCTAAACTCATTTTTCCCAATGACCCCTAAAAATCCTCCACCAAACTTGGATAACTGAAGTTAAAATCCAGTTAGAATGGCATCTCAGCCATTTTTTGGGGTGTGCTGGCCACAGTTTCTGCCAACACTAACCACTATATTAAATGTTGGTGGACGGTTTGGGCACATGCAACAAAGTTTTCGGTCTTCAAAACCGTAACTGTCGGCGGGAGCTACTAACTGTAGCATTTAAATGTTACCGCAAATTTGTGCCATGTGACAGGCATAAATGGCGAGAGTACTGTTGGCGGTTACGCGTTTTGGCCTTGGGTCATGAGCTACAAGCCTATGGGGAGGGGCTGGCCCCTCCAAACCCCCAAACTTCAAACCAAAACACATTAAATAAATCCGCGATGCTTATATGGGTAAGTCACATACGTAGCACGATAGTAACACATAGGCCTGGTGGGCACAAGGTCACCAGTTCGATCCCGGCAGCCCCAAAAAAAATTTTCTTGACCATTCTTGTGTCATGTGGTGGCCTCTAGGCCTGCCACATGGCGAATTCTAATTGGCCTAAACTAAAACACATCAAACAACTGTCTAATGAAACAATGCCACTAGTCCCTGGATGTAGACATGTAGGCTTGTACATGCTTCCAGAGCCTCCCAGAAGAACTCATGACCATTCCGTGGGAGCATCTAGGGTTAAGTGAGTTAAAAACTTAGTGGGACATAGAGGGTAGTTACCTGAGTGGTTGGGATTGTTCCTGGGAGTCTTGCTGCTGATGTGGAAGGTCTATATGATGTGTTTCCCTTTGTTCCACTTCCTTAAGGTCACCTAGGAGGTTGAATCTGATCATCATATCCTCTTGTCACATGTTTACCCCAGTTGGACGGTTACTCGGGTAGATATGGGAGGAGGGTTTTACAAAGTGGTATCAGAGCAATGTTCACCCCCTGAACTAGATGGGAGGTGTGTTGGTCATGCTTTTCTACTGGTTTCATATGTGTTTCTCCTACTTGTGGTGTATGTGCTTGTTGCATCTACACAATGTTAGTCATGGTTGCAGTGATGTTGTCACCATGTGTAGGCTAATGGTGTTGTTGTACACCGCATCGTCATGAGTGTATGAATGGTTACATGTTTTTTTATACATGTCAAGTTCCTACAAGTATCGTCCTTGTATGTTTGGTTGCATGTTGTTACAAGTATTGTCAGTTTATGCTTGATTACATGTGTTTATGCTTGTGTATACATTTGTGTATTGTCTATGCTTATGATTGTGTATTGTTCACGTACGTTGGTATGGTTGATGTCATCATACATGAGTTCATAGTATGTGTAGTGATATGGTCATGCAGTGATGACTTGACTCTAGCTAGAATGATGCTTATGTGATTGGTATATTTATTTGCTATATGTATATATGTTGTTATGATTATGTTTATACATATCTCACACTGATTTGGATGATCTTACAGATGAGGTATCCTCCCAAAATTATACTAAGGTACGTTGGTTTATTATGATTTGGTTTAAATGACATATTATTCCTTGTAGGAAAGAGATCAAAATGAATAAAAAGATAGTAGAGCACAAAGATTCTCCCTATGAATCAGATGAACACCATGGTGGAAACTCTTCCAATTTGGAAGACACATTGAGAATCTTAAAGGAAGAAATAAGGATTTGTAAGGCAGACAATGAAATAATCATACATACACAAGAGAAATAAGAAGAGGTTAATGCAATACTTCTTCAGAGCTTGTCAGAATTTCAACGATAAAGGCCACTTCAGATCAGACATCGATAGGATGACATAACTAATTGGGAATATGGTAGTAGGTATCCTGGTAGACACAGGTTGGATAGAGCTAACACAATGAGAGATGGAAGGCTATTGGACACTCCAGATAGGAGTAGTGATGAGTATAGTGTTGATCAGCTGTTGATCAAGGTCTCAAAATTGAAGTTGAAGAACACAAAAGCATTGAAGAGTCACTTCAAAATAAGTTGGAAGAAATCAACCAAGAAAGGGAAGAATTAGAAGCCGAAGTAGTCTCGCTGCGTAAGGAAGTGAAGAAAGGAAAAACTATCCAAAGCTATGCCAACAACTCAAGGGCATTGGAAGAACTCATTAACAATAAACGATCTTACAATGACATAACTGGCCTCAGTTACAAAGAAGAAGAAGCAAGACCTTCTACAAAAAAATACAATGAACCTATGAGATCTGACATGCATGTAGACTTCATTGGACAAGATTCACAAGAATAGTGTTGGAAGACAATTCCTCGAGGAAGATTTCCATCTAGGTACCGACATATTTTTTATGGCTATTGTTATTCATGTGGAAAATTTGGTCATAAAACTGTAGAATTTCACACGTACCCTAGGAACCAATACAATTCCAGGAGATCTGTCAAATATGAACCTCCCAGGGCTCAACAAAACATCAATAGATATGAACATTTAAGAAATAATATTGAATGGTACAAATGTCGAAACTTTGGACACATAGCCAGAGACAGCAGACTTGAAAATCCTCCAGAAGAATCTTTGAAGCCATAGAACAAACGAACATGGAATAAGAAGAAGACTAATAATTGTGCTCTCCCTCTCAAGGCTCAAAACAACAAAGATGTGTGGTATGTTGATAGCGGTTTCTCAACGCATATGACTGGAGATAGAAAGAAATTTGTATCTCTGAAAGAGAAGAAGGATGGAACCGTGTCCTTTGGAAATGATGGATCTTGAAATGTTATAGGATTAGGTACCGTCACTCTCGGAAGCAAAGATGCTCTAGCCAAGAATGTTCTATTGGTTGAAAACATGAATCACAATCTGCTCAGTGTTGGATAAATGTGTGATCAAGGACACACAATACTATTCAACTCCACAAAATGTGAAAACATGTCCACAGGATGGTTGTGTGTTAGGGGGAGTGGAAGTGTGTACAAGTCTGCAAGATGGTTGTGTGTCAGGGGGAGTTACCCTTTTCCATTGATGTCAAAGGGGGAGATAATGTTGAAGGAAGAGGTGTCATGATCACAGGGGGAGTACTTGTGTTGCCATCAACGCCAAAGGGGGAGATTTTTGATCAACGATTGTCATTGATGTCAACCCAAGGAGCACCAGGGGCTACCCTAATATTACATGGGAATTTTTACCTACCAAATTAATATTTTATGAGTCAAGAATTATTTTTATGGTTTCTACTTGTCGAGATGTTTCCGTTGATATATGGCATGCCACGTAATTCTTCACAGTTTGAGAGATATTCATGTTTGAAGTTTGTAACCCCAATTAGTGGGCTAAAAACCCATGGGGTTATGGCATGGGTCATTGAAAAGTAATAATTAATGTTTTTTAAGCTCATAAAATCCCTCCCACATTCACTTGTTGAAGCCCCTCTCAACCTAAGAATTTATATAAATTTTGATCCTCATATCCTCCTCTTGTAGGGATTTTGCTATCTGAAACTGGTCATCGTGGAATGTTCACTCTAACTTTTTTTCTACGAGAGTTCAGAAGCTGAAATTTTTATGAGGTGAAGCAGAAATCCTGAGGAAGCTCCTATAAAAAATTTAGATCAAGGTGTGCAACATTTTTGGAGTTATGATCTGTGGAAGTTAGTGTTTTTGCAGACTCCTGAAATTCATCTCATAGAAGTGACCTTGGGAAAATAGTCATAAATCTCTCTCTGAGTATCAGATTAGAATTATGTAAAAACTGGAAAATATTGCAAGGGCTATAGTTTTATTTGTATCAATTTAAAAGCCTAATGAAGAAAAAGTGACACGTGGAACGCCGTACAAGTTCGATCTACTGAAACAATACATAATTAGGACATTGTGAGAGATTGGGTATAACTCTCTCTTGAAGAATCCAAATTGGGTCAGACCTGTGGCATTGGAAAGAAGACTCATAGGTATACTATAGGGCTAAAAATCACATATTGGGGATCTGAAATAACATAGATATACCAGATTCAATATCGAGCCTCTAGAAGGAAAGAAAAAGCTAGATCATGTGTTGTCAAGGGCTGCAAAGGACTAGACTTTCTAGGGCAGAAAAGCAAATCAAGGTGCAGCAGAGGGTAGCATGAAAAGAGTAGCAACCAAGGTGCATAACATCAGCAAGAAGTTCAACACATGAAGTCTTCAAATGGGCAACACTGCATACAGTCATTGTAAATGCATCATTGTAAAAATTGTACAAGTGTCTATTTGCCAAGAGTTGAAGAGGCAGTGTCGGAAGGTCTAGGATCATCACTAGGTGGTTATGTCATAGTTGGGGTTATGGTATAGTTTGTCTTCTTCTTCTACATCATTATATATCATTGTAAAGTGGACTATTTTCCATGGTACGAGAGTCCATTCTTGTTTTATTCTTCTATAGGGTGGTAGGGTGGTGCTAGGGTGAGTTGTAGCTCACTAGGTGTTGGGGCATCCGTTCAGTTGACTACTGAAGAATCTCAGGTGTTGGAGAATCCATCCAATGGGAGCTGGAGAAGAATTATTTTATAGATTCTAGGAAGTTTGAGCTTTATTTTCAATTGGAGTTGAATATTAAAGAATTATTAGAAAATCATTAGGTGGTTTTTGTCTCGGAGTGGGTTTCCACCTTAAAAACTGTGTGCATTTGTGTTCTTTTTGTTCACTGCTATTATTGTACAAACACTGATAATAATTGAAGACTAAATAATGCTATAATTTAAAGGAATACTGATTCACCCCCCCCTCTTAGTATTTCCAACATACAGGTACTATTCTAGTTCCAGTTCAGATAGAAATCATGATCGTCATCATTATCATCCTTACAGGAGGAGTGACAGGGGATACTTGCTGGATGAATTTAAGAAAGTGAAGCCACCAAATTTTTATGGGGACTTGAAGAAACCAAAAGAGGCAGAAGCCTAGATACTTGGGATGAAGAAGTTCTTCGATTTGCATGAGTACACTGATAATATGAATGCTAGAGTAGCTATCTCTAGCCTTAGGGGTAAAGTAAAAATCTAGTGGGAAGATTTGAAGCAGGTCAGACACATCAGGGCAAAGGACTTGAGTTGGCATGAGTTCAAGAGGCTTTTCAGGAATAAATACTTGTCAGAAAGGTACTACGACAGTAAGGACAAAAAATTATATGAGCTAAAGATGGGACCAATGACAAATGAAGAGTACACGACTAAGTTCCTGGAGCTATTGAGCTATGTACCGTATCTTGAATATGAGAAGGCTAAAGTAGTGATTTGCTAGTGGTTTTCCATTAGCATATAGAGATTAGATTGAGTATGATGAGCCTCAGTCACTTGAGGAAGTCAATGGAAGTTGAAGCATTGCTATGAGCAGCCAAAGCATAAGAATTGATCTTAGGAAGGACGAAAAGGGAAGGACAAAGGTAAAGGTAAATGTCATCCTAAGAGAGGAAGGCCTCAAAATGTAGAAGAGAAAGAAAATATGGCACCGCAAAAGAAGTTCAATGCATCTAGACAGGGACATTAATAAAAAAAAACATAGAGGTGATGGTACTGGATGATTGGAGTGTTGGACATGTGGTAAGGAGCATCTCAAGAGATATTGTCTACAAAATTAGGGTGGTATGCCTCAAATATACAGTGCAAAGGAGGTGAATAATGTTGGGGATGTTGGGAAGAGAATTCCTTGTATTTATGCAGCCATGGACATCAAGAAGGTTGATCACTAAACATATATCATTGAGATGGACAGTAAGATTTGTGATTGAATTTGTAGATAAGTGTGGTTTGAACAAGGAAATGCATGCATAATCTTGGTTAGTGCAGTAGGCTACATGTACAAAGAAAAGAGTTCACTATTGGGTAAGATCTTGTGCATTTGTGTAAAATGGCATGTCTACAACAACACACTTGAACATATTTCCATTGGGGTCATACAATATGCCATTGGGTATGGACTGGATACACCTTCACAGGACCAAGGTGGAATGTTACGACAAAGCCATTGAGTGCTTGGTTGACAATGGGGAACCAAGAGTCTTACAGGGAAAGAAGAAAGACACATCAGTTAGGATGGTGACATCCATGCAGGCCAAGCACAGTCGCAAGAAAGGGTGTGTGTTATTCGAAGTACATATTTCTAGTGACAGAGGTAAGGAAGTTGAGGATGTAGATGTTTTGAGCATAGACCCAGTTCTACAATAGTTCCAGGATGTACTTCCTGCAGATATTTTAGAGTTTCCACCTCATAGGGAGGTAGAATTTTCTATTTAGTTGGTACTAGGAGAAGCTCCAACATCAAAATCACCATACAGGATGAGCACACATGAGTTGGTAGAATTAAAGTTTCAACTAAAAGAGTTGCTTGACAAAGGATACATTAGGCCAAGTGTATCGCCATGGGACGCATCGGTATTGTTTGTGAAGAAGAAATATGTCACTCTCAGATTGTGCATTGATTACATGAAGTTGAACAAAGTGAGCATTAAGAACATGTATCTGTTGCCGAGGATTAATGATTTGTTTGATCAGTTGAAGGGAGAAGCAATGTTCTCTAAGATCGACTTGAGATCAGGATACCATCAGGTACACATCAAAGGAGAGGACATCTACAAGACCACATTCAGGACCAGGTACGAGAATTACGAGTTTGTTGTAGTTAATTTTGGTTTGACTAATGCCCCAACTACATTTATGTATTTGATGAACAATGTGTTGTGTACTTATATGGAAATTTTTTTTATTGTGTTCATTGATGACATATTGGTATATTATAAAAATGAGGAAGAACATGTCGAGCATTTGGTAGCAGTGTTGAGATTTTTGAGGGAGAATCAGTTGTATGCTAAGCTCAACAAATGTAGTTTCTTCCAGACTGAGGTACATTACTATGGACACATTGTCTCCAAGGAGGGAATTGTAGTAGATATAGAAAATATAAGGGACATCATGGAGTGGGTAGATCCTATAAATGTAGATGAGGTTAGATCTTTCATGGGGTTGGTAGGATATTACAAGAGCTTCATCAGGAACTTCTCACATATTTCTTATCCTATTACATCATAGTAGAGGAAAAGTAAGAAATTTGATTGGACAGAGGAGTGTGAGGCTAGTTTTCAGTAGCTTAAGCAGTTTTTGACACATGCTCGAGTGTTAAATATTGTAGATATAGATAAGGAGCTTGTATTATGTACATATGCTTGAAAGAGAGGAATTGGTGGGATCCTTATCTAGGACGAATAGGTGGTATGCTATGAGTCATGAAAACTAAATGAACATGAGAAGAAATACCTGACACATGATCTTGAGCTAGCAGTGATCATACACGCATTGAAGATGTGGAGGCACTATCTTATTGGAAGGAGGTTTGTACTAATCACTAAGCACATTAGGTTGAGGTACTTGTTTGACTAGCCGAATATGAATGCCAAGCAAGCTAGATGGTTGGCCACGATTTGTGAGTTTGAATTTGAGATCAGGTGCATCAAGGGAAAGGTGAACATGGACGTAGATGCTCTTAGTAGGCAGGTATAGGTAAATCACATATCAACTATGAACTCCTATGGAACATGTTTACAGGTTAGAATCTTGTAGGCAGGTCAACATGATGATAGGTATATGGAGATTGTGTACAGGTTGTAGCAGAGTACAGGTGCATGTACACATATAGGTATAGGTGTAGGAGTACAGGATGTGGACTACCGTCTCATGGAAAATGGATTGTTAAGATTTAGAGACAAGATATATGTACCAGAAAATAGTGAGCTCAAGAAGGTGGTCTTGAGGGATTTTCATGCGAAACCATATTTCGGTCACCCAGACTATTAGAAGACATTAACTGCAGTGAAGAGGTTCTATTATTGGTTGAATACAAAGAAGGATGTGGCATTGTTTATAGCTACATGTTTGGACTATCAAATGGTTAAGCCAAAGTCTAGGCATATAGGTGGACTACTACATCCAATTGTGATTTTAGAGTGGAAATGGGAGGTCATTTCCATGGATTTCATCATAAGTTTTCCAAGGATAGCTAGAAAACATGATTCCATCATGGTTGTTGTGGACATGTTGACAAAGGTTGCACACTTCATTCCATTGAAGGCTACATACTCAGCTAGCGATGTGGCACATGTGTTCATTAGAGATGTGGTCAGATTGTATGGTGTTCCCAAGAAGATTGTGTCAAACATGGATGCAAATTTCACTTCCAAGTTTTGGAAGGAGTTGTTTGTAGGTTTGGGCACTAAGTTGGCCTTCAACACAACTTATCATTTGCAGACAGATGGACAGATTGAGAGGGTCAACAAGATATTGGAAGACATGTTGAGGATGTATGTGATGCATCAACAACAAAAGTGGGAAGAGGACCTTCCATTGGTAGAGTTCACCTACAACAACGAGTATCAAGATTCCTTAAAGATGAGTCCATTTGAGGAGATGTATTGGCAGGGTTGCAATACTCCCATCAGTTGGAGTGATCCAGTTAACAGGGTATTGATTGGACTAGAGATGTTAGCAGAGATGGAACATGAAATTCAGGTGATCAAGAAGAATTTGAAAGCAACACATGATAGGAAGAAAAGTTATGTGAAATTGAATATGTTGTTTAAGGAGTTTCAGGTTGGGGAATAGGTGTACTTGCACATCAAGCCCAATAAGAGCTCCTTGTGGATTGGATCATGTGCCAGGCTGGCACCACGGTTTTGTGGAACTTTTAGGATAATTGAGAGGATCAGGTCAGTAGCCAATCATCTTGCACTACCTTCTACATTGAAAGTCCATGAGGTTTTTCATATATCATTTCTAAAGAAGTATGTTAAAGACGTTGATCATGTGTTTGACAGGTCTATATTTCAGGTGGATCCAGATGGAGAATTCCAACCAGAGCCTCAGTGTATATTGTAGAGAAAGATGCTCATACTCTGGAATCAAGAAATACAACAAGTTAAAGTGCAATGGAAGAACTTTTTGCCTGATGAAGCTACATGGGAGATGATAGATCAGATACAAGCTATGTATCCTTCCGTTTTTTTTCGATTGAGGCAAATCAGTTTTGGTGTGATGTTGGTATATGTTTGGCATATGTTTTGGTGATGTTTTGATATATGTTTTGATGTGATGTTCGGGTATATGTACATATGTATATGGATGTAAATACCACCATGAGATATGTTATAAAGCTCCAATAAGAGGTATGGGTGTCATGTCATTATAGTTGTCATGTTGTTATGTTGTCATGTTGGTTTTCTTTTCAGTAGGGTGATCATTGTAAATATTGCATCAAGCTATGTTATAAAGCTCCATGGGAAGCATGTTTGATTTTCAACAGTTTTATTGAGGTATATGTGTGATTGAACACTAAGTATGGTGTACCCCTAGGGGGAGAGTTCTATAAAAAACCCGTTCAAAATTCCATGTAAAAAAATAATAAAGGAAAAATAATAACCACGATTGATGGGGCACTTATTCCAAGATGAATGTTGGAAAAAACATTCGAGTGGGTGATTTTTGTTATTATGGCTAAAGGATGTTGGAAAAGGCAATGGAAAAGGCTTTGGAAAGGAAAAATGACATTTTTGGCACATTTATTTATGAAAATAATGGAAATTAGGAGAAAATGGAGGTGAAAGGTCACAGGTTTCATGTGAGGAGGAAAATGAAGGAAAATAATGGAAAATGAAAAAAATAGAGGCCTCATCAATATTCTCTCTCTCCCTCTCACTCTTGGACACTTAGAGTTTTCTTGGAGCACTTTGGCAATGGATCAAGAAAGGAAAAGAAGGCAAGATGAAGGAAGGAGAAAGCAAGGAAGAGTAGGATCAAGCAATTACAAGACGATTATTTTTAAGTATTGATTTGCACGTGTGATTTACTTGCTAGATTTGGCATGCATGGTATTGCATGTGGTTCCTTTCTATCATGGCATGGGTTTTTCTAGGTGCAACAATGTTTTTAGCCTAGTCGCCATTTTTGGATAGCCATGGTGTGATGGGGTTCAAATGTTTTGGTTGAGTTGGATTGCAAGATGGATTTGAAGCTGAGATAGGTGGATATCCTAAATGATATAACACATGGCCTAGTAACCCCTAAAATAGACGGTGGGTTGTGGTAAAGCTGGATAATGTGTTGCCTCAGTTTAGGGCCTAGTGATCTGGTGTGGATTGCGCTAAATTCTAAGAGGTGGGTGCTCTCCATCAGGCCTATGAATCCCAAGTTGGGATATATGGTAAAGCCTGGAGAGTATGTCTCGGTTTAGGGCCTAGTAATCCCTGGATCAAACTATGGATTGCAGTAAAGTCTGAGAGACTAGTAGATAGGAAAATTACTCATGGTGTAGGTGGAGAAATCCAGTGGCATCCATGTTTGTTTTGGCCTAGTGATCAAGTGGATATCATGGTAAAGTATACTATGACATGTTCATTGTTTTGGAATAGTGATCTAGTGTGGATTACGATAAAGCCTGATTTCTATTGATGAGGGTGAGGTGGTTTAGCCTCAGGATGCCTTGGTTGGTTCTTTCGATTTGAGTCCCACATTCATGCTTGGAATATGACACGGGGGTGATTGGAGGAAGAGAGATTTATCTCAGACAATATATGGCTGAGTGGAACGTGGAAGTCGAATCCCGGGTTGGTTTTTGCATTCATCAATAAGAGGTTCTCTCCTTGAAATTTTATGTGTAAATGTACTAGTTTATATGTGGATTCTATGGTTGTTGCATCCTTGAGATTTTTTTTGTTATTATGCTGGTTATAAGCATGTATTATGACAGTGATGATGTATGGCTCTCCTCATGTTTTTATTTGTAAATGTATAAACAATGTATATATGACGTCATAGATGATACTGCAGCTAACGATGTAAGGGAACAATGCTTCTTATCGATTCTTAGATAAGTATGAGACCCCTATACTCAAATATGTTGTTTACACTTGTAGATAACATATTTGTGATATGTTTGACGGAATTCCTGTCATGGCTAGTACGGATATAGTCTAGAACTTATCATCATTTTTCCAAATACAACATTGTTTCATTGTGTTATTTCATTTATGAACTTGTCATTGAGTTCTAGGCAGTGGCTTGGGATATGGGCCTGAAAAAGTGCCCTAAATACCACGGACGCAGGCATAGGCCAGGGAAATTTATTCCCTGGACATAGGCATGCAGGCTTGTGCATTTGTCTAGAGCCTCCCATACACACTCATGACCATACTGTGGAAGCATCCAGGGGTTAAGTGAGTTAAAAACTCAGTGAAACCTAGGGGCTAGTTACTTGAGTGTTTGGGATGGTTCCTGGGATTCTTTTTGTTGACGCAGAAGGTCAGTATGATGTGTTTCCACAGGTTCCACTTCCTTAAGGCCACCTAGGAGGTTGAATCTGATTATAGTAGCCTCTCGTCACATGTTTAACCCTGTTGGCCGATTACTTGGGTAGATATGGGAGGAGGGTGTTATTAGAAGAACTTTCACTGGTGGATGGAGAGGGAGGAGACTCTTCTCCTCCACCTCCATGGTGTACCGTGTTGTCCTTAGAGGTAATTATAGGTTAATTAATTATTCCAAAGCATCTAAAATATTTTGTTGTTTAAGGGTTTTTTTGGATGACCAATGTTATGAGCAGATTACAAGCATTTTATTAAACTTTAATAATACTGAACATTTAGAAAGGGCTATTATTTTACTTCTAAACAATGATTTGATTTAAAATATGTGAAAGGAAGAAATGTAAGAAGCTGTGATGTATTAAATATTCAGATTGAATTTTAAGTTAATCACAAGAAAGAAAGTTGATAAACAATGTCTACAACTCAACCATATATATTTAACCTTATGAAGATGACTGATAATTTATAAATATAGAGGGACTTATACATAAAAATAGTCCAATAAACCAATATCTAAAATAGATGATAACTCCAGAGGGGATTTAAGATAGACTGATATTCAATTTTATCTTACCCAATTATCTTCATAAAACTTAAATACACATGGAAAAACAAAATGAAATGTAAACTGGAAAAACTCACGAGGAGACAACCTGTTTGAAACAAATCGAGAATCATTTCATTAATATGTAGTGATCTCAGTTCAACAAAATTCTGCTTTGCACGAGCTCATTCAAGGGTTCAACCCTTTGTAATAGTTTTGTGGAAGTATTTATACAATTTTCTTCAAAAGATCTAGATTCAAATATCTAGATACTTTTGGAAATATCCAAAAATATTTTTCAAAACAAAAATGAAAAAATATATAAATTTGAAACTAAACGAGTTTCTAGCTCTAAAATAAAGGATTTTTGGTGATGAATGGATCAGGAAAATATGAGTCTTTGTTGCTGAATCTGTCCTGGATACCTGCTGACTGTTCACTATAATAATTCACACAAATTTTCCCATTTGTCCTGATTTGGCAGTGAAAAATTGTTCAACTTTCGATATATTTCATCTACATCTGTGTATCTTTCGAAAGTGGGCTTGGTGAAAAAAAAATGGGGTACTTCATGTCTGATTGACAAATGAAAGCTGAGTCCTTCCATAAATGATTTTCCTGTAATGCTCCCTATAACCTTTGCAATTTTTGACCTGTCCCTGGAAATTTCACATAATTTGGTTTGATAATCTTCAAGCTGGACTAACTCATCTCTCATTCCTTGTAATCCAAGAATACCTTTCTGACGTAACACATTAAACTTTTTGTGAAACCTCCGCACCATATTTTGCAAATTCTCACACTTGTTTTCTAACTGTAACATCATATTCTTCTTAGTGAGAACTTTCCTTAGTTCCAAAATGCTATATGTTATATCTTCAATGTTCAACTCTTCTAATTCATCTTTGGATTTTGAATTTAGAATTTTGATGATGGATACTACATCACTAGATTTAGTATCTATCTCCCTTTTTACCTCCGCAATAAAAGTGTTTGATTCTATGAGAAGTTCACTTATTTCAAATATGATTTGAATGGATGGCCATATCTGGGTCATTTCTTCATTTATTTCAATCCAAATATTTCCTTGGCTTTAGAAATGGTATCAACCATTATCTAAATATTGGATCCCCTGGGAGAGCTTATGAGTTTTTTGTAACTCTGATAAATATGCACCATCTGATTTAATTTTTTTTTTTCCTGCAATTTATCCAATTTCTCAGTAAGCTTTTCAATTTCTTTACCTTTGATAGATAAATCTTCCAGAGCTTTAGTCAAATATTCTATTGTTGTGGTGGATTGTGACACTACTGTTGAAGTTGATGTTGTGTTGCTGAAGTAGATGCCTCCCCTGTTGATGTACTTGTTGTTGGAATCACAACCAATGGGATGGATTGTACTCGAACAATGTGCTCTTCTTTCTCTTTAAGGAGTTTTTCATTCTCCTTTTCAATTTTGGAGATTTGTATATTTTGTTCAATAATGATTTTGAACAAATTATATTTCTATTTCTTTAGTTCTCCAAATTATTTAGCCTACGTATCTTCACTTGAAGGAAGCTTCAATTGTTTTCTTTAAGATGCAATGCCTGCATTCTTTGATTTAATGATTTCTTCAACATATTTGATGTTATTGAGATCATATCCCAACTTTATAACCAACTCTTCTAAAGATTTGATTTTAGTATCTTTAGCTAGAGAAGAAATCTTCTCTAACTTCAACTGAGTTTATATATTCTGTACTGAGTTTTGAAGCTTGGCAATTGTCATTGCAGAATTGGTTATGGTACTGAATATCATTTTGTTGGCCCTCAATTTTGGTCAATTTTTCTTATTACAAATCCACCTAATTTCAATCATTCTCCACCTTATATCATCAACATATTCCTTATTTTTACGTTATTATGCATATTCAAGTAAATAAATTTTTTTTTTTCAAATTTTAGATATTTTTGTAAAACTTGGGTTTTAAGAGTATTTTTGGATAAAACTGAAAATTTCCATAATAGCTTCATGGAAGTCATATGTGCATGACACTTGGGCACAAGCTGAGCATAGATTTGGAAAGCTTGGGAAACATGGATGGAAAATCATCTATTGGTTCGGTCAAACTGAGCTAAAATAGGCCCCGTCAACGCTGGTCAAACATGACCTATTTTTCAAAAATCCCTAGGAAAAAGGGCATAATTAGTAGTTTTTGGGATTTTTCCAGATTTTGTGCAACTGAATGGATGAGTTCAACCTAGATGGATGGGATTAGGATGGATGAGGCTTTTAGAGACATTGTAGGTTTGTTTTTTTATTGTTTGTCTATTTAAACCAAGCTTATGAACCATTCAAGCATGGAGAATTTGTATAATTTCATATTGAGACTTTTGAATATTTTGAGTTAATTTGAGGAACCAGTTCCACCTTATTTTTGCTGTTCATGCTGTGGATGATTGATTGAATTTTATGTAGTTGAGAATTTATTCAAGTGTTCAAGGCAAGGCTGGAGGCCCCCCACACCAAGCTAAGTACACTTTTTGGTTAATTTAGCATAATTTTCATGAACTAGTTTTTCTTTAGATTTATTCAGTCATTTAGATGTGTGAAGATTTCTTATGTTTACTGATGATTCTTGGTTTAATTCTAATCTGCATATGAAGGGGAAAATAATAGTTTAAGTTAAATTCTCCTTCTATTTGATCAAAGAACAATAACTAAAATTCATCTTCTTTTCCTTGTTTGAGTTATTTCCTGAATTTCTAGTTTTAATGCAATGGTAACAATGATGAATAGAATTGTAAAGAAGGACAACATGGACCTGCTCAGTTAGGAGCCTATTCTCCTACTTTTTATACATCATAAGCTATTGTCCATCAAGTATTTGGTTTCTCTTCATGAAAGTAGTACCGTGGGGAAGGAAAATCAGGATCTCCTAAGTTAGGAGCCCCTTCACTCACTTATTACATATTTAATAAGAAATTACTTAGTTAGATTTTATATTTGTAATATGCATTTCCATAAATCTTATAATCTAGAATATATTTGTAATATACATTTATTTCAGTTTCTACATTTTATCTTCTAAAATTGACTACATCTAAAATCCATATATTTTGGACATGCTTCCAAGTTTACAAACCGGGATTGATAATTAAATACTTGTGTTAGTTTACCCAATAAATTAACCCAACACATTTCACCTGATTGCTTATAAAGATCCATCTGATCTATAGGATGAATAGTTTTTGTATCAAAAGAGAATATGGATTTCTTATAGTCATCTGTTGTTTGAGGCTGAGCGATCTTAGGCTCTAGAAAAGAAATTTGCATCTTTCCTTCTTTCGAGTCAAAAGTTGATAGAAGCCTATGTTGGGAAGTTACTGTTTGCTTCCAAAACTATGATAATGTAGTGGCCTTCAAAGCTAGGTTCCTTCTTTTAATCTCCTGATAGACAACAAATATACCTGGCTCTTTTTGGTTGCTCTTTCCCAATTCCCTTGCTAGTGATAAAATGGGTGTAAATGTTGTCATTGGTGTCCTTGGATTTGATAGAGATTGTGGAATACTGTATTGTCTCCCTAAAAATGAGGGAGTGCATGTTCCAGAGAGAACAATTGGATGTAATTTTTGAGTACTTTCTTGCTGACCCTCTTCTTCATTTTCCTGCCTCGGCTTCTTGTTATATACAAAAAATCCTTTACAGAGACTTTTGATACTAAAGGGGAACTGGTTTCCCTTGGTATTTTCTCTCCTTTTTCTTGTGCTAATGGAGTCTATGAAGAAGATAGAATTTTCTCTTCAGCCTCTTGGAGAGTGTTTACCTGCCACTCCTCCTGGTTCATGAATTGCTCGATCTCTGGTTTGGATGTGTGAACATAAGGGGCATATTTATGTTTTATTTTCATCTTTGAGACAATACCCAAAGGGTCATAAGACCAGGTAAAATTGTGCTCAAAATTCATCCCTTTGAAGATAACATCTGCCTCTTGTCCTACTGTTCTTGTATTACATGTGAAATGACCTATCTGTGTTTTCATCTTAAAGTGAGATTTATTCTTAGTTGTCTGTAAATGTACTTGATCCATGTTAATCATTTTTCTAATGAATTCCAAGGAAAATATCCTTATGGGAAAATACTTAGGAAGTTTGTAGGGGGCTAATTCACAACCATAAATTTTGATTTATGAGTAGCTCTAATATAAATACCAATCACCCTTTTTAGTTTGATCACTCCGCTGTAAAATCATTTTAATTTTTGTCTCTATCCTAGGCTCTGCATTGCTATTTAACAAACTTGCTGCCACATGCAAAAACTAATCCACAAATTTACTAAAGGAGAATTATGTGCTGCTCTTTCTAACCAAAGGGGTCCAATTAATAATTGATTGAGGGTTGCCCTAGTCATTGATATTCTGTAACTAAAAGGGAGATATCTCTGACTGATAGTAAATAAAAATATAAACTAGAACTTAAGCATATCTAAATACTCCTTCACTTGATAATTTCATAAACTTCTCATGAATAATTTTTGATATTAATTTACTGTAACAAAATATGATTGGTGGCTTTTTTTCAATTGAGAAAATAGAAATAAAGGAAAATATATGCTCATCTATCCACTAGTATGAATGATAAACTAAAATAAAAGAAAGTATGGAAACAATCTGTTTGGCCAATTCTGGAAAAATTGAGGTTGGATAGGGAGGATTGGTCTTAGGAAATTGGGTATCATGTGGCAAGAAGGTCTCAAATACCTTGACTCTTTGGGGGAAATCTAGGTTTTTATACATTTCCATGAGAAAATTTGGATGAAAATGTTTTGCAAGGGGATCATCTTTGATTTGATGTATTTCATAAATGGAGTGGCCATTGATGTGAAACATGGTTTCATCATTTTGTGCAACTATGGATCTTTGGATATGTATATAGCGGAATTGGCACCAGGTGAAAAATTCGAGAAAATAGGGATTTTGAGGGAAAATATATTGAGGCAAGGTAGAGTTCTATAACCTGATTTCACCGCTGTTATCCAAGTGCTTTTGACGAAGCCAATTGGGAATTTCATAAAAGTCAAATTCACAATCGGTTTCAGATATCTGGTATAGATTGTCAACTAGTGGTTGATGGTCTAAGACTATAGCTGGGGGTAACATTGGAATAAGAAATAGATTTACCTTTAGGAGCCATTGAAAATAGAAAGGGAAGGGACCTGTCTATAAATACCTATTAAAAATGACAGATTGGTGAATGAGGAAAAGTATTGGATGATACTGGACTTGTGTAGAAGCTGCTCCTATTTTTGATGAAACCTTTAAACAAATGAGAAAACATTGATGTAGTGGAATAGCATGAAAATTGGTTTTTGTACCAAAACCAAAGCCTTTAACAGAGTGCTGGTGAACGTTTATTTGCACGGGAGAAATTTATTATCGTAATATTATGACATAATGGATAGTTATAACAATAATTTTATAACTGGTAAATGGAGGATAGATGGAGGGTGTTGATTCGACAGGCGAGATGACATGGAGGTTGACGGGAGAATGGCGAGAAATGGCGTAATGATCAACATATGAGAAAAGTAGTTTTGGAGCCGACCCAGAGGGGGGTATAGGCGGTAAGTGGATTTGGGGGGGGGGGTGGGGTCTGTATGAGAAGATGACACATATGGTAGGGTGGTTTCAAAGAAACAACTCTACCTAGACCCCCTGTCAAATATCATTCGAAAGTGCGGGAGGGTGTGGGTTGGTGTGGGTGTCGTTGATCTAGGCACAATACATCTTGACTGTTCAAATCTGTGCATGTTTTAATGAATACGATAAAACATCACTTTATGCTGAATTAATACATTTTCTCTAATTAACCATATTAATGCATGGTTAATTTATTTAAACCATGATATAATGTAATATAAGAAAAACAATCTTAAGCAGCATTTTGACTAGGGCGCAACAAAAATAAAACCTTTTGAAATATTTATATCAAATCTTTTTCTTTTTTTATCTCTATGCCTAACATTTTTTCATTTTTGTTTCTTTTCTTTCTATTTCCAATGCCTAACATTTTTTCAATTTTTTTTTTTTTTTTTGAAACAAAATATCCTAAAATTTTATTTTATTTTTCTACTACGATATATAACTTATCAAAACCATATATGTTACAACATCGGATCCAACTGGGGACTGCTTCCTCTTGTAGGATGCAGGGAATTAGCAGATCCAAGTGCCTTCTCCTCGAGCTAATGGAGTCTTTGTTGAAAAACAAACATACTTCTATGAAAAATAAAACAAACCGGTGATATACAATGATTAATGTGAGAAACACTACCTTTTTTCAATACTGAATGTGGTGCTTCAAATATTTTCCATTAACTGAAAATGAAGAATATTGACCCTCCAAGTTCTGTAAGATAAAAGTGTTGTTGTTTATAACTTATGCAATGCTAAAAGGTCAAAACCATAGATTTTCGAACTTTCCATGTTTTCCTTTATCTTCCCTTCTAGCATCCCATCTTAACACTAAATCTCTTTCTCTAGCTTTTCAGTCATACAAACATTTTTTTTTTTTTTTTTTAAAATATTTGCAAAGTTTATAATGAATTTCATCTCTATTTTCATTAAGCTCAATAATATGATTGATCCTCCTATAAAAGTCATTAGGTTATTCATTTAATTCTTGTAACAATCTCATGACAGGAAAAGCTAAATTGGTAGGAAATATGGCTTCTTTACCATAAACCAACTGAAATGGATATTTCCTGTAGACCTTTTTGGAGAAATCCTGTTTGCCCAAACTGCATCAATGAGATGGTTTTCCCAACTCCTTTTGTGGTCTTCCAATGTTTTCTTAATGAATTTGACCAAACTCTTATTTGAAGATTCTTCCAGTCCATTTCCCTGTGGATAGTAAGGGGTATAATGATGCAACAAGATTTGATATTTTTGATAAAATTCAATCATCTTGACACTGCTAAATGCTACTGCATTATCTGTAACTATCTGTTGGGGGCATCCAAACCTAGATAGTATGTTATCTTCAATAAACTTAATGAATACAGTGTTGCATTTCTAGCAAGAATGGATTCTACCCATTTGGTAAAGTAATCTGTGGCATATAATATCCATCTATGCTAGCTGCTTGATGCTAGATGAATTTCTCCGATGAAATCCAATCCCCACTATAAGAAAGGTGCTGAGACTAGTACTGTAACTAGAGGAAGTGCTGTTAGTTTTTGCATGCCATCAAACATTTGACATTGAGTACAGCCCCTAACCTTTTCTCCTACTTGTGCAAACAATGTTGGTCAATAGAATCTCGCTCTTAAAATTTTATATGTTGTATCTCTTTAGGAATAGTGCCCTCCACAGATACCTGCATGAAATTGCTCAATAATCCCTTAAGTCTCACTTTTTGTCAAGCATAGAAAAATGATATTGAGTGGATCTTTCCAATTCAGATTTGCATGGATGATACAACATTTTATGGCCTTCAGCTTTAATGTCTTACATATCTTCTTTGAAAATTCAGATAGACACTTGAAGTTTGTTAGAAAATGTACAATATGAGAGTACCATTCTGATAGTAAGAATTTTTCATCAATATAAATAGGAGTCAACTGTGTTGAAGATGAAGGTTCTTGTGGATTATTCTCTTCTGAAATTCCAGAAGGTTCTTATGGATTATCCTCTACTAGTATTTGAGAAGGTTCCTGTGGATTCTTCTCTACTGAAATTTCCAAAACATAATTTATTCCCAAAACTTTACAATTTGATTCAGCTAAGAGTTTAGCTAAACCCTGGCCTTTTACCAACTTTGTAGTTTTGATATTTAGATCGAACTCTTGTATCTTGGTAATCCATCTTCCTCTTCTCCCATCAGTATCAGGTTGATTTAACACAGTTTTGAATATTGGGAACATAAGCCGTAATGGAGGAATGAAGAACATATAATAGAAAAGCTTTAAAGGTTGGACTAGGAATAGGCCTGCTTTTCAATAATATCATATTTCAGTTCAACATCTCTCATTACCTTACTAAAAAAGGCAATAGGTTGACCATATCCATCCTCATTTTCTGTAAGAGAACAACAACTAAGGTTGTTTCAGAGGCAAATGAAAAAATGCTAAATGGTTGAGAATAGTTGGGACTGGATAATGTTGGGGCTTGGCCTTTTTAAACTGGTTAAAAGAAAATCCAGCTGGGACTGTCCATTTAATCTCATGGTATTTCATCAACATATCAGTGATATCCATAACTATTTCAACATAGTTAGGAATGGATCTTCTTATAAGATTAATCTTTCCAAGAAAATCCTGGATTTCCTTTTTGTTCCTTGGTAATGAAAGTGTTTGGATAACTGAAACTCTTTTGGGATCAATGACCACTCCTTCCTTAGAAATAATATGTCCAAGCAATTTTCCTTCTTCGATTGCAAACAAGGACTTCTTGGGATTGAGTGATATGTAAAATTTTTTACACCTGTCAAAAAGCTTCCTCAAATGCTTTAAATGTTTCCTAAGAGAGTTAGAAAATACAATGAGATCATTAAGATAAATAACAAAAAATATATTTGTCTTACCCACAAATTCTAAATCCATATCCCTTTGAAAGGTAGCTTTAGCATTAGTTAATCCAAAAGGCATCCTTGCATACATAAATGTACCCCAAGGAGTCGTGAATGCCATCTTTTCCCGTTCCTATATACTCACCATTATTTGATTGTATCCAAAGAAACCATCTACAATGGAAATCATTTTAGCACTTGAAACTTTCTGAAGCAGTTGATCCATCTTGGGTAATAGATAATTATCTTTCAAGGATGATTTATTTAAGTTCCCGAAATCTACACATAGTTTGATTTCACCGTTTTTATTTCTAACAGGAACTAAATTTTCTACCCAATCTGAATATCTTAATGGAACTATGATCTATGCATCAAGTATTTTTTTAACTTTCTTTTCAATGTAGGAAGAAGAACTGGATTAATTATCCTTAACTTTTTTTGTAATATTCCAAAATTTCCATGCAGCAAATTGGAATATTAATTTTTGCTGATTTCACTTAGGAGGTGAATAAAATGGGTAAAAGGCCCATGAGTAGGAATAATATCCTTCATAGTGTGAAGAGGGATCATTGGAGCGGCTTATTTTTCACCTTCCAGTGTGAAAAGGGGAAAGTTGCATGAGGATAAGGTCAAGTTTGACCAAGTCAACAGCGCTGCCTAAGAGGTGTAGCTTGCATGAGAAGACAACGCAGTTTGAGAGGGAGGAATATTCCTTGTGGAAGAAACCCTAATGTGTGGGGTCCATGGAAAATATGCATTCACTTGTATAAAAGGAGGAGGAGGCAACCATAGTGAGATATCTTTGAGCATATTGATTTTAGTCTGAAGACTAAATTGCATACTTCGGCTGTTCAGCTGAGTTGCAGTGCTGCTTAGCATGAGGGATTCCTATTTAGGATTTCCTCTCCTTCTTGAGAGGCCTCTTGAAGGATTTCACTTCATCTTCTCCACATATTAGCTCAAGGCCAAAGCCATTATTTAGTCACTGCGTTATTTCTGCTGAAGTATAATGTAGTTTTTCTGGGTGTTGCAGTGGAGGGTTCCACAACACTTCTCTTTGGCTCATCTTTCAAAGGAGGGAGTTCCTATTCCTCCGGGAGGTTAGTGAGAGGGATTTCAGAGCTGATTTTCATACCTTGGCATCAAGGCAAACATATCCCATCATAGACAGCACAGTCCATCCTCAAGATTGCATTATTTCAGTGTACAATTGCAGTGAGAGGTTGCACCAGCTTCTTGGAGGGCTAGATCTTCAATGCTGGGATCAACCTTACATTGAGAGATCCATTGGAGGAGGTTTCTTTCAGATTTTACATCTTATTCAACCATTTCCATGTATTTTTAGTATTGAGTTGCAGCTGCTGCCTAGCAACTCCGACATTTCTGTAGATTTTCCATTTTGATGTATATTGTTGCCAATCCTCCCGAGGATTGTGTATTATTGCTGTATTAATGTTTTCAGGGGTTGAGAGCTTGCTCCCCCTCTTTTATTTGAGCCATCATTGTCATATCATGTATTTTGTTGCAGTGTCTCATATAAACTGCATTATTTTAGCCAATGCTTTTCATGTGTAGCAATGCTCTTGCATTTTCATGTATATGTCACCTTGAGGCTTCCATTGCCTAGCTGGAGTGATTGATTCCTCCACACATTGTATAAATTTGCTGCTATATAACATATATGTTCGCTATCTACTTCTTCAGGATGCAGACTTCATAGAATAACGCTGTTGCTCCATATCTAGTTCTTGTATATGTTGCAGTCCCTTCATTGGGCATTTTCCAAGGACATCTAAGTGTGGTAGATCTGTTTAACCACTTTAGAAGGATTTATTTGGAGCCATCTCTTTAATTTTAGTCTTAGATGCATAGATATAAGGGATCCAGGTCTTGGTTTCAATTCTTGTAGCAGCCATTACTAGAAAATGCATTTTCCAGCCATGGATTGCTAACTATTCCTAAAAAGGGATATTACAGTGGTATTAGAGCATCTTTCTTGGCTCAGCTTGTGGCCTTCAAGCCCAAGAAATAAAGAAGAATAAGATGATGCAGAAGATGAGCTTGATCTCATCTATTTTTAGGACAAGGAAGAGCCTCCCCAAGGAGGAGAAGCAAAGAGAAGAAGAGGAAGGTCCATGCACTTCCTATTCTCAAAAAGAAAGCAAGAATGAGAGATGCTTCGAACATCAGGTTCTAGATCAATACCTGAGTGAGTATAAATCCCATTCTGCAGCATTCAGGGGAGCTAAAATGTTCCCATAGTTTATTCAGCAGAAGGAGGAGAGAAGGCCCTATGGCAAAAGAGAAATCAAAGGCAATAGGTTTCTATTGTCTACATTTGACGGGAACACTTCAGCTAGAGCTTGGGTGAAAAAGCTGGAGTCATTTTTCTTGCTACATCTAGTGGCAGAGAAAGAAGCAGTGGAGATTGCAACGTTACACATGGAGGATGAAGCCTCTGTTTGGTGGTTCAAACCCTTGGTCCATTCAAGGGTGAGTTCTTTTGCATAATTTTATCAAAGGTTGATCCAAACCTTTGATGGAGAAAGGGCAAAGGAAGAGAAGGCCATACCACCATGGGAGGAGGATTGCACCAACGTTGTTATAGATTTGGAGGAGAAACCTTCTACATCTATGGATGAGGAAGCCATATAATTGGAGGAGACAACTACTGCAGCCACACAAGAAGATCCCAAGTTCCACCAAGGTATGGATGAATTTCCACTTTTCATTTTAGCAAATAATTTAAGGGAATGTGGAAACTCACATGTAGAGGTCCAAGAATCTACACACTGTGCTATTTTAGAGCACCATGATTGCACTACGCTGTGCAATGGGTTAAAGGAGGAGATGAACCCTCATCCTCATACATCTTGGATGAGTCTCATACAACCCTTGAGGTTGGGATGTGAACCATTGGAGGATGAAACAAACCATGGCACCTTCATGAAAAACAATGAAACAAATTTTGAACCGGAGGATGAAACAATTGCTACACCATTGGAGGAATTAGTAGCGTTGTTAAACATGGGTGGAGAGGAGATATTTCCTCCATCACATTTGGGTCCTCATGGATTTAATACAGTCATGGGTAAGAGATATTCTTTAGGAGGTCTCCAAGGAGTTGCATTTCAACTTTTCATGAAATGCAAAGGGGAAGATATGGCTTGGGAGAATGGTAGCCCTCATGGGAGGAGTACCAAAGGAGGAAGAAGGAGAAGACATCCACAAGGAGCTGAGTGGGTGTGGATGAGAATCAAGAGGCTGATTTTTCACTTGCAAATATATGATACCGGGCAGCAAGAGGCTTGGCTGCGCTGGCTCCTCTTGAAGGAGTTTGGCTATCACTTGGTGTACCCTTTTTCTAGGAGGATGGGACTAGAGAAGAGGTGGAAGGATGTTTACATCATTGAGAAGCAGAGAGTAGGGATACATGGTGCTGATATGGCATATATATCAGTCATGATACCTTCATCACATGAGTTACATGATGTGAGCATGAGGAGGCAGCAAGCACTTGGGTTGCTTGAACTATCTTGGAGAGAGCACATGCAGATTTGCTCTCATATGATGCATGGTGTTGTAGGAGTAGAGGAGGGCACTCTCATAGTGAAAAGGGATTACTCCTTAGCTTGGACTGATTGTGAGGCATTTCCATATGGGGAAAAGCTTCAAATTTGCAGCAACATCACCAGAGGTGTTCTTGACAAGGAGCATGTAAAGAAACAAAGATTGGCATGGACAAGAGCCTTTTTGCATGAGCTCACAGAGCTGACACTTGGGAGCAGGATCAGATATAGGGATCCATATATCATCTTACTTCCAGCTTATGGTAAGAGTCTTGTGTTTACATTTTATGATTTACATAATCTTATCATTATGTTGTAGTGCATGGCTCCTCAAAGGGGCAGATTTTTCATGTTGCTCCATGAGCAAAGTTGGGCCAAACCATATGATGGAGACAACCATATTTTACATGGCCTTGGGAAAATGTTTTTCCATTCTACACATGTTCAGCTAATTCATATGATTAGCATTGTACTTCAAAACATTTTTCCTTGTACATTTCGAAAGCAGCAGTTTGCAAAACTGCGTTATGCACCCTTAGGAGACTGTTGGTACTTTCCAGCACCATATGAAACCATCAATACTTCCTCTATTTTGATGATGAGCACGTTTCCATTTGCTGATATTGTCCATATTATTGTTGGGAGCATGATTGGTGAAATTACACATGAGTTGAATGTGTTTTTGAGGAGAGATGATTCCCATAGTTTATGCATTGCATGTTCTAGTGGGAATGTGAGGAGAGACATGGCCACTACAACTACCTATTTGCCTTCTTTTGAGATGCAATGGATGAGGTTGCATTGTAACTCTATGAGATAGTGTTTGTACCTTTCTGCACATGGTATAAACTATAGCAAACATGTCATTTGAGTATTCTATGATGATCATGTCCTATTCATCATGGATAGAATGTCTTGGGCCAGCCGGATTATCATTGATGGAGGAGAGATTCTTGGAGGGTTGCTCTTCATTTTTCCACTTGAGGGAAATATTTTTGCAGCCCATGATTAGCACACACTCTACAATTATCACAAGTGGAGAGGAGGACAGCATGAGGCAAGCTATGAGGCTTTCCATATTCAGATTTGCAGCCCACCTTCATTTCCGGAGCTCAAGATGGAGGGAGATTTATATGAGTTTCCATGTTGGGAGGTAGCTCATGTTGTATGGATGATTGCTTGGGGATGGGAGATTCATATGGGGATGATGAGTCCCATTATATGTCAGATCTCATGCCTCAAGGAGGCCCTTAGACATCCCTTTTTTTCCTTCATGGATGTTTGTTTCTACATGACAGCTATTTGGGGATGTTCACCAAAAGCTGGATTGCATATGTTGGAGGGAAAACTTGGACACTTGATTGATGATATGGCATCCATTTTTCAGAGGATTTCATCATGTATGGATGCTACAGGGAGAGTAAGGGAAAATGTATCAGTCTATCCTTGCACTTGCTTGAGGACAAGCAATCTTTAAGAGGGGAGGACTGTAATGTTCCCAATTTTTATGGAACATTAAATTTTTCCATTTTCACATAGGAGATAAATAAAATGGGTAGGAGACCCATTAAATTCATGAATAAAGGATAAAAATCCTCTTAGTGTGAAAGAGGATCACTTATAGAGCTGGATTTCACACCTCCATGTGTGAAACAGGACTTTTGCAAGAAGGCTAGGTCTAGTTTGACCAAATCAAACAACGCAGTGGAATAAGGTGGAGAGCACATTGTGGGCCAACGCAGTGGGATAAGGAGGGAAGCTTCTAGAGGAAGGAAACCCTAATGAGTGGGGTCCATTGAGAGCAGGAGGGCAAGGTAGCCATTGTAAATCATCTTGAGTATTATTCATCTTTGGTCCTTTGGACTTGCTGCAAATTCTTGCTGCTTAGTAAGAATTGCCGGGAAATTCCTGTTTAGGATTTCCTCTCCTTCTTGAGTAGCTCTTGGAGGATTGCACTCTATTCCCCATATTTAGACATTGTGGTCAAGCATCATCCTTCTTCATCAATGCAGTTTCAGCTGGAGATTGTGCATTGTTGCTGGGTGTTGCTAGGGAGGTTTTCTACAACACCATCCTTGGCTATTTTTTCAGAGGAGGGAGCTTCCATCCCTTTGGGAGATCAGAAAACAAGGTTCATGAGCTTATTCCACAATATTTTGCACCAGGCCAACCAATTTTCATCATATGCAGTGCAGTCCCTCTCTTAGACAACGTTATTCTTGGAGAGCATTTGCTGTGAGGGATTAGCAGATAGTTTGGAGGGTGAGATCTTGGGTGAAGGGATCAACCTTTCACTTCAGATTTCCATTGGAGGAGAGTTCTTAATTTTTTGCAGCCATTTCAGCCTTCTCCATCTATTTCCAGTTCTTGAGTTGCTGCTGCTACCCAGCAACTCCGGCATTTCTGCAGGAATGCCATTTTGCTTGTATTTCAGCCAATCCTTCTAGAGGATTGATGTATTGTATTTTCAGGGGTTGAGATCATGCTCCCCATCTTTATTTGAGTTCCATGTTGTCATATCATTGTAATTTTATCATTTTGCAGTAGTTCTCTATAAAATACTGCGCAGTCATAGCCTGCAGTTTCTTATCTACAGCAGTGTGCTTTATATTTATTATGCCAGTGATGAGAGGCTTGTATTGTATTGATTGAATGAATGATTCCTCAAGTCATTGCATTTATTTTAATTTTGTAATCATATATTTTGGCTATTTACTTCTTCTCATAAGCAAGCTCAGAAAAATAACACAGAGAATTCATTGTGTGTTCATCAATTATTGCAGCCCCATTCTTTGGGCAATTTCTGGAAGGGAACTGGGTGTGGGAGGCTTGTCTCACCACCCTAGAAGGATTTATTTGATCCCAATCCTTGGATTTTGGTCTTAGACACATTGGTCTAAGGGATCCAGGTCTTGGTATCAAATCCAGCTGCCTCCATTTCTGGAAAATGCGTTTCCAGCCATGGATTTTTAGCTATTCCTAAAAAGAGATATTACATTTTCTTAAAAGGTTTTTCTTCTCGTTTAAAAGGGATTTTATGTTTAATGAGTGTTGTATCATATGTTTTAAATTCACTATAAGACCAAGAAAAAACATTATAGGCGTTAAGGAGATCTAAATAATCATTTTTAACTTCCTTGGGTAAAGATCCAGAGATTTTAATGTTCTTGATTTCTTCTGGAGTTCCAATATTACATTCTTCTATATATTCTTTAGGTGAATTTGATAATGCATCCTTAGAAACATCATTTTGATCAAACAATTTTTCGAGAGGAACCAAACCTTTAGGAATAAAATTGTTAGATAAATGAATGATGTTATGATAAGCAATTTCTGAGTTTAATTCAAAAGTTTGATTTTCGTTATTCAGTTCATGGATATTCATATGATCTTCTTCAATTTGTAAGGCAGAAAAATCATCAATCACTTGTAAAAATGATTTCAATTGTTTGTCATCGTCAAATATTTTCCAATGTTTAAGATTATCAGGAATTGAATGCCTATATTTGACTTGAGTTTGATATTTTAGGAGCATCTGATCAGGAATTTTAAATGAAATAGTTGAAACAACGAAAGAATATGCATGCATATTCTCATCCCTTGGAATAACAATGATGTTAAATGTTTGAAAGAAGTTTTCCACTGAATCCCAAACCTCATTTATATAAGATATAAGTCTAGGATGCTTTGTTTGAAAAATATCCCTAACTTGTTTGACAATGAGTTATGAGTCACTGAATACACTTAATTTTTTCACTTTAATACTTTTAGGTAATTCCAAACCTAGAAGAAAGGCTTCATACTCTGCTAGGTTATTTGTAACATCAAATTCAAGCTTATATGATTGTGTTATATTTATTTATTTTATTTGTTTCTCCAGTGAAATTAAAACAACACCAACTCCAACTCCTTCTTTTGAACAAGATCCATCAAAATTTAACTTCCAAACTTCAGTCTTAACATCCTTTGGTTTTTCCATAATGTCTTCAATGCTAAGCTGGGTGTTTTGCATGTTATTTGATGATAATTCAAATTAAACCAAAATAACATAAATAAGATGATTTCTGGCTTGATCTAATTTACAAACAGTATTCATGAATCTGACCTCTGTATATAACCTAAGATTTTCACCCCAATATACAGGAATGGTGGCATAAGACATGTCCATTTCAAGGCTTCCTCCTAGTTTGGCACAACATGATCTTGATAACAAAATTCCAAAATTAGCAGGAATATTAGTGACCACAATGTCTAATACCACACTATTCACAGGTATTTGAGCTAATGTTACCATTAGATATTTTATAAGTCCAAGACATGGTACTTTCTTAGAATCAAAAGTATAAAGATCATGATAAGATCAGGTGATTTCCAAATAAAGTTGATCCATAATAACTTTTGGCATCAGATTATGGGAGGCTCCAGAATATAACATGCAATTGTACAACCCAAAATCATGGACATTTAAAGTAACATAAAAGGGTGGCACGTTTTCATCAATCATGTCTGAACTAGGACCACATACTACTGAAGGTTTTTCATCTTGTAGGATTATTACATCTCCTTCAACATCAACACTTGAATTTTGAATCCATTTGGAAAATTGATTTTTATAGCTTGGGTTCTTTGAAAGTTTAGATAATGGAATTGGTATTTTAACTCTTTATAATTCTCTTTCAACATTGAAGGTGGTTAGAACAATTTTATCAATTGAAGCTGTCTCAATCGATTGATTTAATTTTTGAATTGTTGTTATTTGGGTTTCATAATATTTGATTTGTGGTTAATTTAAAACGAGATTTTTAGGAGGCCTACTAGGCCCTGAACTTGGTATTAAATCATATCTTCAATTCAATTCTGCGATTAAGAATTTAGAAAAGGCTTGATATTTATAAACTTGTGAATTTTCTTGATCTTCCTGAGAAGATTGATTTAGAGGAAGAGAGACACTGACATTTTGAACAGATGAATTATACAGATTATTGATATCCCTAGTGATCATAAGGGTAGTGTCTTCAGGTTGTTGATCATCAATCAACAAATGAGGCTGAATTTTTTGATCAGTATTTGGCCTTTAAATAATTTGGGGTTGGGGTGCTCTCCTATATTGAGTTTGATTTTCAGGTCTAGCAATAGTTTGGTGAATTTTTATGGGATGAGTTTCTATCTTAGATATCCTATTCGAAAGGTTTTTGAGTAATGATGTTATTTCATCAATATTTTGATCTTGATTTTTAGAATTTGATGAGGAGGAGCCCTCATCCTTAGATTTCATTTTAATTTCTGTTTTCCCTAAGCATGACTACAAAATCATCTTCAAAATATTTGGAAAAAATAACTTTGGCTACTGCTACCGGTGGTTTACAGCCAGGTGGAATTTTGTGACAAATTTTATTAAACCTCTTTATGAAATCAGCCACTGGTTCACCATGGTTTCTTTTTAGTTCCTCAAATTCTGTAAGAAAATACACATGATCCTTTTTAATCCCCCATTGGTTTTTAAATATGGTGGTTAATTCATCCCAAGACTGGATAGAATTATCTCTTAGTTGTCTAAACCAAATTATGATATTTCCTTCTAGAGATTGGACAAAAAATCTCATATATACGTTTTCATGTTCAATGTTCATGTCATCAACAAAATCCAAGAAGGCTGCTAAATGGTCCTCAACAGAAAAACTAGTTTCTCCATTAAACCTAGGAAGGTGCTTTAAATATCCATCAGGAAAATTGTTGAGTATATTGGGAAGTTGTAAGGCAACATACCTGGCTTGAATGATAGGATGAAAAGAAACCATATTTGGAGATAATGATGAAGATGAATCAAAAGAATATGTGGTAGAAGATGATGAGGATGTAGGTGAAGATGAAGGTGTAAAAGTAGGTGGAGGAGCAAATGAGGGTAGTGGTGTTCTTAAATATTTAAAAGGTGTTCGAATGACTAAATTTTGAACCTCTATTTCAACTTCTTCTTTAGTTTCAAACAAAAGGTTTGAATATACAGAAAAATTTTCCTCACGTTGAGCAGAAGTAGATGGAAAGGTATAATGAATTGGAGAGATAAAATCAGAAGGTTTTAACTCAAGTAAATGTACATTCAATTCTCTTTCTGATTTACGTGATTCTGAAGGTACTTCAAGTATCTGATATTGTTAGTCCTGTAATTTATAGTATCACAAGGTGACTATGTATTCCTTATTTGAAAATATTCATATTGTACATATATTTAAATATTCAAATGTATTTCCAAATAAGATAAAAATAAACAAAAATAAAAAGAAAAGAGGGTGTTAAAAAAGGAAAAAGAAAGCCCCACACAAAAGAAAAAATGAATATTTCTAAAAGTGTTGCAAATCAAAATGCCACTATTGCAGAGAAAAATTTGTGCAATCATACAGTTTAAGCATGATTGAATTTTCTGCTGATAGGTTAGAAAATGAAGATTTTCGAAACCATTTAATCTTGGCTTATCAATAGATAGGTAGAAAATGACATTGGTTCAACAACTTAATCTGAACCAATAGGAGAAATAAGGGATAGGTGATAGGTTATAATTTCAAAAGAAAAATGGTTTCAGGGTCTGCAAGTCTAAATGCACCCTAAAAAGAAGAAAAATGGTTAGAGTTGTAGTTTGGGTAGGTTGATTTTTTGCAAAGGGAAAAATTTAAAGTTCAACCCTGTAAATAAGCAGCCTAAAAACTGCTTGATTGTTTTCCTATGATAACAGAGGAGAAATCAAACGAAGAACAATCAAACTGAAAGGAAAAATGATGCTTTAAAGCTTCAAAAGGGGGTGATTTTATATAGGTAAGGGACCTTATGATATAATTTTAAGCCTAAGTCTCGACCACTTTCATTTCTATGTATCCCCCGCCTCATTCATATTTTTTCTTAAACCTAAGTTTCACTTTACCCCCCGACTCTCATACTCCGACCTCACCATCCCATCGTTGTCCCATCATACCCCACGTCATGCATCCACACTTGCGTTAAATAAACCCGCATCTCCCCTCACCTCCATGCATTTTCCATCCATCTGATGGTCCACATCTCATTCCGGGCCCCCCTCATCCTCATAATGTTAACAACGGGTGAGGGGTCGAGGGGGGGGGGGGGTGGTCCAAAATGGGTGGTACCTAATACTGCCCAACCCACTATGTGTTGCGCCCCGGGGCTGTTCGTACCCCCTCGCCAATACAACTTACCGCCTCCAACCCCCTTCGAAAACGATTTTCGCCTCCACATAAAACCATCCCCCCGTCAGACCGTTGGACTATCTGTTGCCCGCTCCTGCCTTACCACGTACTCGCTGGCCTATCCCCTGTAAAATCACATTCATTCCCACCAAGATGGCTGTTGCACCATGAATGGTCGGACCATTGTCCAACGGACCCACACCACCCCAAGGTCTCACCAATCACGAGTTAAAATCCAAATTCATACCCGCTACAGAGTTTTACTGTGTTTATTCCGATTAAAAATTGGAGAGATCAATTTTTTTGAGGATTACAGGAAATATCACAGGTTAAAAGAATTCTTGCAAGGGAGCCCGTGTCCACCAAAGGTATCAACAACTCTTGGCCAACCGGGTAATAGTTTCATCGTCAAAGCATTCTGATCATGGTCGCTTCTATTCTCTCCCTTCCCCAATATAAATTTTTCCCCTCTCTGCTCCATTTTCTTATATCCCATTCTCCATTGAAGATTAAAGATAAGTTACCGAATATTAATCATGCCTCCTAAGAAGGACTAGGAACCTTTCAACCCCATGGTGTACCCAGAATTGTATCTAGATCATACAACCCTGGAAGACAGGGATTACAAAATCCAAGAGACAGAGTCAGACTTCGATCTGTTTGATGTCTACTGCTGGCTCGAGGAAAAATTTCTCGATGAAGCCGATGATATCAGCCTGTGGGAGACCTAGTTTCCTCTGTACATTTTTCCCAAGACCCAAAGTTGCCCAAAATTCATCAAGAAATTCCGGGCTTGCTATGACATCAATCAGAGGACCATAGTCACCCCAACAGGAGAAATCCTATTCACCATCAATTCCTAGTCCATTCAGCAAATGATGGAGGCCCCCACACCTGAACAATTGATCCCCTTTTCTTATGAAGCCCTTAGGGAAATTTATCAGAGAATTTATTTTACCAGCAGAGCCAAAACTCTGCAAATTTTCATGGAAACTGATGCACCGATGCCTATTAAAAACCCACCCTACCCTACATCTATTTTTCCTGAAAGAACGAAGCATATTGTCACTTCCCTATCTTATTTATTAGGCTATCACTCTGATCAATGGGTCAATGAAGCTGTGATAGGCTTTGTTGACACATAATCCTAAGCGATTGGATGAGATTGTATATTATTGTAATTTAGTAAATAAGGAAGGCCAAGAGACATTGGGAAGTGAATCCCAATAGCCTCACTTCCATGTATAAGTACACAATGACAATCTCCATCTAATTAATATTCGGTTTTTCGGAGTTACCTCCTGGTCTGACATCGTATTAGAGCCAGTCCCATTTTTGGCATTCCTGCTTTTGGTGTAACTCCCTCATGTTGTGAATTTTTGCAGACTGTCATTGTGCATTCAGTTTTCCGTTTTACTGCTCCTGGAATTCTAGTATTATGGAATAATTCTGCAATTTTTTTTTGGAAAATTCTGCCTCATTTCAGCTCTGCACATTTAATTTTACTGTGCAATTATTTTTTACAATTTCTCTCATGGTCGCTCTCCCTCACAGTTTCTCTCAGCCCACAGCGCCCCTCCCCCTCACAATCACTCTCAACTCACAGTCCTCACACCTCACGTCCTCTCGGCCCCTGCCCCCTCACCTAGCTCACGACCTCTCACCCCTCACAGTCCCCTCCCCACCCACTTTCCCCATCCCCCTCACCTGCCCTCCCCTCACGGCCCCTCGGCCCCCGCACCCTCACCCCTCACAACCGCCCTCCCCACCCACTCTCCCTATCCCCCTCGCTCGACCCTCCCCTCCCCTCTCACGGCCGCTTAGCCATCCCTCCCCGCCTACCCCTCTCAACCCACCCTCCCCTCTCACGAACGCTCACTTGAAAAACACAAAGGCAGGCTTGTGGAAAAAGGATTTTCACAGAAAGAATTGATTGATTATGAAGAAAATTTTGATCCCACAGAAAAATGGGCCACCATTCGGACACTCTTTGCCCTAGCAGCTTAGAAGGTATGGAAAATCCATCAGATGGATGTAAAAACCACCTTTTTGAATGGATATCTAAAGGAGAAAGTTTTTATGTCCCAACTAGAAGGATTTGTTGTGAAGGGCCAAGAACACAAAGTTTGCAAGCTTATAAAATCATTGTATGGCCTCAAGCAAGCACCGCGAGCCTGGTATGAGAAATTAACTGAGCACCTTCTGAAACTTGACTTCAAACATTTTGATCTTGATGATGCAACTTTGTTTATTAATAAAGTTGGAAAAACAATTGTATATCTTGTGGTGTATGTAGATGATCTTTTGATGACAGGGAACAATGAAAGTTATATTGCATCCATAAAGAAAGGTTTTGAAATGACTGATTTGGGTTATGTTCATTACTATCTGGGTATTGAAGTAACTCAACATCCTAAATTTATATTTCTTTCTCAAAAGAAGTACATTGGAGATCTTTTGAACAAATTTGACATGGATGAATGAAATCCCTTAACCACTCCAATGGAACAAAACTTGAAGCACATCCATTGAAGGGAAGGAATTCGAGGATGCAATGAAGTATAGACAGCTTGTAGGAAGTCTTATCTACCTGACTACCACCAGACCATACATCTCATTTGTTGTTGGAATCCTCTCCAGGTTTATGCAAAAGCCTTGTGAAGGACATTGGTCTGTTGCAAAAAGAGTCCTAAAATACTTGAAGGGGTTGGTTTGTCCATTCTCTCCTCAGAAGCTAAGCCCACCATCATGTTTAATTATGCCTAGTTCCTAGCATATGCCATTCATGAACAATTTTTAAGGTTTCACACATAGGAGGTTTTCAAATACACCTTTGTGTTGGTGTATATGTTTGTTTATTTCCGGTCCAGCAGGTTTCAATTTCAGATGGCCAAGGTAAATGAAGATGATGAGCCTCAATCTATCATCTTCTAGACCACCCTACTATTTAAAGAACATAAGAACTATACATATAAGGACTTTATGGATTTGTTTGTGCATCCAACCATCAACACCCTCAGTAGTAAGCAGAGCCCAGGATAAGTGAACAGATCAGGAAAACCATGCAGCTAACAGAGCAGGTGAAGACAACAGATTGGTACTTGTAACAAAATTACACAGAGATTCGAGTTTATGTAAGTAAGCTAGCCCCTTACAAATTTCCAAAGTTCCTCTCTATGAGGGTCTTTGCATTGGAGTACATAAGGTAGATGATAGATGCAGATGAACTCCATTTTATTCTGTAAAGAAAAAGGCTCAGTTCAAGATTAAGACACAAGTTGGGCCTTTCATATGCAACAATAAAGCAGTAGGGGAGGAGGCAGATAAGATACTGAAGGGGATTGGTTTCAGTCACAGTTTCACTTGGTCTTACGACCCTGCAGGGATTATCTCCAAGAAAAGGGCGGAAAACAGATCCACACCCTATGCTCATGCACACAAACCTACAATTGAGCAGTATGCCAACCGGTAGAATGTGTGGTCAACACCCTCCAAGAATATGAAGAACATATGATCTCCACTTCAGGTATAGAGACCCCAACACCACAGGAAAGGAGGAATGTAGAAGAAAAAGAAGAAAAGGGGAAAGAACCAGAAAAAGAGTTAGGGAGAAAGAGGCCAAGAGAGGATCAATCATCTTCAGTGAATGATACCTCTAGCAAATTTTTCAAGTTAAAATATAGGAAAAGGGCCCAAATTTAGTATGGAGATCAACCAAGGAGGTGAATCAGAGTAGCAGACAGTGATTCACATCATGGATACACTAGTAAAAAATGATGAAATTAGTGACTAGGTGACTAAAAAAGTTAGTCACCACAACTATTTCAAGCGAATTACTACTAAATTTGAACAATTTTAAGTGACCCAACTGAAAACGACTAACTTAAATGACTAATTTAGTCTAGGGATAAAATAAACGACTAGATATAAGTGACCCAAATAAAAATGACTAACTTAAATGACTGATTTAGTCCATGACTAAAATATATGACTAGATAATAAGTGAAAAAATTAAAAATGATTAACGTAAATGAATACTGTAGTCCAATAATAAAAATATGACCAACTAGCAAGTACAATAAGTATATGATTTAGTCAGTTATGCTAGTCATTTTTAATTGTGACACTACATAAATGGAACATTGAAATTTTGATATTAAAGTGTTACATTTCACTAAATTTTGACGTTGCGGATGGATTCAGAGACAAAGGGGGTCTCTGAATCCATCTGCAGTGTTAAAATTTATATACAAAGGGGTTTTTCCCCCACATTCATGGATGACATCCACAATAAACTTGTTAGTGTGGACTTGCACACCTTACTCAAGAGGTTTGATCTAGGCATTTGATGGTGTAAAACTAGCCAAATACCCATCAACACCAATAACAAATTGTTTTGCTAACCTTAATTTTCCATGCGAAAAATACTCGAGAGATATTTTTCCGCATTCGTGAATACATGTTAAAAAGAATTATAACCAGCTTAATCACAAATTAATTATAAATATATTGCTATATGTTCTTATGCTTTGATATAAAAGTGTATGTTTAAAAATATTTTCAATGAAACAAATGTTTAAAAATATAATCATAATATTGTTCACTTAAAAGAAAAGTGAAAAGCTTCTATAAAATGTATACAAACATTATATATATTAAAAATAACTTAAAAGATGAATTGATCTATTTTTTTATTTTTATTTTTAATTTTAAAAAACATATTTGTTTTCTTATTTTTGAAGGAAAAATAAAAATTCTCTTCAAATTGATAACTTCATAAATATTTAAAAAATTAAATACTTATCTAAACCCAAATCAAAGTGAAAATGGTGGAGGGAAAAATCAAAATGATGGAGGGAACAATAAAAAAAATTTAAAAAATGAAAGATGATTGGTATATTGCAATACAAAATTTCCAAATACCTTTTTCTCTCACTGCGGCAAGTCAGAAAGAAACCAAACACAAAGCGGAGCACATTATACATGTCAATGTAAATATACAACATAAAAAATCCATACGTTCCCTGGGCTTTGGAGCCATTTTATCTTTGTCTTTGGTTTTTGAACTAAAATGGAATTCAATTTGCTGAGGTTTTGAGGGTTTTTCTCCAGAGTTATGCAGTAGAATGGATTTGTCCCTATGGCTTCATGAAGCTCTGGTGCAACAAGATTTCAAGGGTTTGGCTCGGCTTCTAGCAGAGGGTTTGAATCAAATTAATGAATGAACATACACCTACATCATTCTTTTTGCAATGGATTATGTTAGAGATGCCCCAAGAGAATCATTAGTCATTAGCGTAGGGATTCAGTATGAACATATACCTTACGAGCCTATATAGTTTATTTAAGACATCGAAGTTGCATTTTGTTTGTTATTTACAAAGCTCTAGTGAAATTTTCTAATAATTATTCCTTTTTAAAGAAATATTCATTAATATGTTGGTGTTTCTCGAATAGAAGACTAAGTCTGCTCCAAAGGTTTTATCTCTGGAGTACAAGAAAAAATCAGAACCCCAGGATGATGCATCATTGGTTTTTTCCTTAGTCCCATTCGACCTCTGGTTTTCTTCTTGACAACTACTATCAAGGATCTTGCTAATACACATATTAATTTCGTGGCATAATTGAGACCTGCAATGGAATCAATATTCTTGTTATCTAAACCCCTAGTACATTGAAAACACAGTTGTAGTGAAGCCAACATCTTTCGTGTCTGCTACCTCATAGAGATAATGGTAAGCAAAAACCTCTTAGCATTTACACTTCCTTTAGAGAGTATAACAACAAGTATACATACATTAAAAATATAAACCAATAAAAATATAAAACCAATAAATCTAATACAGAGATTGTGCTTTGTAACCAAGATACAAACCTAGATTAACAATCACAGTATCCTTGTGGCTTTCCTCATGGCCAAGTGGTGTCAGAGAAGGTCATGGCCAAATGGTGTCAAAGCTTCCTTCTCTGCAACTACCATGCTTATAAGACCACCATTCATCATAGTCTTCCAAGTATGCACTCGACCACCATTTGTAATTATAGCACACATACCAGCCCCAATATATACCCGCCTCAAGTTATCCTGATGTGGAATGCAAGGACCATGTCCATACAATGGGGTAGCTGGCACATTATATACTCCAGCCGTAGGATTTGGTACAACATGAGTCTACCGATGAACATTTCCATCACTGGTTAAAGCAATGAAGTCTTCTTCTGTGAGTGAAAATATTAAAATATTATAAGAATCAATGCACTCAACATAAATGAGTATCCATCCTTTCCCTAGAAACAGTCTGCACAAATCCACACTTGCATTTCTAAAATGTATTTTTTTTGCACACATGTACGTGGACATGAATACACAACAGAATGAGAAAGAGTGTATTCATTAATTCATTAGATTACGTGATGTCTCATTGAGTCATTACATAGTAGGAGAAGAGTAGCACATTGCATATCTCCCAAATACCTAACTAATAGAAACCACATTTAATACTATATTAAATGCCTAATAAATGCATCTTCTATTTGGCAACTTTTCCAGCTCAATTTCACAAATTTTCTAGGTGGTGACTAGTTGAAATTTGTATGACAACTATCAATGCTCTTCGTTATCCTCTGCTATAGGTTGGCTTCTCTTTTGGTGGCTTAATGATTCAGAGGCTCTACCACAAACATAAGCTATACCTTTTGACATCTCTGTTGGTAGCTACCCACTCACTCACGACATCTCTGACTTGATTATTTGGTTATTCAGCAGATAATATCTACCCATGTGATGACAGGCTTCACAAAAGGAAAAAATACAAAGTTCCTACACTTAGTGTCACTCCATGAGTCAAGAAATTGATTTGATATCGTCAATTCTATGATTCTTTGGCCTGCCTTCTACAATATTTTTATGCTTTTTTCCTTGTGCTATGAATTCCCACGATTCTCACAGTTTGATTGCATACAGATACACAGTCCCTTTGACTCACTCCAAGATGGCTTGCCTTTGTTATATTTTGTCCAATTTGAGATGTTATATCTGACCCTCAGTGCCTTCACTAGGCATAGAATTCCCTTGGCTCCTTCACCAACTTCATTGCTTCTTCCCGAAAAATTTCTGATACCATGTTATTTTTACACACACGTGTGGATAGGAATGCACATGTTAAATGAGAAAAGGTGGGTTCATTCCTTCATTAGATGCAACATGTCACTACATAGTAGGAAAGGAGTACATTGTAATTCCCAAATACCCAAGTAATAATGACTACATTAATTACAATACTAGAATTTGCACCTTTTTTGGTGCAAAACAACGCCGAAGAAATCCTCACCGAATCCTTCGTTGTGACAAATTTTTTCTTCGGCCAACAAATTTTCTAAGGGCCTGCCGACCTGGGCCTGGTATCTCACATAAACCGGACATGAAAGAACCAACATTGCCTCTAATCCCAATTCCACCATTCAAATATAGGGTGGTAACGCCATATCCCTCACGGTGAATGAAAAATTTGTCCAACCTCAAACAATATACTACTGTTGCTGGTTCATTCTATATTCTCCTCTGGGGAAAAAATTAATCCAAGAGGGAGAATTTTTAGTACAATGCCCCCACTCTCCCTACGGGCATAATTATGATAGCAATCACAAAGCTTGCAGACTGTGACTAGGGCCACTACTGGTGACCACTGGTTATACAGTTGGCAGGCTTAATGGTGTTGTTTCTAGCTGGACTTGTTCACCCTCAACCCCCTGCCATTATTCAATCAGTCTAGGTACTGCCCATATGTATATAGAGTTTGGGGGGATCACTATATTTGTTGCCATCAGAGTGCTCGATGCAGTCTCTCCTGGCACATGAATGACTGCAATAGTTGATAAGTTGAATTTGTTTGTAAGCCTTAGATCATACGATACGGTTGCTTCTTCTTCTGCTTCGTTATCAAATATGATCTCTGGTTCTCAAATTTCTGCTTCTGCCTCCCTCCATGGCTGCTCTAGTGTGATTTTAAAAATCAAATATAGATAGCCACCGACTTTAGGCAGCCACAATCGAATGCGAGCCAATAATTATAATAAAATACATGGAAAAACGTAAATCGGTAGCCACAATCACATGCTGAATTTAGGCAGCCACAATTGAATGCGAGCTAATAATTATAATAAAATACATGGAAAAATGTAAATCGGCAGCCACAATCACATGCAGCAGGGAATTAACAAAAATTTCCTTGAGCAAGAACTATCCATAACACATAGCACCTGCAATTCTCTTCGCTTCGTCACAAAGCTTATTCATTATCTCGTTATGAATATGTCTCGAGTTTGAATCCCCATGTATCTATCGAGAGCTCATATGCTTTCTGTTATCGTGTTTTGTGTGGTATTGGCTTTGGTAGCAGCAACGACGGACATGAATGGCTTCTACTACAACCAAACAAACATGGCGGAATTTATCAAAACTTCATGCAATGTGACTTTGTATCGACAGCTCTGTGTTTCGTCACTCTCTTCTTATGTGGGGCCTTTGAAGGCTAGGTAGAGCAATCTTGTGAAGGTAGCGATGATATTGAACCTCGTTAATGCTCGCAACATTTCGGCCTGGGCTGTCGGCCTTGAAGCCAGATAAAGAGCAGAACTGAAGGATTGTGTTGAGAATTTCTACTTTTTGCCTCCCTCCATGGCTACTCTCTGCAAATTAAAGCCGTCCTAGGGTTTCATTCTTCGTTTCTTCAAGCGTAGTCGCCATTTATGGTCTCTTCCAATAGCAACAACAACAAACACAAACATCATCCAGCAGGAACCCCTGGTATAGTAGTAGTACTAAGGACTCACCTTTGATTTTAGCCATGGCGCTGGCACAAGGTTCCGTGGAAGCTGTTAAAGAGACCCACTCCAGAAGTCTGGAAGCGAGTGTATGTTTTCCCTGACCCAATGTGCCTTCATAACGATCCATGCCATGCTCTGGGAGACCTAATAAGCATCTGAGCACATAACGTCGAAGAAAGCCTCCAAGTAAGTAGGTCTACAAATTGAAAAAAAAATATTATTAAAATAAAACAGGTGGCAGACGACAAATCTTCAAACAGTGTCACAAAGGAAAACCCCACAATAGAACACCTTCAACGTAATTAAATGCCTCATTATTACATTCCTTTATTAGTGAGATTTTATTATATGCCTAAGTTCTAATGCACCTAAGTTCTAAATATGACCATCATTTCTAACAAAAGGATCCATTTATTTTGAAGAAAATTGAAAAATTTCTATGTTTGATATGGTTTTTGTGGACAGAGGACTTAGTGGGTCAAACTTGCCTATTAAGTGCAGTGATCTATTTCCTTCTCATTTTTCTTGGAGTGCACCATAAATGTTTCCTAATATCATAGAAAAATGGTGCAGAGGCTCCAAATTGATGCTTTCTTACTAGTATTACACAGATAAGTTATTATGATTCTAGTGTTCCTTTGTTTTGTATGTGTAAATCTGGGAGAATTTTTTTCTTAGATCGACTAGTTTATATTATCTGGTACATACATTGTTTGCATTTTATTTTTGGGCACCCGATAGATTTAGTTATTTCCTTTGCTTATATTAAACCTTATGCTCAACATGTTATGGATGAAAAATGGAAAATTCCAATCGATAGACATATTTTTGTTGCAAAGAACCAGGGAAATGGACACTCCTAAATTGCTAGAACAATTGCCACCTTTGCAGCAATATCTTTATCGTCTAATGGGGTATCAGGTATTACATAGGAGCCACCATTGTTAAATGAACAATAAATCTGATTTTGTAGGTTGCTACTTATTATATGTTCTTTAAAATTTTTGAGTTATATGTCATTTCAATGTGTTTTTGGATTGAAAGCACTACATAATGTTGTGTATGGGTGAGCTCATGTAATTATCTAATTATGTGCAGCCGAAAAAGGTAGCTATATCATGTGATAGAGTATGCACTCAAAACGGTTTGTAGAATCTTCACTCTTTGGTGGTTAAAATTCCTTTGCTGTCTTGCATGAAGAAAGATGTTTCACTTGCTAAAGTTGATGTTGTACTTTATGATGGGGATACTTATTTTTATTTTGTACAATGTTGCAGGTTTCAAGGGAGAGCATTAAATTTTATACTGCAATTAATGATGCCACCGTAAACCTTGTTGACAAGGTAGAGAATGTTATGGTTTAGTATGTTCAATTAGCATCTTAATGATCCTTGATATGTAGCTACTGATAACTACAACTGTTTACCTGCAGTTCTTTGAAATGCAATGCCATGATGCTATTAAGGCTCTTCATATCTATAGGCAAGCTAGTAAATAGGTATAGTTTGAAATCTACTGTTCCAGAAGTATTTTATTTGATGTCTTTAGTTTCAAACCTTGTCAAAATAGTGGATATACCAGTACTTTTTTGTTTTTTAAGGATGATTGTGATCCATCATTACTTTTTTCCAAAAACAAATGCTTCAGACTGAGACAGCTGAGGCTATGGTTCATGACGTAGATTTTCTTATGTTTCTTTGGGTAGAGGCATGTGGTACAATTGTCTACATCCTAAACAGGTTTCCTCTCTAGGTATTGAAGGAAAAAACACCAAAGGAAGCTTTCATCGGTGAGAAATCCTAGGTATCACACTTTTTGTATTGCTGTCTTGTATATATTCATATTTTTGAGGAGAAATGAACTAAATTGAAACACTTCAATTTGAAGGGTGTTTTTGTTGGATATAATGAGTCCTGCAAGGCCTATGGAGTCTTCCTTCTGTCACAATGGAAAATAATAGTGGACTGAGATGTGAACCTTGTGATGGTGCATGGTCCCTCGAGGTCTCAGAAGAGCTCAGGGCGAATGCTGAGGGCGAATGCTGTTCTGCAAGAGCTCAGGGCGAATGCTGAGGGCGAATGCTGTTCTGCAAGAGCTCAGGGCGAATGCTGTTCTGCAAGAGCTGAGGGCGAATGCTAAGGGCGAATGGTGTTCTGCAAGAGCGGAGGGCGAATGCGCGCGTGATATCAGACGTTAATGTAGCACACATGTACATTTGAACACTAATAGATTTTTGTAGTTGAAATGCAATGCTTGTTTTCATTTAAATGTAAGGTTTTTAAAGCAGGGAGAAATAATGGCTGCCAAATTAATAAGCGTTTCTTTGGGAAAATTTAAATCTTGTATTGGGTGATGAAGATAATAGAGGGTATTGAATCTTGATTCTTGACATCTAGAGAGAACCCTACAGCCTAACACAATCCAATGGAATTGACCAAAAAACCCAAATAGAGTCAACCCTACTATAGGAGGAAGGGCCTGCAGTAAGAACTTACCATTTTGCAAGAGCTGAGGGCGAATGCCGAGGCGAATGCCGAGGAAAATGTCGTTTCGTAAGAGCTAAGCGCGAATGCGCGTGATATCAAACTTTAATGTAGCTAAGCTATTGCGACAAATATGAAACATTTTTATGTAGCGCGCATATAAGTTTCGAATTTTTATGTAGCGCCCATATAAGTTTGGTATTTTTATGTAGCGCGAAAATAACTGTCGCTATACCGACGGCGGAAAAGGCGTCGCTATTAGGACGGTGCCTCCAAATGTCGCAATGGCGACACCTAGACATTGTGTCGCAGTTGCGATGTTTAGAGTCGTCTCAATAGCGACGCTTTGGGCCATGGTGTCGCAATTGCGACGTTTTCCTTTAAACGTCGCAATTGAGACACTTGTTTAAGTGTCGGTATTGCGACACTTTTCTATAGACGTCGGTATAGCGACGGTTTCGGGCGGGATGGAAAAAATTTGGGAAAATTTCCGACATTTGGTCAAAAGCGTCGGAAACAGGTGTCGGAATTTCCGCCAAATGTAGTAGTGAGACTATTCTCTAGAGAGGAGTTGACTATGAGGACACCTTTAGGATTTACTCTAGTTCCTAATGTACTTGCATCAGGTTCGTCATATATTTAGCAACAATTTTTGGTTGGAATTTATATCAAATGGATGTAAAAACATTGTTTCTTAATGGTCTAATCGAGGAGGCAATATACATCAATCAGTTGAGAGGCTTTCAGGTGCGTGGGTGAGAGATCCATAGTATGCAAATTTAAGGAGGAATTTTATGGGATGAAGTTGGCATCACATACTCAGTACTCTAGGATTGAAGAATAATTGGTAGGTTCAAGCTTTACTATAGCTATTGCAGATCCTGATCTTTATTATTTATTTGGTAAATTTGATTTCCTTGTTTTTGTGAGATCCTAGGGAAATTTTCACCCTAGGATTTCAACAAATTCTTTTTTGGAAAATGACACCAAGACTCATCCAATACAAATGAATGAAGTCTTCAGTAAATAACATTGCTATCTCAACATTACAGTAAACAATACGATAGTTCAACCGTGCAAAAGAATTTCATAGTACCACTGTATTCTCTAGATTTAATAGTTTAGTATAGTTTCAAACAGTTGCAGTATAATTTCATATTGGACAAAGGTGTATTCTAACCAGAAATCCGTAGACCTAAATAAACCTTTGTGAATTCTGATCAAGGCTAATATCCAAATGGTTTCAGGGGTCAAGACGGAGGATAAAACTCTTCTTCTTCCTTGGAATTTCTTCAGAAAATTGTCCTTAAGAAGTCTTTAAATCTGCCCACCAAAAGCCTTTGAAAGTGGGCAAACAACCCCAAAATTATCCTCCAAGGTAGGTATAAGGGCTCCCAATGCGATTGAACAAGTGGGAGAGGGGGACCTTCAATTTTCCCCACAACTGTAACAAATCCTCCACTAAATAAGGGAGTTCCACCTCCAAATGTCTTTCAAAGTGGGCACTAAACCCTTTTTCTCTGATACAGGCACATGTACCTCCAATAAATGACCCTTCAAAGGGTGTATAGACCTTCAAACTATTTATTATAAGGGTCACAAAACCATTATGAAGTGGGCACATGGCTCACAAATCAAGGAAAAGGAATGACCAAAGGGAAAACTAGGCTTCCAAGATTCCTCCAAGTGTAGAGTGCTTCAAAGTGAACTCATCTGGCTCCTTTAAAGGTGGGAAAAATCATCCTATGTGTCCTCATAAGTTGGGTTGAGCACCCCATTTCTACCATGTGTCTGTTGTGTAAAGAAATGGGCTCTTCAATAGGCAATCCCCCATAGGATGAGAAAATTTCTCCTAGCAATGGTCACAAGACTTTACACGCATAGTTCAGCCCATCATAAATTTCATTTCACATGTGTACAAATCACCTTAAATAAAGGTTGGTTCCAACAAAAAAAGCTGATTTTGGCCCAAATTTAGGTTTCCCCCCGCCCCCTTATTTAATTTTCTTTTTAATTCCAATGCGCATACCTATATATATTATACACATGAGAGAGACCATACACCAATTAATTCTCTCAGGCAACTTTTTCTATGAAATTAGGCACTGTTCTCTATATTATTTTCCTCCCTTCAGGTTCCAATTTAGTTTAGGACTTGGTTTATGATTGCATGTAGAATTTCTGTGGTGTCCTATTTACATTTGCATGCCCAACTCAAGGTCTCTTCTGAGCCTCTACTTATGCAGCTGACAGGGTTCCAAAAGATGCACCTATAGCCATCATGTTAGTTGTCTACCCAAATTATTTGAACTCCAGTGATCATGTGTTTGGGAGCTTGAGTTGCTTGATGTTGAGTGTCATTGAAATAGGATGGGACTGCAATGACTACATTCGAGAAAGACCTCCCTGGATAGGCTTACAAATTTACACTCCTCTTGTCTTTGTCAAGATGAATCCTTAATTATGACATTGTGAATACTAGTTTCCATAACAATATGAACCTCAGAAAGGTCTCTTATCCTTGCTTCACTGCTCTCTACAGGAGTACTACTGACATTTGAACAGTTATTTTATTAGACAGGTTTGACCCATCCACTATCCCTCCTCTGGTCCTTGTATTACTGTGCTATCACCCTCCTTGCATGTGCACTATATGGATTCTGTAGAGGACTCTTCCAATAGATTAGAGCCTATGATATCATCTGTTGTTACCTTTCTCATGCATTCAAATTCACCTATCAAACTAGAGCCATTCATAACACATTTCCTCACACTTCTGGAAGTATGGTCCCATGCAAATATAGTTGATATGTTTCATAATGTATTACCAACATATATTGAATTGGGATAGCTCCCTTGGTTATCCCATTTTTGTGTTAAACAAAAATGTGGGTAACAGTCCCTCTAGGCCCTGTTGAAACCACATATAATAGATTCTAATATTTACCTTTAGATATGTAATATGAACGATTATCTCACCATTCTGCATTAAGATGATTGTTGTGGAAAAATTGGGTGCCTTCACCTCATTCGTGAGTTTAAGCCTGCCCAAATGCTGCATAGAGTGCTTAGTTGCCTTTCCTTTTGCAAAGTCACTAATTGACATGTCTGAGAAAATACCTTTGTAATAAAATAAATATAAGGCCCAAGATCTTGCATCAAATACAATGCCACAATTTTCTTGGATTCATTTCAACCACCATCAAGACATAATTAAATTGGATTTTAGCATGTATTTTTTTTATTGAACATTTAAAATAGACTTTTTATTTCTATATGAGCTTTCATAAAATTTGGTTCTACCAACTATAGTTTGCTTCATCAAGTTTTACAACAATTAATTCTATAGTGGCTGCATTCCAACAAGAAACACGTTCAAAATATTTAATTTGTTGAAGCTACAGGTCCTACTAATTTCTCTAGATAGGTTTCACTTTTATTTGACTCATTATTGTATCTTAAATCAACGAGGTTGGCTTAGAAACAGAGAGCTTCGATTCCTTATAGTGCCCTAATCCTTTAAATTGATAAAATGAGTCCATGGATTCTAGGAAGGATTCCAAAAATATAAATGAATAGCCACCTTTGAATATACCCTGTTTGATTGCAGTGGTTGTTGCTTGCTTCATTTGTGTCCAGACCTACTGTTACTAGACATCTTGAGTGTTGTGTCTATCCTCCCTACCATTCCATTCTATCTGCTTCATGGAATTGAATGTGTCATTTTTGAATCTTTCTCTCTCTGAGTCAATATGAGCCTGAGTCCTCCACCTTCCATCTCCACTTGATTTTGTTGGTTGGTTGCTTGGTATGCAGTGAACAATTTTGGAGAATCAATCAATTCCCTATCCCCTGTTGCTGAGCATTCAGAGCTCATTTCATCTGCAACAATGAATTCCCCGAAATTTTTATTAATTTCTTGATCCAAGAGTTCTTCCCTCCCGAGTGTACAACCCTAAATTTGCTAACAAGTATGCCACTTTGAGCCCCGTTGTGGTGTTTAAGATGAAAACCAAGCTGCTCGAAGAGGGCTAATATAGATTCTATTTGTCCAGGCATGGTGTTAATCTCCAATTAACTTCTAAACAGATAAGGAGAGATCAAATATATATTGACTTAAGAGTGCTACATAGCTACTTTATTATAGAGCTACTTAAGAGTATCACATAGCTACTCTATTATAGAGCTACTTAAGAGTATCACATAGCTATTCTATTCACTCTATTCTGGAGCTTAAACCTTTCAACTGATGAAATTTAATTTGAGTGGGGAGAGCTCATTTCATCTACAGAAATGACTTCCCCTAACTTTTTATTCAATTTCTTGGTCCAAAGAGTTCTTCCCTCTCTGGTGTCCACCCCAAAATTTGCTAACAGGTATGCCACCTTGATCCCCGATGTGGTGTGTGTGAGAAATGAGAGCCAAGCTACTCGAAAGGGGCCAACCTATTCTTCTATCATGCTTATAAGAGACCATGGGTAGGTATGACTAATGGCTCCTCTACTATTTTTGATTGTAGAGTAGGTAGTCTCAACAAAGTTATAACAGAGTAAAAAAGAACTATAAGCTTGACAACTATACAAATAGGAATTGCCCTAAACTTGACATATTTACTTTTTTTTTATTATGTTTTACTCTTGGGTGATAGGACCAAGGCAGATGATATAAGTATGATTGAGCAGCATCAAATGGAGATTGAATGAGAACTAATTGAATCCATAGTTTCATTTATACAAATGAAAGAGGAAAATTTAGAAGCAACAAGCCATACAGTGGTGCAGATGAAGTCATTTAGGTTTTTCAAAATGGCCAAGGTTCTTTTCTGGGATTTGGCAAAAATTGTCCAAGCTCATTTTATCAAATTTCTTGATTTATGCTCGATTCATGTTGTTTAAGTCTGTTGAAAAAGTCAAAAGAAAATTGTATTTAGCATTTATGCACTTAAGCATTATTGCCTTCTGTAGTTGAAACCATTGCATTTTTTTTATAAGATATCAAGTGACGTAGTATTTCATGTAAAACATATTATATGAGATATTATTACATATATACCAAGTTGATTTCATTCATTAATAGTTTCTCATTAGAAAATTAATTTACCATCTTTGTCTCTGCTTGACTGATTTTTTTGTGTGAATGTTGTTGAAAGCATCTGAGATATGTGTGGTAAAATGGTTTATGAGAAATAATTTTCTGTAAATATTATTCTAACATCTTCAGTAAATCTAAAAATTTTGCATAAATCATAAATATTGTATTCTGTGGCATCATATTAAACATTGGAGTATCAGGTTATTGGGCTTATTTATTGAATTTCATATTTTCCTTATTTTATGATTGCAAGAGAACAAAAGGATTTCCCCTTTAGACTCAATGCACTTCCTTAATATTTTTAATATTCATTATTTAGTATGTATGTAATACCGTTGAAAGTTTTACATGTGGCATTAGCAAATCACATTTATTTTTGTTATTTTTTCATTTTCCCCTTATCTGAATTTTAATCTATTATTAATTATTTAATATTGTAGGTTGGAAATCGTTCGAGTGAGTTTCATCCAGATGTTAGAAAAGTACGAAGAGAAGGGTCATACATATATGAATAATTCATGCCCAATGGCGAACAAATGTCAAGGTAATTGCAGAGAACATATTGACTAATGCTTTGGTCAAAATTTAATTGGCATTGTAACAAATATTTTATAATTTTTTTATTATTATTTGTTTCTTTAAGCTTTTGTTTTCATCATTTTAAAGCTGGAATGAAGACCCACAATTGAAATATAATCTGATATGTTCATTGATAAACTGTGATCAAACTAAAGCTTCCAGGATGGTGTCTTTTTCTACTAAGCTTTCACATGTAAAATTTTGCTTTGCATTCTATTATTATGTAGCATTTGAATTTGACTTTTGTGTAGTCTCACCTATTTTTGAATTCAGTCTAGCTTTGTATCTCAGATTTTTTTTTTTCTTGGTTACCATAGGTTTATACAGTTGGGCCTGACTATGCTCATGCAGAGGCCAGGAAGTCTCTCGTTGTTGATGGTGTTGTCATGAGGAGCCCTAATGGGAAGGAGGTATGATTGTTTCTGTTATACTATTTCTGTAATCTATAGGAAAAAGGATGATAAATGTCATCATTTTTCTTTTGCAAGTATGCATTATTTAGCAGTATGCTCACTAAATAAATTATAGGGAAAAAACATGCTAGCAATATATTGTTTTATCGTTTTTGGTACTTCCACTGAATTCATGGTAGCCATGTAAAATCCAAATTCAGAATAGCTAATTTAAGTAGATCATGGTGTAGGTATTCATGATACTTGAAGCTAATCTTAATGACAACATTATATATATATATATATATATATATATATATATATAAGCTTTGCTGTCAATGGTACAACAGGTGAAATTACAGGTGGAATGTTGAAATTTGGCAGCTCAGGGAGAAATTCCCTTCTTTGGGAAGCCTTCCTACCCCTTTGGAGACCCTACTAGCCCTTGGAAGAATTTAATTTTCTCAAGGAAAAATATTAATTTTAATATGAAACCCAAGATTCGTCCAATACAAATGACACCAAGATTCTTTTCCAGACAAGGACACCAAGATTCATCCAATACAAATGAATGAAGTCTTCAGTAAATAACATTGCTATCTCAACATTACAATAAACAATACGATAGTTCAACCATTCAACAAAATTTCATAGTACCACTATATTCTCCAGATTTAATAGTTTAGTATAGTTTCAAATAGTTGTAGTATAATTTCATATTGGACAAAGCTGTATTCTAACCAAAAATCCATATACCCGAATAAACCTCTATGAATTCTGATCAGGGCTAATATCTGAATGGTTTCAGGGGTCAAGACGGAGGATAAAACTCTTCTTCTTCCTTAGACTTCCTTCAGAAAATTCTCCTTAAGAAGTCTTTAAATCTGCCCACCAAAAGCCTCTAAAGTGGGCAGACAACCCCAAAATTCTCCTCCAAGGTAGGTATAAGGGCTCCCAATGCCATTGACCAAGTGGGAGAGGGGGAACTTGAACTTCAAGTTCCCCCACAACTGTAACAAATCCCCCACTAAACAAGGGAGTTCCACTTCCAAATGTCTTTCAAAGTGGGCACTAAACCTTTTTTCTCTGATATAGGCTCATGTACCTCCAATAAATGACCCTTCAAAGGGTGTATAGACCTTTAAACTATTTATTATAAGGGTCACAAAACCGTTATGAAGTGGGCACATGGCTCACAAAGCAAGGCAAAGGAACGACAAAATGGAAAACTACGCATTCAAGATTCTTCCAACTGTAGAGTGCTTCAAAGTGAACTCGTCTGGCTCCTTTAAAGGTGGGAAAACTCATCCTCTGTGTCCTCATAAGCTGGGTTGAGCACCCCATTTCTTCCATGTGTCTGTTGTGCAAAGGAATGGGCTCTTCAATAGGCAATCCCCCATAGGATGAGAAAATTTCTCCTAGCAATGGTCACAAGACTTTACACGCACAGGTCAGCCCATCATAAATTTCATTTCACATGTGTACAAATCACCTTAAATAAAGGTTGGTTCCAACAACAAAAGCTTATTTTGGCCCAAATTTAGGTTTCCCCCCACCCCCTTCTTTAATTTTCTTTTTAATTTCAGTGCGCATACCTATATATATTATACACATGAGAGAGACCTTACACCAATTAATTCTCTTGGGCAACTTCCGCTATGAAATTAGGCACTGTTCTCTATATTATTTTCCTCCCTTCAGGTTCCAATTTAGTTCAGGACTTGGTTTATGATTGCATGCAGAATTTCTGTGGTGTCCTATTTACATTTGCATGCCCAGCATAAGGTCTCTTCTAAGCCTCTACTTATGCAGCTGACAGGGTTCCAAAAGATGCACCTATAGCCATCATGTTAGCTGTCTGCCAAAATTATTTGAACTCCAGTGATCATGTGTTTGGGAGCTTGAGTTGCTTGATGTTGAGTGTCATTGAAATAGGATGGGATTGCAATGATTGCATTCGAGACAACATTGTGAATATTGGTTTCCATAACAATACAAACCTCAGAAAGATCTCTTATCCTTGCTTCACTTCTCTCTACAAGGGTACTACTGACATGTGAACAATTATTCTATTAGACAAGTTTGACCCATCCAATATCCCTCCTCTGGTCCTTGTATTATTGTGCTATCACCCTCCTTGATTGTGCACTATATGGATTCTGTATAGGACTCTTCCAGTAGATTAGAGCCTATGATATCATCTTCTTTTACCTTTCTCATGCATTCAAATTCACCCATCAAACTAGAGCCATTCTAATAATACATTTCCTAACACACTTTGGGAAGTATGGTCCCATGCCAGTATAGTTGATATGTTTCATAATGTATTACCAACATATATTGAATTGGGATAGCTCCCCTGGTTATCCCATTTTTGTAAAAAAAAAAAATGTGGGTAACAGTACCTCTAGGCTTTGTTGAAACCACGTATAATATATTATGATATTTACCTTTAGATATGTAAGATGAATGATTATCTCACCTGTCTGCATTAAGATGACTCGTGGAAATTTGGTTTGTTTTATGTCAAATGATCATCCAAATAATGGAAGTAATCCCATCTATCTCAGGATAATAAATAATTGTTTTGTATGCCAAAAGCTTGTGTATGCCCTCTTCCTGAAATATTTTGTGTATACCCACTATGCACATTGGTGCATTACTTCATCCAACTTCCATTGCCAGAATTTTCTCTGTTTCTTCTACAACATAAATCAGGGAGGCAAACCACATTGGTGCAATTATGGCTCCAAATATAGTTATAAATACTGATAGAGGTCCATCAGTAGATTTACAAAGACCAACAAATGATATTCATTTAAGTGCAAGAGAAAATTTTGGTGCCTCTATTTGTAATAATTTAGGGAGTGTAAGGTCCAGCAACACTTTTACATGGGAAATCTATGCAAATTGGACCACAAACAACAAATGGAATGCATCCAAATATTCAGGGTGGAGTCACTTTAAGCCTTAAAGGGCCTTGTCAAGTTGTAGACCAAACACATTGACCTGATGGTTCCTCCACATAAAAGTGGTGCAGGAGCCTTGTTTTCGAGGTTGAGTATCCACATCTAGATTTATAGGCTGGAATGTTGATGAAAATATAATAATGCTTTTATTGTTGTCACTGTTGCCAACAACCTATCTGATTGAATGCAGTTTACGTTTGCCAGTTTTAGTGGTGGATATAAAGTTTCCTCCTGTCAAGGTTTAAATTAAGGACAGTGGCTTTGAAATGTGGTTGTAGGAAAATTGCTGAAGACAAGCATTCTTAATTTAAACCCAGTCTCATGTTCTAGCAATGACATTATTAAATTTTTTGTGTTTTTGAGTATATTACACATGATGTGGGTCTCTTGTTGAAGGCCTTGGTTTGACATTGTGGTTAAGGTCACATATACATAAGTAGTTTTCCTTGAGTTCAATTCCCACCACAGTGCCTATGTATGACTATGAATTTTTCATATAGCCCCACGGGTGGCATATCTACCAATAATATGGGTACTGTGTTGAATTTTTTTTCGTTGCATTTTGGTAAGGACACAAATCCACAAACGATTGGTCTCAAGTCTTGATTTTATGTCATGGGCTTCTCCTATGCTATGTTATGTTCTCTAGATCTCTAAGGTATTCATTATTTAGCTTGGCTACCTCCAACTTCCTTTGTATGCACTGGTTATTCTTACACAAGTTTGACCCTTTGATGCACAAGCTTTACACTCTCTTATTTCCAATAGTGGGTATGTTTTCACTAGTGGAGGATGGAGGTGAATTGTCATATTGAAAGGGAAAAATGGATTTGCAAGTGATGCTGCTTATGTGATGTAGAGACAAAGGAGCACTTCTTTCATTGCTCTGTTTCTTACAATATTTTTGTGTAGATAGAATTTGAGTCACTTGGTTCATGTTTGTCTTTGATTTAATTGTAATGTTAGACTTATATAATCATTCATTGGCTTGCATTAAGTAGCGACCATTTTTATCCCTTTAAGACATGACGAGTTTGTATAAATGGAACACTGTTACCGATGAAATAGGTAATCGCATTGATACCTACTTTTTTTTGGTAGCATAAAAAGCACCTGATTTTGAAAAGTGGTGATGCAGAATCACCCCCTTTTTTTTTGTGCACATTTTTGACACTCTAATATTTTTATTTATGAAGTATGAATATTTGTTTTAAAATATTAGTGATTTTCATGCTAATTTTGAAACGTATTGATGCAACATCAACTTTTTTTTTTTTAGAGCGGTGATTTTCATGCTAATTTTGAAACGTATTGATGCAGCATCAACCTTTTTTTTTAGAGTGGTGATTTTCATGTTGGTAATAAAACACAAAACTTAGATAAAAAAATATATAAAAATAAAATTAAAAAAAAACAATAAAAATGTAAAAAAAAAACAAAATTAACTCGTAAAAATAAAAAATTTAAACAAAAATAAATTAAAAAAAAAAACAAAAAAAATAAAAATATTAAAAAATTATATCAAAAGAAATGAAAAAATTAAAAAAAAAAACACATAATTTAAAGAAGAAAAAACAAAAATTAACAAAAAAAAAAAAAAAAAAAAAATCATCAAAAGCATTTTTTTCTAAGTTATTAAAAAAAACCATATAACTAAAAAAAAAAATTAAAATTGAAAATTTGAAAATAATTTAAATTACAAAATTAAAATTTAGATAAAAAAATAAAATACAAAAAAGAAAAAATTAAATTTAAATTAAAAAAATAATAATAATAAGAAAAAAAAATACAAATTAAAAAAATAAAAATAATAAGAAAAAAAATATAAATTAAAAAAATAAGAAGAAGAAGAAGAAGAACACAAAAAAAGAAAAAAAGAAAAAAACCACGTGCAAATAATAAAAAAACAAACATCCATAAATTTACTGTTTTTTTTTTGAAATGAAACAACTTATAAATTTTAAAAATGAAAAACTAAATAAACTAAAAGATTTAAAAAAAAAATTAAAATTAAAATTTAATAAATAAATTTTAGATTTTAAAAAAATAATTAATCTAAAATATTAAATTTAAAAACAAAATTAAAAAAAAAAACAAAAAAAAAAAAACAAATTAAATTTAAAATAAAAAATTTGAATTAAAAATAATTTTTAATTTTTTGAAATTAAAAAAAATAAATAAATAAATTTAAAAAAAATATTAAAAAATATTAAAAAAAAATTAAAACAAAAAAGAAAAAAATCAAATTAAAAAAAAATATTAAAAATTAAAAACTAAAAAAAAAAAATGTTATGAATTAAAAAATATTAAAAATTAAAAAAAATTAAAAAAGAAAACTAAAAAAAAAATCAAATTAAAAAAAAATTATTAAAAATTAAAAAAAAATTATTAAAAATTAAAAAAAAAGAAAAGAATTTTTTGATCATGGTGGCGCCGCCAATCGGCCTCCCGCCGCGGGAGGCTGATTCCAGGGATCGGCCTCCCGCCGCGCGAGGCGGATTCCTGGGATCGGCCTCCCGCCGCGGGAGGGCGATTCTCGACCTCCGCAGCGGGAGGGCGATTCCCGGAATCACCCTCCCGCGATCGGCCTCCCACCGCGGGAGGCGGATTCCTGGGATCGGCCTCCCGCTGCGGGAGGGCGATTCTCGACCTCCGCAGCGGGAGGGCGATTCCCGGAATCACCCTCCTGCGATCGGCCTCCCGCTGCGGGAGGGCGATTCTCGACCTCCGCGGCGGAGGCCGATTGGAGGTGCCACCACGATCAAATTTTTTTTTTTTTTTTTTTTAATTTATTTATTTTTTAATTTTAATTTAATTTAATTTAATTTTAATTTTTTAATTTATTGATTTAAAATTCAAAAAATTTAAAATTATTATTATTATTATTATTTTTTTAAATTTAATTTTTATATTTGAAATTTAATTCGTTTTAATTTTTATTTGTTTGTTTGTTTTTTTTTTTTTTTAATTTTTTTTTTTTTAAATTTTATTCTTTTTTTTTGCTTTTAATTAATTTCTAAATTTTGTTAATAATTTTTATTAAATTTTGTATTTTGTATTTTTTTTTAAATTTAATTGATTTATTTATTTATTTTTATTTTTTTAATTTTTAATTATTAAATTTTATGTTAGTTTTTTCATTTAATTTTTGAAAATTTAATAAATTTGTTTGTTTGTTTTGTTTTGTTTTTTTTTAATTTTTAATTTTAATTTTATTTATTTATTTATTTGAATTTAATATTTATTTTATTTATTTATTTATTTATTTTTTAATTTTTAATTTTATTATTATTATTATTTTTTAATTACATAAAATTTTTATATTTTTTTTATTTCAATTAAAATTGTGTATTTAAAATTATAATTTTATTTTTTTATTTTCTTATTATTATTATTATTTTTTTATAATTAAACTTAATATTTTCAAATTAATTTGTTCTTTATTTTATTTTTTATTTAATATATTTTTTTTAATTTATTTTTTTCAATTTTTCTTTTTGATTGATTTTTAACTTTTTATTTTAACAATGTTTTTTTGTTTTTTGTTTGTTTTTTTTTAAATTTAGAATTTAATTTTTATTTCAAAATTTATTTGTTTATTCATTTATTTATTAAAATTTAATATATATATATATATATATATATATATATATATATATATATATATATATATATATATATATAAAATTTATTTTTTAAAATTTATTTGTTTTTTAAATATGTATTTTTTTATATTTAATATTTTTATTGTATTTTATTTTTCATTTTTTTATAATGTTTGTTTGTTTGTTTGTTTTTGTTTTTGTTTTTTTTTTTTAATTTATTAAAATTTAATATATTTCTTTAGATTTAATTTTTTATTTTAAAATTTATTTATTTTTTTTAATTTAATAAACATTTTCTTTTTCTTTTTTAAATTTAATTTCTATATTTTATTTTTTATAATTTCTTTCTTTTTTTAATTTTTTATTTAATATTTTTATTTTGTTTTTATTTTATTTCTATATATTTTGAAATTTTAATCTTTAGTTTTTTATTTTATTTATATTTATTATTATTATTATTATTATTATTATTATTATTAAATTTTAGGTTTTTTTTTAATGTTTGAATTAAAATTTTTATTTTGTTTTTTTTTTAAATTTTTTATTCCTATATATTTTTAAATTTTAGGCTTTAAACTGTTTTTATTTTTTAAATTTATTTTTTTCTTAAATTTTAGGTTTTTTTTAATATTTGAATTTAAAAAATTAAAAAATGTTATTTCTATTTTTAAAAATGTCAAAAATATGACACAATTTTTTTTTTTTTGTTTGTTTGTTATTCCAGCATCAACTGGTTTTGTTTTGAGGGTGTTTTTTCAAACCTTTTTTCAAGAAACAATTTTGCTTTTAGCATAATTTTATAAAATGTTGAAATTTGACCTTAAAAAAAAACCAAGTGCGTTCTGGAATACACTTTTTTTTTTGGGGTGTTTTTTCATGTTTTTTGAGTCTTTTTGGGCTAGAGTTCTCGTTTTGAGGTCAGGTTACCTATTTCATCGGTAACAATGTTATGGTTTGAAAAGTTTGCTTGCAACTTTAAGGTATGTCTAAATTCAAGTTTTAAATTTTGAATTTAGTGAACACAGTGACTTAGGATGCATTTGCCTCTTCAAGAATTATAGGCCTAAATTTTTGTCTTCTTAGATACCTTGATCAAAGTTTCTTGTCTTTGCTCATCAGGGTGGTGGTTACCTTCATACACCATAAGCTCTAGTATCTTGCAATGATAGTCACATCGATTACCTCTTTCTTCTAGGTTGTGATTATGACTAGGCTTAATTGCTCGACATTCTCCACCCAAACTGAAGTTAGGGTGTGATTGGGTTCACTAGGGCAGTATAGTTTCTATGAAAACAATGTCAACGTTCAGTAGTAAAAAATGATGAAATTAATGACTAGGTGACTAAAAATGTTAGTCACCGCAATGATTTCAAGTGAATTACTACTAAATTTGAGCAATTTTAGGTGACCGAACTAAAAATGACTAACCTAAATGACTAATTTAGTCTTGGAATAAAATATACGACTAGATAATAAGTGACTAAACTAAAAGCAACCAACTTAAACGACTAATTTAGTCTAGGGATAAAATATATGACTAGATAATAAGTGACTAAAGTAAAAGCGACTAACTTAAATGACTAATTTAGTCTAGGATTAAAATATATGACTAGACAATAAGTGACAAAATTAATAATGATTAATGTAAATGACTATTATAGTCCAAGAATAAAAATATGGCGCCCAAATAACAAGTACAACAAGTATATGAATTAGTCATTTATGTCAATAATTTTTAATTATGTCACTCCATATATTGAAAATTTCACTTTTGGTACCGATCAAGTGTTACATTTCACTATAGGTGTCTCTGAGTCCATTTGCAGTGTTAAAATTTAGAGACAAAGAGGTCTCTAAATTTACAGTGTTAAAATTATGAATACCCTTTTGTCTCTAAAGTTTAACAGTGCAGACGGATTCATCTACAATTAACATAATTGCATGTATCATCTATCAACTTTACACTAATGCCTTCATTATAATTTTAGTAAAGGTAATATTAATTGGATAGCCAATTTTTTTTTTTCTAAGTAAGACTAATTCTATTAAGGAAAATCATATGGTACAATCAGAGCTTTGCAAATAAGCAAAGTATAGAAGCAGGGGAGCCGGAAATGATAGATTATCAACCTCGGTCCCAAAATGCAACCTTGGAAAAAGCAAAAGGTAACAAGGATAACTAAAAAACAGAGAGCGAGACAGAGGGATCTACCCAAAGTGGGTAGAAACTTCCAAATGACATTTTTTCACTTTCTTATTGCTGACTTTAACCCAGCCATTATGACTTGGCTGGACAAGAATTAGTTGTTGACTATTCTGCGCTGAGGGAGGAGTCTCCTTATTTGAATCAGAGGAAGAGGGCGCATGCGTGTGTTTTGCGAGATCAGAGGTGCCAAAGGATCCTCAGGGCAGGCCAAGGGGGAGTCCTTCGGGTGCTCAACATTTTCTTCATCTGCTTCTTTTTCCTCCTCATCCGAGCTGAAGGAATCTATGTCATCCATAGGGGGTGGATCACATGGTTTCCAACTCTTCAATTTGGATTTACATTTTTTATTCTTCTCTATGTCATCCGAGCTGAAGGAATCTATGTCATCCATAGGGGGTGGATCACATGGTTTCCAGCTCTTCGATTTGGATTTATATTTTTTATTCATCTCTTTGTCAAGGAGTGTGGCACATGAGTTTTGGAGATGCCCCGTCTGATGGCAGTGATGACACCGGAAGGCAGTGTTCTCATAGTCCAAGGTTTGAGTCCAATGGAAGTCCCCGATTTTGATATTGATCTGATCAGGTAGCCCTTTGCTAATGTTTATTTCTGCACATATTCTGCTAAAGGTGTATATTCCTTTCTCCCCCCTTGAGGTATCCATGGCCAAGAAGCAGCCTAAGGTATTCCCAATTCCTTGGAAGATTTCGAAGTGCTAGAGATGCGCAGGGAGGTTTGGAAGTCTGACCCAAATGGGAAGCTTGGTGATGACAGCTGTGGAAGGGTCGAAGTCTGGAAACCATGGAGTAAGGAAGAGCCCCGCTGATCCCCAGAACCAGGGGCCTTTCGTTAAGGCTTTATGATAATATTCATTGAAGGCAAAGGCCACAATGAAGAAGCCTTTTGAGCAAAAGAAGACCTTGAATTTTTTGGTCCAGTTGGAATGGATCCACGGGTAGAGATATGCAGATCGAGGCCATATTCCATTAAACCTGCAAATGATGGCTTTTTCTGCAAACTTCTGAAATTGATCATCCAATGCTGGATGAAAGATTTCAATGGAGGGGGTTTCCTCCATTTTGTCCACTAGGAAAGGCTTGGGAGCCTCAGCTGGTTGAGCAGCTCTCTTAGAGGGTTGCATATGAACCGCATCCTTATAGGAGAAGGTAGGAGCCGAGGAGGTTTGCCCATATGCTCCTCCTCTCAAGCGTAGGGAGAGCACAACTGAAGTATCTTTTTTAATATTGTAATAAGACAGGGGCAAAGGGTCCTCAATTTGTTTACCTCCATAAAGAAATCTCAGGAGATCTGAGGGGATCCCCAATCTAATTTCGAGATCTTGTAGAAGGTCCTGCACCAGATCCGTGGCTCGCACCCAGAGCAGCTTTGTTCCACCAGATAGAAGAGAGATCTGGATCTGATAAGTAGAAGGTGAATGATCTGAAAACCTCTACTCTCCACTTCGAACCTGCTTCTGAAATGTGCATACTCCTTGTATCCCCAAATCCAGGAGGCTTTTGGTGTTGAAAATAGCTGGATGAATATTAAAGCCCTCCTGAAGCAGTCTCCGTTCCCATTTTCCATGTCTATCCGCGAGGCTGAGATTGGGACTCTGAAGGGACTCGGCAATAGTCGAGGTTGCTGGAATGCTTGAGCCTGCAACCTTGTGCTGGCTGGCGTTGATGACGCCTCCTGAACCTATTCGCCAGTAGAAGGATGCAGCAACTTGTGCGTATATCCTTGTTGCAATATCTTCATAAACGTTTGCGGGAGTAACCCCAAGACATGCAACCTGAGCAATGTTGGTGGTTGATTGGATGGACTGAGTCTACGTCCAGAGCAGTTTCGGGCATGAGAGGCCACATGAAGTTGTGGCAGTGAAGCCCGCAGAGCCTGCTCGCCCTACTGTGGTGTCGGCGGTGGCGACAGAGCCAAACAGGGCAGAGGTTAAGATAGTGTCGGCGGCTAGGCCTGCGGAAAACCTAGCAGAGTCCATATCTCTCAGCCAATTAGATAGCCAAATTAATATTTATATTTATATTTATTATTTGGCCATAAAGTTTAATTTTTAAACTTCATTGATTTATGTTAAAAGTGTGAGTTGTTTTAAATCTAAGGTTAAATCTTCATATTTACATTCAATAAATAGATAAATATAACATTTCTTATGTTAAACATGTGATTTCATTTAAATCTAGTATTAAATCGTCATATTTACATTTGATAAATACTAAATAGATAAACCTAAAATATATATTTATAGACTTATTTAGTAAATAGGTATGAAAATTTATTACTTTAAGTATGAAACTTAATTACTTTTTTAATGATGTATGAACCTTTGTTTTTTTGTAAGTCAGTGTTATATTAATCTAGGAAAAAAAGATTACATATAGCCAATTACAAAACAGGTGGTCTCACCTCGACTTGGTTTGTTGACAAAAATTTGCACCAGATGCAAAAAAATACAAAAGAGGGACTAGGCACATTGTCCATAAACGGTTGGGCCAGAGGCACCAAAACACATATAAAACATAAAGAACACCAAATAGCATAATAGTCATCCAACATGATGGATGCAGGGTTGTCTGGGGATGTTCCTAAATGCGGTGGAAGACAGAAGCACACTAACCATGCCCTTCAAAGTGCGCCAACCAAGTCTCCAACTTTTCTACTTTTTCAGTGAGTTGATTTTGGCCTTGCTAAACCAATACTAGTCAAAGAGACTTGGCACTGTAAATAGTGCATTTCGTCCAATTTTTCCATCTGCTCTGCATGTTCCTCATGAAAAAATATCTCAGTTGTGTCCACTCTTTCCATCAGGCTATTGATAAGTGCACGATAGTTCTATAGGCAACAATGTTGGATAACTTGCCTCTCATTTACCTCAAATTAATCAAACCCTCGATTCCCTTTGCCACCACAGCCTCCTCTGCCCCAATGACTCTGATTTTGAACCCTCAAACCCCCACCTCTTCAATCCCCCCGCTTACCTCCTCCATGGCCCCCATGCGCACCAACACTAGCGAGATGCGCACGCCCCCATATCATTTCCACCTTGGCGTGGAGCCACCATGATAATTTTGTGAGTCTACTGCCCCCACAAGACCATGGATGACAAGGGAGGGAGAACGCCCACACCACACCGAGGGCTTCATAATTCGCTAAGGTCAAGGAACCCCGCCGTGTGCAAAGTCTGGAGACCAAACCCCCCACTATAGAAAACAAACACCACCAGCGAAGGAGCCAAATGTCATCTCCCACCACCATAGGGAAGCATAGAGACACCTCCCACTGCCAGATGGGAAGAAGGATCCTTTTGGAGGAATGATGACTTTGGTACATTGATAGAGGAAACCAAATATGTATGATAGCCAATTTCTCAAGAATTCCATTTCTCTATCCAGATTTTTTCTTCAAATGATCATAATGCCCCTTAACCCGACATGGTGCTAGGTTTATGTACCCAAGCTCACGCAGTGGACTAGAGACAAGATAAAAACCCCTACAATGTCACCATCTTAGAGCTTGAAGGTGTGACCATGAATTGGAGACAAGATCAAAACTCCTGCAACATCACCATCTTGGATCTCGAAGGCGTGACCTACGATAATGAGAGGGTTTTAAAGCTTAGCATCATGGGATTTTGCCTCGACAAAACAATCTTTCCTTTCATTTTCAACTGCATCAATTTAGATTCCCTCGACTTGTTGGAAAAGTTTTTGACTGGCAAGATACCAATGAAGCTCCAATATATGGTCAATGTAATCTAATTCCCTTGTCGTGAATCCTCTATTGTTATCTAAATAATAGGCTCATGGGAAAAGGTGGCAGACTTTGGACATTCAAAGACTGGATCCAAAGGTAGTTTTGGCCCTTGGGTACCTTGATCCTAAATACTTCAAAAGGCAGTAACTGACAGAGAAATCTGATGTGTATTCTTTTGGAGTAGTGTTATTGGAGTTCTTGTGTGCAAGGGAAACACACTGGAAAAAAAGGGGCAAGCTTGAAAAAATCATTGACCCTCACCTTGTTGGGACAATCAACCCTGGTTCTCTGAAAATGTTTAGGGAGACTACCGCAAAGTTATTGGAAGAGATTGGCTTCAACAGGCCTTCCATGGGAGATGTTCTATGGAACTTGGAATATGCATTTCAACTCCAGAAGATATCCATGCAAAATGATCTAGATGAGAATAGTAAAAATCATATTGCAGATGTTCCTTTGTGCTACTTATATCCTAAGCCTTTTGGTTAAAGTTCAGTATGACTTCAAGTCTTGTACGAAAGTTCTCAAAAAATAGATTTCATTAATGAGCATGTGGCATTTTGGAGTTCTCAACATCCCACAAAGGGATAGTTGTGAGAATTTACCTATTGTTTCGAACATGTTCTCCTTCAGTGAATAGGAAACATAATGGATCCATACCTTGGTGCAATAGTTCCTTACCTCAAGATGTTTGCACAAGATTTAGGGAAAAGTGAACACACAACACTAGTGGCTTTGGTTTGGGAGGAGAGCTACAAGTATGTAGAAGAGATTAAGGGGGCATGCATTGTGTTCCTTTTCGCTGCCGAGAGCCTGAGACTTTTTATACTAGTGTAATTGGATGAGGTGTTGGTGAATCCTCGTGGGAGGTGATAAAAAAACAAGACTCCTTTTCCATGTTACAAATTTACCAAATTAGCACATGCAGATAGAACATTGGTGAGTGTGAAATGGTTAGGTTCGGTACTTGTTTTTTGCATATCACATTAAAAATCTAGTGCCTCCTCGTAAAATCCTCTCCTTGTATAATCGACCACCATTACAGACAATTACACCACATTTGGTTTAATCGAACAAGATGGTGGCATTGGTTTTAAGTTTCAAGGAGTTTGGGAAAATATGATTTCTGTGACGCCATTTTCATAATATACCTTGGAGATTCGGTTGATTTTAAAGTAATACCTTCCAATACCCAAGAATAACCCAAGGGAGTAGGAGGGTTTGTTACACTACTCATGGTTAAGGCCACTCTCCTTCGATAAGGTTAAATAATTACACTTCAATGCTAAGTCGGGGCCTTGCAACACAAAAAATAGGGCCATGTAAAACCTGCATAACAAAAAAAGGAGCCCTACCTTTAGTTCTTCCCTTCTCCAATTATGCCTTATGTTCTTTAGTCAAACAAATTTTCAGAATTATTTCAGGTCCCCGAACTTGGTGAAACCCCTCATTGATTGTCAGTGTCCATTCACTTTAGTGTTTACCTCCACACCAAGTTCCCGTAACTCAAGAGGCTTCATATTGTCTTCCATTTCACATCACTTCCTTACACTCAAGTGTGGAAAGGTTTTGTGCACCCAATTCACAGGTTACAATGCTTCTATGGTAAACAATTCTCCATGGTTCTCCTCTTGTTCTCTTTGCATTATTCATTAATCTTCACTTTCTCTCTATTTTTTTCCCAAAAGTTCTTCTATTCCCCCTTCCTTATTCCTCAAGTTTATCCCTTGATTAATTAATTTAGTTAAATGGAAAATTTTCCCAATCCCCTCACAACTTTCCCTCAATGAAGTTTCTCTCCTAGATGTCAAGATTCATATATATTCCCCCCTTCAATTTCAACAATACATACATTTGAAAGAATATTTACGTCATGATAAAGTGTGACGTGATACACATACTGATTATTAAATATTAATAATCTTAATTATATTTACAAAATGAATGGTTTAAAAAATATACCTTATAGCCTTTCTAATAGAAAAAGTTTGAAACAAAAAAAAAAACCAACACACACCATATGATAGAAACCAACATGCACCTTGGAAAAAAAACACTAAATATTTTATATATTGTTTAACTTCAAATTAAATAATATATATCATGCCTATATATTATTAAATGCTTTGTTGTTTGTGTACATAACTCACTCTAATATAGAATTTACAATATATAACATTTGTGACTTTATTCCACTCTATAAAGACATGTTTGGATACTTTCAAAGCAATTTAAAAACAATTCATAGACACCACTTTGTGATGACTGCATTAATTTCTTTTTAAATAAATAGCGGGAAGTGAGTGGTTTCTCAATTTTTGGAGTTGGTGGGATAATTTGAACTTTGGTGGAGAAGAATTGAATATTTTGAATTGTGATTGTAATTGGCGCTAAATTTCCTCCAAAAATTTTCCACCCCTCCAATATCTGTAGTCTCCTTCACACAACTACCCTCTTCATTCATTCAATCGCTCGCAGCCTTCTGCCACCAATGGAAAAACTCCCCAGGCTTACCCACATCGGTCTCACAAGCTGCTATGGGAAATGGGAAAAATTGTTGCCAAATCGCTTGCAAAGGCTCAGCAATGGCGGATACAAGAGGAAGGCAGATTTTCTGACCCTCAGCCAAAGAAATAAGAGAACCCACCGAAATGGCACCGAATACCCATATGGAGAAGGAAACGCCTGATTTTCATCACTCTGCTCAGATCTAGAGATCGTGGTGGCATTGCCCTTGCCTTCATGTTCGTCGTCTGACATTTCCAAAGCTGTTTCAGAAATTTCACATTCTGAAACCCTTAATAGTGTGAAACTAAAAATGAGATCTATGTCAGAGTTTCTGGCTGGAGAGAATGGCGGGGTTTGTTCGGAGAGTACCCTTTTCATCATAGAAATAGTGGACCCTGTAAAATGTTTCAACACGAATATTTTGGACACTTAATTTTTTATTATTGCCGGAGTGGGGTTTTAACGAGTTTTCATTGATGTGCAGACACTTTCTCCAAGTTTGCAGTTGAAGTTATTGCAAGCCTCAAATATCAGTAGCTGTCGAAGAATGTCTCCATTTTGCACTAAAATGCCGAAAGGATCTTGTAAGTAAGTAAGAAATGGATTTAAATTTTACATTCAAATTGTTTTCCATTTTTTGATATTTAGTTTAGATATTGCTAGCCACTTATGTTGTTGCCCGGTTCTACTGATTTCTCTTGTGCTACAACTTGTGAAACCCGCTGCGGGTAAGCCAAGCAAAGATGGAAGAGTTGCCTAGTTCTGCTGATTTCTCTTGTGTGGAATATAGGCAAATTTCCCATCTCACGCCCAGGAAAATGTCTAGAAACAACCTCGCCAGGAGGAGGTTTTCTGTTCTTTAGATGATAATAAATTAGGGACAACACCGCTAGCAGCGCATCTCCTCCAAGGGCACAACCTGTGGTCGAATGAAGGAATTGATATTAATTTTGTGGTTTGATATTTCCAATTTGTTTTGGGTGGGAAAGTCAAGTCAATTCTAAAAATAATATCTACAAAGTTGAGGAAATTTTATCCTTCCCAACCAAATTTACCAAGCAAACACAAAAAGAGACAATCCAAATAAAGGAAAAGTCCCCTCCATGGATTCTCGAGGTATATACATACCTCAGAGGACGTTAAGAGGGTTTCAGATTGGCCTTATTCTCTACGGTGCCTGAAATTCGCGGCTATTAAGGGCGAAAAAGGTCAGGCATTAGGCCAGTCTTGGTCATTGTGAATTAAGGAGGTGGCAGGTCTAGTTTGAATTTGGCTCAGGTTTTCAGTTTGATGTATGATGAATGAGAATGCGTAGACATGACAGTTTTGGATTTAGTGCACACACATGAGCGAAGTATAGGTTCTTAGAAATCAACATTTGAGAGATGGCATGAGCAACGGACACTTCAGGTCAAAAACTTGATAATATTGTTTGTTTCAAGTTTCACAGTTTCTGATTTTAATTTTCTTCTGGCTGGATTTTACACCATATAGGTCTTCTGTGAAGTTAGTGGGGTAGGATGTCGAAACTGTGAATATAAGCATTAAACTCCTACAAGTAGATATGAGGATAGCAGGGTAAGGATTTAGTTTGGAAATAATTCAGTTTGGAGAAAGTTATTTTGAGTACATCCTCTTGTCCGGGATGATGTCAAAAAGGCACTTGGCATGGTTCATTGTCTTTCAATAAGACTTGCAGGTGTCTTTCCTATCTTTTAGCAACAGATGGATTCCCTGGATGATGCTTTTGATATTTTGCAGCCCAGTAACAGATTGAAGTTTGTTTCATTTTCTTGGATTTGCTCTATGCGTGAATGAACAAGTAGTGATTTGCTAGAAGATTTCTATAGTTTGTACATATTAAAGGACCATGTTTAAATGTAAAAAAGAAGTGCATACAATTTGGAAATCCAGAGGAAAAATATTTGTTACCTAGATTTCAAGAAATAATGCTTCAATTCAATGTTTTTATGAAGCATTAAACATGGGCAGTGAGATGGATGGCATACTAGCAATGCAAGGTATTTCAATGAAAATATACCCATTTTTAGGGCCTGCTTTTCTAGTCTCAATGGGATATATTGACCCTGCAAAGTGGGTGACAACAATTGAAGGTGGATCACATTTTGGGGTTGAGCATCTGTGGTTGTTAAAGCTGTCAAATGTGGTTGCTATTTTATGTCAGTCCCTTGCATCTCGCATTGGAGTCATGACTGGGAAACATCTTGCTCAAATTTGTGGGTAGGAGTACTCTCAACCCGTGTGCATGTTGTTGTGGCTACAATGTGAGGCCTCTGTGATAGATCTGGATTTGACAGTGATTCTAGGAACCGTTATTGGAATTAATCTTCTACTGGGCTGGGATATGCTTGTGTGTGTGATCTTGAGCACAGTTGATGCACTTTTATTTACACTTATTTTACCTCTCCTGGGAAAGCACCATGCTGAAGTATTATCTATAAGCATAACAGAATTGGTGGTTCTATTCTTTGCACCCGACACTTTATCCATGGAATCAAATGCTGTCTCTATAGTGAATGGAATGATTCCAAGAGTGAAGCGTGAAAATATGTATACAGCTGTGAGCCTTCTTGGTGCAAATATCATGCGTCACAATTTTTACCTCCACTCTTCAATTGTGCGAGTATGATTCAATTTCCTTATTGCCATATTTTTTGATAATTTAGCAGTGATGCAATGAATGAAAGTTTCAGGTCATCAGTGCTGCTAAATAGAATTGGCAATTTTATAAGGTATTATTTCTCCTAGGTTTAATGATCAGATCAGATCGTAAGGAATCACTGTCTTGCAAGGAGTAACCCTCTGAATATTTAAGTTTTATTGCCAAGGTTACTGTAATTTTTTGCTAGTTGTATGTGCATGTGTTATTCTGCCAACTATGATTATGGTGCATGAATGAATCTGGAAATAATTTGGAGAAATCCCTTGCATTACAAAAATACGATAGAATCCCCTTGCATTACAAAAAATTAAAAAGATAACATTGAAGATAAGGTTGTGACTGCAAGTAAAGACGCAAAATTTTTTCTGGGTATTCATGAAAGCATAGGGCCTCTCGGGGATTATGTAAAGTTACTAAAGTTTTTTTTTTATACTAAATATTTAGTACACTATTTTTTTCTTTTTTTAACGCCTTGACTACCAAATTTACTGTCGACACGCTTCTTGACACAAAAAACGTTGTGGATGAAGTTCCGAAGGAGTTTTTGGCCAAGTATGGAAAGCAGTGGCCAAGTATGGCAAGCAGTGGGATGGTAGAGGAGATGAGAAGTGCTTGGGTAAAGCCCACTGGAAGCAGAAACTCTAATTATAGAGGACTACCAAATTCCTTGCACTCCCCAATAATTCATGTCTGAAATATGGCCTTCTTTTGAAAACATGTAATTTCTTAACCTTCACTTGTTAATACTTTCGCACTACGAATTGGATACTTGATTTATTATCCATCACTATAACCATTGACAGGATCCCTTTGATTAGTTATCAGGGAATTTAGCTTTTTTTTCAAAATTCAATGGAGAATTAAGGAGAATTAAGGATATGCTCACTGTTTTCTTTTGTTGAAGTTAAAATTAATTTTCACCAATTTTAGTGGTTTGTTTCATTTCCCACCTTTACTTGGTTTTAAGTGGGATCCTGCAATGCCATTGCCACACTACAATTATGTATAGGTTGAATTCCTACCAATGACATGCGAATCTTTCCCAATGCATTGGTCTTGCATTCTTATTTAAAACCTATATCCACCATGTTATTGGTATTGAGTTCAATTCTAGGGTCACGAGCACTGTGGATTTTAAATGGATAGACCGTGATTATATAAACTTTGTAAGCAATAGTTATAATCTCCCAAGCCAACCTTCTATTTTCAGTGTTCAACTTCATCTTTGTCCAAGCCAACCTTCTTTTTTTAGTGTTCAACTTCATCTTTGTCCAAGCCAATCTTCTCTTTTCAGTGTTCAACTTTATCTTTGTCCATTGTAGTGGCTAGTTTCATTTCCACAGTAAAGACATATCCGGTCATCGGCACCGCCGCGAGTTAAACCGTAATGCTAGTATTTGGTTTTATTTCTTACGAATTAAACACTTTCAGTCACCAACACCATTACGAGGGAAATCATAATTGTAGTGGTTGGTTTCATTTACCATAAATTAATCCCTTTTGGGTTGCCAACGAGTGAAAGCGAAAATGGATAAACTACAATGATGTAAACGTCATAAGATATTTTAGACAACAATGAAAACATGGGTTCCTAACAAAATTAGAGCATTGAAGTGATACTAGGGTAGAACATCAACAACTTTGTCTAGGGTTCTTCATCACTTGTAGGAGTTGAGGCCTTTCTTGAAATTCATAAGTCGACTTACCCTTCCTTGCCCCTTCTTCGTACGGAGAATTATGAGTTAATCTGCATTGCCAGGGACATCTGCTTGGTTCATTCGATAAGCCTAGTTGAATTCACTTGCTTGGTTCAATTATGGATAGATAATTGGTCTCATATGGATTTAAATGTACTATGCAAAGAACATGTTAAAATTAACATGGTATCGGAGCACAGGTGAGGGCAAGCCCAAGTCAGAGAGAAATCTGTCAAGCCCGAGGGAAAGCTATCAGTCAACAACATGGAAACAATTTCATCTCTCTCTGCACGTGCAACAATTTCTTCTTCCATCTATGACAGGAAGGGTCTTTATCTGTGTAAGTTTCGAGCATTAAAAACCTCTTTAATATTTTTGAAGCAACTTATTTATCTTTGCGTCCATTTCCTGTGTATTTCTTAGTATCACGTTTGGTTTCATAATTCCAAGGAGTAGACTTTCGTCCCCTTAAGGGTATCATATTTTATACAAGGATATCCTCTGTGGCCAATAGGTTCATTGTTGAAAAATGCGTAAGAACTAGGGCTACAGAAACTAGCAAGAGTGATATAAAAGACTCGTCCATGCAAATTCAAATAACTCCCTGTGGCATAATTTCTAAGCAACACCCTTGTCTCCGTGATTAACATAAATCGATGAATAGTCAGGGTTATTAACAATCCATTCAGGCTTGTTTGAAAACTTTTTCTTTATATAATTTCAACCCTCATTAGGACTTTATTACTAAGCATGAAAGGTTTGGTGGGATCTCATTTCACTGACAGTTTGGCTCTAAAAGAAATTGCATGAAAAATTGATGACATTTCCAGAATTGTAGCATAAGCCCTCGTCTTTGTGGAATATCACTCTAATCCTTGAATTTCAGCATATTTTCTATCTTGTGAAGTGAGGAGCTATTTCGATCCTCTTGGGGCTACAAATAAATTAGCAAGGATGAGTTGTTAAGACGTGAAATTCTTGATGTTCCTTTTGGATTGGCTTGTATTTAAAACTTACACCAGTGATCCTTTTATCTTGCAGACTATTTGAACGTTCCCCAAAATATTGTTTACAGCTCCTTGAAGCATTTCAGTCATCTCTGGTTAGGGCAAGGGCATATGACCTATTTCAAATTTATGGATAACTGTTTTATTGATATGTATGCAACCCCTTTTAGATCGAGATTCTTCTGCACTTTGTTGGTCATCAATTCAGTCATCTACGACCCAACACCATTATAAAGATGAATAATTCAAACAATTGATTTAGACTTCTAGAGTTTGAATCTAAATATTTCAAGGTCTATTCATACGTATTATATTTTCTGAAACATTAAAACTCTGCAATATGCAAGGTATTCAAGCAGAATTTTGTGCCTAAGTTGGCTTCAATATAGCATCATTATTGAGAATATAATAATTTTTTCAAAGGCTTCCATCGTATGCAGCGGTACGAATAGACATAGGACTACTTTCATAGTTATCACGCTGCAAGCATTTTATCCATATTAGACAGAAGTAGCATATAAAAGGCCTTGCATGGTTTTGGATTGATGGCAGTCTTGACCTTAATAAGCAACAAAGACTATACTTGACAACTACATATGTTGATGTCAGAATCCCTCACACCAAGATACCTTCTAGGCTTGAGCAGATATGTGACATAGCAATAACAGTAGTCTTATATAAGACAATGATCTGATAGTGTTTTTGTTGTAACACACATTGGAGAAGACATTTTGAGATACCTTAAAGGGTTTCAGACCTAATCCGAAGTCCAGGATTTGAAGAGTAATAACATTCAATAGTTGAAGATTTTTTGAATATGTGCAACAATTTTGTCACTATTGAATATGGGAAAAATCTTAATTAGCTGACCTTATATATATATTGCAAGTTGTTGCAATGAATCCTTGAAATTGACAATTGACTGACAGTAGTGGAAAAATATTGGCAAGACAATGAATCAGGAAGGTGACTGTAATTACCTTCTATCTGTCTATAATCTATGTTGGGATGATGTATTATATTCATCACAGTGACATACAATGATAGTGAAGTGTCAATGATAGTTAAGACAATGTTGATTGTACAGTAACCCTTGTCATAACAACAAACAATGGTGTGTACGCTATATGATGTGCAACACTAACATCAGACTTTATCACTATCATTTGAGGTCTGGTAAGCTTTGCAAGAAATTAGTAAGGGTCCTCTTTCATTGATCCTAAAGCAAGTTTGTAAGCAAAGGTTGTTGATGGTTTTGAGAAAAGAGCATCTATTTAAGAAATGGCAGTGAAAAAATATAATAAAACTTTGGGTTTTTTCTTTTTTTTTTCGTTTAGCTTATTTAAAAAACAAACATACCTAATTTTTACAGACTTTAGTCTCATCCCTCGGCCTGAAAACAAAGAAAATTTTTGGCCAATATTCTATTATTGGTCATTATGAAACATGTTCTCGTTTATTTAAAATTGCATGTCCTTTTTCTAGGAGTCAAACTCTTGATAAGCCAAAATATATATATTTATTTCATATTAATTGAGTATATAGTCCTATAAAATCAAGTATCCTCATTGAATTTATCTCTGGAAATAGCTAGGTAGCATTTATACATACCAGCATGCTAGTGGAAATTGTTAGGAAAAATGTTCATGTATTAATTCTAGCACATATATCAAAATATGCATACTACCACTGCTTATGCAATAATTTTTTCCACACATATTTTTTCCGTAATAAATAAATTCATCTTCTATTCATCCATGTAGTGTCATGCATGTAACACTACAAGAAGAAGGGCCATTTAGCTTCACATTAGCACCACTATTTGTAAATGATTTGAAAAATATTTATTTTTTAAATAGTATTGTAAAAGTGGTGATAATGTGGGGATAATGTGGGATACTCAATTGGTGCTATATTTTCTGGTGGAAAAGTGGAGTTAGTAAAAAAAGTTAAATTTGGTGTTAAATGCATATGTGGCATTCCATGGTGTATGGTGCAAACCACAAAAAACCAGTCTGACATGGATCAAGGTATCAAGGGGATCAATGATCAGTCTATTTCTGTATCTGATTTTCAGTGAAGAAAAAGTGAATTTGAAGAAGAAGAAATGCAAAGACAAGAAAGAGATGGATGAAATAATTTTTCCCTGAGGGAAGCCATTGCAGTTGATTGCAGGCATAGAATTTTCGTCAAATGATGTTGGATCAACATTACAGTTTTTGGAAATTTTCTCAGCTTTTGAACAAGTATGTACTTATCCAAAATATGTTTTAAGTTCATATCTATGGTTCAAAATGAAAATTTTTCACCATGGATATTTTATTTTACATTTCCGTAGTTATACCTTCAACAGTACCAAGTTTTTTCTACAAACACACTAGTGTGACAGTATGAAGTGGAAAAAGTTTAATACTAGTCAATTTACACCATGATTTGGCATAACATCACTTTCTACTTATTCAATTCTTGATTTCTGCATGTTAGATATAGCCTACATCACCTTTCCATTCTTTCATAGCTATGCTTTTACACTAGTCAACAATAATTGTTATAGAAGTTATTTGATTGTTAAAATAAAAGTAATCTTTCCAAGGCAGACTTTTGGAAGTATTTGTAAATGAGGTCTTATAGATGTACCTTACCGATAGATGACAATATATGCTATGCTTAGTGTAAGTGAAATACCAAAGCCTCTTTAATCATCAAGAAAATATGGTTTTGTAAGGTCTCTGTATTATAATGAATTTCCACTGTGCTGCTGTCCACATGCTTATATTGCAACTATGAAAGTTTAGTCCCAATTGTGAGGCCTTGGCCTTGATTCTATCCGAAGTAGCTCCTCTTTTTATAGGGCTTTGACACATGCTTACCATTCAACATCGCAGTATATGATAAACTTTGTATTCATAAACAAATGAGCAATGATGACTCAGAAATGCCACTAAATGAATGAAAAAACCACTGTTCTATAGGGATGTGTCCCTTAGGGTGGGATGGGGCACCTCTATGTTTCCCATGTTCCCAAGGTGTATTTTTATTGTAGGATTCTCCAAGAAACATTTTTACACATATCTCTTTTGGGAAATGTGGTGAAACATAGAGGGAAATGCATTTTCCCAAAATGGTTTTTTATTTTTCCCATTTTTTTGGACGATTGAAGAAACATTTCTCTACATATCTTTGTGGGAAATGTAAATGGAAAATTTTCCCTAATGTGAAGTATGAATTTTCTAAAAGGAGGATTTTAAGCATTTTCCCTATAAAAAAACACGCTTTTGGATGACTCTTTTGGATGTCTCTTAGAAAAAATGAGTTGCCAATTTTTATGGTGTCGCAAATGCTTCTACTTGCTTGTTTGACCATTCCTATATGTGCAACCAAGACTGCAATTCCTTGAATTCCTTCTCCAAGTGACTCTTTATTCACATTGTGTTCACTCTTTCCAATGCCATTGCAACCCTCGCCTAGTCCAATATACCATCATTTCGACATGAGTCGTTGATCCACATTGTACTTTTGACTAATCAATGCTCATTAAATTGTACTTTGTCAATTTTGGATTTTTGGCCATGTTATTAGAATCCCATTGTCGAGGTTCCTAGTGTAATCAATGTTCTTTATCCACGTTGTGTTCACTCTTTCAAATGCAAGTGAAACCCACACCTAATCCAATATACCATCATTTTGACATTAGTAGTTGATCCACATGGTAATTTTGACTAATCAATACTCATTAAATTGTTCTTTGTCAATTTTGGATCTTTGGCGATGTTATTAGAACCCCATTGTCGAGGTTATTAGTGTGATTTATGTTCAAGGTGATCAAAGGTTATAGAGCTTTTGCCACTTTTAGTGGTATGTAGAAGTAATTGATTGATTTCTAGTAATAAAAGTTTGTTCCAATTGTGCGAGCTTTTAAAAGCCAAAAAAAATCTCTATCACTTTTCGGATAATATCATTGGATTGTTTACATATATCATCACAAAATATAGTAATAAGCGAGACAAAAAAACTAGATATGGAATTCAACAACCACCACAATTATTATTCGTATACTCTTGGTATTCTAGCACTTGTGGAATAAGTTGGAGAGCTTGTTTGCTAGGGTATTGAGTTCATGGTATATATGGCCACAAGAGAACCAATCCAACTTGTTGTTGACTTGTTTGATACCTTGCAAAATGTGAGCCAAATGAGGGGCCACTATGTTGACTTTTTTGTAGACTCAATCCACAACAAGTTTTTAATCCCCCAAACTATTTAGTTTTTTGACATATTTTTGGTTGACCACATTGACAAGAGCCTAGAGAGTTGAAAATTCAACTCTCATGTTTGTGCCCATACTTGGAGCATATTTGATATCCAAAAAATGAGCAAGTTTTGCATATTTCTTTCCACAATGATTTTATTTCATTGCTTTGATCTTTGATGTCGTGTCATCAATTAAATATTCCATTCCTCCATTAGCAAGATTCCATTCCTTCATTAGAGGTGGGAAGACTGCAAATGCTGAATTTCAACTGTAAGAACATTCTTCTCAAAGAAATTTGAGTTCACAACTCATTGAGGTTCAACTTAGGAAAAAGGATGAAATGGAAATCAAAGAATATTATAGGTGCATTCCTTTACAAAGCTTCTATGCATTTTCATTATGTCTTTTAGAGAATTTGACAAGTTTCCCTGACTTTTTCTTAATTTTGCATGACATACCATCCAGTGTGAGAGTTTTGAAGGAGACAACTTTTTGTGTAGAAGACCTTAAATCACCATTGTTCCATTCAACTATGGTTTCGATTTGGACATTATATTCTTTTTTCAGGAAAGATGTTGAAATTTATCTTCTGGGAATCTACTTACACATTTATGCAATTTTGAGCCTTTCTTGCTAAATCAAGGACATCTTACTGAAGGGTAATGTGAAATTTCGTGTTTGTTCTTATTCAAGTTTGAATTTATTTAAGGAGTGCTAATATCTATGGTCATTTGCAATTATGAACTATAAATATATATAATTTTGATGTTTCTAGGTTGGAGACTGTACTATTTTCATTAGAGGATGCTATTGTTGATGCGACGAAGGCTCTTGAGTTCCTTGGTCATGTAGGGTCAAAATTCACTAAGCTGATTCCATATCATTAGAACAAATTTTCATCCTTCCTGGGAAACAAATCCATTACAAAATAGGAGTTGCCCAAGAAGGAATTTATAACATGAAACCAAAAAAATTACAAGCAATGTTAGTTTGTCTTTCCAAGGCATATGATAGAGAAAACTGGCTTTATTTAGGGCTACTCATCCATATAGGGTTCAACGTGCAATTGGTTAACTAGATAATGAATTGTCTTTCCTCAATATATGTGCAATTCTAATTAATGGCTCAACCTATTCTTCTATCATTCCTACAGGAGACCATGGGTAGGTATGACTAATGGCTCCTCTGCCATTTTTTACTGTAGAGTAGGTGGTCTCAACAGAGTTATAACAGAGTAAAAAAAACTATAAGCTTGGAAACTATACAAATAGGATTTGCCCTAAACTTGATATATTTACTCTTTGTTGATTATGTTTTGCTTTTGGGTGATTTGAACAAGGTAGATGCAATTATGCTGAAGGACCCCACCCTTGAAGAACTAAAATTACTACCTTAAAAACTACCAACAACTGAGGAGCTACAAGAATCAACACCATCTTTGATTTGAACCTAAATAGTCTTATTATCTCCGTGAATTTCCCTAATCACAATGACTAGTAGATTCTCATCATGGATTAATTCTCTCATTCTATTTATTAGTAAAATCCACAAAATGTATCCCTACATTTGAATCTTGGGAAAAAAACATATAATTTTTATCATTTAAATTATCCATATGTCTTGGAGCCCAAAAATCCATTTGATTTGGATAAGATTTATTTATAACCTCAAAAGAAACCCTATTATAAGCTGAAGGACCGTTATTTCCTCTTGAGTCTTGACAAATTATGATAGAATGAAACGGGGTGAAGACCAGATCCATGTTTGCCATGTCAGAATCTAGGTTCATTGAGATGATGACCTTGGTTTGAAGATATCCACCATACAAACTAGGACCACACATAATTATTGTTGCCATCTCTCTTTCATCATCAAGATTAACCTACTGAGGACCTATAACCCATGGAGGCCCATGGTAGTCATTGCAATGTAATTTATTAGAATACATGCCATTTCTTATTATGAGATTTACCACATCCGAAAATGGCATCATTCACATCATTTTGAAGAAGTCTACAAATTAATTCAACATATTTTTTTTCACATATACGACTTCCCTCACATTTGTTGGTTCTTGAAGCTCGAGCACTTTGATAACAAAAATAGGCAAAGTCAAACAACAAAAATGGTCCACTCCCTTTTCATTTTCTAATATTATAATGAATTTTTATTAGAGACACTGTTTGTTTGTTTTGGTTAGAATAGGGTTTGTTCTTGGTTTTATGTGACTTTCAATTTGTCATATGTAGCATGTTGAGAAATGGGAAAGAATAATGTGTCATTTATCTTGCAGAAATTGATGCTCAATGAAAGGATACATAATTTAACCAAGCTACAATTCACTTTGGTAAAGGTGGAGGAACATCTTAAAAAATTGCTTAAGGATACACCATATACAAAGTTTGACCATAAGCAATATATGCACTTTTATTTTGTAGATATGTTCTTTTTTCTACCCAAGATATCACAACAAGAAAAATATTGATATTGTAGAAATTGTTTGAGGACGTCATTGAGGTCGATTTTTCTGATGTCTTATTTGATTGATACTTTCTCATATGTCAGGAAGGCTTTACATATGAATTAATATGTTCATGAAACAAATCAAATTAAAATTTTATAGATAGAAAAGATAAAAACAAATGTTAATGCCTTTATTTGATTGTTACTTGACTCTGTGGTGGGCAGGTTATAGGAAATGTGATTGGAAAAAGGATGGGGAGACGATGCATATCACGTCTTAGATATGGTTCATTCAATGTTAGAGATCGCTTAGACACCTAAGCCATCGACTTTGGAAATTTTTTTAGTAGGAATTCCTATGGTTTTTAATGTTGTGATTATTTCACTTCATGGTTATTTTGGGCAAGCAAATGCTTTAGGAATGCCAGACACGACATTGGTGGACAGGTAAATTTTTTTTTTATAATTGCAATTTCCATTCCATGATATCCTCTCTTTATTGTTTGATTTTATTTTGGAAGTTTATTTTGATTTTCTTTTGTCTTTTAACTATGAAATTGAAAATACTTAGTACCATGTCCATTTAAACAACAACCAAAGCTTGAAGATGAAATTAGTATTACACTATATTTATTGGAATCCTTATAGCTATTTTGTGTTAAAATATTTTCATGACTATCAGAAAAAACTACTTCCATGTTGTTATTTGAGTACATGTTGTTTATATACTTGACTAAGTTCATGCGTTAGAAAATGAAATGTTGTTGTGAATAAAACAACAGGGATTAAACATCACACCTCAAATTATTTGTTTTCACAAGTTATCTACAACTTGAGCTTTTTAGCATATAACTTAGTTGACATGATTGTTCCTAAGCTTTCCTTGAAAGTTGAATACTAAGTCACTAAGGTGTTCTTTTCTATATATGGTGATATTTTATTTGATTTGTTTATACAAGTTATTTGGCCACATTATAGTGGCAGTTATCGCCCCAATGAAGATAATTTGTTCGAGTTTCTTACTTGTATGGAGAAAAAAGGTTTTGACACTACTGATGTTGAGGTATATGTTGTATAAATTATTTATAGTCTAATTTAGTTTATATTATAGTGTTCATTGCTTTTCATGTTTTACACTCTGCATTGTATCTTCTTTTGTTTCCAGATAATGAACTCAGTATTGATGGTAAGAAGCATGAATTGAAAAAATATGGGAGCAATAACATTGGAGTGACAAATGCAAAAAGAGAGAGAGGAGAACTGGTCTGGTGACACTCTTAGAGCCAATATCCTGCATAATACACACATATAAAGACTGATGATCAAGTCTTCAGAGTTGGTGAATTCACCTGCAATGCCTTGAAAACACAACGATAATGTTTGAAGTGATGAAACATCATTTCATGTGTAAATTGTAGTCCAACCAATATTAAGTTGGAAAATCATATTGTAATACTTTAACATTTCATATAGTATAATTTATGTGGCTGAAATTATTTATAGTTGCACTTGATATTGTTTAGTAATGTAATTAAAATATGCGACTTTGTGTTTTCATATTAGATGAACATGCACATTGTATGACATTTTTAAAATCATACAAATTAATTTATGTTGATTAATAATGAACACAAAATCAATTTAAAACTACTAAATTAATAGTTTATATTGATTAATGATGAACACAAATAAAATGAATATACGAATAAATTAGTCATTTATAATGATTATTAATGAAAGTAAATGAAATGAATATAAACTACTAAATTAGTCGTTTATATAATGAATAAATGACTACTTCAAATGATAATTTTGTGACTACAAATGACAACTAAATTTTGCATATATACGACTATTAGTAGCTAATTTACAGTATCTTATAACACGACTAAAATTTAGTCATATTTCTTCAGTCATTAATTGGTTTCAAACGATGACTAAAATTTGCATATATATGACTATTAGTAGCTAATTTACAGTATCTTATAACACAACCAACATTTTGGTCATATTTTTTTGGTCATTAATTGGTTTTCTCGGGTGATCATATAGTAATATATTTGGTCATTAATTGTGACAATTAATGACTAAATCAAAGATTAAATCAATGACTAAATCAATGACCAAATTAATGACCAAATCAATGACTAAATTAATGATCAAATCAATGACTAAATTAATGACTAAATCAACGACTAAATTAATGACCAAATTAATGACCAAATATACAACTAGACAACAAAATTGAGATAACTAATTAATGACTAAGATAAAAACGACCAAAAGTTGGTTGTGTTATAAGATACTGTAAATTAGCTACTATTGGTCACCGACCAAAAAATAGTTGTTTATATGCAAATTTTAGTCGTTTTTTTAGTAACTAATTAGCCATTTTGTACTAGTGGTTTCTTCAATTGATGGTTAGATCACTGTCTTTGCTACTATTATGAATTCATTGTACTTGTATGCTAAAAGAGCTTTGACACAATCGTTTCCCTTATCTTTAGTTTCTACAACCCCTAAAGGGACTTTTTGGAGGTGATCGTGGTCTATCCATTCAAAACTTAGAAATGTGAAGAATAAACAATCTGAATCAACAAGTGATAATGCTAGACAAAGTTGCGGCAATAATTTTTTTAATTCTGTAATTGGAGAGAAGCAAGATCTTGGAAATGTTCTCCATCTTGAGCATGGGACTGTTGTGGTTTCTGATTCCTGCTATGTCTAGTTCTATCAATCGTTTGGAAAAGTATTGCTGCTTTCATCAATTTACAAGTAGGCAGGGGCTGAAGTCTGTGGTACTGTCGATGGAGTTTTGGATTATGGATATCTCATGTAATCATCCTAGGGAAATTTTCACTAAGGTTTCTAATTCTGAAATTTCCTTCATTGGACAATACTGTTATTATAACTGAGTCAATACTGTTATATACTATTATAATAGCTGAGTCAATACTGTTATATATTTTTATTATACTTGAGTCATCAGGTCCTTTGCATTTACTTCAACATCTTTCCAGAGAACAGATATCAACTTTGTTGACTTCAAGGAAATCAAAGTAGTTTTGAACTCGTGGAAATTTGGTTTGTTTTCTATCAAATGATCATCCAAATAATGGAAGGAATCCCATCCATCTCAGGCTAATAAAGAATGGTCTTGTCCTGAAATAGTTTGTGTATACCCACTATGCACATTGGTGCATTACTTCATCCAACCTCCATTGCCATAATTTTCTCTGTTTCTTCTACAGCATAAATCAAGGAGGAAAACCACATTGGTGCAATTGTGGCTCCAAATATAGTTATAAATATTGATAGAGGTCCATCAGTAGATTTACAAATACCAACAAATGATATTCATTTCAGTGTAAGAGCAAATTCTGGTGCCTCCATCTGTAATAATTTAGGGAGTGTAAGGATGAATAGTGATAATAATCAACACCCTCATGATCCTCCTCACCTAAGGATTGGTGGTGTAATGCATAATGTCCCCAAAACCCCCTCCTCAAATTGTCATGTTCCATCCATTATCACTGGTCCTCGACACTGGGTTTGGAAACCATTACCTTCAAGTGTTCCTCAAACTGCCTCTCTTGTAGATTATCATCCTGTAATTACTCATAGAGAAAATGTGCATTTTGTAGCCATGCCTTCTTTTCCAGGCGTAAGTTTTGGAAATGTACTAGTAGGGGTTGAAGGTCCAGCAACACTTTTACATGGGAAATCTGTGCAAATTGGACCACAAACAACAAATGGAATGCATCCAAATATTCATGGTGGAGTCACTTTAAGCCTTGGAGGGCCTTGTCAAGTTGTAGACCAAAAGCATTGAACTGATGGTTTCTCCACATAAAAGTGGTGTAGGAGCCTTGTTTTCGAGGTTGAGTATCCACATCTAGATTTATAGGCTGGAATGTTGATGAAAATATAATAATGATTTTATTATTGTCACTGTTGCTAGTAGCATATCTGATTGAATGCGATTTACCTCTGCCAGTTTTAGTGGTGGATATAAAGTTTCCTCCCGTTAGGGTTTAAATTAAGGACAATGGCATTGAAATGTGGTTGTAGGAAAATTGCTGAAGACAAGCGTTCTTAATTTAAACCCAATCTCATGTTCTAGCAATGACATTATTAGCTTTTTTGTGTTTTTGAGTATATTACATATGATGTGGGTCTCTTGTTGAAGGCCTTGGTTTTGAATTGTGGTTAAGGTCACATATCCATAAGTAGTTTTCCTTGAGTTCAATTCCCACCATAATGCCTATGCATGACTATAAATTTTTCATATAGCTCCACGGGTGGCATATCTACCAATAATATGGGTACTGTGTTGAATGTGTTTTCGTTGCATTTTGGTAAGGACACAAATCCACAAACAATTGGTCTCAAGTCTTGAGTTTAATGTCATGGGCTTCTCCTATGCTATGTTATGTTCTCTAGATCTCTAAGGTATTCATTATTTAACTTGGCTACCTCCAACTTCCTTTGTATGCACAAGCACAATGTTGCTCTTGGATAACACTGGTTATGCTTACACAAGTTTGACCCTTTGATGCACAACTTTACACTTCTCTTATTGCCAATAGTGGGTATGTTTGCACTAGTGGAGGATGGAGGTGAATTTCCATATTTAAAGGGAAAAATGGATTTGCAAGTGATGCTTCTTATGTGATGTAGAGACAAAGGGGAGATTCTTTCATTGCTCTATTTCTTACAATATTTTTGTGTAGATTGGATCTGAGTCACTTGGTTCATGTTTGTCTTTGAATTTAACTGTAACGTTAGACTTATATAATCATTCATTGGTTTGCATTAAGTAGTGACAATTTTTTATCCCTTTAAGACATGACGAGTTTTTATAAACGGTTGAATAAGTTTTCTTGCAACTTTAAGGTATGTCTAAATTCAAGTTTTAAATTTCAAATTTAGTGAACACAATGACTTAGGATGCATTTTCCTCTTCAAGAATTATAGGCCTAAATTTTTGTCTTCTTAGATACCTTGATCAAAGGTTCTTGTCTTTTCTCATCAGGGCGGTGGTTACCTTTATACACCATAAGCTCTAGTATCTTGCAATGATAGTCACATCGATTACCTCTTTCTTCTAGGTTGTGATTATGACTAGGCTTAATTTATCGACATTCTCCACCCAAACTAAAGTTAGGGTGTGGTTGGGTTCACTAGGGGAGTATAGTTTCTATGACAACAATGTTAATGTTTCTTCAATTGATGGTTAGATCACTGTCTTTGCTACTATTATGAATTCATTGTACTTGGATGCAAAAAGAGTTTTGACACAATCCTTTCCCTTATCTTTAGATTCTACAACCCCTAAAGGGAATTTTTGGAGGTGACTGTGGTCTATCCATTCAAAACTTAGAAATGTGAAGAACAAACAATCTGAATAAAAAAGTGATAATGCTAGACAAAGCTGCAACAATAACTTTGTTAATTTTGTAATTGGAGAGAAGCAAGATCTTGGAAATGTTCTCCATCATGAGCATGGGATTGTTGTGGTTTATGATTCCCCATCTGAGTTGTCAAGTTCACCTGATGCTGACATAAACAAAGAGCTGACTTATTTTTCCAATTCTGTCATTAGAAAAGAAAAAGCTAGTTTGCATGTTGGGGAGAGAAAAATCAATGGAATGCATGAGAGTAGTTTGGCATCTCAATTGGCTACACATGATAACGACACAGTGGCTATTGATGAAAATCCACTCAAAGAGAAAAATGGTGAAGTTTTCATTGTATCTGAGCAATAAACAACAACAAATACAGGCAAGGCGTCTGAATGGGAATTACAATCAGAAGCTACAACAGTCCTCCCTAAAGCTGATATGGCTATTTTGGAGGAAAAATGAGGTTTTCTATTTGGTAGCAAAGTTGTTGACTGAAAGCAATCTTCTGGATATAGAAACAAAGGTAGGGTTAACCATGATAGTGCTAAAGTACTTGAAGGCAATTGACACACAAGATAAGGGTCAAGTATCCACCACTAATAGTGATATTTGTGAAATGTCTACTCAACTTCAGGTGTCATCTTTGCCTGTTGAAATTAAAGGCAAGCAAGATTTAGTAGCTAGATTGACAGAAAAAGAGAATAAAAGTTCTTCCAATGTTTCTGTGAAGGATAATGTTGCAAATATTGGTGATGCTGCCAAGGTAGTAGTTGTCAACAAGAAGAAGAAAAAGAAGGATTTTTCTAGTAAGGAAAATGCTGCAACTCCCACTAGGATTTATATAATGCTTATAAGGTTCAAGAGGAGGAGGAACATGTGAACCTTCCAGAACCATCCAAAATAGTAACCGATGTTGTCAAGAGTAAGAATTCTTCAAAACAGCCCAAGAAGCAAGTCTCGAAGGAAGTGGATGATTGGGAAGATGCAACTGAGCTTTCAACTCCTACGAATCAAGTAATTATTCTAGTTACTGAATGTTCAGGAGACAAAAAGTACTCCAAATATTTTTTTTTTACAATCAAGGATTAGTGCAAAGATCTACCAAATCATTTTAAAATTTGTCCAGACATTATTGAATTACTTGGAAATTCCCAAGCACTTGCAAGTAATGTAGGAGAGGCCGATGCATTAGCAAGCACTGCAAGAGGACTTGACAGGCAGCTGAGTGGGAATTATCTACTTGAACGTCGTGGGAGCAATATGGCTAGTTTGGATGATGATAGATGGGCAAAGCCGGTGGATGCTTTGTTGATGTATGTGATATGTGGATGGATGCAGATCTTAGTGGTTCCTCTGCTGTGTTTCAAACTGGCCAAGGTTATAATAGTGGCTTTGCAAGAAATACCTGTGCAATACAAATGAGTATGAATTTCATCCTTCCTGGAGGGCCTTATGTGCAAGCACCACTTCCACAAGTTGGCATGTGAGAAATAATTTTGATGCTGATAGGTGGCAACGTGATTTTGGTTCACATAAGGGTTTGATTCCTCCTCCACAACCTTTTCTGCCCACAATTCATATATTAGAGAACCGATATGAAGTGGGCAAGGTTTCTGATGAGGATTAGTTGAAACAAAGACAAATTAAATCCATCCTTATTAAATTAACGCCCCAAAACTTTGAGAAAATTTTTGAATAGGGCAAAGAAGTGAACATTGAATTTGCATCATGTCTTCATGTTATAATATCTCAAATATTTGACAAAGCCTTGATGGAGCTAGCATTTTGTGAAATGTATGAAAAATTCAGTTTTCAGCACGCTGCAGGAATACTAGAATTTTATGAGGATAATGAGAAGGTTGTTTTCAAGCAAGTTCTTTTGAAAAAATGTCAGGAAAAATTTGAAAAATATGAAAGAGAAGAGGCAGAGGCTGAGAAAGCAGAAGAGCATGGTGAAAAAAGCCTTTCAGCAGAAGAAAGATGGGAGAAGAAGGCTGCAGCACGACGACGAATGCTAGGAAATATAAGGTTTATTGGTGAGATTTATAAAGAAAGTATGCTGATCGAAAGAATTATGCATGCATGCATCAAGAAATTAATTGGTGACTTTAGTATCCAGAGGAGGAAAATGTTGAAGCTTTGTGCATACTAATGAGCACTATTGGTCATATGATTGACCATTCAAAGGCCAAGGAACATATTGATGCTCACTTTGATAGGATGACAAAAATGTCCAATAACCAAGGGATTCCCTCTAGGCTGAGGTTCATGTTGAAGGTTCTGATTGATCCAAGGAGGAATGGATGGCAACAAAGGAAGAAAGTTGAGGGCCCCAAGAAAATAGAGGAAGTGTATCGGGATGTTGTGTAAGAACTACATGGATAGGGAGGCCGCTCTCGAGGTACCAATATGGGACATTCAGGTCAGAGACTTGTGACACCACTTGATCATGGTGTGAGAGGACTTGCGATGCCACCTTACATGACAAGTGCACAAACGAGTTCAATTCCACATATGGGTGGGATTAAAGGGCCACAACCTCATATGGGACCACGTGACCATGGATTCACCAGTAAAGATGCTCGGATTGTGGATAGGGCTCAATTTGAAAATCAGTCTATCCCAAGCCCTTCCACACACAGAGCTTCTGATGATGGCCACTTGAATCTTGGTCCTCAGGGAGGTCTTAGCACTGGAATAAGAGGGAGGGCTCAACCTCTGCCATATGCTAATATTTCTCTAGTAGACATTCCATAATTCACATCCTGAGTAATATTTGAACAAGTTCAGGTCCGATTTCAGGTTGCAGTTCTGATCGGATGCTAGTTGGTATGAGAGATGAAATTTTTACAAGGACTTATGTTGTAGAAAAGCCTTTATTTGCAAAATCATGTGTCCAGGAAAGAAATTTTTTGGATAATGACATAAGAGAGTTTAAGAATTCATACTCATCTGGTGACAGAGGTGGGAAGACTGCAAATGCTGAATTTCAACTGTAAGAACATTCTTCTCAAAGAACTTTGAGTTCACAACTCATTGAGGTTCAACTTAGGAAAAAGGCTGAAATGGAAATCAAATAATATTACAGGTTCATTCCTTTACAAAGCTTCCATGCATTTTCATTATGTCTTTTAGAAAATTCGATAAGTTTCCCTGACTTTTTCGTAATTTTGCATGACATATCATTTAGTGTGAGAGATTTGAAGGAGGTAACTTTTTGTGTAGATGACCTTAAAGCACCATTGTTCCATTCAACTATGGTTTTTCTCTAGATATTAGTTTCTTTTTTCAGGGAAGATGTTGAAATTGATCTTCTAGGGAATCTACTTACACATTTATGCAAGTTTGAGCCTTTCTTGCTAAATCAAGGACAACTTACTGAAGGGTAATGTGAAATTTTGTGTTTTTTCTTATTCAAGTTTGAATTTATTTAAGGACTGATAAAGTCTATGGTCATTTGTGATTATGAAGTATAACTATATATAATTTTGATGTTTCTAGGTTGGAGACTGTACTATTTTCATTGGAGGATTCTACTATTGATGCGCCCAAGGCTCCTGAGTTCCTTGGTCATGTAGGGTCCAAATCCACTAAGCTGATTCCATGTTATTAGAACAATTTTGCATCCTTCCTGGGAAACAAATCCATTACAGAATAGGAGTTTCCTAAGAATGAATTTATAACATGAAACCAAAAAATTACAAGCAATGATAGTTTGTCTTTCCAAGGCATGTGATAGAGAAAATTGGCTTTATTGAGGCTACTCATCCATATAGGGTTCAATGTGCAATTGGTTAACTAGATAATGAATTGTCTTTCCTCAATATATGTGCAATTCTAATTAATGGCTCAGCCTATTCTTCTATCATGTCTACAAGAGACCATGGGTAGGTATGACTAATGGCCCCTCTGCCATTTTTTTATTGTAGAGTAGGTGGTATCAATAGAGTTATAATAGAGTAAAAAATAATTATAAACTTGACAACTATAAAAATAGGATTTTCCCTAAACTTGACATATTTACTCTTTGTTGATTATGTTTTGCTTTTGGGTGATATGACCAAGGTAGATGCAATTATGCTGAAGGACCCCACCCTTGAAGAACTGAAATTCCTATCTTAAAAACTACCAACAACTGAGGAGCTACAAGAATCAACACCATCCTTGATTTGAACCTAAATAGTCTTATTATCTCTGAGTATTTCCCTAATCACAATGACCAGTATATTCTCCTCATGGATTATTTCTCTCATTCTATTTATTAGTAAAATCCATAAAATGTATCCCTACATTTGAATCTTGGGAAAAAAACATATAATTGTTATCATTTAAATTATCCATATCTCTTGGAGCCCAAAAATCCATTTGATTTGGATAAGCTTTATTTATTAACCTCAAAAGAAACCCTATTATAAGCTGAAGGACCATTATGTACTCTTGAGTCTTGACAAAGTATGATGGAATGAAATTGGGTGAAGACCAGATCCAGGTTTACCATGTTAGAACCTACGTTCATTGAGATGACGACCTTGGATTGAAGATATCCACCATACGAAGTAGGACCACCCATACTTATCGTTTCCATCTCTCTTTCATCATTAAGATTAACATATTGAGGACCTATAACTCATGGAGGCCCATGGTAGTTATTGCAATGTAATTTATTAGAATACATGCCATTTATTATTATGAGATTAACCACATCCGAAAATGACATCATTCACATCATTTTGAAGAAGTCTACAAATTAGGTCAACATATTTTTTTCACATTTATTACTTCCCTCACGTTTGTTGGTTCTTGAAGCTGGAGCACTTTCATAACAAAAATAGGTAGATTCAAACAACAAAAATGGTCCACTCACTTTTCATTTTCTAATATTATAAGGAGTTTTATTAGAGACACTGTTTGTTTGTTTGTTTTGGTTAGAAAAGTGTTTGCTCTTGGTTTTATGCGACTTTCAATTTATCATATGTAGCATGTTGAGGATTGGGAAATAATGATGTGTGACATTTATCTTGCAGAAATTGATCCTAAATGAAAGGATAAATAGTTTAACCAAACTACAATTCACTTTGGTAAAGGCAGAGGAACATCTTAAAAAACTGCTTAAGAATACACCATGTACAAAGTTTGACCATAAGTAATATATGCATTTTTCTTTTGTAGATATGTTCTTTTTGCTACCCAAGATATCACAACAAGAAAAATATTGATATTGTAGAAATTGTTTGAGGACCTCATTGAGGTCAATTTTTCTAATGTCCAATTTGATTGATACTTTCTCATATGTCAGGAAGGCTTTAAATATGAATTAATATGTTCATGAAACAAATCAGATTCAAATTTTATAGATATAAAAGATAAAAAAAAAATTCAATGTCTTTGTTTGATTATTACTTGACTCTGCTATGGGCAGGCTACAGGAAATGTGATTGGAAAAAGGACGGGGAGACGATGCATATCATGTCTTGAATATGGTTCATTTGCTATTAGAGATCGCTTAGACACCTAAGCCATTGACTTTGGAAATGTTTCTAGTGGGAATTCCTATAGTTTTTAATGTTGTGATTATTTCACCTCATGGTTATTTTGGGCAAGCAAATGTCTTGGGAATGCCAGACACGACATCGGTGGACACGTAAACAATTTTTTTATAATTGCAATTTCCATTCCATGATATTCTCTCTTTATTGTTTGATTATATTTTGGACGTTTCTTTTGATTTTGTTTTGTCTTTTAACTATGAAATTGAAAATACTTAGTACCATGTCCATTTAAACAACAACCAAATCTTGAAGATGAAATTAGTATTGCACTATATTGATTGGAGTCCTTATAGCTATTTTGTGTTAAAATATTTTCACGACTATAGGAAAAAGTTACTTTCATGTTGTTATTTGAGTACATATTGTTTATATACTTGACTAAGTTCACGCGTTAGAAAATGAAATGTTGTTGTGAATAAAATGACAAGGATTAAACATCACACCTCAGATTATTTGTTTTCACAAGTTATCTACATCTTGAGCTTTTTAGTATATAACTTAGTTGACATGATTGTTCTTAGGCTTTCCTTGAAATTTGAATACTAAGTTACTAAGGTGTTATTTTCTATATATGGTGATATTTTATTTGCTTTATTTATACAGGTTATTTGGCCACATTATAGTGGCAATTATTGCTCCAATGAAGAAAATTTGTTCAAGTTTCTTACTTGTATGGGGAAAAATGGCTTTGACATTGCTGATGTTGAGGTGTATGTCGTATAAACTATTTATAGTCTAATTTAATTTATATTCTAGTGTTCATTTCCTTTCATGTTTTACACTCTTCATTGTTTTCTTTTGTTTTCAGAAAATGAACTAAGTATTGATGGTAAGAAGCATGAATTGAAAAAAGAGGGGAGAAATAACATTGGAGGGACAAATGCAAAGAGAGAGAGAGGAGAACTGGTTTGGTGATACTCTTAGAGCCAATATCCGGCCTAAGACACACATAAAGACTGATGGTCAAGTCCTCAGAGTTGGTGAATTCACCTACAATGCCTTGAAAACACAACGATAATGTTTTGAAGTGATGAAACACCATTTCACGTGTAAATTGTAGTCCAAACAATATTAAGTTGGAAAATCATATTGTAATACTTTAACATTTCATATAATATAATTTATGTGGTTGAAATTATTTGTAGTTGCACTTGATATTTTTTAGTATTGTAATTAAATTATGTGACTTTGTGTTTTCCTATTAGATGAACATGCACATTGTATGGCATTTTTTAAATCATACAAATTAATTTATGTTGATTAATAATGAAAACAAAATAAATTTAAAACTACTAAATTAGTAGTTTATATTGATTAATGATGAACACAAATAAAATGAATATATGACTAAATTAGTCATTTATAATGATTATCAATGAAAGTAAATGAAATGAATATAAACTACTAAATTAGTCGTTTATATAATGAATAAATGGCTACTGTAAATGATAAATTTGTGACTACAAATGACAACTAAATTTTGCATATATACGACTATTAGTAGATAATTTACAATATCTTATAACATGACTAAAGTTTAGTCATATTTCTTCAGTCATTAATTGGTTTCAAACGATGACTAAAATTTGCATATATATGACTATTAGTAGCTAATTTACAGTATCTTATAACACGGCCAACATTTTGGTCATATTTCTTTGGTCATTAATTGGTTTTCTCGGGTGATCATATAATAATATTTTTTTTTGTATATTTGGTCATTAATTGTGACAATCAATGACCAAATAAGAGATTAAATCAATGATTAAATCAATGACCAAATTAATGACTAAATTAATGATCAAATCAATGACTAAATCAATGACTAGATTAATGACTAAATTCATGACCAAACATACAAGTAGACAACAGAATTGAGATAACCAGTTAATGCCTAAGCTAAAAACGACCAAAAGTTGGTCGCGTTATAAGATACTGTAAATTAGCTACTATTGGTCACTGACCGAAAAATAGTCGTTTATATGCAAATTTTAGTCATTTTTTTAGTAACTAATTAGCCATTTTGTACTAGTGATACCCCTAAGTCATCATTAGTGGGTGGAGAGACAATGGCCTCACCTACATCATCAGCCATAATATCTACTCAACAACAAGGTATACAAGCATCTGCTTCCAGGCCTACTATAGAAGGCCAAGAGAAGTCTATCTTTGAGGTATTCAAAGAGATAAAGTTGAGGAATGAGGTACTGAAGACCAATACATACAATCAGTTCTGGAAGCAAACCTAAAGTTCACAAAGACGACTCCTATCTAATTTTGACATTGAAAAAGGGAGGATGCAGATGGAATTCCTAGAAGCCTTGGTCCCACACCCTCAAGGAGCATGATATTATAAGAAAGCATCATTCAAGTTTAGTGCCAAGGACATCCATCCTATTGACCAGATGGAATTACACAAGCAGACCGGGGAGATGGTAGCTTCAACCTTGACAAGTACTGCTATGAGCTTGTCAAAACTGCAAGTGTCTTTATCCAACACCCAATCACAACTCAAGATGGAGAGGATATCTGCCATGGACAGAGACTCAAGGATCAAATTTTTTTTGGGTGTGGAGCCTGATTATCTTGTTTATTTTGTATCACAGCATTGGACCCCTGTACCTTAATGGGGCGGAAATGCTACCTGTAATTGTACACTGCCTTGGGGGGTCCAGGGGGGGCAACTGCGAGTGTATGGAGCCCCCTGCTAGCAGGGGGTTTCGGGGGCAGAGTCCCCAAAGCTAAAAACAAATGTAAAATTGCCTTGTAAAAGTATAATAATTTCTAGTCAATCTGGGCCGCTCATTAGGCAAATGATCTGACGGTAGAAGTTATGTTTAGTTTAGGGTTTTTTTTCCCTAGAAGGAAACCCCTCGCTTGTATGAGGGTATTGTATTGCGTCTGAATATTTTATGTGTATTCTCAGAGCGAGAAATAGATAGGGAGACTATGAGAGAGAACATAGGATATTACAGTGGATCTGCTATAGGTTGTGTCTCTTTATTTTGCTGGATAATAAAATGGAAGGACTGGTTGTTCGGGGTGGACGTAGCCCAAACTGGGTGAACCACGTATATCTGTGTCTCTATGGTTTTATGTGTTTTGTGTGCTTGTGTTTTCCGCATATTTTATTTGTTGCATTGCTCTATAATATATAATTTTATAACAACTGGTATCAGAGCCGAAGGTCTATTTGGCGGATAAACTCGTAGGAAAGAAGGGTTCCTGGTTCAAGTGGGAGAAATGGTAGAAGATGGTAAATTTAGGGTCGAGAAATTTAACGCCCAAAACTTCCCACTGTGGAAGATGCAAATGGAAGATTATTTGTATCAGAAATATCTGTACCTACCATTGAGCAGAAAAACAAAGAAGCCGATGACTATGATAGACACAGAATGGGAGATTCTCGATAGAAAGGCACTCAGAACAGTACAGTTGTGCCTTGCGGCGTCGATAGCCTTCAATATTTTGAAGGAAACAACAACAGAGGGTTTGATTAAGGCATTGGAGAAACTATATGAAAAACCCTCGGCCTCAAACAAGGTATTTCTTATGAAACGTTTATTTAATATGAAGATGTTAGAAGGTGGATCTGTTGCAGACCATTTAAATGATTTTAATACAGTTACCAGTCGGTTAAGTTCTGTAGGGGTAAAATTTGATGATGAAGGTAGGGATTTTTTATTTCTGTGCTCATTGCCAGAAAGCTGGAATGGTTTAGTAAGCCAACATGCTACAATTTGTTGAGTCACCCCAAATAAATTAGTAATTATTGCATGAATGTACATGTGTTTATAATTTTATTTAAAAGGTTGAAATTATCTCAAGAGCATATAGAATATTTCCAAGAGTTAAAAAAATCAAAATTTTTCCTACCTCCACAAGGTATCATCACACCCTAATAGGTGACAACATACAAGTCTAAATCTTATACCTCTAAGTCTCAATGACACTTCAACATGTCAATACCATACTTGCAACAATGCTTAATGAGTTTTGTCTATTGGCTAAATAGATGTAAATCCATTCATCCAAAAATAAACATCTCAATCAATCTAACACCATAAATTGTGTTAAGTAGTTCATCATGTTATTTCAAAGATTACAATATGGTCTTATATTAGCTCACATATTCCTTGAATATTTGAAGCCAAACTGCCTCAGCAAAGTAGACCAGAAAGATTCGTACTCTAAAAGACAAAAAAAGACAACAAACTAAAATAACAACTTTAACTCTAATCCAAACACTTCATTCTTAACAACATGATATATGTGCATGTGTTTGTTCACTTGGTTTGACATGTGGTAGACAATATATGAAGCCTTTTTTTCCATGGTCTCAAACCCTTCTTGTCTCCTTCAAGGGGGTTTCTTGATGTCTTCAAAAAGACTTCTTTTTGCTAACCAAATGGATTGTTTCTTTCACACGTGTATGTAAATGTACTTTCTAAATCATATTGTAATACATTCATAAGATGATATTAGTGGTATTAACTACACCTTATTTAGAGACATAATTTTTATTATAGGGGTTGGTACCTTTCTATTGGATGTGGTTGGTGATGTGAGGACTACTCAACTTCTAGTAAATAATCATACTAACTCTAACAAGATTATGGATGCTTATTTACAAAGGGAGACCCCTCTAAGCTTAACTCATTGGATTCTTTGTTTGTTCATGCTAATTATTGTTCTCAACTTTCCTTCTCCAAGGGGTTGAGACTATTTGCTTCATTTATTTTACATGGCCCGGTGAAATAAGAATAATGGAGATTGTCTCCACATCTTTTCCATTTCACTAAGTTACAAATAAAAAGAGTAAAATTCTGTAGCCAATAGAATAATAACCTCTTGATACACCTTTGGTGAGTTATGTATAGCACTCACCTATCATTGTAGCTCAATGAAATGACATCTAATAGCTCCAAGACACACTATAGGTAAGGCAATGAGAGAAATTGATAGGTGAACCCCCAATAGTTGTGACAAGGGGATTAGGGGCCACATTATCACAACCCATATGCACTTAACCCATAACCACTAAAGTCCCTATCCCTTTAAACCAAAAGCCACAATCCCTTAACCCCTACACTCATAACTCATAACAAATTAACCCCTTGATCCCTTAAACCCAAAGCCTCTAACCCCTTAACCCCTAACCCCTAACTTATAATCCTTGAACCTTATAAACCCTGATCCAATATCCTCTTAAACCTTGACCCTTAACCCATAACCCCTAGCCCCTAAACTCATTAACCCCTAACCCATTAACCTTCTAAGACCTAAATATTATAACCCTTAGGCACTTAACCCTTAAATCCCTTGACATGTATGCCCTTGATGGTTAATCATTAACCTTAAATCCCTTAACCACTAACACATTAACCTTTAACCCTTAAAATCCCTATACCTCGACCCCCTAATGCCTAAACCCCATAATCCATAACCCTTTACCCTGTACCCTTAACCGCTTGCTCCTAAACCCTTAAACCCCTTAACTCCTAGAACCCCTTATCCTTTCTCCCAAACCATAGGTGCTCCAACACTAATATTCTTGTGCATATTGTGCTTTTTCCAACTAATTGCTCCAAATAAAACCTCTAAGAACTAGTAGGGTCAAAGGAAAAGAGCTTCAAGGTCCCAAAATCCAATCTAAATTTTATGGACAATCACATTTCCCCCAAATATCCTCCACGTATTTTCCTTGGCGTATTGGAGTTTGAAAAATACATAGGATGCCACAAGTAATCCTAATCATAAGACTCAACTTTCCTAATTACGAGGAGGCCTTAAAAATCAAACAACATCTTAACTTATACCTAAAAGTACTAAAATTTCCTGTCCTATTAGAAATTCTACAAAATTATAGGGCAACAAGGAAACCAACTTCCTCTTCTATAAATCTCTAAGACCTTCTCGAGGAAAAATACAAATTTTGAAATAAATTGTTGAAATTATGATCTTGCATCAATAACTACCAATGTATCCTTGTAGGCCACCCCCTTTAACAAGATTAATACCAATGTCCTTTACCTAGAAGGAACTCCTTACATAATTCTCTCTTAGATCCTACCAAGCATGAATTTTTTTAGTAAAATGGATGTTCACCCTACAAGATTCTATCCTCATGGCCTAAGATAAGGCATCCCTGTATGTCACCCATGACTATTGCATTAATGGTACACTATTAAAGAGCAACAAACTTTGAATGGATCATTCTTTGTATTGAGTTTCATGGAGAGTATAGGAGAGTTTTTTGATCAAGTTTTGTAATTTTTCATCATACTCGTGAGAACTTTATCCAACCATTTGTTTAATCTCCTTCAACTTAGCTATTTTTTTTTGTTCAATGTTTAGCCTCTATAAATTAGATATAAATATCGCCTTTAATTCGTCTAAGGCCTTAGCTGCACCTTAGGGATAAATCTATATGAACTTCATGCACCATTAGAGAAGATCCCCCCGCAATGTGGTTAGGAACTTTATCAGCTTAGAAACTAGCACTACAATCCTTTTCACCCTCCAAATGAATCCACATAAGAATCGATGCGGTTTTTCATCACCATCACCCTTCATAAATTTATTAGAACTACTATAACCATATCGTTGGTTGGGTTGTTCACCAAGATAAAACCTTATGGACATGTTTGAATAATTAGGCCTTCTCCCCCACTTGAACTAAAATTCAAACATAACATATGCCACTTCTACTTTTATTCCCACCTTCATTTTTTTTTCACTACTACTATATCCCAAACTACTAAGAAAAGGTGCTTTCAAGTCAAAAGTAGAATAAAAAGTTGGGATTACCTCTAGGCTTTTAAAATTCATAGGGTGGTTGGTTTGGACTGGGTCCACTTTTCTTAGGATATATCATGTATACTACTTGACATTCCTCTAGCTCAAACAATTAGAACACATTATTAAGTGTTTCTTCCTCTTCTTTCTATGTGATGATATCTCTCTCCATATGCTAATCAATACCTTACAAACCAAGGCTTACTTTTAGTCAATCATGATCCACCTAATTGAACGTGCTCACCTCCTTGTGCCATCACTTCTTTTTTCTCTTCCAAATTTCTAGACATATTCTCCCCACCTATTCTTCTCTCCAATCTCTTTCCAATTATTAAATCCCCTTATTTGAACAAATGTTTGGTATTCTCTTGACACCTTTGAAACCTTTTCAACTCTTTTACTTGCGCCTTTATGTTTCCATCCTCACTAATACCCATTTTCATTACCAACGAATTGTGATGAGAATCCCCTTCGTTCTATTCATCCACCACTTCTTAATTATTGCATTTTGATTAAAATCTCATTTTAACAATGTTACCGATGAAATAGGTAACCGCAATGTTACATACTTTTTTTTAGTACCATAAAAAGCACCCGATTTTGAAAAGTGGTGATGCAGAATCACCATTTTTTTTTTGTGCACATTTTTGACACTCTAATATCTTTATTTATGAAGTATGAATATTTGTTTTAAAATGTTAGTGATTTTCATGCTAATTTTGAAATGTATTGATGCAGCATCAAAATTTTTTTTTTTTTAGAGTGGTGATTTTCATGCTAATTTTGAAACGTATTGATGTTGCATCAACCTTTTTTTTTAGAGTGGTGATTTTCATGTTGGTAATAAAACACAAAACCTAGATAAAAAAAATTATACAAAAAAAATTAAAAAAAACCAATAAAAATGTAAAAAAAAAACAAAAATAGCTCGTAGAAATAAAAAATTTAAACAAAAATAAATAAAAAAAAACAAAAATATTTGAAAATTATATCAAAGGAAATGACAAAATTTGAAAAAAAAAAAACACATAATTTAAAGAAAAAAAATTTTTGACCCAAAAAAAAAAAATAATAAAAAAAAAAACATCAAAAACATTTTTTTCTAACTTATTAAAAAAAAACCATACTAAATATATATATATATATATATATATATATATATATATATATATATATATATATATATATATATATATATATATATATATATATATTTACAAAATTAAAATTTAGATTTAAAAAAAAAAAAAAAAAAAATTAAATTAAAAATAATAATAATAATAAAAGAAAAAAAATACAAATTAAAAAAAAAAAAAAAATAAATAAAAAAACTATCATTAAAAAAAAAAAAAAATGAAAAAAACCACATGCAAATAATTAAAAAACAAATATACATAAATTTAGTTTTTTTTTTTTTTTTTAAATTTTTAAGTTTAATGAAACAATTTATAGATTTTAAAAATGAAAAACTAAATAAACTACAAAATTAAAAAAAAAAAAACAATTAAATTAAATAAAAATTTAATAAATTTAATAAATAAATTTTAAATTTTAAAAAATAATTAATCTATAATATTAAATATAAAAATAAATAAATAAATAAATCAACCAATTGAATTTAAGATAAAAAAATTGAATAAAAAAAAAAAAATTTTACATTTTTTGAAATTAAAAAAAAAAATTATTATTATTAAATAAATATATATATATTAAAAATTTAAATTAATAATATAAAAAAAAAATTATATTTTAAATAAAAAAATTAAATTTAATAATTAAAAAAAAAAAAAACACTGCGGCGGTGGGGATGGCGCCACTCGGCCTCCGTCGTCGCCTGGGCAAGGGGGGCGACTGCTGCCACCCCGCTCGCCCAGCGGCCGAACATCGCCGCTGCCTTGGGGAAAGGGGGGGGGGGCCGGTTCTCAGAATCGGCCCCCTCGCGACGGCGAAGGCCGAGTAACGCTAGCCCCACCTGCCAGCCTTTTTTTTTTTTAATTTTTTTTGGTTTATTTATTTACTTATTTTTAATAATAATAATAATAATAATTATTATTTTAATTATTTAAAGAGAGGGGGCCGATTCTCGGAATTGGCCCCCTCGCCCAGGCGGCGGCAAAGGCTTGGTGGCACCGCCCCCACCACCACCACCGCCTTTTTTTTTTATTTTTATTTTTATTTTTGGCTTATTTATTTACTTATTTTTAATAATGATAATAATTATTATTATTATTTTAATTATTTAAAAAAAAAATCATAATTTTTCTTTATTATTCAGTTTTAGTTTAGTTTTTTAATATAATTTTATAAAATTTAATAAATTTTGTATTTTTTTCAAATCTATTTGAATTTAATATTGTTTTTTAAATGTTTTACTTTTTTTTTTGGTTAATTACGTAAAATTTTTATATTTTTTTATTTCAATTAATATTGTGTATTTAAAATTAGATTTTTTTTAATTAAACTTAATTTTTTTAAATAAATTTGTTTTTTAATTTTTTTTAATTTAATATTATTATTATTATTATTTCAATTTTCCATTTTTAATTGATTTTTAAAGTTTTTATTTTAACAATGTTTTTTTTTTTTTTTTTTCAAAATTTGTTTGTTTATTCATTTATTTATTAAAATTTAATATTTTTGTTTTTAAATTTAATTTGTTATTTTAATATTAACTTCTTCTTCTTCTTTTTTTTTTTTTTTTTTTAAATTTAATAAAATCTGATATATATACATATTTTAATTTAAGTTCATATATATATTTTATTTTTTATAATTTAAATTTAATTTATTTTTCATAGTTTATTTGTTTTTTAAATATATATTGTTTTAAATTTAATATTTTCATTGTATTTTATTTTTATTTAATTTTTCATTTTTTTACTTTTAATTTAAATAATGTTTTTATTTTTTAATTTTTTTTAATTTTTTAAATTTAATATATTTCCTTAAATTTAATTTTTTTTGTTTTATTTATTTTTTTTTGTTTTTTTTTTAATAAGCATTTTCTTTTTCTTTTTTAAATTTAATTTCTATATTTTATTTTTTATAATTTCCTTCTTTTTTTAACTCTCTCTCTCTTCTTCTTCTTCTTCTTTCTTTTTTTTTTTTTTTTTTTAAATTTCTATATTTTTTAAAATTTTAATCTTAAATTTTTTTTGTTTATTTTTTATTTTTTTCCTTAAGTTTTAGGTTTTTTTTAATGTTTGAATTAAATTTTTTTATTTTTATTTTTATTTTTTATCTTCATATATTTTTAAATTTTAAGCTTTTAAATGTTTTTATTTTTTAAATTTATTATTTTTCTTAAATTTTAGGTTTTTTTTTTAATGTTTGAATTTTAAAAATTAAAAAATGTTACTTCTATTTTTAAAAATGCCAAAAGTATGACACAATTTTTTTTTTTGTTATTCCAGCATCAACTGGTTTTGTTTTGAGGGTGTTTTCTCAATTCTTTTTTCAAGAAACGATTTTTTTTTTACCATAATTTTATAAAATGTTGAAATTTGACCTTAAAAAAAAAAGAAGTGCATTCTGGAATACACACTTTTTGTTTTTGGGGTGTTTTTTCATGTTTTTTGAGTCCTTTTGGGCTAGAGTTCCCGTTTTGAGGTCAGGTTACCTATTTCATCGGTAACAGTGTTTTTTCCCCTCTTTAATACACATGCTTCCTCCATGGCACCTTATTCCCTTAGTTATTCAATATTAGTCAATCCATTCTATGTCACCTCCAAGCATTGGTGCTTACACTTCCATGGTTGGAGAACTAAAAAAACAAATACGTTGTGTTTATGGGTTACACAGAAACTCCCCACAACTATCGTGTGTACTTTCCATCTCTCATAATGATAGTTGTGTGAAGGGATGTAAAGTTTAATGAGGAGAACACGATGTGGTGCTCTCTTGAGAGGGATCTTTAGATCCCACCAGAAGAGGAGCTTTTAGCTCCAAAGGAGAAGCCTCATGAAGTTGTGGAGCAACAAAAATATTGAGGAGCAGAGAGTGGAGACATTCACTCAAGAAAAACCATCCAAAGAAGGTAGAAAAAGAACCAGGGAAGCTTATATATTTGTGTAGGATGTTAGGGAGAATGTGGGAGCTCCTTAAAATTTGCGTAGGCAAACGAGGTCACCTGAGAGGTACACTGGCTACATGGCTCTTATGGCTGAGCTTATAGAGACTAAGCCATCCTATTTCGAGGAAGAAATAGAGCAACCTATATGGGTTGATGTAATGGTGGAGGAATACAATCCATTGTAAAGAACAATGTTTGGGAAGTGGTCCCAATACCATCATATAAATCAAGAGTGAGTTCGAGATGGATATTCAAGGTGAAGCCAGTAGCGGACAGAAGAATAGAGAAGTATAAGGCCATATTTGTGGCCAAGGGGTACTCTCGAGTTGAGGATATTGACTATGAGGAGACCTTTTCTCATATAGCAAGGTACTCATCCATTAGATAAATTCTTGCTCTGGCTACGTAGATGGGGTGGAAGATCCACGTGATGGATGTAAAAACAACATTTCTCAATGGGGTTATTGAGGAGTGCTGAAAATGCAACAAGATGATGGAGCTTAGTGAAATGAAGTCGCCTTCACTAAGTGGGCCCGCAGGCTATTTTTGGGGCAAAGTCTATTTTTAGACATATGGATCATGGTCTATGAGTTGCAGGATGCTATTTGTGGATGATGGGTCGAGTCGATAAAAATAGATGGACCTCTATTTTTAGACATACTAGGCGAAGTCTATTTTTAGACTGTCAGTCTAAAAATAGAACAATCGAATATTATTAGCTCTTAATAATATTTGGACTATAAACATTATCTTATCCTCTTGCAGCACTTCAGTTCGAGCTACGGATGTGGCACATGCAGCTGACAAAGGAATTATGCTATTCCTAGGGTTTAGTTGAGCTTTTGCATGGTTGACTTCAGTTAGAACTCATGTGGCAAAGTTTGGTGGAGTTGATGAGACAGTTGATGGAGTTGTGTTCGGTTTAACTTAGTTGAACTAGTTGTATTTAGTCTAACTGATAAATACACTAGTGATGAGTGGTGTGAATTAAATATTATTTAATTCACTAATTATTAACTCATAAATCAACTAAAGAACCCATCAGTTAACTCAGTGCATGGACAGTTCAGTGAAGACCAGTGGAAGAGGTGGGTGAAAGGGTGAGTCTACTATCAGTTGTGACTATAACTGTGCATGAGATTTGCACAATCATTGATTGAGATTGCCAATGAGGATTGCGCAGTACATCTTGGTGGGATTCGAACTTGGATCAAACAATTAACCATCTTGGATTGCGCAGTAGAGGCAGGCAAACAGTGGAGGAGATTTGAACCCGTGACTTGTTCAGATCTAAGCTAGTTTGTGTGTAACTATTGGAGATAGTACTGAGTACTTGTGAGGAGTATTGTACTATGATTGTTACATGTTCTCTATCATTATAATATATAGATAGTTGGGGGTTTTTAACTGTATGCTTTCCCCATTACATACTGTGTTTATATGTGTGATTGATTCTTGTTTAATGACCGCATGCGATTGTTTTTAATTCTGCAAATTGATGATCAATGGTAGAAGAGATTATGTATTATGCATGAAGCTCAAATAGTGTGTAATCAGGATAATCTCGGTGAATAAGTGATTTATTCAGAAATTTCTACATGGTATCGGAGAGATATTGATCATCGGATCGCATACAGTGATTACATTTTATTTCTATAGGCAGAGTATGTAATCGGACCAGGTAGCCTTTGGATTCATCCTTTCGTTGAAAGGTGAAAGATCCAGTAAATGCCCATACAGTCGATCTCTATGTTAGAAATAATTTGTTCTCACGATTTCTGATCAGCAGAAGCGACTGAGTTTTGAGCTTGTGGAATTCGAATTTGCAGAATTGTTTTCTTGGTGTCGAAGGCGAAGATGTCTTTCAACGGATTGCGATTAGAGTATGCCTTGGAGGGTAGCTCGAATTTTATTGCATGGAAAGATAGGATGGAGGCTGTTAGCGCTCAAATTTACCTCAGGCTGAAATGAGGTAAAACTCAAGGCTACATCAAACCACGCTCAGCCTCGTAGCTAGCCCTACGAGGACAGGAGAGGGCTCTCTCCGCCAATCTCGATAAAATGAGCAATAGGGTGCGAGATGACTTAAAATGGGAACTGATTTTAGGCTAGTAAAGAGATAAGTATGTTTAATTTTTTATTTTTGGGTTTTCGCTGGAGAAATGGGAAAAACAAATTTTGGGTCCGGGGATAAGGTCAGACCTTTGCAGAATTCGAGTTGGGGCGAGCTAGGTGAATGTCTTAATGCTTTAGATTGATTATATGGACAGATTAGAATGATAAGGAGCTGAAGAGGGCAAAAATGAACTTGGATCCTCTCCAAACAGTCGAAAACATGTAAAACTAAATGAATTCAAAGGCAGAGCACTGTGAACAATGGATTCAACCTCATCTACTCATTCATTTAACTTAAGAAGCATCAGTGAGAAATGGCATACATTAAACATGAAGAACTTACAGTAAACAGAGAGAAAACACCATCAAGAACAGAACACCACAAGAATCCCAACAGGTGCCGCAAAACCTCTGATCTTTCCTTAGCCAAAATATGAAAAAATATGTACAATGGTGCCAAAAGTCTCCCAAGAGTCCAACCTCTCCAACCTCTGAAAATGATTGAGAAATTACATCATATAGATCATCCTAACCCCTTCCCACACCTCTAGGGTTCTAATTCCTCCTTCAGGGGTCAGTTTCAACCAAATTCTAATCAAGGAACTAAAATCTAGGCAGCTAACAACTTGCCTCTAAAAGAGTGGAAACTGATTCATTTACATGATTTTCACTTTTTTGAGAGTGAATCTTCTAGAATAGGTAAAAATGAGCCAAAGTTACATGCCAACCATCAATTTACATCATGAAAACCCAAAAATTTCATCCACAAGAAAAACTGGTCCAAACTGGCCGAAACTATGAGCTGGAAGTTGAAAATTCAGCCAAAACTTTAAGTGGGTAGCGCCCCTGAGCTAAGTGGGTCGCGCGCCTTTCAACCTGATTTTGAAGTACTTCCTGGCATCCAAATTGAGCTCATGATAGCTCGTTGGAAAGCCCTAGATGTTGGCTATCCAACCTAAGTGGAATTTCTCATTTTGGAGCTCATTTTCCCCTCCAAAACTTCATTCTCCCAGAAGTACTTCCTGCTGGTGCAAAAGGTGGTAGCAAGGTGGTTTTCATGGTGTTTTTGAGCTTTTTGACAATCCAGAATCTGATGAAATGCTTTGGAAATGCCTGAGAATGCATAACTTACCATGTCAAATCCAAAAATGCAAAGATTTCCTTCAGCAAGTGTCCCAAAAAAAAAATGAGCATATGAGTGCGCTACTCGCTTAACTGAAAAACCTGTTTTTAGACCAAAATATTTCAAAATGACAAAATTTTCTCCGAATTTGCTCAAATTCGAAACGAAAATCCTCCATCATGTATCATGCCCAGCCAATGAAGCCTCGGCCAAAATCCGGAGTGGATCAGGCCTTTTTCGCCGTTTTAGAGCTCTCCTGGTGCATGCAGTTCCTGTGGTGAAAACACTGTCTCGGTCGTATGATGTGTTGTTGTCAGTCATGGTGTTGCAATGTGTATGTTCAGCTTGTTGAAAATGAAATGAGACCTTGGTGTCTTTGTGTCCAATCGCCAAATGCGTGCCAAAGGGGAATGAGGGATTGAGAACCCCTATAAGTGAGATAGGAATGGGATATGGTGATAGGGGTAATTTTTAAAGACAAGAGTGAAATGAAATGGCAACATATCAGTGAGTCAAGTGGAATCAAGGACAAAGAAAACAACCCTTGAATGTTATGGAGATTAGGCTTTTGTCAATGGAGGAAGTGGACAAGTGAAAATGGGACTATGTCATAACATGAATGATGAATAGTGTGAAAATGAAAATGGAAATAACAATGAGAGCAGTGATGTAATGGAAATGAGAGAGCGTGAGGTTGAGGTAAATAATGAGCAGGGACACCACAGACAGTAGAGGCATGAGCATATATATCAACAACACAACCTTGGAAATCCTTCACAAGACTATCAACATGTCTTTCAAAACCCTAAGAAATGAATTTGCAATGAACATAGGTTCCACGTTTCTCCACATCAAACATTTGTTTCTCCACTTTCAAAACACCATAATCATGTCCAAAAATCACTGAGCAATGTTTAAAAACTTGTTTGCAAGCTTTTGGAGTCGACTTGAATCGAATCTGGGCGCAAAAAACGAATTTTCTGGGCTCTGTCGTTAAGTGGGTAGCGCCTGCTCAAGTGGGTCGCGCCCCCCAAGTGGGTAGCGCCCGTTCAATTTTACACTGGCTGTGGCGCTCAAGTGGGTCGCGCCCCTCAAGTGGGTAGCGCCCGCTCAAGTGGGTCGCACACACCTTTTTATGAGCAGCTACATAGTGCATTTTGCAGGAGGCTTTTGGAGGCCTTCCTGGTGTCCAAATTGGACGTGTGATAGCTTGTTGGAAAGCTCTTGGAGTCTACTTTCCAAAACAAATGAAATTATGCAATTTTGATTTCATATACCCTGTCAAAAATCAAATCTCCCAGCACTAGTCAAAATGAGCAGAATGAGGCTGCCTCAAGGCAGAGCGCTGTTGCAGTCAACTTTTGAAGGTCTTCATCAACTCCAAATTGAGCTCATGATAGCTCATTAGAAAGATATTTGTATCTAGTTATCCTTTGATGCATCAAGAAAGTCATTTAGCCAACCATGCTAGGAGAAATCTTGATTTTCCCAAGGTCACTTCAGAGGTGCATTTAATTCTCCTGAGGAAACGGTATTTTTGACATTTCTCTAAAACCATGATACCCGTGTAAAAAGTGAGGGAGGTTTTTCTTCCTTGGAATGTTTTGTACAAAAAACTCTCTCATTTTTCTAAAATTAATCTTTGATTGCTCTGAAACATCTTTTGAGTGAAACTTATCCCGATGTGTGAAACAAAGAATTTTGTCGAAATGAAGCGAAATGAAGGGGATAAGGGGCTTCTAAATTCTTGGGGAAATTTTTGGAAGTAGGGAGGGATGTTAGGAAGCAGGGGAAAGTGGAATCTCAGAGATTGAGTGAAGGGAAGGGGTCCAAAAGGGAAAAACACAGGCCTAGCCTAGAAAATTGCCAAGTTGTGGCAAGAAACTAGGGTTTGTGCAAAAATGAAGAATTTTGGGGATCTCAGTGATGGGAAGTGTTTAATAAGGTATATTAAGGATAGGGGAAGGTGTGTGAACATCAGGATACAATTATTTTCGATGATTTGACCATCCAAGAGAAATTACCTCCAAAACCCTAGGAGAGGGAAATGGACCTTACCAAGGCACAACTGAAGCATGAAAAAGATGTAAAATGACCCAATGGAACCTGACATGATGATGAAAACCCTCTGAATGATGGTACACTCAGCTGAATGGTGAAATGGACCGACATTTGGACAACTTTGACAGGAGTAAAAGCAACCCCTAGACCTAATGCCTAGTGACCAAATTTTGCTTGAAGACTTATTGAAATGACAAAATTTGACCTTGACACCTTAAAATCACTTTGTAAGAGCATGTTTGATCACTGGAGGAAGGCTGCAAAGGCTGACTCTAACATTGGCTCCAATGGGGATGGTAGCTCCTTGGAGGTGCCAAGAACGACAGATCTTTGGGAGAGAAGACCAGTGCCTTATCCATTGGGCCATGGAATCAAAAAATCAAACTGAAATGCATGACTAAAAACTGATGACTTGATGACACAAATTGAATCTCACTCAACTAAAAACTAACTTGATACTTAAACACAACCGAAAAACTGGAAATATGCTCAAAGTAGAGCTTATTCAATACAACCTACTCGAATTGTGCTTTACACCACCTGATCAAGTGTAATGGAACAACCAATGCAACCATGTAAGCATGCTGGCTGCTATTTTATTTCTTCCCAAATGCTTGCTTATGAACAACGAGAAATAACTACTGAAAGGCAACTCCCATGGAAACTTTGAACCAAGTGGACTGCTGATAAACCTGCAAAGCATAAATTGACTGGATGACTGCAAGAATACTGCGAATGGATCTTCATAACCATAGCTCTGGTCCAGATAATCTCCATACCTTGATCTTAAACTTTTCCTCACATCTGCGGTGCTTTTCTTTGGTGATTGCAGCAAGCTGTCAAAAGGATCCTGAAATTCATGAAAAATCAAACTTTGCTGCTGATTCCAAACTGAACAAAAGTCTCCTTCATCAATCTCCTCATATGAATGGAAATCTTGACATGTGCTATGCAATGAACAATCTGTTAAACAAGACAATGAAGGTGACCTTTGAATAAGATTATCATCAACATTCTTTTCGGGCACATGGTTAGCTAATGGAGCAGAATTTTTATAACAAACATCATCCAACACACGAGCAATAGGATCATCAAAAAATTGAGAAGACTGCTGCACTGTATCCCTTGAAACTGTATGACACCCTACTGGCTGTTCCTCTTTTCCTTGAGATATATTACGAAGATTCTGCCTTATAAACTGAAATGCTTCGAAACAAAAGGGTATAGAATTTTCCTGCATCATCAAATCATGTATTTCATCTTCCACACCTTCATCTGTAATCTGACCTTCAATTGCATTGGATGGCTGCAAATCTGATGCTACAAGCTGCTCATCTGAATATTTACTATGCAATTTATCTTTCAAAAGCTGAAATGATTCAAAACAGAAAGGTACGGAGTCACCTTGAATCATTAAATCATGTGTGCCCACTTCCAAGTCTTCAGCTGCAACTTGACAATCAATGACTTTTGGGGGCTGCAAATCTGAATATGAGAAGTTTTCGTTGCCCTCAAGACGATCCAGATCAAGACTTATTGACGTTTGATTTCTGATTGCATGGAAGTTATCTCTAATGAACTGAAACGAATCAAAACAAAAAGGCAAAGATCCTTCACTTACATCAAAATTTTCTGCACTTTCCTCATCATTGCCATAGCTGATATGCATCGGTTGATCATTGTACTCGAGCTGCTGAAAGTGAACTTCCTCCTCGCACAAACTAGCTACTGATTTGTCTGCAAGATTAGCTTCTGTTTGGAGAACATAATCATCATCATACTGATCAAACTGAGGAAAATCATCAGTATACAACACATCATCAAACATACACATCATATCAACAGCTCTCTCTTCTTCACAATGATCTATAAAACAATCACTATGACAACTGGGATCAGAAACAAAATGTTTTGGATCAACAACTTGTTCTTGAATGTCATTTTCATTTTTTGCAGTCATTTTCCGCACCATCTCTTCTACTGCATTTACGAAAAGATCAAGCTTTTCCTCTGAAGGTGTCAGCTGCTCTGAAACATTCTTCTTTTCTTCTTCCTTCAACCTTGCCCTCAAGATCAACAAATGAGCCTCTACATTTACTGCCTTGTTCTGCATCTCGTGGAGTGTTGCAATATTCTTTTCTCTCAACTGAAACTCCATTTCTGGGTCAAAGGCACCCGGGTAGTGCAAGAGAGCAGATCTAGGAGAAGGTCTTATATCAACTGTCATCGAATAATAAACTTGGTTAAATCTAGCAGAAAACTGTTGTACTGTCTCACCTGGCATTCTTTTGAGCTGGTTATACTCCTCTATAATCAACAAAAGGTTCTGTCTGATCATCCACCTGTTAAGGAAAAATTTGACAAACTGCTGGAAATCTGAAATGCTCGCATCAGGCAGGGCTTTAAACCAACTCTTCACTTGGCCTTGCAAAGAAAGAGCAAAAAGCCTAATACTAACATCTTCATCATCAACTTCAAAAAGATCTAGAAAAGTCTCAACATTCTGCACATGTTGCTCAGTGTTGACATTGTTACATTCACCATCAAATCTCGGTAGATATAGGTCATAATTTGCAGGAAAAGCATGAAGAACAGAAGGTAAAACAAGAGGTTTGTACCGATCTGGAATTTTACAAGATGTAGGGGTATGTACAAGAGCTGCGGAATCAGCTTGATTTTCTTGCTCATCACTTTGAAGAAAGTCATCATAATATGTGGGAAAAGTAAGGAGACCAGGATCAAAGGGAAACTCAGCATTTGCACTTTTTGAATGGGTCGAGTGAAGATTTTGATCACCTTTCTCATACAACAAATTCTGAAAAACTTTCAAGACAGCTTCAAGACCAGCAAAGAAGTAATTTACAAGAAAGCAGATTAGATCCTGAATACCATTCCACTTTAGATACCTGAACTTTGTGTAAGATCCTTCCATTTTCTCAGAGAAAGAGTCAGTCCTCCAGAATTTGAATTAGAGTCACCAGGTGAATGATTTCAGCCTTCTTATGTCTGACCGTTGTTCACCATCAACCATCAGATCTGAACTTGATACATGTATTGGGGAAAGACAATCTACAAGTCGAGTGTCACATTCACAAGCTAGACCGGAGATGGACTGAAGCAGCGTTTATCTACTATGCACTCGCAGAGTAATGTGCAGTTCGAAGGCTTCCTGGCGTGACTTCAGACTCCGTCTGTAGCTAATGAAACAAATGACATCAACAAGAAAACCAATTCTCCCCAGTATGGTCGCCACTATGTTAGCGCTCAAATCTACCTCAGGCTGAAATGAGGTAAAACTCAAGGCTACATCAAACCACGCTCAGCCTCGTAGCTATCCCTACGAGGACAGGAGAGGGCTCTCTCCGTCAATCTCGATAATAAAATGAGCAATCGGGTGCGAGATGACTTAAGATAGGAGCTGATTTTAGGCTAGTAAAGAGATAGGTAAGTTTGATTTTGATTTTTGGGTTTTCGTTGGAGAAATGGGGAAAACAAATTTTGGGTCCGGGGATAAGGTCAGACCTTTGCAGATTTCGAGTTGGGGCGAGGTAGGTGATTGTCTTGATGCTTTTGATTGGATATATGGATGGATCAGAACGAACAGGAGCTGAAAAGGGAAAGGATGAACATGGATCCTTTTCAAACAGTGGAAAACATGAAAAACTAAATGAATTCAAAGGCAGAGCACTGTGAACAATGGATTCAACCTCATCTACTCATTCATTTAATTTAAGAAGCATGAGTGAGAAATGGCATACATTAAACATGAAGAAAATTACAGTAAACAGAGAGAAAACACCATCAAGAGCAGAACACCACAAGAATCCCAACAGGTGCCGCAAAACCTCTGATCTTTCCTTAGCCAAAATATTAAAACATATGTACAATGGTGCCAAAAGTTTCCCAAGAGTCCAACCTCTCCAAACCCCTGAAAATGATTGAGAAATTACATCATATAGAGAATCCTAACCCCTTCCCACACCTCTATGGGTCGAAATCCTCCTTCTAGGAGCAGTTCCAAAAAATTCTAATCAAGGAGCTAAAATCTAGGCAGCTAACAACTTGCCTCTAAAAGAGTGGAAACTGATTCATTTACATGATTTTCACTTTTTTGAGAGTGAATCTTCTAGAATAGGTAAAAATAAGCCAAATTTACATGCCAACCATTAATTTACATCATGAAAACCCAAAAATTTCATCCACAAGAAAAACTGGTCCAAACTGGCCGAAAATCTGAGCTGGAAGTTGAAAATTCAGCCAAAAATTTAAGTGGGTCGCACCCCTGAGCCAAGTGGGTCGCATACCTTTCAGCCCGATTTTGAATTACTTCCCGGCATCAAAATTGAGTTCATGATAGCTTGTTGGAAATCCCTGGATGTTGGCTATCCAACCCAAGTGGAATTTCACAATTTGGAGCTCATTTGACCCTCCAAAACCTCATTCTCCCAGAAGTACTTCCTGCTGGTGCAAAAGGTGGCAGCAAGGTGGTTTTCATGGTGTTTTTGAGCTTTTTGACCATCCAGAATCTGATGAAATGCTTCGGCAATGCCTGAGGATGCATAACTTATCATGAAAATTCCAAAAATACAAAGATTTCCTTTAGCAAGTGTCCCAAAAAAAAGTGAGCATATGAGTGCGAGACCCGCTTAACTGAAAAACCTGTTTTTGAGACCAAAATTTCAAAATGACAAAATTTTTTTCGAATTTTCTCAAATTCGGAGTGAAGACCCTCCATCATGTATCTTGCCCAGCCAATGAAGCCTCGGCCAAAATCCGGAGTGAATCAGGCCTTTTCCGCCGTTTTAGTGCTCTCCTGGTGCATGCAGTTCCTGTGGTGAAAACATTGTCTCGATCGTATGATGTGTTGTTGTCAGTCATGGTGTTGCAATGTGTATGTTCAGCTTGTTGAAAATGAGAAATGAGACCTTGGTGTCTTTGTGTCCAATCGCCAAATGCGTGCCAAAGGGGAATGAGGGATTGAGAACCCATATAAGTGAGATAGGAATGGGATATGGTGATAGGGGTAGTTTTTAAAGAGAAGAGTGAAATGAAATGGCAACATATCAGTGAGTCAAATGGAATCAAGGACAAAGAAAACAACCCTTGAATGTTATGGAGGAAGTGGACAAGTGAAAATGGGACTATGTCATAACATGAATGATGAATAGTGTGAAAATGACAATGGAAATAACAATGAGAGCAGTGATGTAATGGCAATGAGAGAGCGTGAGGCTGAGGTAAATAATGAGCAGGGACACCACAGACAGTAGAGGCATGAGCATATATATCAACAACACAACCTTGGAAATCCTTCACAATACTATCAACATATCTTTCAAAACCCTAAGAAATGAATTTGCAATGAACATAGGTTTCACGTTTCTCCACATCAAACATTTGTTTCTCCACTTTCAAAACACCATAATCATGTCCAAAAATCACTGAGCAATGTTTAAAAACCTACTTGCAAGTTGTTGGAGTCGACTTGAATCAAAACTGGGTGCAAAACACAATTTTCTGGGTTCTAATTTAAGTGGGTCGCACGCTGGTTTAAGTGGGTCGCACCCCCCATGTGGGTCTCACCCGTTCAACTTTACACTGGCTGTGGCGCTCAAGTGGGTCGCGCCCCTCAAGTGGGTCTCACCCGTTTCAAGTGGGTCGCATGCCTCTTGCCACATAGTGCATTTTGCAGGAAGCTTTTGGAGGCCTTCTCGATGTCCAAATTGAGCGTGTGATAGCTCGTTGGAAAGATTTTGGAGTCTACTTTCCAACACAAGTGGAATTCTGCAATTTGGATTTCATTTACCCTATAAAAAATCAAATCTCCCAACAATAGTCAAAATTAGCAGAATGAGGCTGCCTCAAGGTAGAGCGCTATTGCATTCAACTTTTGAAGGTCTTCCTCAACTCCAAATTGAGCTCATG